>CM076570.1:739951573-740556932 GCA_034641835.2 Pinus albicaulis | reverse complement strand
AAGGAATAGTTTATGTAATCTTATCAAGTCTTAAATCCTTAGCATTAATCTGATCAAACTTCATGTTTTGAAGAGGAGATTCATCCTTTTGACACATATTGATATCCTTGTATTTGATTCCAATGTCCACAGTTACATGCATGCAATCAAAAAATTCATAATGTTATAACAACATTGCTCCATGTAATGAATTCCATTATTCAATTCTAGGCTTATTCGTTATATTATTCCAGAGAGGCACTGGACTTTAAGCAACATATAGATCTGGTAAACCTTTTGATTATTTCAAAAGTCTTGACACTATTCCTAAAACTTACAACTTGATCAACTTTTATATAGCCACCCATCATTATTTGATTGTTCCATAGGGAGTAGTCTAACGAGTCAATGAAACAACCCTTGAGTTTCACACCGACTCGTTGCCGGCGAGACCCCTCGATATAATCCTCCACCCTCTTCCCTCTTGTGGGCCCTATATCCATCGATAAAACTTATTTGTCTTCTTTAATCATAAATCTTCTGGGAAATCACATAAGAAATTAAGGAACCGACGCGTTTCGAACTACCAACTGTAGTTCATCCTGATGATGAACTACAGTTGGTAGTTCGAAACGCGTCGGTTCCTTAATTTCTTATGTGATTTCCCGGAAGATTTATGATTAAAAATGTTATGGATCACAAAAGCTTGCACTCTCAATTATTTGTCTTCGTCCGTCTCCAACATTCGTTGTCATTACCGTCTGCACGCCTATTGTTTCGTTTGTACCCTCCAATTACCATTTTTGTATGGAGTAAGCTAACCGTTCGACAGAATGGCCTTCGAGTTTTGCGCCCTCGGCAGACCGCCGAATCCCTCTGGAAAACGCGGCCCCATGCCTCTCCCCGTCTCTGTCTTCATCTCCGTCGAATGAGACCTCCCATTTAAGAGCTCCATCTCCATCTCTGTTCCATGAAACGTACCGTTTTCCTCCTACCCACCTACGCACGGGGGTGCCATGAATGCCATGAATGAAAATTTCCCACACCCCCTGCGAACAAGTTGGTGCAAACTAGTCGAAGGAAGATAGGGGAGAGGCATGGAATGAACGAAAAATTGAGAGGTAGAGTCACTTGAATGTTATTGAAATCTTACTGAAAAATCGAGAGGGAGGGTCGCTGGATTGAACGAAACGACTACTGAAAACCGGGGTCTGTTTTTTAATTCGATGTCTGTGTATTTTTAAGGGAGAATCCCTGTTGCGCCCACTCCTCCATTGCGGCAACTCGTGGGACCACTACTAAAAACCAGTCTGACTCACGGGACCACTACTGAAAACCGGTCTGTTTCTGTTTTTTTTAGTGAAACACTATTTTGGAATTCGATGTCTGAGTATTTTTAAGTGAGAATCCCCTTTGCGACCACTCCACCATTGTAGAAAATCACTTAAATAGATAATCACTTAAAAATGGTGAAGCAAGTGAAATGGGAATCAATAATTGCCCTTCTGGTGCAAAACCCTAAAGAAAAGCTCATCTTCTCTAGGTTGGATTTAGATTGGTCTGTTGTACAAGGAAAACACATGGACTCCTTAGATCGGATTGCAAAAATTCCTTCAGCTAGAATTGAATACTTTGTTAAAGGAGAGGAAATGAACCCAAATGCTCCATGTTCTTTCACCTGGGTATAAAGAAAACGCCCAGGCTGAAGGCCTACTGCTTCCTTGGTATATGAAGTGTCAGTTTTTTTATAAATCCTATGTATATATGTTGGTATGAATAGTGCTCAAATAGTTTTCAATATGTTGGTATGAATAGTGCTCATACATTTTTCAATATGTTGGTATGAATAGTGCTCAAACAGTTTTTAAAATGTTGGTATGAATAGTGCTCAAACAGTTTTCAATGGAGTTGGTATGAATAGTGCTCATACAGTTTTCAATATGTTGGTATGAATAGTGCTCAAACAGTTTTCAATATGTTGGTATCATATGTATTGAGTTTCCAAAATTTTTTATGCATCTATGCTTGTTCATATGGCCCCGATGACAGAAGGGGACAAGCTGAAGTGAAGCAAAAATAATCATTTGTGAAAAAGAGGGGATGCCAATGCCATTTCATTTTAAAAATTATGGTTCAAATCCCTGAGGTTGCGATAATAACATATAACATGTATGAGCATGTAGATAGCCAAGGATTGCCTTGTCATGGCCAACATGACACCTCAGGTCATGCTAGGGTGCTGCATCAACCAAAGTTATCAAGGGACATGGTTTCCTATGTAGAGAGTTGTTTCTTTTTGGATGTGCCAGTTGAATCTGTTTGCAAAATGCATGTTAAAAATATATATTGACATGGATGCTGCAGCTCGAGTAGGGATTTATTTTTGTGTAGAAAAGATGTTGTTAACATATATAATCGTCTAATGAAGGGAAATTATCAGTTGCATAAGAAGGATGAAATGAGTGTGAACCTTTGGTATAGGAAACACCAAAATGATTTTTTATTTTATCAAAAGCCAAATGGTGGAGATTTCCCTTTTATAATTGGAATTCAGATGAAGTGGATGTTGGAGACCATGGTGAAGCTATCGAATAATAGCCTAATAGCCATGGATTTGACATTCAGCACGAATAAGTATGGGGTGAGTGTATTAAGAATGATTGATCTAGTATAATAACTTGATTAATAATGATTGATGATATGAAGTTGATGATCTATGTATTTTGAATGTGATAGTATCAATTGTACACACTCGTAATGTTTTATCACCAACAAAGTGGGGTGCCTGTTGCATGGGTGGTGTCATCACGTAATACATCACATGACATTTCGCTATGGTTGGAGCAGCTCATGCATAGGTGTCACCAAGTTGATCATAGTTGGAAAGTTAATGCTTTCATGGTTGATGATGCATTGGCTGAAATTGGTGCTTTAAGGTAACTTCAATATTCTTATTTTACAGTACAACTTGTATTTATTACAAAAATAACATGCTTGAAATGAATTGAATGTGGAAGGAGAATCACAAGGTGCAATGTTATCTTGTGTGTTTGGCACGTACATCGAGCATGGCTAAAAAATGTGAATCGATTGGCCAGTAATCCAGAAATAGCAAAAGAAATGTTTAGTGATTTGGGTTTAATTATGAATTATAGTTCCAATTTTAAAGTCAGCACTGCAATTAATGCTTTCTTCAACAAATTTGCTGATTAGGAAAAGTTACTAGACTATTTCAACAAGAATTGGGTTGCTGGTGACAAGATTTGTAAGTTGAAAAAATCTTAAGTTACATTTCTCTTTTTGGTTTGAAATATGGATGAAATATCTTCATTAACCCAAATTTTATGCAATTAGGGATGTGGGTCAAAGGTTGTCGGGATTTTCCCCATGAAAATCAGGAGATAAACAATGTTGTGGAATCATATCACTGTTACCTAAAGACAAACTTTATATCTGATAGAAGAAAGAAATGTTCTCGTAGGATGGACTGGTTGATATATGTTCTTCTGAAAAATGTTGAACCCTATTATCGGTTTAAGGAAATTCTAAAAAAGGAAGGATTTTTAAATAATTACAAGAAAGAGAAACAGTTGGAATCATCAATGGAAAAAGCAAAAAGGATACCAGATAGTGATTGCAGCCCTCATTCACAAATGTCTCATGATTTTTGGGTGAGGAGTCAATATAAAGTTAATAAGAAATATCTTGTCACTTGTCATCGTACAAATTTCATAACTTGTGATTGCCCATGGTATATTCGTGGCAACATATGAAATCATGCCATAAAGGTGGGTTGGTTGTGTTCCGGTTCAATGGCTTCAAACCAATTACAAAATCATAAAAGCACAATTGAGTCATAAAATGACCCTCCTGAGATAAGTATAGAGGCAGTATCCAATCTTCTTAAAGATGCCATGGATAGTCGCAATGTTGATGTAAATTTTGAAGAAATTGAGATGGCCAAGGAGGATTTATTTGGCTACTTAGACCTGGTTCGGAACAGTCCTCCAGCTACTTTGACCAAGATTGAACGGTTGATTGCTTTAGTTAAAAAATTGTTGGATGACGCCAACAATCTTCATATTATGGATTATGAATTCAAGTGTGGATTGGGTGCTTTTGAGTTGTCTTTGAAGAGGAAGAAGAGTTTCCTAAGCCCAAAAAAGAGAAGAAAAACAAGGCAAAACAATGCAAGATTCGAAATTGACTTGAATATCCCAGCAGGTGAAGATGAATCGTTTCAGTTTGAAGAACTCAACAAGTGAGGACGCCCCCGTGCCAACAATGAATGTTTTTCCAGGTTTCTTGTGCACGATTTTGTTTTCAATTTGATATTAATATTTATTCCTGTATTAGCTGTATTTGATGTATTAATGTGTTGTTGACTATGTCCATGTATGTTTGATAGGTGGTGATGATATGGTTGGATATTTCTCTAATTTGATGGAATTTTCATTTAAGGTGATTAAATAACTCCATGCATTTACATTCATTCTTTTAATACATTGATTGTTTTGTGAGTCATGGAAGATAGCTTTCAAGTGGTTTTGCATACTTGCATATATTGGTGTGCAAACAATAATCTGATATATAAATTCAAATAAAAACAATGGAAATGTAACAAAATTATTAGAGGAAATGCAATGAAATTGTAACTAAGCATGTCAAACAAAATTTTACCAGTTTTTTATAACTAACAAAACAAACTGGAGAGTTATATATTATAACATCTTTGAGTTACAGAAATGGTGAGCCAGTGTTGCAGCGACTCTGACCTAGTGTGTCAGCAACTGTGAGCTAGTTTGCATAGTTGCATATATTGGTGTGCAAACAATAATCTGATATATAAATTGGAATAAAAATAATGAAAATGTAACAAAATTGTTAGAAGAACTACATTGAAATTGTAACTAAACATGTCAAACACAATTTTACCAGTTTTTTATAACTAACAAAACAAACTGGAGAGTTATATATTACAACATCAAATATAATGCCTTTACTATCTATGAGTTGCAGCAATGGTGAGCCAGTGTTGCAGCAACTCTGACCCAGTGTGTCAGCAACTATGAGCCAGTGTGTCAGCAACTGTGAGCCATTTTTCATAGTTTCATATATTGGTGTGCAAACAATAATCTGATATATAAATTCGAATAAAAATAATGAAAATGTAACAAAATTATTAGAGGAACTGCATTGAAATTGTAACTAACCATGTCAAACACAATTTTACCAGTTTTTTATAACTAAAAAAACAAACTGGAGAGTTATATATTACAACATCAAATATAATGCCTTTAATGTAGGGATAATTTTAAGGATGAAAATTTTCCTTAAAGTTTAGAAACCTTGGCGAATTTTACTAGTCCCCAAATTGCAAATTATAAAATGTTTGTTGATATCTTTGTAAAAACATGAAAATTTCTAATAGTGCTATATATAGGATTTATACACTTTTGGCGATTATTAAGGTAAAATAAATTTATACTATTAAATTTGGGCGAATCATTTTTAGAAAAAAAGGGAAATTCGCGAATATTTTTTTTGGAAAAACCGTGGAAAATTAGCCCACTTGCGAATATTAGCCCCTAAAATTTTCCATGCTTTAATGTCTATGAGTTGCAGCAACAGTGAGCCAGTGTTGTAGCAACGGTGAGCTAGTGTTGCAGCAACTCTGACCCAGTGTGTCAGCAACTGTGAGCCAGTTTGCATAGTTGCATATATTGGTGTGCAAACAATAATCTGATATATAAATTCGAATAAAAACAATGAAAATGTAACAAAATTATTAGAGGAACTGCATTGAAATTGTAACTAAACATGTAAAACACAGTTTTACCAGTTTTTTATAACTAACAAAACAAACTGGAGAGTTATATATTACAACATCATATAATGCCTTTACTGTCTATGAGTTGCTGCAACGGTGAGCCAGTGTTGCAGCAACGGTGAGCTAGTGTTGCAACAACAGTGAGCCAAGTAATAGCCGACAACGGCCCTAGTCACTGTCAATGAATCTGTGAATGAAGGGGACATTCATGAATTCTTGTCTAATAATCATAGCCCTAAGTTCAATTTGGACGAATGCCTCTGCATCTCCATAATTACATTCCAACAATCAAATTCTTCTTTTTTTGTCAGCGTATATTTCTTTTTATATACCCTTGTTAGAAGCCAGATCATTGGATACCAAAATCTAAGACTTATCCAATGATTCCCACACTGTCCCATAGCAATAATATACTGAGCAACCCTTGTTAAGGCTATCTTTAAGTTGAGGTAGTTAAATGAATCTTTATTTCGGGGTTGTTTTCCCATGCTATCCCACCTTGCCTTACATCCTCCCTGTGCCTTAGTTTCCAATAATTGAATCTGGTCTGCACAATATGCAATGGTCATCTCCTTGTTCTTAGAGATAACCTCTACTACTTTTGGAGAGTTGATGTATTTTTTATGTTATTTTATCACCTCCACAGGTTTGGGATGTTCTCGTCTAACCCACAAAAGGCTCTCGGAATTTTGCAAATAAATGTTCAGATCATCTAACCAACTAGCCTGATTTCTCAAATACAATACAAATTCCCTCAATTGGACATCCCCTGTAACATATTTGGGATTCCATTTTTTATTATAAGGTACCAAAAAATTATGTTGGTACAGTTCACAGAGCAAGTATTTATATTGATTACAAATTGACATATATGCCTCCTCAAAACAATAACTGCTTTCAACCCAGAGAGGGATATTTTGGATGATAGCATTCTTTTTAAATATCATGAATTTTTCAGTCAAGTGCACATTGTAATTGGTTGAATGAGCCCTGCAAGTGAGCACACCATCCATTAGCTATCCGATTTCTTGCTTATCCTTCTCCAACTTGGTCACTTTGCTTTCCAGCTTAGCCACTGTTTTTTTATTTCTTTGTAAAACTTTGTTTTGATATTCTTCAAATATCTTGGCAAGGTCAGGAAGTGATTTGTTGTGCACACTATAAGGTTCCTCATCATCTTTTTTCTCACCAATGTCTTTGGTTAGTTTGATCTATGGTTCTTCATCCTCTGTTAATTTCAGTTCTGGTTGTTGTTCCTTTGTGTGTATACCCATTTCTTTTGTATCTTTGATATGTAATTCCTATTCCTCTGTATGGACAACTGTGATTTTGGTATGGGACTTTGTAACTTCAATGTCATCAGTCTGTTTTTTTCCAAGGGTTATATCTTGTTGGGACCCTGGGAGAAGGAATACCTATGTCATCAATGGGTATGGACTCTGCAACTTCAATGTCAACAGTCTGTTTTTTTCCAAGGGGTATATCTTGTTGGACCCCTGGAGAAGGAATACCTATGTCATCAGTGGGTATGGACTCTGCAACTTGGGCCAAGCAATCTAATCTATCAAAAGTTTCTTTTTTCTGAGCTCATCTGTTAGGGTTTTAACTTTGATCTGTAGTTGTCTGTTTTTCATCTCGAGAGTCCTATTCTTCCTTAACAATGAAATATATAGAGGAAGATGTTTATAGGTACTTACTTTCGCAATGCGCTTGTTTCTCAATTCTGGTTGTGCATTTGATTGGTCCTCCTGATCATCCCCAAAAAATTTGGGTTGTGCAGTTGGTTGGCCCAGCACTTTTTCCCTACTCAATTGCTGGTACTCCTCTTCATCTGCATACAACATTTTGATTGAGATAAGGCCATCTAAGGGGTACAATTCGCTTAGTTTCGCTATGTATTCATAGTCAGAATCAGGAGAGGGAAGCTTATCAACTTTTTCATTTGTGTCAGCAAGCTAGCCTAATCCTTCTTCCATGCATCCTTGTTGCATGCATCCTTTGTCCATGACGGCTTCAATTAATACATCATGTGGATAATATTTCTCTTGCTCTTTCTCTTCTTCTACTCCTATCTCTTCTAGGATTTTTTCTGTAACAACGGGGAGGGTTTGAGGAACTAGAGCATAACAACCTCTCTTTCCCTTGTTCTTTTGGGCTTTTGGCACTGCTGCTGGGCGTTTCCTATATCCTCTCAATCTTCTGGTCGCAGGTTTACTCACCAATATTTGTACTTCATCATCATCATCTTGGCCATCTCCTTTATGTGCAGCTTTAACAGTAGAAGTTTCCGCTAAGGGGTCATTGGGTGGAGTTGCCGCTGAGGGTTCATTGGGTGGGGTTGCCGCTGAGGGTTCATGGGGTGGAGTTGCCACTGAGAGGTTATGGGGTGGAGTTGCCGCTGAGAGGGCATGGGGTGGAGTTTCCGCTGAGAGGTTATGGGGTGGAGTTGCCACTGAGAGGGCATGGGGTGGAGTTGCCGCTGAGAGGGCATGGCACGGAGTTGTAGCTTGGAGGTCATGGGGTGCAGTCGTAGCTTCAACATGCAATGCCCTTCTAAATAGTTCATCCCAAGTTCTCCCCTCCCTTTGCAGTGCAGCAGCCACCAAAATTTTAACAAGGCATTGGTGGGAAAGGATTTCTAGTGGCCTCTTTGATTTTTGCACACCTCGGGCCATTTGGTCTAGGGTTTTTGCAAGAAAGAAAGGCATGTTAAGAAACCTGCCATGACGTAGGTGGTCTAACAAGCGGAGGTGCTAATAATAAATAGCCACATACCTTCCTTCACAAGTGAAAAATATCTGGACAAGGTATGCAGCATCCGACCAGGGCTGTGGTAATGAATTTCTCTCATATCCCGAGCCACTCTTGATCAATCGTTCACCTACCTCAAGGAAATTACTCACAATATCAGGTTGGGGTTTTCAGGGTGCAAACCACTTTTCTCCCGTTTGGAGTAACCCTGACACTTCAACAATTGCCTCTTTTGTCGCAGGCACCACTCTCCCTGCTACCTCTGATGTACCCTCCCGATAATGCATGGCGAATTCTAGGGCTATGAAATTGTCATGCCCCTAAAACCTATGAATATAATCTATCTAGCCGGCTTATTCAAATAATTGTTTAACGGGTGGAAATGTGTCTAAAAATTCTTCAGAACTTTCATGGTGTATTCTTGCACCTCCCATCTCTAGCCAGAGTTCAAAGCGGCTCTGGTTGTGTTAGTTGTTTGCAAGAATTCGAATGTGGCGCAATGGAAGAGTTAGGGTAATGGGTATAGTAATAAATAAATAACGGGGATGGGTTATTTAGGGCAGTGCCCGTATGCAGACACATGTTGCCGCAAGGGGTCGGGAAATATATATTCAAGCTTTTTAAAACATATCTTGGAAATAGGAGATTGAAGCTAATTTAATTTAAAAAGATTAAAATTACAATATATAAATATGTATCAATATGCTTGGTAAGATGTGAAAATAAAGAGTTCATGTTGTAACAATGCATTCCATTATGAAATTGTTGACCTATCTACTAACACCACGTGCATTTTTTCATAATCAAAAGATTGGCTTTTTATTAAAACTTTAGACAAAGTTTATATGAGATTCTGAAGACAACAGACCTTCAATATTGAGATCAATAGTCTCTGTATGGCTCAATTTCATATAAACATGTTATGATGGGGATGAATGTTCCCCTTTACAATTCCATGTGAAGCTAATTTTTCAATTCATTCAAATCATAAAATCATATATACCTTAATGCTTTTCAAAGCATATCCCCTGGAATTATTCACTTGCATTGGTATTTGTGTGGGTTCTATTCTCAATACATAACAATGTTAAAGAGTTGGGTTGTCAAGATAACTTCATTGATTTGCAGGCTAAGTTGTTGTTTTTGTCATGGATGTCAAAACGTGCTCCAGTTCAAAACACCTGGCCTTGTGGCTGTAGATGTTGATGATGGAGAAATTCACAACAATTGGATTATTGGTTTGGGTATTTATACATTTTTTCCCCTTAAATGAGGTTGGATCTATGGATTGCAAAAGTCCAAGATGTCACATTTGCTTGCATTTAACCATGTATGTATAAAGGGAAAATAATGATTGATATATAAGCTATCTTGGTTGCCTTGTAACCAAGGGTATCTCACATAATTTCTTAATGAATTTCATAATTTCACATAAGAATTAGAGCTCATTATAGTAAAAAAAGAGGCTTGTATAAATTATGGGACCATGTGCTGCTCATAGATAATGAATTTTTCAATGTTCATAGAAGTTGGAATTTGAATTCCAGAATAAAAGGCATAATAAAAGCATCCATCACATAATCTAATGAAATATAAAAGGTTTTAAAACAATTGAAAAAGGATGCACAATATCATTTCTAATGACATCGAGCAGTGTCAAAGTAAACCTATCCTTCAAATGTGAAACTATCATTCACAAGTTTATTTCTTTCAACAAAATGCCATGCTTTGGTCCTATAAAAATTACATAAACATGTTATAACATGACCATGTTAAATGGTGAACTATGCCAAACAATATCATTCAAAGTATATCAATTCTACCAGGTTGACAAAACAATGTTTTTAAGTTATGAAACTATAGGATTTTTTTTCCTCAATGACACCCTACAAAAATACTTTTGGGTAGTATCGATATATGATTTTAAAATTGTTGATGAGGTTTGTTATAGCCTCAAGGCAACTTCTTATGAGATAAATTCATCCTTGGTATGAGATATAGTTTTAATTAAAAATAGTAACTCACTTCTACTTGTATGGAAATAAATATGACATTTACTTTTCAAAAGATAAATTTATATCTATGTTTATTTTTATTTTAAAAAAAATTGATTTTAAATTTGTTGATGAGGTTTGTTATAGCCTCAAGGTAGCTTCTTAAGAGATATATTCATCCTTTGTATGAGATATAGTTTTAATTAAAAATAGTAACTCACTTCTACTTGTATGGAAATCAATATGACATTTACTTTTCAAAAGATAAATTTATATCTATGTTTATTTTTATTTAAACAAAAATTAATTTTAAAATTGTTGATGAGGTTTGTTATAGACTCAAGGCAACTTCTTATGAGATATATTCATCCTTGGTATGAGATATAGTTTTAAGTAAAAATAGTCATCCTTGGTATGAGATATAGTTTAAATTAAAAATAGCAACTCACTTCTACTTGTATGGAAATCAATATGACATTTACTTTTCAAAAGATAAATTTCAAATATGATTCTATTTACATAATCATTGAGAAGTATAATGTTAAAATTTTAATTTGATAAGAATTTGTTGCACTTCATAAATATTGCATTTAGAGTTATATAATTATGAGCACCACCTAAAACTTATTAAATGACTTACAACCCCAAATTAATTTTACTATATATAAATTGAAAAGAAATTAAAAAATGATTTTCATAAATACAGAAAATAAAAGAATCCATCACATATAAAACCAGAAAATAGTGAGGCCATCAATAAAAAACAACTCATACAAAAATGATGGAGATCATGCTCCAATCTATCTCAAAAAAGATGAACACAATAATATTACTCCCCCCATAATAACCCCAATCCCAATAAGAGCAACAATCCATTCATTAATAGTAAATCTATAACGATGCCTATCAATAACAATTGGAGCACATGTTGGCTCCACAAATCTACCACATCCACGTCCTTTGGATGTTGTTTCAGAAAGAATTGAATCACAGACCCTTTGGACATCAGATTGGTACATAATCTCAAACTTGTGGAATTGTGCAGCAATGGATTTTGCTTGCTGGTGAAGGGGCTTTAGGTTAGGTCTTCTAACTTGGTAGATGGCATTCATCTGGTTGATGATTAGCTTGGATTTAGTGTAAGTGACAATGTCATTTGCACCATAACTCCGTGCAGTCGTGAGGCCCTCTATCAATGCATGATAGTATGCCTCATTATTCGTTGTAATCCCAGGTATTTGTCTACTGTTTGGATATACTTGGCTAAGGGATTCATTGTGAAGCACGAACCTTATCTGTGCATTCGTTGGGTTTGGATGGCACCATATCTGGATAGCCAGGACCCATTTTACAACCATTTGCAAAACAAGAAAATAATTTAATTAAATATTGTTAATATAGTTGCGGCAACTCGCTATTGCCGCCACTGCACAAAATTAAAATTTACAGTGGTAGCAACACACTATTACAGTGGCAGCAACTCACTGTTGCCGCAACTGTAAATTTAAATTTTGAGCAGTGGAAGCAACTTGTTGTTGCCACTACTACAACAACGACTTGCCGCCACTGCTCAAAATTTAAATTTACAGTTGCGGAAAAAACACAAAGAGTGGAAAATCATTGTTGTAGTAGCGGAAACAGCGAGTTGCTGCCACTGTAAATTTAAATTTTGAGCAGTGGCGGCAACATGCTGTTGCAGCAGTGGCGGCAACACGTTGTTGCAGCAGTGGCAGCAACACACTGTTGTAGTAGTGGCAACAACGTGTTTCCGCCACTGCTCAAAATTTAAATTTACAGTGGCAACAAAGAGTTTCCGCCATTGTAACCATGTGTTGCCACCACTGTAAATTTAAATTTATAGTGGCGGCAACACACGGTTACAGTGGCAGCAACTCGCTGTTGCTGATACTGCAACAACGAGCAAATTAAACAACAGAACATTAATACAATGATACAAAGTTTGAAGTTGAAATACAGAGCAAGCGATACAGAGCTGAAACTATAAAAAACAGAGATATAGGGTCCAACAAGATATACCCCTTGCGGAGGTAGCAGCAACAACGAGCAAATTAAACAATAGAACATTAATACAACGATACAAAGTTTGAGAAAGTTGCCGCCACTGTAACCGTGTGTTGCCGCCACTGTAAATTTAAATTTTGAGCAGTGGCGGCAACATGCTGTTGCAGTAGTGGCAACAACATGTTGCTGCCACTGCTCAAAATTTAAATTTCCAGTGGCGGAAACACATAGAGTGACAACTCGTTGTTGCCACTACTGCAACAGCGAGAAAATTAAACAAAATAACATTAATACAGTGATACAGAGTTTGAAGTTGAAATATAGAGCAAGAAATACAGAGCTGAAATTATAAAAAATAGGGATACAAGGTCCAACAAGATATACCCCTTGTGGAGGTAGCAGCAACAGCAAGAAAATTAAACAACAGAACATTAATACAGTGATACAGAGTTTGAAGTTGAAATACAGAGCAAGTGAACTTACAATTTCCAAAAGGAGCTCTGCTGCGCTCCTCTCTCTCACTGGCATTAACTGCTGCGCTCCTCTGCTGCTCGGCTTTGCTACGAAGTGCTCTACTCTGCTTTGTTGCTCAATAGAATGGACCGATAGAATAACCAAGTTGCTCATTCGACTAAATTAATAGGTACCGCTAGTGATTTGAAATAGAACTTGCATGGCAACAGCAAGAGGGGAGGTTGGTGGCAGCCATAAATCCGACTGGTTCGCTTGAGCTGAAATTTGAATTATGTCCCTTCATGGGTGAAACTGGTTGCGGTTCTGTAGACGGCTCATGTGCAAAACGTTGACGCGTTAGCCGTTACGGGAATGAAAGACCACCAGACGGGTTAACGTTAACTTTAACATTGTGGGGACAGAGACGGGGAGGGCATGGAGCCCGCAAGGGCCGGAGGGATTCGCCGTATAATTATGACAATGGCCGGGGGCGCATAGCCCGAGGCCATTTCATCGAATGGTTAGCCCACTCCTTTTTGTACAAGACTACCACACAGAAAATGACAAGACGTCTCGCCTACCACACCGAAACAAATTTCAATGGAAAATTAATGGGAATTTCAAATTTTGGAGAGGCCCCTCAATTTTGGAAATTTTTGAATTTTGAAATGAGAGGAGATGACAATAACTGCGGGCAATGAGACAAAAAAAATTATGGACTCCATTCTTCCCTCCTGAATTTGTAGACTCGTCTGTAAGAGTCAACAATTTCTGAAGAGTCAACCCAACTGTGGAATACATTTGCAGTAGGAATTCAAGACACCCTTAGAAACAATAACCCATTTGTGGAATTCTTTCTATTTGCATCAAGAATTTTTGAGCCAACAAAAGTAAAATTTCTACATTTTTTTACAAATTTTTTCATTATTTTTCTCCTATTAGCAATTTTTCAAACAAATTTTCTCGTTATTATTACAAATTTTAAGGTTTCAGGTTAAAAAATTAATTGGTATGGTTAGTTCTACTTTGAAGGCAACATTCTGGAAGAAGTTGCAGACTACAAATACCTCGGAATTGACTTCAACATAAATTTAAGTTGGGATGGTTGTAGAAAGAAAATAACTTTAGGGGGTTGGAAAGCATTTTATGTTCTTCAAAATAGGTGTAGAGAAGTAGAGCTGCGGGACTGGAAAACAACTCTAACTCTTTTTGGGCTTCTATTGATTTTGGTGATTCTCTACGGTTGTGAACTGTGGGCGAGCAGCACAATTGAGATGCAGTGGAAACAAATTGACAAAATTTAGAAGCATTTGATTACAAAAAAATTCAAAAGTAAAAGTGCAGTTCCTTATGCTATCATGTTAAGTGAAACAGGGGCTGATCCTATTGATGCAATTGCTATGGTGTGAGTCATAAGGTATTTGAAAAAAAATGAGCAAGTGGAAGAGGGTAGATGGCCTAAGGTTGTGTTTAGTGACAGATTGTGCAAAAGAAAGAAGAATTGGATGCAGAAAAATAACAAATGTTTTAGTAAATAGGGTATTTGCCTGAACATGTGTCCTACAAACAGTAAAGAGATAAAAAAATTTGTTATAGATAAGTTCCACAAACATACTTTGGAGAAAAAGCTAGGGAGAAAGAAGAAGTACTACATTGAAGAGTTTAACCCCACTGATAACCATCAACAAAAGGCATAAATAGCGGCCAATATTTCTTATAGATCTAAAATTCTTATTGCTCAATTAAGGACTAATTCTCATCAACTCCATTGTGAAACAGGGTGCTAGAAAAGGCCAAAAGAAATGTGGGAGGAAAGAGTATGCATTTTTTTCTCTTTCGGAAAAGTGGAAAAAAAAAAAATTCATTTTAGAATGCAAGGCCTTCAAAGAAAAAAGGGAAAATTATGCAGGTATTCTGACAGCTAGTTCTTGGGATAATCTATTCAGCAAAGAGTTTGTCGAGAATTTGGGAGTGGTTATTGTAAAACTTCACAGGAAAAGGGCCGAATACAAGAGCCAGATGGAGAAGAAATATTTCCCATAGGCTATTTATAGCCTCATGGACATTAAAAATACTTTCTTTCTTTCATTCTAATATGCCACACCCATGTCGAATTCCAGTGAGCAGAGGTAATTTGCTACCATATTGTGTTGCATTCCTTTTTTGTATTAAAAAAATTCATGTGAGTTGTTGTTTATTTTGTTACAATGACTCAGTGAGTTTCTACAATAGTGACCAGTGAGTTGCCGCAGTTCACTGGTCATCGTTGCAGAAATTTTCTTATCACTATTGTGGCGACACCATAGTCTAATGAGTCATGCTCCTGTTACATATTTCAGCCAACTCTGTGTGTGTTTTTTTTAGCCAAAAAAATGAACTTACAAAGGATTGGTATCCATAGTTGAACAAATATCTCCTAATCAGTTCAGTAGGAATTAATCCAAACACTACAACAATGAATATTTAGATGAACTTAATTATCATTTAATTGTTATTATTATAGTGATGATCATTTCATAAGGTAAATATTTTTCACTAATAATATCTAAACAAATTATAGCATTCAAATTATTAAAAATTAAATATGGATATCTCAAAGTTAGAGGTCAATCATATATGCGTTGAAATTTTAGGTCTTTTGAGATTTAGATAGCAATAAAATTATCAAAATTACATTAATAAAGTGGTTGAAATATGCTGATAGGCATCATTTGCCACCTTTTAATGTTATTGAAAAGTGTATCAAAGGTGTAAAATGACACAAATCAATGTATTTCAATGACTTTATTATATGTGTTTGCACTAGTTAACAACAAACGTGTGTGGGGAGGGTGTGTGGGGAGGATTAGTATGCCATGGTTGACTATGGCTAAATATGTTCAAGTTATGGTTGAGGAGGGTTTATTATGAAAACATTTAGTTGACTATGGATAGCCATGGTTCTTGACATTAAACTTCAGTTATTTATGATAGATTTTGATTAAATATGGTTCATCATTGTTGTTCATGTTGAAAGTGAACAACCAGGGTTTACAACAACCAACCATGGTGACAATGGTTGATTATAGTTGACCATTGTTGATTATGGTTGACTATGGATTACCTAGAAAATCTAGTAAACATAGATCAACCTAGTAAACATAGATCAACCAAGTAAACCTATATCAACCTTAAACGTAAGTCAAACTAATAAACCTAGGTCAACCTTGTAAACCTAATTCAACCTATTAAACCTGTAAACCTAGGTCAACCTAGTAACTCTAGGTCAACATAGTAAATCTAGGTCAACGTAGTAAACGTAGGTCTACCTAGTAAACCTAGATAAGACTAATAAACCTATGTCAACCTAGTTAACTTATTAAAGCTTGTCAACCTAGGTCAACCTAGTCAACCTAGTTAACTTATTAAAGCTTGTCAACCTAGGTCAGCCTAGTCAACCTAGTTAACTTATTAAATCTTGTCAACCTAGTCAACCTGGTTCAACCTAGAAAACCTAAGTCAACCTAGTAAATCTAGTAAACCTATGTCAACCTAGTATACTTAGGTAAACTTGGTAAACCTAATAAACTTAGGTAAACTTAATAAACCATTGTCAAACTAGTAAGTGTAGGTCAACGTAGTAAATATATTAAACCTAATAAATGTAGATCGACCTAATAAACCTAGGTCAACCTAGTAAAATTATTAAACCTTGTTATTTCACCTATCTTCATTCCAAAAGGAACTACAATGCTGGAAAAATCCTACCAAAATAGACATTTAAAAAATTCTTACTACAATATATCTAAAACTAGTAATGTAAAAACTTCATGAATCGATAATTTCTATAAGCTTACTACCACTGAAAATATAATGTCAAGATTGCAGCACCTGCATAAGTTTCCTTTTGATATATATTGTTATTTTCTATCACAACTTAATCATAATACGCATATCTTCTTAGAGCAAGACCTTATTATGATATGAAAATCCAGAGTTGTAAATACCATGAAACAAAAGAATACATGGAAAACTCGAAGGACAATGCTAAGCAGAGTATATATATATATATATATATATATATATGTATATATATATATATATATATATATATATATATATATATATATATATATATATATATATATATATATATATATATATATATATCACCTCAGCTCACTATATAAATATATATATATATATATATATATATATATATATGTATACTCTGCTTAGCATTGTCCTTCGAGTTTTCCATGTATTCTTTTGTTTCCATGATTTCCTCAAAACTGTTGTGATTGATGTATAAGGAAATGCACACAACGATTAACAAATGTTTTTAGGTGATGAGTTTTTTTTGCAATATGCATATCAAAATTCAAAATGTGATGGTATTGTATTACAAAGTGGATGCTTGTCTCTTAACATGCCTTGAATTTGGAAACTTAGGAAGTTAACATGCCTTGAAACCTTTTAAAATTCTAGTTCATTGATATATGATTTGATTGAACATATGAAAAGATATTTTTTTTATTTTCATAACGATGTGTCAATTCCCTCATGAGTTTCCACCACTATAATAGTGAGTTGCCTCCACTATATCAATGAGTTGCTACAATGCAGTTTCAAAAAATCTAAAAATATTTCATCTAATTGTTTTCTTGTATTGCAAATGGTGGAGAAGTGGACTCTGATAATTTAGGTTTGGTTCCATCTGTGCCCTGGTCAAGCTACAAGAAATAATTAGATTTGTGCTTCAAATGAAGCTCTAAGTCAGGTATATCAAAACAACAGAGAAATTCTCAGCATAGCAACAAAAAAAGAATATTACTATATTTCCCTAATTGATGGGCTAACATCAATGAGGAATTATAGTGCAAATGGCATTGTCATTTACACCAATTCGGAATTTATATGAAATCAAGTGGCCATAATTTATCAAGTTAGAAATAAAAATATGAAACCCCTTCACAAGGAAGCAAAAAACATTGATTCTCAGTTTCAAATCTTTACCATAACTTATTGGTCAGATGTTCAAAGGGTTGTTGATGATCTACTTCGTGAATCAACATATAATGGAGGTGGATGTGCAAGATATGCAGAGGAATCAATGTGTGCTCCA
The DNA here is from genome assembly GCA_034641835.2 of Pinus albicaulis. Lineage (NCBI taxonomy): Eukaryota > Viridiplantae > Streptophyta > Pinopsida > Pinales > Pinaceae > Pinus > Pinus albicaulis. Next base: position 740,538,799 of record CM076570.1, on the reverse strand, counting down.
CCAATTTTCATTCGTGATCATTGATATAGGTGGTCTATTAATTAATGCATTGTTCTTGTATTTGTTATCGGGGTTATTATGGTGTTCTTATTTCTTTTGATGTTATTATACCAACATAAACAATCATTATGTCCATCCTTTTTGATGTACTTATACGAGCTCTGTTTTTATGTATGATATCACTTTATTTTTTGGTACATTTTTTATCTCTAAAAATAATGTGTATGTAAGGAATGTAATTTTCAATCAAAGCTATTAATTGAATTATATTGCGACTATAGTTCAGTTAATGGAATTACATTGTGATTACAATTATTGAATGGAATTACTTTGTTATTACAATTCATATGTGTCATTTTGATTTCAGTTCATTTGTATCTAACACTTTATTTTAGTTGTTTCATTTTGATTACGGATTATTAATCTAACTATTGGAAATACAGAGAGGGGGGATAAATTAGTGCTTCCTTTTACAATTGTTATTTTATCATTTAAAATCACTTGAAAAAAAATGAACAACAAAATAAATATTTTTATTAACAAATGGAGAGGACTCCAATCCTCAATTACAAAAATTCAATTTCCAATTTGTAAAATCACACCTATGATTCCTTTAGTGCTTCAATCCTAAATGAAGACTCCAATATTCAGCAAACTAGGCTCCAACTTGTACTTCAAGTGTCCAACCTTGTGCTCCACCAAGATCCAACTTGGTCTTTTTGAGGAATCCAATCCTCTATGTAATAGAAGTTCCAATGATAATCCTTCAAGTCCAAAATAATTTCAAAAGATCTTTAAAAAAAAGGCCTTATAATGCCTTCAATACTAATTTAGATTTCCAATCAAGGTTTGCAACAATTTACGGCTCTAGAGGTTAGCTCTATCAAAAAAATTAGAACACACAAAGTTCCAAGTGTACAAAGGTTTATTTTTGCATAGGTACGAAGTGTGTTGAGATAGCCCAAGTTTTAGAGAGATACCACATTCCGAAATTTCATAGAGACGTAGTATGAAATTGCAGAGGAATACTACAGTGTGAAATTCAATGACTTTTCATATGCATCACTTTCAACCCAAATGGAGGTCTCCTACAAGTCCAAATTGTCTTCTCCATAAAACAAGGTATTTTTGTCCACCACCAAAACTGAATATGCAATAATAAAATAAAATAGCCCTTACAGAATTATAACCATAGAAAAATTCCACCAAGAAGGTTTACTCTCTTTCTTTCTTAGAATTTTGTAATTCACGATATGTGAACTATTCTGCTCCTTGCTCATCTATATTTTTCTTCTTTTTATCTACGGTTGGATTGATCGTTGAAATGAGTATTCACTCTTTATATGTATATGAATTTCCGTCAATAAAATTTTTATTTTATTTTCATCATACAAGTGTTTTCCATAACAACCCTATTTTAGGGTTTTATTCCATGGATCAAGGGCATCATGTAGCTAGGGGTTTTCCATCATATTTACATGCTGTGGACAATATTAGTGCTTCTTATATATGCTTTATTTCATTGTCTTGCTATGGTTTCTTCACATGTGTTCTTCATCAACTAGGGTAAGGGAATCTCTAATACTTAGGATTTCATGCAGTTATCATATACATTTAGGGATTCATTCATGCATACATTGCTTAGGTCATATTAGGGTTTTATCAATGCATATTAGGGCTTGATTTAGCAAGGGATTTTCAATGCACCTAGGGCTTTCATATTCAACAAGAAATTTTAGGGTTTCATTACCTAGGGTTATCATATTTAACAATGCAATGGTTTACACTAAGGGTTTTCTCTTAAACAATGCACCTAGGGCTTTGCACTTAGGGTTTTGAAGTTATTGCTAGGATTTTGAACTTGTAACTAGGAAATTTCCATCATATTGATATGCCTTGGACAATGTTAGTGCTTCTTATATATGCTTTATGATTTAAGTATTGAGTGGTTTTTGTAGTGCATTTTATTAGATATCATTTTTTTGGATTCAACTGTGTTAAGTAAGTCATTCATGACCATTTCCATGAGAGGTAGTTGTAAATGACTAATTTATCATAATTTTTGAATAATCCACTTAGCACTCATTGCATATGGTGATGCTCACAGGGGTGAAGAAGTGGGATTGAAACTAGTGAAATGAATCACATAGCGGCAATCATCACTTCTGGGGCTTGCACCCAGTAACCAGGACTTCCCGGGAGATCACCCATCCTAGATCGCCTCTTAATCATGCTTGAGCCAAAGGAAATCTGGGATGGGTGACCTCTCGGGAAGTCCTAGTTACTGAGTGCAAGCCACGGAAGTGATGATTGACGATGTGTGATTCATTTCACTAGTTTCAATCCCACTTCTTCACCCTGTTAGCATCACCCGATGCAATGAGTGCTAAGTGGAATATTAAAAAATCACGAGAAATTAGTGAGTTACGAATACCTCTCATGGAAATGGTCATATATGAATGAATTATTTAACACAGTTGAATACCAAAAAATGATATCTGATGCTTTATGATATTGCCTTGCTAGGGAAACTTTCATGCTTATGTTTCTCTGCATGTTATTCATCCATTAGGGTAAGGGAATATTTAATACTTATGATTTCATGCACTTATCATATTCATTTAGGGCTTCATTCATTCATACATTTCTTAGTTCATATTAGGGTTTCATTAATGCATATTAGGGCTTGCTTTAACAAGGGATTTTCAATGCACCTAGGGTTTTCATCTTCAACAAGCAATGTTCGAGTTTCATTACCCATGGTTATCATCTTTAACAATGCAAGGGTTTTCACTTAGGGTTTTCTCCTAAACAATGCACCTAGGGTTTTTCACTTAGGGTTTTTAACTTATTTCTAGGGTTTTGAACTTGTAACTATGATTTTTCCATGATATTGATATGCCTTGTGTAAATTTTCCATAGGGCTACATTAATATTTGCTTTCATAGTTTCATTTCTTCATTAACACATTAATTTCACCCCATATCATTATATCATTATTCATATTTACGCTATTATCCATCATCATATGCACCTATGTATAAAGAACAATAAAATCATCATCATTTATGCAGTGGTGTTGCACTGAAAATTGTCACTTTGAAATTCTGCTATATATGTGAGCTCATTATCACTTATACATTCCTCCTTTTCAAGTCTAAAAACATCAGTTCCTCATGTCAAGCCTTAAAAATAAGAGGAAATCTCTCAAAGTTTCTAAAAATCTGGTATCGCACTTTCTCTTTATCTTATCTACGATCTCGCACCTAATGGTCATGTCTCCTGCGAACCTAACCACACTTTCTTTGTGTTAAGAGTGTGGACCCATGTAAAATATTAAAAGGGCACAAGTAAACTCAAAAAAATCACTTTCAGTCATTTCTAGAAGCTTCTGGAAGGAATCTTGCGGTGGAAAATCCGTCCCTTTTTAGGTTCATGTATCCCATGCCTTAAGGAGCTAACCCCTTGATGTGAGGAGATTATCCCTTTGAAGGAGGACTCTATCCCTTCATAATTGGAACTGTAACCTCTTCTTTTTCACTATAAAAGGAGGCATTGGGCAGCCTCAAAGGGAGTTCAAGCTTTAGTGTTGTTTGAGGTAAAGTGCTGTTGGAATTTAGACTCCTTTAACTGAGATTTTATGAGGAGAGATTACATACCTGTTTATATCTCGGTTAGAAGAGTGCAAGACCTGTCAAAGTAGAGGAAATTCCTACTTCGAACCCCAGGAGGACCTATTCAACTTCAAGGCTAAAGAGGTTGTAAGGTTCTTCTACTATTTCAAAGTTAATACAAATAAGTTTGTTTTTCTCAATAAACTGTCATTTGATTGTTTATTTTATGGATTCCTTGATCACCATAATAGATATGATTTAGAATATATGCTATGTAGGTGCTATTTAATGATTGATTTTTTGTGATTGTAGGTCTTCAAAGATAACTCTTTCGGGCAACTGAAGGACGACAACTACAAGCAAGAATTGGATCGAGGTAGGATCATAACACCTTTTATAGCATTTACTTTTAAATCGTGATATATCTAGAGAAAGATAGATTTAAATTTTTGTTTGTTGCTAGACTATATTCTGATACGAGGGAGATCGGTCTTGTCCGCAAGATCGATTTATCCGGCCAACAAATTGGCGACTCCGTTGGGGAAATATTTTTTATTTTTGGTTTTCCTTTGTTTTGACTTGAGAAAATGATTTTTTCTCGTTTTTGATTGATGAATACTCGCTTGGGTAGCTTAGGTTTACTTTTCTTTGAAAATTTTTGAAGTATTTTGTGTTTTTCTTGAATTTTTCTGGGGACCGCACTTTACCTTCATACACAATGCGGGTATCTTCGCACTTTCCTTAAGTAACCAGTGTAGGACTGCACCTATTGCTTCTGGGGCCTGCAGACCCTGTTAAATTTTTTTGAAATTTCCAGATTTCTTCTTTCAGTTTAAGTTTAAGTTTGATTTAGGTTTCTTAGTGTCTACCCGGATCTATATTTTTCCTGTCAAAAATTTCTTGTGAGTAAGTTCCAATAGTATTTTTGTTTTGGGTGATTTTCTAGAAGTTTTGCATACTTGGAGTGGTTTTCACTTTGTCTCTATAGTGACTCAAAGATTAGAAGCTTGAAATACCTTAGATCACACTGGTGTATTTTTGTCTTCTTTATGAGTCTGACTTGGTTGCAAAATCCATTCTTTTTGAGGAATAGATCTAGTTTTCTGTTTGCAAATCTTTGAACAAACTTTGTTATATGTTCTGAATTTCATTTTTAAAAAAGAAAGCATATCTGGATGTTTTTTGATTTATTTGTTATTCTGTGTGAATGAATCCTTAGTTTACTGAACAACTAAGAAAAACATTTTCAAAAAAATTGAAGCTTTTATTCAATTAGATTTTCAAAGTTTTTAGATTTCAGAATTAGTTTTTCATAGTTTGAGTGCACGCATTACAAACGGTAAACCTCGGATTAACCATTGTCAAGGAGCCTGGGGTCACTTGTTGGTAAACCTCGGATTGACCATGTTGAGGAGCCTTTAAGGGGATTGAGCTTTGTTACTATGCCCTTGCGCGTAGAATCAGATCGTAGGCTGTTCCCCTAGTTTTATTTTTCACTATTGGTAACCTTAGTGTCCATAAACTTAAGATTATTTCCTAAGGTGACGGTGAAAGAAAGATCTCACTGTACCTGGAGCAGACGTCGACTATACTCACTTGGACTCTCTGGGGGGTTCTCTTCACTCGAGATGGTTTTGTTAAGAAACTTGTGCCAGTCTGTTTCATTAAGCAGGTTGTCGGGGTAACTGTTCCAACCACTCTTTTTTTATTAAACTTCTACTAAGTTGGATTTCATCACCAACTAGTGTTTTTAGTGTGGAAAGTTACTATTTGTGCGTGGTTTGAACTCTTATATTTTTTCAGGCGTGTGATTTAGTTGTTTGTTTCTTTAGAGACTTTAGGTGTTTTTATTGAAATTTTCTTTGTTTGCGTGTGATTAATTAATATTCAATCGTAGTAGAATTACCAAGACAGTCTCGTAGACTTCAGGGGAAGCCCCCTGAGTATACACCAAGCCAATTTGAAGGTCTGCGAGCTCTAGTATCACCTAGTAGTGACAATAGAATTAGATCAACAGAAGCTGAAGATTCATCTATAACTGTTCATCCTAATTATCAAATACCAACAACAGAGAATATTTTTGAGCCAATTTCGGTTTCCGAAGTTACTGCTAATATTTCTCCTTCCAGTGAATTAGCTGAAGAACCTAAAATTTCTAAGCCTGACATTGAACCTGCTATTTTGGAACCATCTTCAAGATTTGTAACTCCAACTTTTAGTGATCCTGGTTCACCTAGGGTAAGAAATATCATTACTGAAAATCTTCCTTCTGACCTCATATCTATTGAAGAACTTGTTGGTCCAGATGAAGACATAACTCTTCCAAAAAACCAACAGACTTTGAATCTTAGGGAGCATGAATCAATATTCTACAGTCCTTTTAGAAGTGATGTTTGGTATTTATCATTAATTTTTTTTTTAGAAAACCAGGGTCTTAGTTTTTCACCACCTCGAATTCCTTTTCATCCTACACCAAGAGGTTATTATCCTTCATCGATCATGTCAAGAGAGTCATCTATGTTTTCCCAATCACCAGAAACATTTTTATATGGTGGTACTTATGTTCTTTCGAGGTACCAGGCACTCTCTAGTATTTTCTCAGGAGAAACTCCTCGACCGATTGAACAAATTTTATCATCTGATTTTAATGGAACTAAAACTGAAACGTTGAATGCAGAGCAAATCTTTATGATTTCTAGTAATATCCCAAATCCTCAACTTCAAGGTAGTCAGTTACTACCTGGGGGGCAACCTCAAGGTAGTCAGTTACCACCTGGGGGGCAACCTCAAGGTAGTCAGTTACCGCCTAGGGGGCAACTTCAAGGTAATTTTTTACCAGGAAAAACTATAGGACAATATTATTTACCTGGAGAACAACCTCAAGGACAATACATACCTCAAGGTTATCAACCTTCAGGACAGTACATACCCCAAGGTCAACCTCAGACTCAGTATATTCCTCAGGGTCCTTATCAACCCCAGATTCAGTACGTGCCTTAGGGTTATCAACCTCAAGGTCAGTACCCAACTCAAGGTTTCCAACCACCTTCTAGTCAATCATTTGTACAGGGAGTTGGAAATTTACCATTTAATTATCAACCCTACGTTCAACCGGGATATGGTCCTTCATATGCACAACCTTCTATGGGACAATACCCTGGAATGAATATGTTATGGAATCCATCTCAATTCAATAGACTATGAAACCTAATGTGCAGTTACCTAATCAACCTGGACAGCCTTTGGTTTCTGGTCCAACCCAGCAACCTGTCTAGCCTACTGTTCAAGTCCCTGCACCTGGTTATGTTCAGCAGCCTAGGCCTAGTACACCTCAGACTTCGCCTCAAACTGCGGCAACTACTGCAACATATGTTCAACCTACAACACCTTTTTCGGGAGTATTTGTAGCTCTGGTTTCTTCTATCCCTACATCTGTGCAAATTCCTCAAGTCTCTGTGCCTCAGTCAGGACCTACAGTTCAGACCTCGATCCAGATGCCTCTAGGACAAGCTGGTACAAGTACGATTGCCACAATTCAACCGCAATTCACATATCAACTATACCAGGGACAATATCAATTCGGTCCCATTGCACAAAACCCATTTTATCAGTATCAACCGCATCCTGGCTATACTTATCAATGGCCTCAAAAACCCCAGTTTGGTCCGGTTAATATTGGTTTTTCGGGAGGTTATACAATTCCTAATGAAAATATGATTCCGAGTTATCCTGGATATCCTCCTCCCGGAACTAGTCTCATTACTCAATGTTTTCACGACCCTAACCTTCAGTTACCATTTATTGCAACTTTGGATTTACCTGATTTGTTGCGCCTTACGAACAATCCGATTTATTATCTTCCGTATTGGCCGCCAATGCTTAATAAGTTGCCCAGTGATATACCAAAATTCGAGGGTAAGTCAGGAGAGGATCCATCAAATCAAGTTATGATTTATCACCTCTGGTGTGTGTCTAATTCGATAATTGATGATTCAATTTGGTTACGCCTTTTTCAATGAACTCTTATTGGTCTTGCTTCCAAATGGTAAATTGAGTTACCACGAGGCTCATTTAATAATTTCAATTAGTTAGCAACTGATTTCTTAACTCACCTTCAGTTTCCTGTCAGATACGACAATGGCACAGAACTATTGACTTCACTAAAAAAATCCACGTCCACATATATTTTTGATCATATTCACGAATGGTGACGTAGAAGGCGTTTAGTGAAAGTTTTCATTCTGGATCAAATTTTGGTGAACTGGTTCATTAAATCATTATTACCCAAAATCATTGAAGGTGCAGCTAAGGGATGAGTTGTTACTGAAGAGCAAGTCATTGCTCAGGCTCAGTACCTTGACCTCGTTTATATGCAGTCAGGTACTTTACATGAAAAAATCCTTGATCTTCCAAAACACGGTCAAATAGGCTGACTCCTTTAGGGAAATGGTGGTTGATGGTATGATTGGTTCGATTGTTACTAAAAGCAAGAATAAATCTTCAAATAATTCCCATGTTTAAATAACTAGCGAGATTCCCCATTCATGAGGAAGATTCTTCTGCTGAAGTTTCTGCCGACATCCATGTCGTAGAGTCATCTACGACCATATATTAATTTGGCAGTAAAAATAAGGGGAAGAATAAAAAAAAACAAAATTCAAAAGATAAAACAGATAAAAATGAATCTACTGACGAAAAATGCAAACCTTGCTATCCTTGTTTCATTTGCGACGAGGATCATTTTACCAAATAATTCCCACATTGAGCGAAGGTTTCAAAATTCATCAAAGGTTCTCAAACACCTGCTATCTTAAAGGATCCTTTTCCTACTCAAGATAGTAAGATGATTGGTCTTTCCTAGAATGCCTCAGAAGAGCCCATTCTGATGATTTCTCATGTTAGGATTGCGACGTGATCGAAAGATTATGGTAGTAAAAATATTGTTGGTGGTAAAGAAGTAGAATCTTTTAATTAAAACACATCAACTACACCTCCTCCTATTTCTGATCCGCTATAGATCAAGAAACCCAATTCAGACTTAGTAATCAAACCGCTTACTAGAGGTGTACTTCATAAATCAGCTTTCAGTCCACATGTGAGAGCTGCTCATAATTACAACATTGTTGAGGACTTAGCTATTTCCCCTTCAGCAATTTCGGCTTTGGAAGTGCTGCAATTGTGCCCAGCACAGTGTAAATTACTATTGTCTGCCATAGGAGCTGTCGATATTCAAGATTCAAACCTAATAATATTCGATTTAGAGAATAGTACACCCCACATAGCCCATCAAATGGCTTTCCAGATTCCAGTATTGGTAAAAAACAGACCATGCTTTTGGACTATGATTGATGAAGGGGCTTCTACATGTATTATGTCAATCCAATGTTGGAAATCGCTTGGTTCTCACATACTCAATCAATCTTTGACAATTCTAAAATATTTTGATGGCCGAGGGTTCCATCCTTTCGGTATTTTGCAGAATTTACCTATAGAGGTAGAAGGAAAAACCATAAATCTCGATTGGGAAGTGGTTGATGCCCCTCTAGATTACAACCTTCTCCTGGGTCACAATTGGTCTTATGCTATGATTTCTATTGTTTCATCGGTCTTTTGTCTTATCAAGTTTCCACATAACAGAAACATCATTACCATAAACCAACTGACTTACCTTTTATCCGATCCAACATCTACAGATAGTATTCAGCACATCGGTAAAACAGTTATCCCTTAGAAGGATGTCGGCGTAGGTTTGATTAAATATTATAGTTTACTAGGAAATTTTTCCTTTCCTGCTCCTAATGTATCATCTTCTATCACAAATATTCATATGATTTCATCAATTATTGTTACTTTTGATGATCCTTGGATCATAACTTTTGTTTCCAAGGTGGATTGATTTGATGGCGCGATCCCTTTGAGTCCCTTTGAAATTGCATATCAGGCTATACAGTCGTTTTTTTATCCTTCTTCAATCTAAACTGATCCAATGAATGTGATCCATGAAGAATCACTTTCTATATCTAGTTCAACTTCAACGACATTTCCTGATCTTTTTAATACTAATGAACAAATTCGTGAGCTCTTGTATGTTGATGATTTACCCTAGGAAGATCTACATCACTGATCTTCATTTTTACTTGAGCTTGATCATTTTGAAAATTATTTCTCTTCTATTTTTACTACTGATTATGTCAAAGAACCACAGAATCCATTGCAACATTATGATTCTGAGTTAAATTTGGAAAATATCTCTCGAACGGTTCCCATTAACATTTTAGTTAAGCTAGGAATTATTGAAAACATTCACATAGGTGCTTCCTGTACGGACGATGGAATCCAAACTTATAAAGCCCTATTTCAAGAATTCCATGACGTGTTTGCCTGGTCATATGAAGAAATTCCAGGAATTGATCCAACAATTGTTGTCCATGAAATTAAGACTTACCGAGATGCTAAACTTGTATGACAATGCTTACGTCAAATACATCCAAGAAAAGCTACTGCTATCAAAGCCGAAGTTCAAAAATTACATCGTGCACGTTCCATTTATCCAATTCCTTTAAATGATTGGGTATTGAATATTGTTCCTGTCAACAAAAAACAAGGAACAATAAGAGTATGTATTTACTACAGGGATATTAGTCAAGCTTGTCCTAAAGACAATTATCCAACCCCTTATATCGATCAAATTATTGATGATTGTGTCGGTAGTGAAATGTTCTCCTTTATGGATGGTTTTTCTGGTTACAATCAAATTAACATACTCCCTGATGATCAACCTAAAACAACTTTCATTTTTCTATGGGGAACATTTTCTTATTGCAAACTACCCTTTGGATTGAAGAACATTGGCGCAACTTTTCAAAGGGCTATGTCTTACGCATTTCATGACATCAAGAACATTGTGCAGCATTATCTCGATGATTTACCTGCCCATTCATCACGTAGAGCCGATCATCTCACTCATTTACGAGCTATATTTATGAGATGTAGGCATTATCGAATTCGGTTGAACCCAAACAAATATTTTTTCTATGTAGAATCGGGTCTCTAACTGGGATTTGTTGTTTCAAAAGAAGGCATTCGTGTTGATCCATCGAAGGTTGAAGCTATTGTCAATATCTCTCCTCCTTCAACTCTTCGCCAACTCCAAAGTTTGCAAGGGAAAGCAAACATTTTACCTCGTTTCATTCCTAACTACACTGTGTTAACAAAAGGTTTTACCAGGTTGTTAAAATAGAACGTTCCATTCTTCTGGGATGAGATCACTGATTGATCTTTTGATGCACTCAAACACGCGTTGACCCATGCACTGTTACTGCATCCTCCCAAGTACAACCAGGATTATTTTTTGTACCTTGCTGCTTCTCATTCCATCATTGAGATGGTTTTAGTTCAGGAAGATGAATTCAACAATGAACATGTGATTTACTATCTTAGTCGAAATCTACATCTGGCTAAGATCAAATACTCACATGTGGAGAAATTGGCCTTGGAAACTATCCACGTTTTTTAAAGATTTCGTCACTACATATTATTACGCAAAACCATAGTTATTTCTGACTGTAACCCAATGATGTATATCTTGACCAAAAAATTTCTAGGGGGCAAGTATTCAAAATGGATAGTTATCCTGCAGGAATTTGACTTGGAATTTGAAAAATCCAAGGCAAAGAAGTCTTTGGTTTTTTCTAAACTAATGTGTGATTTCTCGTGTACTGATACTGAAACTGTGGTGGAGCAGCCCATTGCGAACGAATCCTTGTTTCTTATCAGCACTCTTTATCCTTGGTATGGGGATATTATTGTTTATCTCCAAACTCAATCTTTTCGGCCTAAAATCTCACGATGTTAGCAATGGAAAAGACATTTCCAATCCCAACAATACAATATTATGGTGATACACTCTATCGTCGTGGAGCGGATTCTGTTTTCTAACGTTGTCTTACTCATGAAGAAGCTGAGAAGGTTCTGAATGACTGTCATTCTGGACCATGTGGCGGTCATATGTTTGGGTATGCCACAACCCAAAAGATATTGCACACTGGTTATTTCTGGCCGTCCTTATTCAAATATTGTATCTATGCAATTTGGAAATTCCATAATTGTTAGATGTTTGATCGTAAAATGCATTCACCACCCGCTCCTCTTCACCCTATAATTGTTGTCGGTCCTTTTGCAAAGTGGGGTATTTACTTTATTACATGTAACCCTCACTCGACCAGGGGGCATGCGTATATCATATAATTGGTATATTTGGTGTTCCTCAAGCTATCATTATGGAACATGGAAGTCATTTTCGAAAAATCATGATGACTGAACTGACAGATCAACTTGGCCTGCACCATGATAGTTCTACTCCATATTACCCACAGGCCAATGGTTTTTTTGAAGCTATCAATAAATTTTTAGTCACTATGATCAAACGAATCATTGGTATTCATAAGTCGAATTGGAATACCATGCTATTCTCAGCACTTTGGGCATATTTGACCTCAGTAAAAACATCAACTTGTTTCACCCCTTTTTAACTGGTTTACGGTTTGGAAGTTGTGTTACCTATTGAATGCGAAATTCTGTCATTACAATTAGCCATAGAATTACTCCCATCTACTTCTGAAGAAGAGAAATTTTTCTTATACTTAGCTCAGCTAAATGAGAATCGACGCACTATTGCATTAGAAAATGAGGCTCATGCAAAATGAATGAAAGCTCAGTACGACAAAAATGTTACACATCCCAACTTTTCATAAGGAGAGCTAGTTTTAGTATACGATCAAGAAAACGATAAGCTAGGGGATGGAAAATTTGTACCTATGTGGCATGGTCCTTACATTGTTAAGCAAAAGCTGGCAAAAGGGGCCTATGAAATGATAGATTTTTACGGCGTCTCATTAGATAAACCCAGAAATGGGCTTTATCTAAAGAGATATTGTGCTTAAATTTTGTGTGGAGATTTTTTTTAGATTAGTTTCTTTACAACTGGTGTGTCTTAGATTAGAAAAGCATGCCTAGTTCAGAGTGTGCTCTTATCACTATTCCTGCTTATCTGGGTTTTACTCTTGATATTGTAGATGTTGACGTCTCTTCAAACATACATTGGTTTTTCTGATGGTGCTTGTCGTAGTACACAGAACATTTCTTCTGCAGCTTGGGTTATCTATTCACCCTCTGAAGAGTTAGTATCTATGCATAGGGTCAGCCTCGTTCAAACAATGAATAACATTGTAGAGTATAGTGCAGTGGTTGAGTTATTATCTGAATCCATATCATTTGGAATTCAGAGTTTGATTGTTAGGTTGGATTTTGAACTCGTTGTATTACAGCTTAATAGGTTTTATGCCATTACAAATCCAGTATCATTATGTTTATTTTTCAGAGTTTGTCTCTTGGAACATGAATTTGATTACATTGAATATCAGCATATTCCAAGACATTTAAATACATTAGCAGATGCAATTGCTTATAGTATGATAACTAGACATTTGTAATAACCAAAATAGTAAATTACACAACATTCGATAACATGTTACACAAGATAGCCGGTAATAATGATATATCATAGCATAGAAGTGCATTTCAAAATATACATCGTCTTTGATCATAGGTTTAAAAAAACCTTATGATCGGCAAAAATGATAATACAAAAAGTCAAAAATGTCATGAGTCTACAAAATCGATCATCCTATCCCTGGTGATGATCACGATAAGAAACTACTTCTCAGGCCACCCTACAGAGGAACCTCCTAAAAGGTCCTGCAACCCCAATCACATATCTCTATAACCTAAGTGGAATATCATCTATATCAGTCTCTAGAATATCTAGTGTTAAGCACTCTAGATGATGCTCCAAGTCGGTCAGGATCTCTGCTGATTGGCCTGTGGGGCTGGTGCTGCTGCAGCTGGGTGTCTCCTCTCATAAGACTGGAGAGTGGCTGGTCATCGTGGGCCCACATCTACATTTAAACTTTTGATTATTAGTTTTGGACGATTAAAATACAAAAAAATATTTTAACTTAGAAAATGTTGAAAATGGTTTTTACCTGAATCATCCCACTATTCTCTTGTTGGAAGAGCCATGTCTCGGTCGCCACGGAAGTCCATCCCAGCATATGGAAAGTCCTCAATAGAAAAAATTTGGTTGCTCAACCAATGAAAATATGCAAATTTAAATCGAAAACCCTCTATGCCCTCAGCGTGACAGGCCATTAAAGCTACCCATCGAACCATCCGAGGTTCCCGGGCACTGCCTGGATCGACTGGAATGAGCTGCGGAGCTAGTAAGGGAATCCTCTCCAAAGAAAATGTAACCACAATGGATCTGTAAGAAATTTTGTTTAACTTTCCATTTCTTTCTCTGCTTAGTTGGCCTTTCACATTGGCCAATACTGCTTTGCACCAGTTGAATATGGTGCCTTGGAAACAATCTACTACAATCCGCATCTGGGATCTAGTAGCCACATGCAATGCTACACTCCCGCACAGTCTAGTAATAGTGAATGCAATAAATTTAAGCTCAGTTCAGATGATAGTTTTAATATCAATCCGTTTATCCTTGGGGTTTGCTCGATCATCACAAAACTCTAGTTGAAGACTAGTGACAGACAGACCACCTGGCCTAGTCCCAAATAGAGATATTTGTTCACCCCTCTTGGGAAAACCAGTCAAAAAGTATATATCCTCTGGCTTAATTTCAATTCGGTGGCCACCAATAACAAAATATTGGTCCAGAGTATTCCATTTTTTTACCAGCCATGTCAAGAGGTCTACCTGGGCCCTCATGCCCTGTATGGCCCAAAACTTGTACAATCCACATGCTCTCAATGCCTGCATTATCAGAATATGAAGCATTGAAACATAATCTACATCCTCTTGCTTGCATTCTCACCAAGTAAGAATTTTGAATGTCCTACAATACACAAAGAGACACATTAGAACAAACTTGTTTGAAAAATTTTGGGTGAAAATTGAGAAATTTAAGTTTTAAAATTTTTTGCATGGGGTCTGCACCCTTTGCTCATAAACAGTGTGTAGGTATGCATGGGCACTATGCAAAAGGTGTGGACCCATGACTTTTTTCTTTGTAGAAAAAAGTCAAGGTCTGCAGGTCCCACATGTTGCACCTGTGGACCCGTGCAAGCGATTTTTTCAACCTATTTTTCCTTAAGAAAATAAAATTTAAAGCCTAAAACAAAATGTAAATAGATGCAATGCAATTTAAGGAGGACGTGGATTACATGGAGTTGATGGTTCTCGATTCCAACGGACGTATTTTCCAGAATATTCACAGGAACGTTTTTACCCAAAATCTCTCACTTTTCACTTTGAACTTAAACGGTAAAAATGAAGTTAGAAAAGTCCCTTTTATAATTTTTTTGAATAAATGAATTTTTAATTTGTTTATTTTTTACTTTTAAAAAGGTAATTTTTGAAAACATTTTTCTTTATCTTAAATAGGTATGTGTAATGTTCTAAGTTTTTGTGTATAAAATTGGATTTTTTCGGGAAAATTGATCATTTTTTGATGAAGAGCATACTTTTATCACTTTTTCGGACTCTTTCAAATAATTACGAAAAAGTGAAACCTTGAAGTCCTGTTTTAAGCCCTTTTCAGACTCTCGAAAATTGAAACTATTGCCGAGCACTTCATTATTCGAACTCGTTAAAATAAATGAATGATCGTCCCTTCAGTATAAGTTTACCCCTTTTGCAGACTGAAATGGAATATTTACGAAAAAGGTATACGTTCATTAATTACAGTCAATAGAGTTCTCTCCCGCATTATTCTATCATTTTTTGGGCTCAAGAGACTAAATCTACAAAAAAGTACACCCATGGAGTTTTCTTAAGTTTTTTCTTCTAACTCCCTAAAATTGAAAAACATCAAGTTTCTCGTATACTGGACTCGTTAAAATTTAACAGTAAAGGACCTGTTCAATTTTAAGCATGAACGAACCACTCCTTCTTAGGGTTCGAATCTTAAGCTAAGTTGGACTCATCTAAAGGATGATCTTATAAACAAGAAAATGCTATCCTCCTCAAGCTTGTCAAAAATAAAGAGGTACTTGCTAGAAATGGTGGGGGAAAAGAGAGAAAAATGAACCTTTTTGTCACATTTTGACTATTCGAAAAGCCGTTAGCCACTCTTGAACATGAAACTTTTGTTCACTTGGGTTGGGAAAATAATTTGCCTAACAGTTAATCAAACCATATTGAAAGTCTTCAGTCAGTTTCTAGGTATTAGCTTTGGGTCAATTGTCACCAAGCCATCTACAATGTCGTTATGTGTTCAAGAGGATAGTTCAAAACAAACCATTCATCAACAAAATATTTTTCTTCCATTTTGACCATCCCTGAGTCAGTCCTTGCCAATATATTTATTCAAAAATTGATCTATGATTTCGTGTTTTGGGCCTGCCTATGATGGATCACTTTCTATCGATGACAACTCATTATCTAGGAAGTCGATCTAGAAATCGTCAGTACCTTGAAATCTGCATGCCTCAATGGCAGGTTTCTCACCTTTGACAACAGGTTGCATAATTGACCTTCGATCGAATTTTTCCATGACATGTTCGACTTCAGCTCATTCATTCACATTTCATGGATTGTACTGAGTACTTTGAGGGCCATTGACATTACTGGTGGTTGCTCTCACACTTGTTAACAATTCACATTTTTGACTGGTGATCAAGTGGTTTCTACCATGTTCGACTTCGACACATTCATTCACATGGATAGAATCGTACTAGTTCGAGAAGCGGAAATCAAGACCCTGGATTTAGTTTCCACCATCCAGGCTGCAAGGAATTTTTTTATTCATTTATATAGTGGATTATTCATAAACAGATGGTTGCATCCATACTGTGTCTACACATGTCTATATTGTTGATATATTGAAAAATCATTCCTGTATCAGAACAATTTAAGTTAGTTTTCTAGTTAGTTTTGATCTGAGTATGGGAATGCCTACCTCAGTGATGATATGTCTACATATATATATTTTTGATTGAATGTTTTTACAGGTTTCGACTGGGGTGTCCATAGGATGATCCTTGAAATGATAAAATACTTCACTCTTCATACATGACAGACTCTATCTTCATCTATTACAGACTTCGCACTTTAGGGGGCAATCTGTTGCATTGAAAATTTTCACCTTGAAATTCTGCTATCTGTATGAGCTCATTATCACTAATAGTTTCCTCCTTTGCAAGTCTAAAAACATCAGTTCCTCATGTCAAGCCTTAAAAATAAGAGAAAAACTCTCAAAGTATCTAAAACTCTGGTATCACGCTTTCTCTTTGTCTTAGCTGCGGTCTCGCACCTAATGGTCATGTCTCCTACGTACCTGACCGCACTTTCTCTATGTTGAGAGTGAATACCCTTATAAAATATTAAAAGGGTGCAAGTAAACTCAAAACGCTCACTTTCAATCACTTCTAGAAGCTTCTGGAAGGAATCTTGCGGTGGAAAATCCGTTCCTTTTAGGTTCATGTATCCCATGCCTTAAGGAGCTAACTCCTTGATGTGAGGAACTTATCCCTTTGAAGGAGGACTTTATCCCTTCATAGGTGGAACTGTAACCTCCTCTTTTGCACTATAAAAATAGGCATTGGGCAGCCTCAAAGGGAGTTCAAGCTTTAGTGTTGTTTGAGGTAAAGTGTTGTTGGAATTTAGACTCCTTTAGCTGAGATTTTATGAGGGAAGATTACATACCTGTATGTGTCTCAGTTAGAAGAGTGCAAGATCTATCAGAGTAGAGGAAATTCCTACTTCGAACCTTGGGAGGACCTGTTCAACATCAAGGCTGAAAAGGTTGTAAGGTTCTTCTACTATTTCAAAGTTAATACAAATAAATTTGTTTTTCTTAATAAACTATCATTTGATTGTTTATTTTATGGACTCCTTGATCACCGTAATAGATATTATTCATAAATACATGCAATGTAGGTGCTATTTAATGTTTTTTTGTTTGTGATTGTAGATCTTCAAAGATAACTCTTTTGGGTGACTAAAGGATGATGACTGCAAACAAGCATTGGATTGAGGTAGGATCGTAACACCTTTTATAGAATTTACTTATAAATCATGATATATCTAGAGAAAGATAGATTTAATTGTCTATTTTTTGCTAGACTATATTCTAATACTAGGGAGACCATTTTTTAGATTTAAAAAATAAACGTAGTAATACTGGATTTCTAATGGCATAAACCCTGTTAAGCTATAATACAATGAGTTCAAAATCCAACCTAACAATCAAACTCTGAATTCCAAATTATATGGATTCAGATAATAACTCAACAACTGCACTATACTCTGTAATGTTATTCGTTGTTTGACCGAGGCTTACCCCATGCATAGATACTAACTCATCAGTGTTGGCTGGATAAATTGATCTTGCAGACAAGACCCATCTCCCTAGTATCAGAAGATAGTCTAGCAAGAAACGGACAATTAAATCTATCTTTCTCTAGATATATAATGATTTATAAGTAAATGCTACAAAGGTGTTATGATCCTACCTCGATCCAATGCTAGTTCATTGTAGTCTTTTTCTAGTCGCCCGAAAGAGTTATCCTTGAAGACCTGCAAAAAAATCGAACATTAATAGCACCTTAATAACATTAATTTATCAATAATATCTATTATGGTGATCAAGGAATCCATAAAATAAACAATCAAATGACAGTTTATTGAGAAAAACAAATTTATTTGTATTAACTTTGAAATAGTAGAAGAACCTTACAACCTTTTCAGCCTTGATGTTGAACAGGTCCTCCCAGGGTCCGAAGAAGGAATTTCCTCTACTTTGATAGGTCTTGCACTCTTCCAACTGAGACACATATAGGTATGTGATATTCCCTCATAAAATATCAGTTAAAGGAGTCTAAATTCCAACAACACTTTACCTCAAACAACACTAAAGCTTGAACTCCCTTTGAGGCTGCCCAATGCCTCTTTTTATAGTGCAAATGAGGAGGTTATAGCTCCAATTATGAAAGGATAGAGTCCTCCTTCAAAGAAATATGCTCCTCAAATCAAGGGGTTAGCTCCTTAAGGCACGGGATACATGAACTTAAAAGGAACAGATTTGACACCACAAGATTCATTCCAAAAGCTTCTAGAAATGACTGAAAGTGAGATTTTTTAGTTTACTTGCACCCTTTTAATATTTTAGAGGGGTTCGCACTCTTAACACAAAGAAAGTGCAGTTAGGTTCGCAGGAGACATGACCATTAGGTGCAGGACCACAGGTAAGACAAATAGAAAGTGTGATACCAGAGTTTTAGAGACCTTAAGATATTTTCTCTTAATTTTAAGGCTTGGCATGAGGAACTGATGTTTTAGACTTGTAAAGGAGGAATGTATGAGTGATAATGAGCTCACATAGATAGAAGAATGTCAAACTGACAATTTTCAGTGCAATAGATTGCCCCCTAAAGTGCAAAGTCCGTAATAGATGAAGATAGAGTTTGTCATGTATGAAGAGTGAAGTAATTTGTCATTTCAAGGATCTTCCTATGGACACACCAGCTGGAACCTGTAAAAACATTCAATGCAATATATATATATATATATATATATATATATATATATATATATATATGTATGTATGTATGTATGTATGTATACATATCATCGTTGAGGTAGCCATTCCCATACTCAGATCAAAACTAACTAGAAAAATAACTCAAATTTCTTTGATAAAGGAATGATTTTTCAATATATCAACAGTATAGACATGTGTAGACATAGTATGGATGCAACCATATATTTATGAATAGTCCATTGTATAATTGAATAACAAAATTCATTGCATCCTGGATGGTAGAAACTAGATTAAGGGTCTTGATTTCCGCTTCTCGAACTAGTACGATTTTATCCATGTGAATAAATGTGTCGAAGTCAAACATGGTAGAGACCACTTGATTACCAGTCAATAATGTAAACTATTAACAAGTGTGAGAGAAACCACCAGTAATGTCAATGGCCCTCAAATTACTCAGTACAATCCATGAAATGTGAATGAATGAGATGAAGTCGAACATGTCACGAAATCATTCGATTGAAGGTCAATGATGCAACCTGTCGTCGAAGGCAAGAAACCTACCATTGAGGCATGCAGATTTCAAGGTACTGACGATTTCTAGATCAACTTCCTAGATAATGAACTGTCGTCGATAGAAAGTGATCCATCGTAGGCAAGCCTACAACACGAAATTATAGATCAAGTTTTGAAGAAATATATTGGCAAGGACTAACTCAGGGATGGTCAAAATGGAAGACAAAAATTTTGTAGATGAATGGTTTGTTTAAACTGTCCTCTTGAACACATAATGACGCTACAAATGGCTTGGTAACAATTGACCCAAAGCTAATACCCAGAAACCGGCTGAAGACTTTCAATATGGTTTGATTAACTATTAGGCAAAGGATTTTCCCAACCAAGGTGAATAAAAGTGTTGTGTTTATGAGTGGTTAATGGCTTTCAAATAATAAAAATGTAATAAACAAGATCTTTTTTCTCTCTTTTGCCCCACCATTTCTGGCAAGTACCTCTTTAATTTTTTACAAGCTTGAGGAGGATAACATTTTCTTGTTTATAAGCTCATCCTTTAGATGAGTCCAACTTAGTTTAAGATTCGAACCCTAAGAAGGAGTGGTTCGTTCCTGTTAAAAATTGAACAGATCCTTTACAGTTAAATTTTAACGAGTCCAGTATAGGAGAAACTCGGTGTTTTTCAATTTTAGGGAGTCAGAAGAAAAAACTTAAGAAAACTCCATGGGTGTACTTTTTTTGTAAATTTAGTCTCTCAAGCCTGAAAAAGGATAAAATAATGTGGAAGGGAACTCTATTGACCGTAATTAGTCAACGTATATCTTTTTCGTAAATAGTCTATTTTAGTCCATAAAAGGGGTAAACTTATACTGAAAGGATGATCATTCATTTTCATTAACGAGTTCTAATAATCAAGTTCTCGGCAATCTTTTCAATTTTCGAGAGTCTAAAAAAGGGCTTAAAAGAGGACTCCAGAGTTCACTTTTTCGTAAATTTTTGGAGTCCAAAAAAGTGATAAAGTATGCTCTTCATCGAAAAATGATAAATTTTCCCAAAAAATCGAATTTTCTGCACAAAAACTCGAAACATTACACATACATGTTTAAGATAAATGAAAATGTTTTCAAAAAGTACCCTTTTTAAAGTGAAAAATAAACAAATTAAAAATTCATTTATTCGAAAAAACTTATAAAAATGACTTTTCTAACTTCATTTTTACCATTTGAGTTCAAAGTGAAAAGTGAGAGCTTTTGGTTACAAAAGTTCCTATGAAGATTCTGGAAAATCTGTCCGTTGAAATTGAGAACCGTCAGCTCCAAGTAATCCACATCCTCCTTATCTTGCATTTCATCTGTTTACATTTTCTTTTTAGGCTTTAAATTTCATTTTTAAGGAAAAAATAGGTTTGAAGAAACTCCCGTGGGGGTCCACGGGTGTAACACGCGGAACCTGCGGACCCTAAATTTTTCCTACAAAGAAAAAAGTCATGGGTCCACACCTTTCGCAAAGGGCCCGTGCGTACCTACGCACTGTGTGTAAACAAAGGGTGCAGACCCCGTGTAATGATTTTAAAAACTTAAATTTCTCAATTTCTGCCCAAAATTTTTCAAACAAGTTTGTACTAATATGTCTTTTTATGCATTGTAGGACATTTGAAATGATTATTTGGCGAGAACATGAACATGAGGATGTAGATGAAGCCGCAAATGCTTCATTTGGCTACAATGCAGGCATTGAGAGCATACAGATTGTACAAGTTTTGGGCCATACAGGGCATGAAGGCCCAAGTAGACCTCCTGGCATGGCTGGTGTTGAGCCTCAAGATTTTGCTTTCTTTCATTCTACTTTACCTCATTTTCCTTTGTCCATTGCTATTCCAGACCCAATTGATCAATGAATTTATTTAAAATTACTTTTAGAATGATTAACATGACTGAATTGCTAAGTTTCATAATTTTTGTCATTGTAATGCATTTTGACCGGAACTAGCTGCAGAATGCAGACATTCCATAGCTAACCGGCGATTCTGCGGCTGTCTTCACGTTTGAGTATGTTCCAGGTGGCCTCTCAAGAAAAACCGCATATAGGTATATTCCATGTCATGTCTACATTGTTCGTTGCTCACCATGAAGGAAGAAACAAATTCTGGATATGGTTTTGGTACGTGGGAACACATTTAAGAAGGCAGACTTCTAATAGGACTATCTTAGTCCAGATGTCCTTTTCCTTTTTACGCAGCCATTTCAAGAGTCCTAATGTGATTTCGATAAGGAAAGACAATGATCCTGGAATTGTTGTAAGTCTTGTTACGTACATTTGTTATATAAACACTTTGGAAACCGAGAGCTAGGCTAGATTTTGTTCCAGATTTTGCTTAGATTCTGTGCTACATTTCTGAAGACGCAGATTGCTCTGTTCAAGTTATTTCTCCTTTAATGAAACAGATAGTATTGTTTTGAAAGCGTTGATTTGATTTGGAGTTAGATTCCGTCTGGTGGTAGAGGGCCCCTGCCTCTTGCACGGTTTTATTTGCGTAATTTAGATAAGTATTCTAGCTGCCTTTACGTTTTTGAAGTTGAATTCGTAGTTGTTTTCATTAGCTACTATAGTTATACTCGTTCTAAAAACTCTTCCAAAAGAAGAAGCTCTTCCAAAAGATTATGATCATGAATGGGAAATGGCTATAGTATTGTAGGATTTAATTGCAATCTCTTTTGTTCACCATCACAGTTATACTTATGCTAAGTACTCTTCCAAAAGAAGAAACTCTTCCAAAAAATCCTTATAACGTCTTAAGAATGATTGTGATCTTGAACGTTTCAGTTGTGTGTTTGCACTAAGAACCATAGCTGTTCTTGCTCTTAAAATGCTCTTCCAAAATATCATAATGATGGGTAGGAGATAGCTATGATATCTTAGTTTTTCATTGCTTTCAGTCTTTATGTTTGCATTTGCACTGAATTGTACAGTTAGGATTGTTCTAAGAAACTCTTCCAAAATGCCAATCATGATGGACAAACAGACTGTATGATTCCATAGAATAATGCATGATAGCTTAGTTAGGATACTCCGGAGTCTAATTGCATTTAACTCATGCTCAGTTATTTTGTTTTAAGTTTGATAATGACTTGTTAGTTCAGCATTGTTTTAGATTAGTGACATCTTAAGTTCAGTTTTAGCTTAACTCATTGCATTTGCACTCCACATTCAGTTGTCATTCACTGCATATTAGATTACTTCAGTTGTTAAACTTAACAAAACAGCCTTCATTATTTACAAACCTCTTCTTGTTCTAAAATCTATCATTGATTCATAACCATATGAACAGAAGACAATATCATTTTAAGGCCTGAAGTACTTCTGCAACTTCCTTATCAACTCACAAACAAACATTTCCTCAAAAGACTATTTTAAAAATCTATAACCTTTGAGTGAAGTGTAGTGTTATCAAACTAAGTTGCAGAATAGAGTTAGGAACTAGTCTTAAAGTAAAGATCTTATGATGGTATCAATGTTTTACTCCAAATATGCTTCAACAAATCTCTAATCATGGATAACATGTTGCATCATTATAAGTTAGTTGTTTAACTGTTAGGATAATTTGCATACTTAGCTGACCATGTCTCAAGCTCTCTCTCAAACACCTTTGATGAAAGAATTTGACAAATTGAGTTTATGTTTTGAATCATTTGCTTAAAATTCATTATCAAGCTTTGTTTTTGCTTAGTCATAGTTTGGATTTGATTCTGTTTCAATATCTGCAATTGCATTTGTCATTTGTCATCAACCAACTAGGCTTCACTCTGTTTTTAATCATTAGCTTCCTTCCACTAGCTTTCTAGTCATTTTCCTTGTGAACATAAAATTACCAAAAAGACCAAAAACATCATAAATCATCATAAAAGACCAAAAACACCACAAAACACTACACACAACGCATTAAGAAACAAGCACTTAGGTACATACAGTACACTTCACTTCAGCAGTTTACCAACCCTGGTTGACAATTAAATGAGCTCAATTTAGGAGACTAGATTGAGACCAAACATTTTGGCGCCGTTGTCGAGGAAGTGAAAACTAGGTAACCTTTGTTTCTTAGCATCCAAAAACAATTATATGCATAGGGAGAGAGATTGAAGGGGAAGATTTATAAGCAGCAGAGGCAGAAGTTTGATTTCTAGAACACCACTTGTTTCATCTAGATCCAGAGCTAGTACACCTTCAACTCAGACCCACATTCCATCCTCTCCTGATCCTGGACTTCTAGAAGATCTAAGGTCAACTATTCCATTAGAGAAACCTTCCACTTCATCCACTGAACCTACCATAGAAGAAGATCTAAAAACTCCTTTTAGGGACACAAACCTTTCCACTTCCACAAGAGAGTCAACCATGGCAGAAGAAGGAGGAGGAGTTTTTAATGGAGAACACACACTATTTGGAGGTAGAGGTAGAGGTAGAGGAGAAGGAGGTAGAAGAGAAGGAGGTAGAGGTGCAGATGGAGGAAGAGGTAGAATAGGAAGCTCTTTTGGGTTCCCTATAATTGATGAAGAAACCAATACAACCATGAAAAACATTTCACCCTCTGTCCTTCCAAACTTCTATAGAATTAAAAATGAAGATCCTGAAACCTTCTTATTTGAATTTGAAGTGTTGTGTAGAACTTATGACTACTTACAAGATGCTCAAAAACTGAAATTATTCCCTTCAACTTTGAAAGGAGCAGCATTGAAGTGGTTTATGAGTCTGATCAGCAGTTCTATTAGAACATGGGAAGACATGAAACAAGCATTTCTAGAGAGGTATTTGGATTATTGTATGCCAGTTGATCATAAGGAAGAAGTGTTCAAGATGTTACAAAAAGAAGATGAAAATTTAGAAGATTTGTTGGAGAGATTTAATTACAACATCAAAAGGGCAAAAATGGAAAACCTAGATCAAGACACCTTAAAATCTCTTTTGTTGAAAACAATTAGGGATGAATGGTTGGATATCCTCAACATGATGGGAAAAGGGGATATATCACAACTCACATTACCTGAAATATCTAAGTTATGTATCAACCTTTCAAGAGGGAAATCTAAAACTGTCAAAGGTCCAAGAGATCCTGCTCTTGCAAGGGCAAGTAAGTCTGCTTCTGGGACAGTAAGTAGATCAGAAATAGGACACATGCTTGATGATTTTAAAGCTGACATCTTAGGGAGTCTTAGTGAACAAATAGACACCCTTAAGATAGAGAACAAGCAAAAGGCTGAATCTGATGCCTTAGCAATCTTTTGTCCCAAATGTAGAAAGAAACATGCCTTGAGAGAGTGTCCTTTGGATGTAAAAGTTGTAGAAAACTGTGTCATTTGTTCTGAAAAACATGAGACCAAGAATTGTCCTTCTCTTCCTGGTCTCAAGGCTGTCTTTCAGGAGGAAACTCCTACAGATTCCATAGAGTCTCTCAATTTTGTATCTAGAAGGCCTTGGCAGGAACCTCAGACACAAGGATTCCATGATCAAATGTATAATCAACCTCCACCTTGGAATTCTTGGCAGCAACCTTGGCCCCAATTTCAAAATCAATCTCAATCTTGGGCACAAGGAACACAAATTCCCTATGGAAGATACTCTCCATACTATCAGTATCCACCATCCTATCCACCATACCCACATTTTTATCCTCAACAAAATTTTCCTCAAAATCTTCAACAAAATTTTCAACAAAATCCTCAACAACATCATCAAAACCAACCACATCAAAATCAACCACTTTCATTACCATTCCCTCAAAAATCAAATCAATTGCCTGTTCAACCCATACCAAACCCCAATAATAAAAATCCTCAGAACACATACATGATAGAAGGCCAACAATTTCCAACTTATTTAATTACTCCTCTAGACCTTAGTGATGTTCAACTCAGGTCTGGAAGAATACTTGAAAAGAGGAAACCTTCTGTGATTATACAAGAACAAGATAACTCTGAGGAAGACTCTCTACGGGTGAATAAAAGTCTTGAGGAAGACACATCCTTTCAAGACCAAAACACTGAAAAATTAAACAAAAAGATCCAATAAATTCAATTCCTGTATTAGAGCAACCATCTACATCTACTTCTATACCTCCCTTTCCGAAAAGATTACAAATTGATAGAGGTGTAGAAAAACCAATCATGGTGCCTAATTATGATTTCCTAGATGAGCTGAGAAATGTTTGCATTAAAATTCCATTATTACAAGCCATCAAGGAAATTCCAATTTTAGCCAAAACAATAAAGGAGTGAGTATGAAGACAACAAGAAAAAGAATAAGAGAAGCAAAGAAAATTCAACTGGTAGGACAAATAGCAGACATTATGATGGGCAAGATTTCTATTCCAAAGTATCTTGACCCAGGAAATCCAGTTGTCAAAATTCACATCAATGGAATTGAAATCCAGAACACACTCATTGATTTAGGAGCAGCAATCAATATCATGAGTAGACAAATCATGGATAAACTGAAACTTCCTAATCTTATCTTTACACCCACACTATTACAATTAGCAGATAGATCTATGATCAAACCAGATGGGGTAATAGAAGACATTCCAGTGTCTCTAGATTCTTGGGAGTACCCTGTGGATTTCATGATCCTAACTCCTAAGAATAATCTAGGAGGCCATCCTGTTATATTAGGAAGACCTTGGTTGGCTACAGCTGATGCCTTTATTAGTTGTATATCCGGTGATATGTATATCTCTGATGGTAGTTCAACTAAGAAGTTCACTTTATATCCTCCAGCTAGGACAATTACAGATCTAGATGACACTCAATGGATAGAGGATGAGGAAGATTTACAACCTCTCTTCACAATTTCAGAAATTAGTGAAGATAATCAAATTCTGAATACTCTAGAAAACTTTGAATCCTCTCCAGAACACAAACATGAATCATTTCAAGAGGGATCCAACATTGATTTTTTGTCATCAAGGCAGATGTATCTTCAATCTATGGACAAATTTGGCAGCTCTACAAGTGATATTTTTCCGGGCAAAACTTTGAACATAAACAAGAACCTAGAAAAATCTCAACAAGAAGAGTTAGTCAAAGTATTACAGAGACATTCTTCTGCATATGCATGGGAGTACACTAACATGAAAGGGATAAGTCCCAAGACTTGCACTCATCACATCTATATAGAGAGAAATTGCAAACCAATCAGACAACCTCAAAGACGGATGAATCCAAATCTTAGGGAAATTGTTAAAGAAGAATTGCAAAAATTGTTAAATGTTAATTTTATCTATCCTATTTCAGATAGTCAGTGGGTTTCTCCTTTGGTAATTGTGCCAAAGAAAAATAGAAAATGGAGGGTGTGTGTTGACTACCGAGAACTAAATAAAGCTACTCTTAAAGACCATTTTCCCTTACCTTTCATAGATCAAGTATTAGATACATTAGCTAGAAAAAAGTACTTTTCATTCCTAGATGGGTTTAGTGGTTACAATCAAATCCAAGTAGCACTTGAAGATCAAGAAAAAACCACATTTACCTGTCCTTGGGGTACCTATGCTTACCGAGTATTTCCATTTGGATTATGCAATGCACCTGCAACATTCCAAAGGGCAGTATTAGGAATTTTTTCAGATCTAATACATGATTTTGTAGAGGTGTACATGGATGATTTCACAGTTTATGGAAACTCATTTGAAGAAGCTTTAGAAAACTTGTAAAAAGTTTTAAAGAGATGTCAGGAAGAAAATCTTTCACTTAGTCATGAAAAATGTTTTATGATGTTTACTGAAGGTATTGTTTTAGGGCATCACATTTCAGGGGATGGGATTAGAGTTGATGAGTCTAAAGTTGAAGTCATATCTAACTTATCCATTCCAAGTTGTCAAAGAGATGTTAGAAGTTTTCTAGGATTTACAGGATATTATCAGAGATTTATAGAAAACTTCACCAAAATAGCATCTCCACTCTTCAAATTACTCACCAAAGATTGTGAATTCAAATGGACTTCTGATTTCCAGTTAGCTTTTGAAACCCTGAAAACCAAAATTTCTGAAGCACCTATATTACGGGGACCTAACTGGAAGTTACCTTTTCATATCTCGACAGATGCTTCCGATACAGCTCTAGGAGCAGTATTGGGACAGAAAGACTTAATTCCCTATGCCATCTATTATACCAGTAAAAATTTGACTCCTGCAGAGTTAAACTATACTGTAACTGAAAAAGATTTTTTAGCTGTTGTTCATGCCATAGACAAATTTATACACTATATAACAGGCTATTAAACTTTTGTTCACACTGATCATTCTGCAATTAGATATTTAATGAACAAATCAATCACTAATGGCAGAGTTATAAGATGGTTATTGCTCTTACAAGAATTCGACATTACCATTCTAGATAGGCCTGGAAAACAAAACACAGTAGCTAATTTCCTATCTAGACTCCAAAATATCAAAGATGACACTCCGGTTGAAGATCAATTTCCTGATGAATATATTTTTGAAATTTCTACTCAAACTCCATGGTTTGCTGATATTGCTAATTATTTAGTTTCAAGAAAATTTCCTTCAATAATGAATGCAAGGGATAAAAGAAAAATCATTAATGATAGTGCAAAATATTCATGGGTTGCTAATGAGTTGTACAAGACAGGTCCAGATTTGATCATTAGAAGGTGTGTTCGTGAAGATGAGATGCCTGAGATTCTCAAGGCATGTCATGACGAACCTTGTGGTGGACACTTTGTAGATAAGAGGACAGCCTATAAGATCCTTAATCTAGGATATTATTGGCCATCCTTGTTTAAAGATGCTAAAGAGTATGTCAAAAGGTGTGACAGTTGCCAAAGGGTAGGGAAACCTTCTCCTTCAGGTGAGATGCCATTACAACCTCAGGTACATATTGAACCTTTGAAAAATGGGCTTTGGATTTTGTAGGACCTATTAGTCCTCCATCAAGACAAAAGAAATATATATTAGTTTGCACTGATTATGTTACTAAATGGGTAGAAGCTAAGCCATTACTTGTTGCTAATGAATCATCTGTAGTTACTTTTCTCTTTGAGGATATTTTTACTCGTTTTGGTGTCCCAAGGGAAATTGTTACAGATCAAGGAGCTCAATTTACATCAAGGCTAGTGGAGCAAATGATGGAGAGGTACAAAATCAGGCATAGAAAATCTACTCCTTATCATCCACAAGCAAATGATCAAGTGGAATCTACTAATAAGGTCATTGAAGGAATCCTAACAAAGACTGTTCATTTACATAGAAGAGATTGGGTAGATAGGCTTCCTGAAGCCTTGTGGACCTATAGAACTACATGGAGAAACACAACAGGCCATACTCCTTATGAGCTTGTTTATGGGAAGCAAGTTTTGTTTCCTATAGAGTTCCAAATTCAAACATTCAAGATGGCAGTTCAGCTAGGACTTGATCTAACGGAGGCACAAAAGCATAGACTGGAGCAAATTAATGAATTGGATGAGATCAGACAAGATGCAGTTCATAAAACAAGTCTAGTCCAACAACAAAGGATTAGATGGCATGACAAGTACATCAAAGAGAAGAAATTCAAAGAAGGTGACTGGGCTCTCTTGTTTGATTCAAAATTCAAGGATTTTCAAGGTAAATTTCAGACACATTGGCTTGGGCCATATGAAATTGTTGAAATTTTTGATAATGGGGCAATAAAAATCAGAACTATAGATGAAGAAGAGGTCACTTTTCTTGTGAATGGTCATAGATTGAAGTTGTATCACAAACCACTCTCAAGAGAAGAATTTGTCCAGAAGTTCCAAGAAAGCAGTGATGTGAAGTTAATGAAGAAGAATATTTCTTCTTCATCGACTTGATTGAATTTTCTGAAGCATTTCTTTTGAAAAAATAAATAAATAAATAAATAAATAAAATAAAATAAAGTAAAAGTATAAACATGAAAACCAATCACTGATTGGCATGTTTATACAGAAAAGATAGGGTGAAAATCAGAGTCTCTCTGACACTGTAACTTTTCCATTTTGTTTTTGCAAGCAGCTGTTACAAAATCATAAGTTCAGATCCATAGTGCTTATGATCCATCTCATTTCATTTCATTCCATTCACTTATCCATCCATACTCCATTTCATTCATTCATTCATACTTCACTTCATTCCATATATCAATCATCTCATACTCCATCCACCTCATTTTCATATCAAAATTTAAAGTCTGATGTCTTACTGCAAATGACTAATACATGTCATGGATTGCAGGGCAGTTCTTATGTTCTTTCACTCCATTTCATAAACTGAATCCATTCCATTTCATCATCCACTTCATACATATCATGTCTCATCATCAATCTTCATTCATGCCATATAACATTTCACTTATATTCCAAAAACACTCCATTCCATGATTAAAATACTCTACATGTACATTCTGCAGCTTAACAGACATTCTGCAACTGATCAACCTTTCCGCAGCCAGACATTCATTCCGCAGCTACAAATCCTGAAGGCATTAGTCAGCAGACATTAGAATTGCAACAAAATGATCCAGTGTATCCATGAATAAGAAGAATCAAGAAGGATCATGAAGACTCTTCCAAAGGAGAACAAAGAAGACAAAGACTACAAAAAAATCAAATGAAAAGAAAAGGTAACAAGTTTAGATTATAATGGCATTTCATAAAGTTTAGCATACTTTTAGTTATGAATTGTTCAAAAAGGTTGTTTTAATTATTTTTATTGATCATTACCAATAAACCCTCCACAAACTTTGGATTAAAATCTCTCATTTCAAATTCCATACCCGACATCATTTAAGCAGTTAAAATGGCTGAATTGTTTGAATTCTTCACGTCACCTAACCAAATCATTCAATGATGATTCTCTTTTCCGTTGTAAAAATATTCGCCGTCTTTTCAATCATTAATTCGTTTCCTCCACCTCACTCCATTTACTCATTCCGTAACTACTTCCATCACTCCATTCTGTAGCCAGCACTTCATTTCACAAACAGAGATATTCTTATCACCGTGAGCAGAGCAAAAGGGTATATCAGTTTGAATATCAAAGCACTATCACCATGGGCAGAGATTGAGCATTATCACTGTAAACACAGAGGTATAGCAGTGTGGAATTTGAAGTCATTTGTCACCAGGAGACAAAGGTATAGCAGTGAAGAATTTGAAGCCATTTGTTACCAGGAGACAGAGGTATAGCAGTGTGGAATTTGAAGTCATTTATCACCAAGAGACAGAGATATATCAGTGAGGAATTTGAAGCCATTGTCACTGTCAACCAGAGGCATATCAGCTCGAAGCTTGAAGCCATTTATCACTATCAACCAGAGGCATATCAGTTCGAAGTTTGAAGCCATTATCACCAAGAATTAGAGGCATATCAATTCGAAGGTGAAAGTTATTGTTTTGGTGGGTAGAAAAGAGTATTAATCTGAAAATTGAAGAAGCAATTATGGGTTTCATTGTAAGAACTGAACCAGTGGGTACAAAATACCTAGAAGACTACCCTCAATGTAAAGAAATGTTGCAACAGATAGGATGGCTACAATTTTTGGAGAAATTTAATGGCTTCAACAAAGAAGTCACTAAAACATTTGCAAGATCATTTCAAGGAGCTGAAGTTGAAGTGGGAGATGTCAAATTCACTGTCACTGAAGTTTTCATTGCATAAGCTACAGGGTTGCTTAGAAATGGAGAGAGATGGTTCAAAAACAGAGAATTCCATAATGAATCCTGGAAGCAAATTCTAAAATCACCAGGTATGGATGTCACTGTGTTTAAGAAAGGAATTCCAAGTTCTGCATTGAAAAATAAATGGAGAAACATACTACTTATTCTGCAAAAATGTATTACATGTGAGGGTAGATATGGCACATTTTATGTTTACCACATTAGATTGATAATGCATTTTCTGGGGGAATACTTAAACCTACCCTATTTCTTGCTTCAAAGTTTGAAAAAGATGGCTTCTTGTGTTCAAAGAAGGGTTCAATTTTTAGAGACAACTCTATATCATCATGGCTTGGTTAAAATTTTGATTGAACACCATTTAGCCAAAACAAATGATACTTGGGACAATTTCTTGATAATAAATCATTTTGAAAAGCCAAAAGAGCCCTCACCTGAACAACAGCCTACAAGGAGAAGCAGAAAATGGAGGGCTTCAAAAATTGAAATTGACAAAACAGTCCAAGAAAGTAGTGAGGAAATCATCTCAGAGAAGTTGATCAAATCAAGAGACAACTTAAGAAAGAGAAGGTAATCAGGAAATTTGCCACAGAGAAAGGAGAGGGATCTTCCCAGCCGAGAAGAAGCCATAGACTAAAGGGGAAACTAAGGAAAACTCAAATGAAACAAACAGGGGTGATAAATATAGAAGATGAGGAAACATCTATTGAAGAAGATGTTGAAGAGGATTTTAATGAAGGAACACCTGAAATTGACCCTGCTCAGCAAGAAGTTTATGAATATGTTGAAACTTTGGAAAGGAAAGCTTCAGAGAGTAGAGAGAGAACCCCTAGTCCTCCACTGTCTGAAATAGATGTGTTAAGAAGGGATAGGTATGAGCTGGAAATACTTAATAGACACATAAAAAATGAGAATGAAATTCTGAAGGAACAAGTCAAGCTCAAAACCGATATGAACTCAACCTTATCTCTGCATATAGACAAAGTGGAAAAGGCTAGTGAAAAGTTGAAAAAGAGGAACAAGAAGCTAATCAGGGCACTTACCAACTTAAGGTTCAAAATTGTCATCAGAAAACCCAGAAGATCTTTAGCTTCTAGGCAAAGGAGAAGGAGAGGATTAGATGTTCTTGCAGAAGCCTCTGAGTTTATAGGATAAGTTGCATGAGGACATGCAAGAAGTCAGCAGTGGGGGTATGTTGAGCCTCAAGATTGTGCTTTCTTTCATTCTACTTTACCTCATTTTCCTTTGTCCATTGCTATTCCAGACCCAATTGATCAATGAATTTAGTTAAAATTACTTTTAGAATGATTAACATGACTGACTTGCTAAGTTTTATGATTTTTGTCATTGTAATGCATTTTGACCGGAACTAGCTGCAGAATGCAGACATTCCGTAACTAACCGGCGATTCTGCAGCTATCTTCACGTTTGGGTATGTTCCAGGTGGCCTCTCAAGAAAAACCGCATATGGGTATATGCCACGTCATGTCTACATTGTTCGTTGCTCACCATGAAGGAAGAAATGAATTCTGGATATGGTTTTGGTACGTGTGAACACATTTAAGAAGGCAGACTTCTAATAGGACTGTCTTAGTCCAGATGTCCTTTTCCTTTTTACGCAGCCACTTCAAGAGTCCTAATGTGATTTCGATAAGGAAAGACAATGATCCTGGAATTGTTGCAAGTCTTGTTATGTAAATTTGTTATAAAAACACTTGGGAAACTGAGAGCTAGGCTAGATTTTGATCTAGATTTTGCTTAGATTCTGTGCTACATTTCTGAAGACGCAGATTTCTCTGTTCAAATTATTTCTCCTTTAATGAAGCAGACAGTATTGTTTTGAAAGCGTTGAGTTGATTTGGTGTTAGATTCCGTCTGGTGGTAGAGGGCCCCTGCCTCCTGCACGGTTTTATTTGCGTAATTTAGATAAGTATCCTAGCTGCCTTTACGTTTTTGAAGTTGAATTCGTAGTTGTTTTCATTAGCTACTATAGTTATACTCATTCTAAAAACTCTTCCAAAAGAAGAAGCTCTTCCAAAATATTATGATCATGAATGGGAAATGGCTATAGTATTGTAGGATTTAATTGCAATCTCTTTTGTTCACCATCACAGTTATACTTATGCTAAGTACTCTTCCAAAAGAAGAAACTCTTCCAAAAAATCCTTATAATGTCTTAAGCATGATTGTGATCTTGAACGTTTCAATTGTGTGTTTGCACTAAGTACCATAGCTATTCTTGCTCTTAAAAAGCTCTTCCAAAATATCATAATGATGGGTAGGAGATAGCTATGATATCTTAGATTTTCATTGCTTTCAGTCTTTATGTTTGCATTTGCACTGAATTGTACAGTTAGGATTGTTCTAAGAAACTCTTCCAAAATACCAATCATGATGGACAAACAGACTGTATGATTCCATAGAATAATGCATGATAGCTTAGTTAGGATACTCCGGAGTCTAATTGCATTTAACTCATGCTCATTTATTTTGTTTTAAGTTTGATAATGACTTGTTAGTTCAACACTGTTTTAGATTAGTGACATCTTAAGTTTAGTTTTAGCTTAACTCATTGCATTTGCACTCCACATTCAGTTGTCATTCACTGCATATTAGATTATTTCAGTTGTTAAACTTAACAAAACAACCTTCATTATTTACAAACCTCTTCTTGTTCTAAAATCTATAATTGATTCATAACCATATGAACAGAAGACAATATCATTTTAAGGCCTGAAGTACTTCTGCAACTTCCTTATCAACTCACAAACAAACATTTCCTCAAAAGACTATTTAAAAATCTATAACCTTTGAGTGAAGTGTAGTGTTATCAAACTAAGTTACAGAATAGAGTTAGGAACTAGTCTTAAAGTAAAGATCTTATGATGGTATCAATGTTTTACTCCAAATATGCTTCAAAAAATCTCTAATCATGGATAACATGTTGCATCATTATAATTTAGTTGTTTAACTGTTAGGAGAATTTGCATACTTAGCTGACCATGTCTAAAGCTCTCTCTCAAACACCTTTGATGAAAGAATTTGACAAATTGAGTTTATGTTTTGAATCATTTGCTTAAAATTCATTATCAAGCTTTGTTTTTGCTTAGTCATAGTTTGGATTTTATTCTGTTTCAATATCTGCAATTGCATTTGTCATTTGTCATCAACCAACTAGGCTTCACTCTGTTTTTAATCATTAGCTTCCTTCCACTAGCTTTCTAGTCATTTTCCTTGTGAACATAAAATTGCCAAAAAGACCAAAAACATTCATAAATCATCATAAAAGACCAAAAACATCACAAACACTACACACAACGCATTAAGAAACAAGCACCTAGGTACATACAGTACACTTCACTTCAGCAGTTTACCAACCCTGGTTGACAATTAAATGAGCTCAATTTAGGAGACTAGATTGAGACCAAACAACTGGTAAACAAATGGAATACTT
Organism: Pinus albicaulis; assembly: GCA_034641835.2. NCBI lineage: Eukaryota > Viridiplantae > Streptophyta > Pinopsida > Pinales > Pinaceae > Pinus > Pinus albicaulis. The sequence continues at coordinate 740,503,986 of CM076570.1, read as the reverse complement.
AGGACTAGTGATTTTTTATTGGTAGCCATAGGCTCGAGATTGAGCTAGAGGATACAAATATCTCTGTTTGGGACTAGGCCAGGTGGCCTGTCTGTCGCTAGTCTTCGACGAGAGTTTTGCGATGATCAAGCAGACCCCAAGGATAAACTGATTGATATAAAAACTACCATCCGACCTGAGCTTAAAGTTATTGCATTCACTGTTACCAGAATTTTCGGGAGTGTAGCATTGCATGTGGCTACTGGATCCCAGATGCAGATTGTAGTAGATTTTTTCCGAGGCACCATTTTCAATTGGTGCGAAGCAGTATTGGCCAATGTGAAAGGCAAACTGACTAGAGTAAAAAATGGGAAAATAAATAACTTTGGTTACGAATCCATTGTGGTTTCATTTGCTTTGGAGAGGATTCCCTCACTGGCTCCACAGCTCATTCTAGTTGATCCAAGTAGTGCCCGAGAACCTCGGATGGTTCGATGGGCAACATTGATGGCCCATCATGCTGAGGTCGTAGAGGTTGTTCGATTTACATTTTCCTATTTCCATTGGTTGAACAGCCAAGTTATTGCTATTGAGGACTTTCCATACATCAGGATGGACTTCTACGGTGACCAAGACATGGCTTTTCCAGCAGGAGAATAGTGGGATGATTCAGGTAAAAACCATTTTCAACATTTTCTAAGATCTAATTTTTATTTTTATTTTTAATCGTCCAAAACTAATAATCAAATTTTAAATGAAAATGTGGGCCCACGATGACCAGCCACTCTCTAGCTTATGAGAGGAGACACCCAGCTGCAGCAACACTAGCCCAATAAGGCCAATCAGTAGAGATCCTGACCGACTTAGAGCATCATCTAGATTGCTTGACACTAGATATTGCAGAGACTGATATAGACGATATTCCACCAAGGTTACAGAGATATGTGATTGGGGTCCCAGGAACTTTTAGGAGGTTCTTGTGTAGGATGGCTCGAGCAATAGTTTCTTATCATGATCATCACCAGTGATAGGATGATCGATTTTGTAAACTCATGATATTTTTGACTTTTTGTATTATTATTTTTGCCGATCATAAGGTGTTCTCCAACCTATGATCGAAGACGATGTATATTTTTGAAACAAACTTCTATGCTATGATATATCATTATTACACGCTATATTTTGTAACATGTTATTGAATTTTTTGTTATTTTACCATTTTGATTATTGCAAATGTCTATTTATCATACTAGAAGCAACTGCATCTGCTAATGTATTTAAACATATTGGAATATGTTGATATTCAATGTAATCAAATTTACGTTCCAAGAGATGAACTCTCAAAAATAAACGTAATAATACTAGATTTCTAATGGCATAAACCTTGTTAAACTGTAATACAACGAGTTTAGGATCCAACCTAACAATCAAACTCTGAATTCCAAACGATATGGACTCATATAATAATTCAATCACTACACTATACTCTGCAATGTTATTTGTTGTTTGACCGAGCCTAACCCCATGCATGGATACTAACTCATCAGAGGGTGAATAGATAACCTAAGCTGCGGAAAAAATATTCTGTGTACTACGACAAGCACCATCAGCAAAACCAATGTACGTTTGAAGAGACGTTGACATCTGCAATATCAAGAGTAAAAACCAGATAAGCAGGAATAGTGATAAGAACACACTATAAACTAGGCACGCTTTTCTAATCTAAGACAAACCAGTTGTAAAGAAACTAATCTAACAAAAAAAATCTCCACATAGAATTTAAGCATAATATCTCTTTAGATAAAACCCATTTTTGGGTTTATCCAAAGGGACTCCATCAAAATCTATCAGTTCATGGGCCCCTTTTGCCAACTTTCACTTAACAATGTAAGGAATATGCCACATAGGTACAAATTTTCCAGCCCCTAGCTTATCATTTTCTTGATCGTATACTAAAACTAGGTCTCCTACTGAAAATTTGCGAGGCGTCACATCTCTATCGTACTGAGCTTTCATTCGTTTTGCATGAGCCTCATTTGCTAATGCAGCAGTGCGTCGATTCACATCTAGCTGAGCTAAGTACAAGAAATGTTTCTCTTCTTCAGAAGTAGTTTGGAGTAATTCTATGGCTAATTTTAATGACAGAATTTTGCATTCAATAGGTAGCACAGCTTCCAAACTGTAAACCAGTTGAAAATGAGTGAAACCAGTTGATGTTTTTACTGAGGTACGATATGCCCAAAGTGCTGAAAATAACATGGTATGCCAATTCGACTTATGAATACCAATGATTCGTTTGATCATAGTGACTAAAAATTTATTGATAGCTACAACCAGACCATTATACTGCAGGTAATATGGAGTAGAACTATCGTGGTGCAAGACAAGTTGATCTGTCAGTGTAGTCATCATGATATTTCAAAAATTACTTCCATGATCCGTAATAATAGCTTGAGGAACACCGAATCTAGAAAATATATGATTGAATATGAAAATTGCATTAGTCTTGTCGTCTACCAAAAATGTAGGCATTACCTCAACCCACTTAGTAAAATAATCTATAGCTAGGATAATATATGCATGCCCCCTTACCGAGTGAGGGTTACATGTAATAAAATCAATACCCCACTTTGCGAAAGGACCGACAGTAATTATAGGGTGAAGAGGAGCGGGTGGTTCACGCATTTTACGATCAAAGATCTGATAGTTGTGGCTTTTTCGAATTGCATAGATACAATATTTGAATAAGGACGGCCATAAATAACCAGTGCACAATATCTTTTGGGCTCTGGCATACCCAGACATATGACTGCCACATGCTCCAGAATGACAGTCATTCAAAACCTTCTTAGCTTCTTCATGAGTAAGACAATGTCAGAAAACAGAATCCACTCCACGACGATAGAGTGTATCACCAATAATATTGTATTGTTGGGATTGGAAACGTATTTTCCGTCACTGAGATCGTGAGATATCAGGCCGAAAATATTGGGTTTGGAGATAAACAATAATATCCCCATACCAAGGATCAAGAGTACTGATAAGAAACAAGGATTCATCTGCAATGGGCTGATCTGCCACAGTTTCAGTATTAGTATGCGGGAAATCACACATCAGTTCAGCAAAAACCAAAGATTTATTTGCCTTGGATTTTTCAAATTCCAAGTCAAAATCCTGTAGGATAACGATCCATTTGGAATACTTGCTCCCTAGCATCTGTTTGTTCAAGATATACATCATAGGGTTACAATCAGAAATTACTGTGGTTTTGCATAATAAGATGTAGTGACGAAATCTTTGGACATCTTGGATAGCTGCGAAGGCCAATTTCTCCACATGTGAGCATTTAATCTCAGTCGGATGGATATTTCAACTAAGATAATAAATCACATGTTCATTTTTGAATTCATCTTCCTGAACTAAAACCATCCCAATAGTGGAATGAGAAGCAGCGAGGTACAAAAAATAATCCTCGTTGTAATTGGGAGGATGCAATAACGATGCATGGGTCAATGCATGTTTGAGTGAATCAAAGGATCTACCAGTGATCTCATCCCAAAAGAATGGAATGTTCTATTTTAACAACTTGGTAAAACCCTTTTTTAACTCGGCGTAGTTAGGAATGAACGATGTAAAAAGTTTGCTTTCCCTTGCAAACTTTGGAGTTGGCGAAGAGTCGAAGGAGGAGGTATATTTACAATGGCTTCCACCTTCGATGGATCAACACGAATGTCAGATTTTGAAAGAAAAAATCCCAGTAAGCTACCCGATTCTACACAAAAAACACATTTGTGTGGATTCAGCCGAATTTGATATTTCCTAGATCTCATAAATATAGCTCGTAAATGAGTGAGATGATCGGCTCTACGCGATGAATGGGTAGGTAAATCATCGAGATAAGGCTACACAATGTGCTTGATGTCATGAAATGCATAAGACATATCCCTTTGAAAAGTTGCCCCAACATTCTTTAATCCAAAGGGTAGTTTGCAATAAGAAAATGTCCCCGATGGACAAATGAAAGCTATTTTAGGTTGATCAGCAGGGAGTATATTGATTTGATTGTAACCAGAAAAACCATCCATAAAGGAGAACATTTCACTATCGGCACAATCATCAATAATTTGATCGATATAAGGTGTTGGATAGTTCTCTTTAGGACGAGCTCGATTAATATCCCTATAGTCAATACATACTATTATCGTTCCTTTTTTTTTTTGATAGGAACAATATTCGATACCCAATCGGTTAAAGGAATTGGATAAATGAACCCTGCACAAAGTAATTTCTCAACTTAGGCTTTGATAGCAGCATCTTTTCACGGATGTATTTGACATAAGCATTGTCGGACAGGTTTAGCATCCGGGTAAGTCTTAATTTCATGGACAACAATTGACGGATCGATTCGTGGAATTTCTTAATATGACCAGGCAAACACGTCACAGAATTCTTGAAATATGGATTTATAATTTTGGATTTCATCGTCCATACAGGAAGCACCTATATGAATGTTTTCAATAATTCCTGGCTTAACTGAAATGTCAAGAGCAACCATTCGAGAAATATTTTCCAAATTTAACTTAGAATCAGAATGTTGCAATGGATTTTGTGGTTCTTTGACGTAATCAACAGAAAAAATAGAAGAGAAATCATGTTCAAAATGACCAAGCTTAGGAAAAAATGAAGATCAGTGATATAGATCTTCCCATGGTAAATCATCAACAGACAAAAGTTCACGAATTTGATCAACAGTATGAACAAGATCATGAAATCTTGTTGTAGCTGAGCTAGATATAGAAAGTGATTCCTCATGGATCACATTCATTGGATTAGTTTTGGTTGAAGAAGGATCAGAAAATGACTGTACAGCTTGATATGCAAGTTCAAAGGGACTCAAAGGCATCGCACCATCAAATGAATCCACCTTGGAATCGGAAGGTATGATCCAAGGATCTTAAAAAGTAAAAGTATTCGATGAAATCATATGAATATTTGCGATATGAGGTGATACCTTAGCAGGAGGAAAGGAAAATGTTCCCAGTAAACTAGAATCTTTAATCGAACCTACGTCGACATCCTTGTAAGGGATATTTGTTTTACCGATGTGCTAAATACTATCTGTAGAGGCAAGATCGGATGAAAAATAAGTCAGCTAGTCGATTGTAATGATATTTCTCTTATGTGGAAACTTGATAAGCCGAAAGACCGATGAAACAACAAAATTCATAGCATAAGACCAACTGTGACCCAGGAGAAGGTTGTAATCAAGAGCGGCACCACTTCCACATCGAGATTTACGTTTTTTCCTTCTACCTCTATAGGTAAATTTTTCAAAATACCAAAAGGATGGAACCCTTGGCCATCAAAAGCCTTGAGAATCATCAGAGACTGATTGAGTGTTGGAGAACCAAGCGATTTCCAACACTGGATCGACATAATACACATAGAAGCCCCTTCATCAATCACATTCCGAAAACACGACCTATTTTTGACTAATACTATAATCTGGAAAGCCATTTGATGGGGTAGGTGGGGTGTACTATTCTTTAAATCGAATATTATTAGGTTTGAATCTTGAATATCGATAGCTCCTATGGCAGATAATAGTAATTTATGTTGTGCTGGGCATGATTGCAACACTTCCAAAGCCAACATTGCTAAAGGGGAAATAGCTAAGTCCTCAACAATGTTGTAATTCTGAGCAGCTCTCGCATGTGGATTGAAAGCTGATTTACTAAGTACACCTTTAGCAGGCGGTTTGATTACTAAGTCTGAATTGTTTTTCTCGATCTGTAGCGGATCAGAAACAGGAGGAGGTGTAGTTGATGTGTTTGAATTAGAATATTCTGCTTCTTTACCATCAACGGGATTTTTACTACCATAATCTTGCAATCACATCGCATTCCTAACATGAGACATCATCAGAATGGGCTCTTCTGAGGCATTCGAGGAAGAACCAATCATCTTACTATCTTGAGTAGGAAAAGGATCCTTCAAGACAGCAGGCATTTGAGAACCTTTAATGAATTTTGAAACATCTGCTCGATGTGGGCATTCTTTGGTAAAATGATCCTCGTCACAAATGAAACAAGGATAGCGAGGTTTACGTTTTTTGTCAGTAGATTCATTTTTATCTGTTTTATCTTTTGAATTTTTTTTGTTTTTATTCTTCCCCTTATTTTTACCTCTAGATTTATATTTGGTTGTAGATGACTCTATGACATGGATGTCGGCAGAAACTTCAGCAGAAGAATCTTCTTGCTTTTAGTACTAACTGAACCAATCATACCATCAGCGACATGAGACCCTGAAGGAGATACAATTATTTGACCGTGTTTTGGAAGATCAGGGATTTTTTCATTTAAAGTGCCTGACTACGTATAAATGAGGTCGAGGTACTGAGCCTGAGCAATGTCTTGCTCTTCAGTAACAACTCTTCCCTTAGCTACATCTTCAATGATTTTGGGTAATAATGATTTAATAAATCATTCCACCAAAATTTGATTTGGAATGAAAACTTTCACTAAATGCCTTCTACGTTGCCATTCGTGAATACGATCAGAAATATACATGGACGTTGATTGTTTTAGTGAAGTCAATAGTTCTGTGCCATTGTCATATCTGACAGGAAACTGAAAATGAGTTAAGAAATTAGTTTCTAATTGATTGAAATTATTAAAAGAGCCTCGTGGTAACTCAATGTACCATTTGGAAGCAAGACCAATAAGAGTTCGTTGAAAAAGGCGTAAGCGAATTGAATCATCAATTAACGAATTAGATGCACACCAGAGGTGATAAGTCATAACGTGATTTGATGGATCCTCTCTTGAATTACCCTTGAATTTCGGTATATCACTGGGCAACTTATTAGGAATTGGCGGCCAATATGGAAGATAGTAAATTGGATCGTTTGTAAGGCGTAACAAGTCAGGTAAATCTAAAGTCGCAATAAATGCTAACTGATGGTTAGGGTCAAAAAAAAATTGAGTAATGAGACCAGTTCTAGAAGGAGGATATCCAGGATAACCTGGAATCGGATTTGCATTAGGTATAGTATAACCTCCTGGAAAACCAGGATTAACCAGACCAAACTGGGGTTGTTAAGGCTGTTGATAAGTATAGCTAGGATACGGTTGATACTGATAAACTGGGTTTTGTGCAACGGGACCGAATTTATAGTGTCCCTTGCACAGTTGATATGTGAATTATGGTTGACTTGTGGCAAACGTGGCAATCGTACTTGTACCAACTTGTCTTGTAGGCATCTAGACCGAAGTCTGAACTGTAGGTCCTAACTGGGGTATAGAGACTTGAGGAATTTTCATGGTAGCAGGGATAGAAGAAACTGGAGATACAGATACTAAAGAAACATGTGTTATAGGTTGAACAGACGTTGTATTAGTTGCAACAATTTGAGGCAGAGTCTGAGGTGTACTAGGCCCAAGCTGCTAAACAAAACCAGATGCAGTAATTTTAACAGTAGTCTGGACAGGTTGTTGGGTTGGATCAAAAACCAAAGGCTATCCAGGTTGATTAGGTAACTGCACATTAGGTTGTGTAGTATGTTGAATTTGAGATGGATTCCACACCATGTTCATTTTGGGGTATTTTCCCATAGAATATTGTGTATAAGGACCATAGCCTGGTTGAACGTAGGGCTGATAATTAAATTGTAAATTTTTGGTTCCTTGTATAAATGATTGACCATAAGGTGGTTGGAAATCTTGAGTTGGGTACTAACCTTGAGGTTGATAACCCTGAGGTGCGTATTGAATCTGGGTTTGATAAGGACCCTAAGGAATATACTGAGTCTGGGATTGAACTTGGGGTATGTGCTGTCCTTGAGGTTGATAACCTTGGTGTATGTACTGTCCTTGAGGTTGTTCTCCAAAATAATATTGTCATACATGTAGAAATTTGAATAATTTTCTGAATTATTCACTGGGATTATCTTGGTCACATACTATTTGAGCTTCATACATAACACATAATCTCTTCTACGCATTAATCATCACATGCGGAAATAAAAACAACAAGCGGAATTGAAAACATTCACATGCGCACATAGAAATTCAACACATATAACACAGTATGTATACCGGGGAAAGCTTACAGCTGAAAACCCCCTACTGTCTGTATATTATAATGAAGAAGAATCATGTAACAATCTCAGTACAATACTCCTCACAAGTACTCAGTACTGTCTCCAGAATTACACACAAACTAGCTCAGTTTTGAACAAGTCACGGGTTCAAAACTCCTCCACTGTTTGCCTGCCTCTACTGCGCAATCCAAGATGAGAGAATGGATGGAATGAATTCGAATTCCCTTGGCTTTAATTGCGCAATCCTCATTGGAAATCTCCTCCAATGATTGTGCAAATCTCATGCACACTATAGTCACAGCTGATAGTAGACTCCACCCTTTCTCCTACCTCTTCCACTAGTCTTCACTGAACTGTACATGCACTGAGTTAACTGATGTGTTCTTTAGTTGAATAATGAGTTAATAATTAGTGAATTAAATAATATTTAATTCACACCACTCATCACTAGTGTATTTTTCAGTTAGACTAAATACAACTAGTTCAACTAAGTTAAACCGAACACAACTCCACCAACTGTCTTATCAACTCCACCAAACTCTGCCACATGAGTTCTAACTGAAGTCAACCATGAAATAGCTCAACTAACCCTTAGGAAAAGCGTATTTCCTTCTGTCAGCTGCATGTGCCACATCCAAGCATCAAATTGAAGTGCTCCAAGAGGATAAGATAATGTTTATAGTCCAAATATTATTAAGGGTTAATAATATTCGACTGTTCTATTTTTAGACTGGCAGTCTAAAAATAGATTCCGCCCAATGTCTAAAAATAGAGGTCCATCTATTTCTACCAACTTGACCAATCATCCATAAATAGCATCCTGCAACTCATAGACCATGATCCATATGTCTAAAAATAGACATAGTCTAAAAATAGACTTTTTCACAAAATCACATGTGTGGTCCCCACCTAGTTTAGGTGATCACTTTCCAACTAGGATCAGGAAAGATGTTTCAAGAGGCCTCCTTCATTGTTTCTTGTTTCCATTTTCAACACTCCCTCTCAACAAGAAAGGACTGTCTTTGCATGCGACATGCAACTCCATGCATTTTCCCTGCAACCTTCACAAGCGCCATGCAACTCCATGCATGCGACATGCAAATCCATGCATTCTCCATGCACCCTTTGCATGCGCCATGCAAACTCATGCATGCACCATGAAACTCCATGCATGTGCCATGCACCCTTTGCATGAAACATCTTCGAAACTGAATAGGCTCCAAACAACTCAATCAGTCTGATGCATCTATCATCAAAGTCTTCGACTTCTGCTGGTACCAACTGCACATGTCATCAGAAACCACTGCGCTGTTGAACTCTTGCACCCATGCACTCTGCACTTGCTGTCAACTTCTGATTCGCATCAGTGACCGATAATCGTCACTTTGATCTCGCCCGCATCAATCCAATCATCCGCTACCGCCGGCATCAGCACCAGCTGTGTTCAACTCATGATATCCACACCATCTCACAGAATCCCGCTCTCGTAAAATTATCCCTTCCTCTGGGACACCACACGCCCCACCTCTCACCTGGTGGTATAGCTGCATGCACTCCCTCTGCCCATCTGGCATGAAATTTCTCCACATGAGTGGTTTCTTCCACTCCATGATCCTCTTGTGGCTTCTCCACATCCTGAGGTTCACTATCACCCGCATGCAAAACTTGCTCCCTCTCAAGCATCAACTGCATGTCTTTCTCCTGCTTCCCAACAGTAGGAAGCTCCGTAGACATATCATCTACTTCAAGTCTATAGAGATTCTTTGCCTGAATCCCAACCTTCTTGACTTGTCCCGTTGCCTTGTGCCGAAGGGAAACTTTTCCTTCACTGAAGACAACTTCATACCCTTTATCCTCTAACATTGCGACTGAGATTAAATTCTTTGTTAGACCTGGTACATGCAATACATCCTGTAAAAGAATGAGTTTACCTGAATCCCTCTAAAAGGTTATGGTACCAATGCCGGTCGCATTGTATCGTCCACCGTCGCCCAACTCAACATGGACTGAGATACTTATCCACCAAGTCACTGAAAAGATTCACATCTCCCGTCATGTGAAAGGAAGCGCCACTATCAAAATACCACCCCGATCCCAATGCACTAGACACCATGCATGCGATCAATGAGAAGTCCAACTCAAATTGCGAGGAAAGAGCCTCACCAGCTGCAGCTCCAGCAACCTGCTTGTTCTTCTTCTTTTGTGGACAATTCTTGGCGTAATGTCCATGATCGTGACAGTGAAAACACTTCACTTTGGACATGTCACGCTCTTTACCATCCGCACCGGATTGAGAAACCTTCTCCTTTCCCTTCCCTTTTCTTGCTTTGGCAGCCAAAGCGCAGTCTTCTTCATCAGATGCCTTTGATGAATATCCGTCCCTGGTACTCCGCCTTATCTCCTCTTGCACAAGATCAGACCACAGTCTTTCCCATCGTGGCAATTTCTCCCGATCATTCACATTGTCCTGATATGCATGCCAACTTTTCGAAAGCCCGAGGAGAGCCAAGCTCACCAGTTCCTCATCCTCCACACTAATTCCTACACTCCCAAGTTCATTCCTGCAGTGGAAAAACTTTGTCAAGTATACCGAAATAGTGTCATTCTTCTCCATCTTTATTTTCCTGAGTTTATCCTTGAGCACCAACTTCCTTTGGTCACTCTTGCTCTGGAACAATTCTGTCAAATATTTCCACATCAATAATGGAGAAGCTTTACCATGCAGGCTGGATACTATGTGATCCTTCACGCCCTCCAACAGAATCCTTCGACACCTTGTTGTCTTCTTTTTCCAAGCTTCAATCACAGCAGCATCCGTAGAAGTAGGCTTTGGAATTTCTTTCTCTATGAATTCCAACAGCCCATTGTCATCTAACACTGCCTCCATCCTGTCTTTCCATGAAATATAATTCGAGCTGCCTTCCAAGGCATACTCCAATCGCAATCCGACGAAAGACATATTTGCTTTTGACACCAAGAAAAACAATTTTGCAATTCGAATTCTAACAGCTCCAAACTCCACCGCTTCCGATCTAAAATTCGTGAGAAAAAATTATTTCCAAATCAGAGAACGACTGCATGGGAATTTACTAGACCTTTCACCTTCAAAGAAGGATGAATCCGGAGGCTACCTGGCCCGATTGTAGACTCTGCCTAAAGAAATAAAAAGAAATCACTTTCTGAATAATACATCTGATGATCAATATCGCTCCGATACCATGTAGAAATTTGAATAATTTTCTGAATTATTCACCGAGATTATCTTGGTCACATACTATTTGAGCTTCATACATAACACATAATCTCTTCTACGCATTAATCATCACATGCGGAAATAAAAACAACAAGCGGTATTGAAAACATTCACATGCACACATAGAAATTCAACACATATAACATAAGAGGTATACTGGGGAAAGCCATACCGAAACCCCCTACCGTCTTTATATTATAAATGGTAAGACCATGTAACAATCTCAGCGCATTAATACTCCTGCAAGTACTCGCCTCATTTAAATTTACACACAAACTAGCTCAGTTTGAACAAGTCACGGGTTCAAAATGCCTCCACTGTTTGCCTGCCTCTACTGCGCAATCCAAGATGAGAGAATGGATGGAATGAATTCGAATTCCCTTGGCTTTAACTGCGCAATCCTCATTGGTAATCTCCTCCAATGATTGTGCAAATCTCATGCACACTATAGTCACAACCGATAGTAGACTCCACCCTTTCACCCACCTCTAACACTGGTCTCCACTGAACTATCCATGCATTGCAGTTAACTGATGTGTTCTTTGAAGATTTATTATCACTAGTGAATTAATTAATACTAATTCACACCACTCATCTCTAGTGTATTAGTCAGTTAAACTAAATACAACTAGTTCAACTAAGTTAAACCGAACACAACTCCACCAACTATCTCATCAACTCCACCAAACTCTGCCACATGAGTTCTAACTGAATTCAACCATGAAATAGCTCAACTAACCCTTAGTAAATTCGAATTTCCTTCTATGAGCTGCATGTGCCACATCCAAGCATCAAACTGAAGTGCTCCAAGAGGATAAGATAATGTTTATAGTCTAAATATTATTAAGGGTTAATAATATTTGACTATTCTATTTTTAGACAGGCAGTCTAAAATTAGACTTTGATCTGTATGTCTAAAAATAGCTGTCCATATATTTTTACCAACTTGACCAATCATCCAAGAATAGCATCCCGCAACTCCTAGACCATGCTCCATATGTCTAAAAATAGACATAGTCTAAAAATAGACTTTTCGACAAAAATCACATGTGTGGTCCCCACCTAGTTTAGGTGATCACTTTCCAAATAGGATCAGGAAAGATGTTTCAGGAGGCCTCCTTCACTGTTTATTGTTGCCATTTTCAACACTACAGTTTGTCCTGAGAAAAAATTACCTTCAGGTTTCCCCCCAGGCGGTAATTGACTGCCTTGAGGTTGCCCCCCAGGTGGTAACTGACTACCTTGAGGTTGCCCCCCAGGCGGTAACTGACTTCCCTGAGGTTTCCCCCCATGCAGTAACTGACTACCTTGAGGTTGAGGATTTGGAATATTACCAGACATCATAAAGATTTTCTCTACATTCAACATTTCAATTTTAGCTCCACTAATACCAGAGGATAATACTTATTCAATCGGTTGAGGAGTTGCGCCTGAGAAAGTACCAAAAAGAGCCAAGTACCCCAAAGGAAAAGAGGGACCATCGTATAAAAATGTTTCCTGTGTTTGGGAAAACATAGATGACTCTCATGACATGATCGATGAAGGATAATAAACTCTGGGTGTAGGATGAAAAGGAATTTGAGGTGGTGAAAAAGAAAGACCCGGGTTTTCTAAAACATCTATCAAAGATAAATACCAAGCGTCACTCCTAATAGGACTGTAGAAAATGGATTCACGCTCCCTAAGATTCAAATACTGTGGGGATTCAGGAAGAGTTACTTCTTCGTCTGGACTGACAAGTTCTTCAATAGAAATGAGGCCAGTAGGAAGATCTTCAGTAATGATATTTCTTACCCTAGGTGAACCAGGATCACTAGAAGTTGGAGTAATAAATCCTGAGGACGGTTCCAAAATGGTAGGTTCAGTATCAGGCTCAAAAATTTCAGGTTCGTTAGCTAGTTCACTGGAAGGAGAAATACTACCAGTAACTTCGGAAACTGAAATTGGCTCTTGAATATTCTCTGTTGTTGGTATTTGATGATTAGGATGAACAAATATAGATGAACTTCCAACGTCTTTTGATCTAATTCTACTGCCACTAGATGATACTAGAGCACGCAACCCTTCAAGTTGGCTTGGTGTATACTCAGGGGGCTTCCCCTAAAGTCTCCGGGACTGTCTCAGTAATTCTGCCACAATTGAATATCAATTAATCACACCCAAACAAAGAAAAATTCAATAAAAATACCTAAAGTATCTACAAGAACAAACGGCTGAATCATACACCTAAAAAATCTAAGAGTTCAAACCACACACAAATAGTAACTTCCCGCACTAAAAACACTAGTTGGTGATGAAATCCAACTTAGTATAATATCAATATAGAAAGGGCAGTTGGAATAGTTACCCCGAAAACCTGCTTAATGAAATAGACTCGCACAAGTTTCTTCACAAAACCATCTCGAGTGAAGAGAACACCCTAGAGAGTCAAAGTGAGTCTATTCGACATCTGCTCCAGGTACAGTGAGATATTTCCTTCACCGTCACCTTAGGAAATAATCTTAAGTTTATGTACACTAAGGTTACCAACAACAAAAAATACAATTGGGGGAACAATCTACGATCTGATTCTACGCGCAAGGGTAGAGTAACAAAGCTCAATCCCCTTGAAGGCTCCTCGACATGGTCAATCCTAGGTTTACCAACAGGTGACCCTAGGCTCCTCAACAATGGTTAATCCGAGGTTTACCGTTTGTAATGTGCGCAGATCTTCCATCTTTCCCAATGAAACATAATTGACTGTCTCAAAGGTGTGGACATGATCTCGTGATTAACTCCTTTAAGAGAAGCTTCCCAGAATGTATCAATTACAATTGGATTTATTTCCTACCACAAGATTTATCTACTTGTTTGTTTTTACTATCTTGGAGAGTTAATTACTCCCTACTCCAAGATACTAGCCTAAGCTATATTGGTGATAAGAGCCCTAGAAATAGAACTTTAATTCAATAGGTATGGAAATGAAACTTTGATGGTGTGAAGACTCGAATCCAAGCACACTAAAAAAATATACCTAAAATGATAAGCAATTAATTTTTATTTCAATGAATCCCAGCTAAAAGAAAGAGTTCGAGAAATGCACTTTCTGAAGAAACAATTTTTTCTTTCAACATGAAGAATAAATGAAAAGAATTTTTTTTTGCTTTTTCGATAAGAACTCAAACGAGACAAACAAATAATTCTCACAATAAATCCCTTTCACTTTCAAAACTCGAAACTATAAAAACAACTTTTCTTAAAAAAGAGATGTACAAGTTCTAGAAAAGCATTCAAAACTATGAAAAACTAATTTTGAAATCTAAAAACTTTAAAAATATAATTGAATAAAAGCTTCAATTATTTTTTGAGAATGTTTTTCTTAGTTGTTCAGTAAACTAAAGATTCATTTGCGTAGAATAAAAAACAAATCAAAAAACATCCAGATATGCTTTCTTTTGTAAAAATGAAATTCAGAACTTATAACAAAGTTTGTTCAAAGATTTGCAAAGAGAAAACCACATCTATTCCTTAAAAAGGATGGATTTCGCAACCAAGTCAGACTCATCAAGAAGAAAAAAATACACCAGTGTGATCTAAGGTATTCCAAGCTTCTGATCTTTGAGTCACGACAGAGACAAAGTGAAGACCACTCCAAGTATGGAAAACTTCTGGAAAATCACCCAAAACAAAAATACTATTGGAATTTACTCACAAGAAGTTTTTGACAGGAAAAAATACAGATCTGGGTAGACACTTAGAAAGATAAAAGCAAACTTAAAATTAATCTGGAAGAAGAAATCTGGAAATTTCATAAATTTTAACAGGGTCCGCAGGCCCCATAAGCAACAGGTGCGGTCTCGCACTGGTTACTTAAGGAAAGTGCCAACATTCTCGCACTGTGTATGAAGGTAAAGTGCAGTCTTCAGAAAAATTCAATAAAAGCACAAAAGACTTCAAAAATTTTCAAATAAAAGTAAACCTAAGCCACCCAAGCCAGTATACATTAATCAAAAACCAGAAAAAAATCATTTTCTCAAGTCAAAACAAAGGAAAACCAAAAATCCAAAATCTTTCCCCAGCGGAGTCGCCAACTTGTTGGCGGGATAAATCAATCTTGCAGACAAGACCATTCTCCCTAGTATCAGAAGATAATATAGCAACAAATAGAAAATTAAATCTATCTTTCTCTAGATGTATAATTATTTATAAGAAATGCTACAAAGGTGTTACGATCCTACCTCGATCCAATGCTAGTTCGTTGTAGTCTTCTTCCAGTCGCCTGAAAGAGTTATCCTTGAAGACCTACAATCACAAACAAGAAAACATTAATAACACCTGAATAACATTAATTTATCAATCATATCTATTATGGTGATCAAGGAATCCATAAAATAAACAATCAAATGACTATTTATTAAGAAAAACAAATTTATTTCTATTTTCTTTGAAATAGTAGAAGAACCTTACAACCTTTTCAACCTTGATGTTGAACAGGTCCTCCTAGGGTCCAAAGCAGGAATTTCGTCTACTTTGACAGGTCTTTCACTCTTCTAACTGAGACACATACAGGTATGTTATCTTCCCTCATAAAATCTCAGTTAAAGGAGTCTAAATTCCAACAACACTTTACCTCAAACAACACTAAAGCTTGAACTCCCTTTGAGGCTGCCCAATGCCTCTTCTTATAGTGCAAATGAGGAGGTTACAGTTCCAATTATGAAGGGATAGATTCCTCCTTCAAAGGGATAAGCTCTTCACATAAAGGGGTTAGCTCCTTAAGGCATGGGATACATGAACCTAAAAGGAACGGATTTGCCAACGCAAGATTCCTTCCAGAAGCTTCTAGAAATGACTGAAAGTGAGATTTTTGAGTTTACTTGTGCCCTTTTAATATTTTACAGGGGTTTGTGCTCTTAACACAGAGAAAGTGCAGTCAGGTTCCTAGGAGACATGACCATTAGGTGCGGGACCGCAGGTAAGACAAAGAGAAAGTGCGATACCAGAGTTTTAGAGACTTTGAGAGCTTTTATCTTATTTTTAAGGCTTGAGATGAAGAACTGATGTTTTATACTTGAAAAGGAGGAATGTATGAGTGATAATGAGCTCATACAGATAGTAGAATTTCAAAGTGAAAATTTTCAGTGCAACAATCAGAGGGTGAATAGATAACCCAAGCTGCGGAAGAAATGTTCTGTGTACTATGACAAGCGGCATCAGCAAAACCAATGTATGTTTAAAGAGACGTCGACAACTTCAATATCAAGAGTAAAACCCAGATAAGCAAGAATAGTGATAAGAGCACACTCTGAACTAGGAACTCTTTTCTAATCTAAGACACACCAGCTATAAAGAAACTAATCTAACAAAAATCTCCACACAAAATTTAAGCATAATATCTCTTCAGAAAAATCCCATTTCTGGGTTTATCTAAAGAGACGTCGTCAAAATATATTAGTTCATAGGCCCACTTTTCCAGCTTTTGGTTAACAATGTAAGGACCATGCCACATAGGTACAAATTTTCCAGTCCCTAGCTTATCATTTGCTTGATCGTATACTAAAACTAGGTCTCCTTCTGAAAAGTGGGGAGGTGTAACATTTTTTTCGTACTGAGCTTTCATTCATTTTGCATGAGCCTCATTTGCTAATGCAACAGTGTGTTGATTCTCATGTAACTGAGCTAAGTACAAGAAATGTTTCTCTTCTTTAAAAATATTTGGGTGTAATTCTAAGGCTAATTGTAATGACGGAATTTTGCATTCAATAGATAACACAGTTTCCAAACCGTAAACCAGTTGAAAAGGAGTGAAACCAATTTATGTTTTTACTGAGGTCCGATATGCCCAAAGAGTTGAAAATAACATGGTATGCCAATTCGACTTATGAATACCAATGATTAGTTTGCTAATAGTGACTAAAAATTTACTGATAGCTTCAACCATGTTGGGGTCCTGTGTTTTGATAGTTTGGAAAATCAAAAGACAAGGCAACATCAAACCAATATTTAGAGTTCCAAGATCTAGTCCTCCTGTTCTCAGAGAGGTATCTCTTAAATTTATTTGTTTTCAAATTTTTATCTTCTTTGCTTTGAGTATTGGTTTTAGACTAGTTATTAAGTGCAAGTGTTTGTTTGTTTGATTGTTTGAAGGACATAGCAGCACATGAAAGGTCTAGGAAAGATAGGTAGAAAGGAGAAATACCATATTGATTGGGCAATGGAGTCAAAAAGAAGTTATGACAAACTTATCAATGGATATGGGATATCAAAGGGAAAATCTAACTTGGCCACAAGATCCTTTGGTTTTGTGAATGAGATGGACATCAATGATTTGGAAAGAGAGTTTGAATTCTCAACAAAGGGAATTTGAAAGCATAACTTGAACAATAAAGAGGTATTTGATAGACAGGCCTAACCATAAATTCTACAAACCACACTTTAAGCAAATAATGACTTCAAAACAACTTTAAAAATGAAATCTAAGATTCGGGGCACACCCTATTTCCTCAAATATTTTATTTCAAATGACTTAGAAAACATAAAAGATTCACTGATAATTGCAATCATAGAAGAGGGAATACCTAAAATCATCTATGATCACAGCTATAAACACCTTCGAAACAACTGTTCAAGCCAGGACAAAGGGCATTATTGAAACAAACCTCCTTGGCTAACTTAAAACAATGGTAATTCGAAGGGAGACTTCAATAACAGCTTTCAAGTGGTAGCAGACAAGCAAGGAAAACCATAAATCATGCTGAAACCATCTATTTGAACTATTAGAGAAATAAACAAGCATGAGGACTAAAGAGAGAGATTGAAGACTCTAAAATACCTCAGCAGAAGAAAACATTAAACAACGAAGGATGAACAGGTCTAAGGTGCTTCTAGGAGTCATTTCTTAGTCTAAAACTTTCATCCTACTGTAGTAAGAATTTATGGAACAAAATGAAAATATGGGAAAACATAAAACAATTCAGAATACTTCACCAACAGCCAAGCTCATGGATCCAATGATAGAGCCCTCTCAAAAACAAGCATGCAACATCATCATCAAGATTCCAAGACCTCAATTTCTTCCTCAACTTTGGACAGACTATGTATTATTTCAGAGAGTTCCAGTATTACAACTAGTGCACAATTAGCCAACAACTCCCCATATTCCTCAAAAGTATTTATAGAAGAAATGAGAAGGTGGGAGCATTTTGGATTGAAATGTAATAAATTCTATACTAAATGCATCTCCTAGCCTTGAAAACCATGCAAGGCATAAGGCAGGAGAGCATTGAATTATGATTCTATTCTATTTACTTTGTTTTAGTCTCTTAGGTTCAATGGGAAAAAAATATTGACTTCGAGACCTGTTTATCTCTTTACAATAACTTCTTTGACAGTTTTAAAATCTATTCTTTCTTTGGTAATAATTGTTCAGGTGTCTTTATGCGAATATATTTGAATTGGGCAATAAGTATGCCTTTTTTTGATTGCTTTGAGGCTGCAGGTGGCTCTTTGGTAGCTGGGGGATTCAATTAGCCCCTTTTGATGTGGCTCTGAGGTGTCCTTGGACAAATATTTTCCTCTATTTTCCTAAAACACCTTTAATCT
This sequence comes from Pinus albicaulis, assembly GCA_034641835.2. NCBI lineage: Eukaryota > Viridiplantae > Streptophyta > Pinopsida > Pinales > Pinaceae > Pinus > Pinus albicaulis. Next base: position 740,485,069 of record CM076570.1, on the reverse strand, counting down.
GTCTTTGGTCTGAGTTTTAGGCCTAATTTGGTTTAATCTCTCTCTTCCGGTCTTCATACTATTTTTAGCTACGTGGATTAGGTATTTGATGGTTGAATTTATGCCTTAATCCCTTAAAAATCCTGTTTGAAATCGTTTAATTTTCATTTTGCTTTGATTTTATCTATGGATGCTGATACTCTTTATCTGATCAAGGTTTACAGTGTTTTTGTTTTTGCGCAGGTGTACAGAGGGTTTTAAAATGGCGTTAGTGCTCATAAGGAATGGATAAATAAATAATTCAAACCCTACAGAATGATCTCCTTCATGAATAAAGGCCTAGGGGATCGCCATCCCCGACCTTTGTTTTATTTTTAAACAATTGAGAAACCTTTAAAACATGAAAAAACACAGAAAATTTACAAAAATCCTATGAGGAAAAGGTTTAAACTGCTTTGAAGGTTTAGGTTACAGCATGGTTGTTGGATGAACAGAACCAACGGTCAAGATTGCTTGTTGGGGTCAAAAGGAGAGGCGGTTGGATTAAGTCCGGGACGTTGGATCAGATTGATCAACTGCAAAGATTAATCGGGTTTATGTGATGCAAAGGGGGTAACATTATGAAAAAATGGAAGAAATTGTGAATAAAATGGAAGAAAAACTTTATCAACAGCAAGAAAGGGCATTAATGAATAGGGGTCACGGAATGATCTGGGTCATTGGATTAGATCAGCCAACAGAGATCAACGGCGGAGATTGATTGATGAAGTCGCTTGGAAGAAGGGTAGTGGGTGATGGCTCAATGGTTATATGCAAGCTGAGCCATTGGATGAAAGGAATGAATGGTGGAGATTTAAATATGAGAAAATGTAATGCAAATGGGAAGGGTGGTTTATGTTGTAAAAACCACTGGTGTCGTGTGGCTTAAAGGCAGTTTTAGAATTTCTCCAAAAAAAACATGATATGCCTCACTGCCCGCCATGTGTTATTTGAATACCGGCCATATCGTGTAATTTTTTGGACTTAACTTTTAGGCATATAATTACGCAATATGAAATAACAACCATTGGATGATGGGCGGGGGGATCCAACGGTGAGGGTGGGAGCGCGATATGATAAGATGTGCGGGTGGAAGGTGGTGGGAAAGGCCAGGATGATTTTGATATGAACCGCTGCATATAGGGAATGGGAGGTCCAGATCAGTTGAGGGGGAAGGTATCTCCCAAAGGAGTTGGGCCTACGGGGTCTAATCTAGACTATTAGATCTTGGGAATGAACAGCTCAGATTTAAAGATGGGGTAAATGACAAGAATATGAAGCAGGGGGTCGGGCGAAGATCGGGTAAATATGGACCGTTGATCTGCAGAGATCAATGGTGGATCTTTGCTGAAATATTTACACTGCGGGGTTTATGAAATAACAAAGGGAAGTCAGGTTAGATCTGGACCGTCGAATCTATGACATGGATGGCCCAGTTCTAATCGTAAGGTCGAAAATCAAGGGGAAACACAAAGGGAACGCACCGATGCAATTAAGCATGGGCCATTAGATCTTAAAGAGATCAACGATCAGGATGAATCGATGGTTTTTAATGTTGAAATACTATGGCGGGGGCGATTAAATCTGGGCCGTCGGTTCTTGTGGATTGGACGGTCCAAATTAAATCGCAAGTTTGTAATCAGAGGGATGAAAGGGAAACACCATAGGATTTTTGTGACGCGATGAAGTATCAACTGTTAGATCAAAGGATGACCGACGGTCCAAAATATATTAGAGATCGCATCGGCAGAGGGTAGTATGAATAATGGGTGTGATGCGATAAGCGCTGGACATTAGATCTGTTAAGATTGACGGTTCAGATTGTAGCGGAGGTCGACAAAACTAAAGTCCATCGCATCGAAAATTTTTAAAATAAAAAAGGAAAAGGGGATAAATGAAAACTCTGATTGCGATTGCGCGACGAGGCTTAGCCAAAAGGGGCTTAAGGCCTTAGTGAAAAAAGATAGTTTTTCAAGTTTTTTGAAGTTTTTTCAAAGGATTCTGAAGGTTCCGATAAGGGAAAAAATGGGGTTTTCAACCTTATAAAGGGGTTTTATAAGGTTTTGAAGGGGAATTTTGAGGTTAAATGAGGAATATGAAGGAATTTTATGAAGGAAAAAATGGATAAAAATGGGGTTAGTCATCAGTGAAAAGAGAGGTAAAATGAAGGGGAAAATGGGTTTTAAGCAGTCATTTCTTCAGGCAAACAGTAGAGTTTTCAGGTTTAGGAGGGAAACAACAGTGAAGATTAACTAAAATATTAGTTTTCTTCATAAAAAACTTCAAACATGATAGTTTTTGAAAGGGAAATATCTCTTGAAGTTTTGAAGAAGAAAATTAGCCACTTCTTGGTATAATAGAATTTATCAGTGGCTAACAATGGCTCAACTTGGGGAAGACGGTTGGTTCTTTAGGTGTCTAGAACCTTAGCTGCAAATATTTGGCCTCCAATAAACCAGTGCCTTGATCCATTGGGCAGCAACCTTTCTTTTTGATGATCTCTGCAGCAATTTAAGACAATGGAGTTTTTTCAAAACAACATATCTACCTATCCATTCCTAATGATTCTAACATTTTTTTCTTCTGTTCAGAGTGCATTTAGACTGGAAAAATCCCTTCAACAACATTTTATTCTTTTGAAAAACAAAAACTCATCTATTTATAATCTTATTTCTCCATGAACTCAGTTTGAACAGTTGAGTTCATAAGCTTCTCTACCTAACTATTGTCTGTCAGGATTAGACTGTCTGATAGACTTTTATTCTCTAAATTCGAAGACAGAAATTTAAAAGCAGACAAGCTAGGATTGAACAATCTAACTTGTTGTTGGTCTATGGCATAAAAAAAAGCTACACATAGACTGTTATTTTTCAAAAAAATTAAAACAAAATGTGAAGGCTTAAGATCTGAAAATTTTAAAACTTCCTTCATTATCTCTTTTAGCTCTGATTTTGAATTTTGTTTGAGTTTTTTTCTCTTTGTTCTCTAGTTCAAGTTTTGAGCTTGTTTGAACTACTTTTCTTTCACTATCAAAGGTTCAGGATTTGAGCATGTTTGAACCTTCTCTTTTATAACCTAATCTATTTTACTAATAAGCCAAGGTTGAGCTATTTGGAAAATCTAATTTACTATCCTATCAGTAGAAAATTTAAAACTAATTAGTCATGATTAGGTTGTATGACTAACTAGGAGTGTGTTTTTCAGGAGTGGCATTTGAGCTTGCACACTTTTAGAATTTTCTTCTCTTTTCTGGTATGGGGCTATACCTTTCTTGTTTTTAAAATCTGCCCTCTTTTTCTTTTCTATTTTTTTTGGATTTTGATTTTTCTAACTTTGAATGCAATGTTTTAACAATGATATTTACAATGAAAAATTAAAAATTCCTTGAAAGTCATGAAACTTGGTAGAAGTAATTCTTGAGCATCTTGCCATTGACAAGACCTCCATATAAATCTTCTCCATTAAATTCGTTGAGGAAAAATGCATTGTGACCCCTCTCAACATGAATAATATAGGGCCCTTTCCACAAGTTATAAAACTTGCCATGTCTTCCCTTCTCTTCTCTTCTTGAATCCCATTTAAGAACAACATTTCCAACTTGGAAATTGTTTGCCTTAGTCCTCTTGTCAAATAGCTTCTTGACATTTTCCTGGACTAACTGCATTATTTCATAGACTTCTTCTCTAGTCGGATGTAAATGAATTGTTTGATTAATTCGTCTCTGCATATCATTCTCTTCAATCTTCACTTCTTGGAGGAGATTCATGACTGGAACTCCTAATGAGGTTGGGAAGACTACATCCATGCCATAGACCAGCTGATAGGGGGACATATTTATTGAATTTTTTGTAGTTAATCTATCAGCCCATAAGGCATGAACCAGCTTACTGTGCCATGATTTCTGATTCTGATCCAACAACTTTTTGATGATATTGATGAGGCTTTTGTTGGAGGATTCAGCTAATCCATTTCCTTGGGGATAGTAGGTAGTAGAGTGGCCCAATGTAATGTGGTACTTGTGGAAAAAATCAACCATTTTCTTAGATTTGAAAGAAACAACATTATCTGTTATGATTTTTCTTGGACAACCAAATCTATATAGGATATTTTTTTCAAGGAACTTGATAATGACTGAGTCAATAGCATTCCTAGAGGTTATAGTTTCTATGCACTTGGTAAATAATTCAGTGGTAGTGAGGATCCACTTATGTTGGGCTGATGAAGATGGGTGAATTTTCCCAATGAAGTCTAAGCCCCATTGTTGAAAGGGTGCCTCAACACCGATAGGATGTAAAGTTAAGGGAAGGCGTTTTCTCTTACCATAAAAAAATTGACACTTATGGCAATACATAACTAACTTCTGAGTGTCTGGGAAAAGGGTGAGCCAATAGTGACCAGATCTGAGAATTTTGTTTGCTGCGTTCTTCCAGTAGAGGTGTCCTCCACATTCTTCTTCATGCAACTCATGCATGATTTTTCCTGCATCATCTTCAAGTAAACATTTAAGAAAAATTCCAACAACATTTTTCCAATATAATATCCCATCTAAAATGCAATAACGTAAAGCTTTCTATTTCAAAAATATAGCTTTAGTTTTAAAAAAAGAAGGAGGGGCATTCAAATACAAAATAACACAAATGATGTCAGCATACCAAGGAGAATTCAGAAATGTTTCTTTAATGAAAGGGGCAATGAATTCTTCTATTTCTTCCAACACATCTACCATGTTCATATCTAGTGCTTGGAAGTTTGATTCAGCCATCAGTTTTTCCAATACTTGTCCTTTAATCAGTTTGGTTGGCCTAATTTCTAAGTCATATTAAAGAATGGTTGCAATCCATTTTCCCCATTTACCATTAGGGTCTTGACTTAGAATATCTTTGACAACAGTATGTGGAACAAAGGAAATTATGTGAGAGTGTAGAATGTAGACTCTAAAGTCTTTTAATGCTTTCACTAATGCTAAGGCTTGCTTCTCCATGATGTTATATTTGAGAGGAGCATATCTTAAGGCCCTACTAAAGAAGGATATTTGTTGTTATTTCCCCAAGTCATTCTTTTGAAGTAAAACTGCAACTATTGTATCCTCAGATGCAAAAGAAAAGATATAAAAGTCTTTGGTGAAATCTGGACTAATCAAGACTGGTGTTTGAGTAAGAGCTTGTTTAACCAATTCAAATGATTGTTTAGCTGGTAAAGTTCATTTTAAACCTACATCTTTCTTAAGCATGTTTGTAATGTTTTTTAATAGCTCAGCAAGGTTGGGAATAAACCTCTTCAAAAAATTAATCTTTCCAATGAAAGATTGTAATTCTTTGAGGCTTCTTGGATGGTTGATTTTCAATATGCCATATATCCTTTTAGAGTCTATTTTGATTCCCTCTTCTGAAATTATGTGACCATGAATTTTACCTTCTTGGAGACCAAAGAGTGTCTTCGTGGGATTCAAAGACAAGCCAAATTTCCTACACTTCTCAAAAACTTTTCTTAAGTGAATCAAATGTTCTTCATCAGTTTTTGAGAAAACGTTTATGTCATCGAGGTAAATGATTATGAAATATCCAATGTCTTTAGAAAATGATATTTCCACGGCCCTTTGGAAGGTGGCCCCTGCATTCATCAAATTGAATGGCATTTTGACATACATAAAGGTGCCCAAAGGTGTAGTAAAAGAATTTTTTAGTTGATCACTTGGGAGCACCAACACCTGATTATAACCCAAGAACCCATCTAACAATGATATCCTTTTTGACCCAACTACCCTTTGAAGTATATGGTCCATCTTGGGAAAGGGGTAGTTGTCTTTTAGGAAGGCTCTATTTAGATTTCTGAAATCAATACAGAGCCTAATTTCCCCTGTCTTTTTTCTAACAGAAACTAAGTTTGATACCCACTCTGAATATCTAATTGGTACTATAATGCCAGCACCATGCATCTTTTCAATTTTTGCCTTAACTAAAGGTAATAAAACAGGGTTTATTCTCCTTAGATTTTTGTTTGAAAGGCTTTTGATTTTCCTTCAAAGGAATCTTATGCTGAATGATGCTAGTATCATAAGATTTTAGATCTTTGTATCCCCAAGAAAACACATCTTTAAATTCCTTAAACAACTCTATATATTGCGATTTTATGTGAGCTGGGAGAGTGTTGGATAGTTTAATAATCTTGGGTTCTGCTAGGCTACCTATGTTATGTTCTTCTACATTTGTTTCCACAAGCTCCATTCTTGGTTCTTTGGCTACATCATTATAATCGAAAAGGTGTTCTAAAGGTGTGAGACCTCTTGGAATAGTATCACTCTTGCATTGTAAAACTTCCAAGTCTTCCTAGTCTGTGTTGTCAATTAATTCTACTTCAAAAGGATTTTCATAGTTATTTATATCAGCAGAATGCGTTATTTCAACTTCTGGGATTTGGTCAATATACAAATTGTTTTCTTTATGGCTGGTTTCTGATATTGGTATGGTGAAATCATTTTATGACTTTAGGAAATCATCTATGTGTTTGTCAGAATCAAACACTTGCCAGTAATATTCGTTATCAGGAATTGCAGGCCTATGTTTTACCTTTAATCTAAGTTGTTCATTTATCTCAAGTATTTGGTAGTTGCTGGCATTGAAAGAAAGTTCATTTGCTAGATGATTTTGTGCTCTAGGAATGAAAATGAGTTCATATTTTTCAAAGGTATTTAGTAAATCAAGTGCAGCATTACGATATTCTCTAAGTCTTTTGTTTTTAGCTGAATATTCTCCTTTGATTTGTCTTATGATGAGTTCAGAGTCTCCTAAGATTGATATCTTGTGGGCTTCTAATTGTTTAAGCATTGTAAGCCAAGGAGAAGGGCTTCATATTCAGCAATATTGTTTGTGCATGGGAAATCCAGTTTATATGAAAACTCTGATTTGTATTTTGAATCCACACACCTACACCTGCACTTGTTTTATTACAGGATCCATCAAAGTTTATTGTCCAAAGTATGTTTGGCTCATTTTCATTTTCTTGTTGTTGTTTATTGCCAATGTTTTGAATTTGATTTGAGTGAAGATCTTATTGTTCTGGTAAACTAGTTGGGTCTATGTTTTCCTTCTCTCGTTGAGTAGTTTCATCTTCATTGTACAAGATAAAGGAATCTAAACTCGACTGAATAGAATATATTGGAGAGTTATTTGGTTTATCTATGTTGCTCACCATGTACTTCATGCAGGATTCTCTTTATAATCTCTTGTTTTGGTTAAAAACAGGGATGGTGGCATAAGACATGTCCATTTGAAGGCTTCCTTGAAGTTTGGCTCCCCATGATATTGATAAGAGCATGCCATACTTAGGGGGAATGTCAGCTACAACTATGTCCATTACTAGACTCTTAGTAGGGATCTGTGATAAGTTAACACATAGATATTTGATTAAACCCAAGCATTTGACTCTGCTTGAGTTAAAGGAATACAAATCCTTGTATGGTTTAGTAATTTCTAAGACTAAGCTTTCTATTACTACCTTGGGCATTAGATTGTGTGAAGCTCTAGAGTCCAACATGGCATTGTGTAAAATTTTCTCATGTATATTCAAACTAACATAGAAGGGAGGAAAAACCCTTTCTTGGTATTTTCCTCCAACTTCTGGACAAAACAACAACTCAGGCTTGTCATCTGTCAAGTTTAATGTGTCATTATCACTTCCTAAGTTCAAAGCTTTTAAAACTTGGTTTTTGTACACTTCTTGGGTTACTAGTTCAGCTAAGGAGATGGTAATTTTAATCTTTGCAATCTCTCCCTCAATGCTGAATGGAACAATTGATTTGGTCATATTTACATCTGTCTTTTCAATTGAATTCCTTTCAGAAATATTGATTTGCTGAAATTTGTTTGGACTGGTAATTGGGAAATTTTTATTAGGTCCACTAGCTGAAGTGTTAGGGATGCTTTGCTCAACATTAGGCTGGCTAATTTTGTCTTTGTTTAAGTCTAGCTTCCTAGCCAAAATGTTGGGTTTCTCTGTTGTCTTCTTAGGCTGAATTTCTGCATTTTTCTTAAAAATAGTGCTAGTGTTCTTATCTTTTGAATTGTCTACGTTCCCTTTGCTCCTAAGATCATATTGTTTGTGCACCTCCATGATTGCATTTTCAAACCCCAATATATAGTCATCAGAATCTTCATAGGTGTTTGAATTTTGATCAGAGGAGAAGAAACCTTGTTCTTCTTCGGTGAGGAAAAAATCATCCCCACTATCTGATCTAATCAAGTTCACATGGCCTTCTCCCAACCTTTCAAGCTCCCTATCTTCCTCATATTCATCTACATAGTTTTGTTGGAAGGGAGATATAATCTATTGGTCATTTTCTTTCTGCTTGTCTTAATTTTTTTCTCTTCTATAATTCTGATTTCTATTTCTATTTTGGTTTTTTTGAGGTTCTCTTGGTGGCACTCTATCATTCAAATTGATCTTTTCAAGCATCCTCTCCATAACCTTCACTAGGTTATCAATTTTTGTGTCAGAAGCTAAGGTTGAGGGTGCAATGTCATCTTTATAAGTTACCCTCTTCTCTTCTCTTAAGCTATTTCTCTTCTCAATTATGTTTGCTTCAATGCTCATAGCTCCTTTCTGCATGTCTTCTAATGTTAAGTAATCTCTCTCCCTTAGTTGATAGGCCATTTCAGAATCAAAGCCTTCGGGATATATTACTAAGGCCATGCCTTGGGGAGGTTTCATGTGAGGTGGAAGAGCATTGTAAACGCTATTGAACCTAGTGGAGTAGTCATGAACACTCTCCCCTTGATTTATTTTAAGGCTGCTATACTCTGATAGTATTTGTAGAGGGTTCTTTTTGGTTTCCCACTTGTTGATGAATGTTTGATGCAAAGAAGGGAGATCATTGATGTTGTTAGGAGGTAAGTTTTTAAACCATTTCTTTACATCTCCTCCTAAAATTTGGGCAAATATCCTGATATTAATGGTTTCTTCTTGTATCTCCATGTAATCAAATGCATCTTCCATCCTATCTACATGATGTTGCGCTGTTGTAGAATCTTTTGTAGCAAAATGAGGAATTTTTGATTGATAATAATTTGGTAAGGGAAGCATTGGTTGTGGTAACACTAATGGGGCATACCATTTTGCCATGGCTGGAAAGAAAGGTGGATTTACAAAAGGTATGGTGGGTTGAACAGGAATGTTTTGAATAGTGGTAGTATGGATTGGAGTGGAGGAAACACTTGGACCAGCAAACTGGTTTTGAATAGATTTGTTATAGAAAAGGCTAAAGTGGCGAAGAAGCTGGGAATCAAGAGGAGTTGAAGGTGAGGCTTCTCTACTAAAGCTTTGTTGCAAATCTGCAATGTCAAGATCAATCTGATTTAAATCACCTTGAGATCTAATTCTAAAGATGTTCTTTGTATGATGTAAATCAAAGTCTAAATCCTCTAATACAACAAGGTTTTCGAGGACAGATTTTGTTCTTAAGAGGTTCCTATCAGTAGTTGATTTTCCAGAATTAGAAGTCTGCCACAGAATTCTCTCTGGATTGTCAACTATTAAAGGAGGATTTGGGTCTAAATGGGATCTAGTGTTGATCCTATGTGAAGCCAGACTTCTTTTTCAAAAAATGAGAAAGGTTGAAGTTTTTTGGGATTTGTTTTTTAAAGTATTGCCTCTCATAATGTCCTATCTAGTATGGGACTAAGCTTCTAAACTTCTTCAAGGCTGGTTAACATAGTCCTAAACAGATCTGGAGACCTAGAGGAATATTAAGCTTACTGGGCTAGTGGAGTTGCTAGGTGGAAAATTTTTAGCTTTTATGAAGGTAAAATATTGAATGGTTCCACCACCATGTTTATTATGAAGCCAAACTAAAATGTTTTTGGGTTTTTCTGATTTTTTTGGTCTTATAGGATATCAGAGTGTCCTAAATCTGATTCAACACTTAGCTAAGGCATTTAAAGCAAATAGAATTCACTCCTATGTCTTGGTAACTGATTCCTTCAAGGTTTGATAAGGTTCTATGAGAATCCTAAGGGTCACTTAGTTTTTCACTGATTCAAATAAGTCCTATCATAATTACCATTATGCTTGGTAGTTCTTGAAGAAATTTACTTATGTTATATTTAGACAATGAGTGTTTATTTTAAGGATTTTACTCAATGTCCCACCCTGATTACCATTATGTTCGGTGAAGATGAGGTGGCTAATAATCACTGGATATTCTTAAAAATAAGGTATTTCTGGAGTCCTAAGGTGTACTTAGATTTTCACTAACTCAGAAGGGTCCCACCATGATCACCATTATGTTGGGGTCTTGTGCTTTGATAGTTTTGTAAATCAAAAGACAAGGAAACATCAAACCAATCTTTAGAGTTCCAGGATCTAGTCCTCCTGTTCTTAGAGAGGGATCTCTCAAATTTATTTATTTGCAAAGGTTTATCTTTTTTGCTTTCAGTATTGGTTTTAGACTAGTTATTAAGTGCAAGTGTTTGTTTGATTGATTGGTTGAAGGACATAGCAACACATGAAAGGTCTAGGAAAGATAGGTAGAAAGGAGAAATATCAGATTGATTGGGAAATGGAGTCAAAAAGAAGTTATGACAAACTTATCAATGGATATGGGATATCAAAGGGAAAATCTAACTTGGCCACAGGATCCTTTGGTTTTGTGAATGAGATGGACATCAGTGATTTGGAAAGAGAGTTTGAATTCTCAACAAAGGGAATTTGAAAGCATAACTTGAAAAATAAAGAGGTATTTGATAGACAGGGCTAACCATAAATTCTAAAAACCACACTTTAAGCAAATAATGAATTAATTTTTTTTTTTTAAATGAAATATAAGATTCGGGGAACACCCTATTTCCTCAAAGATTTTATTTCAAATGACTTATAAAACATCAAATATTCAATGATAATTTCAGTCATAGGAGAGTGAACACCTAAAATCATCTATGATCACAACTATAAAGACCTTCGAAACAAATTTTCAAGCCAGGACAAAGGGCATGATCGAAACATATCTCCTTGGCTAACTTAAAACAATGGTACTTCAAAGGGAGACTTCAATAACAGATTTCAAGTGGCAGCAGAGAAGCAGGGAAAACTATAAATCATGCTGAAACCATCTATTTGAACTATTAGAGAAATAAACAAGCATGAGGACTAAAGAGAGAGATTGAAGACTCTAAAATACCTCAGCAAAAGAAAACATTAAACAGTGAAGGATGAACAAGTATGAGGTGCTCCTAGGAGTCATTTCTTAGCCTACAACTTTCATCCTACTGTAGTAAGCATTTATGGAACAAAATGAAAATAGGGGAAAACATAAAACAGTTCAGAATACTTCACCGACAACCAAGCTCATGGATCCAATGATAGAGCCTTCTCAACAACAAGCATGTAACAACATCATCAAGCTTCAAAGACCTGAATTTCTTCCTCAACTTTAGATAGACTATGTATTATTTCAGAGAGTTTCAGTACTACAACTAGTGCACAATCAACCAACAACTCCTCAGCTTCCTTAGAAGTATTTATAGAAGAAATGAGGAGGTGGGAGCGTTTTGGATTGAAATGCAATAAATTTTATACTAAATGCAACTCCTAGCCTTAAAAACCATGCAAGCCATAAGGTAGGAGAGCATTGAATTATGATTCTATTCTATTTACTTTGTTTTATTCTTTTAGGCTCAATGGGAAAAAAGGATTGACTTCGCGGCATGTTTATCTCTTTACAATAACTTCTTTGACAGTTTTAAAATCTTTTCTTTCTTTGGCAATAATTGTTCAGGTGTCTTTATACAAATATCTTCGAATTGGGCAATAAGTAGGCCTTCTTTTGATTGATTTGAGGCTGCAGGTGGCTCTGTGGTAGCTGGGGGATTCAATTAGCCTATTTTGATGTGGCTCTGAGGCGTCCTTGGACGGATATTTTCCTCTATTTTCCTAAAACACCTTTAATCTGTATTTGATTTTTGTTTTAGGCCTAATTTGGCTTAATCTCTATCTTCTGATCTTCATACTATTTTTAACTGCGTGGATTAGGTCTTTGATGGTTGAATTTATGCCTTATTCCCTTAAAAATCATGTTTGAAATCATTTAATCTTCATTTCTGCTTTGATTTTATCCTTGGATGTCGATACTCTTTATCTGATCAAGGTTTAGTATGTTTTTTTTGTTGCGTAGGTGTATAGAGGGTTTTAAAATGGCTTCAGTGCTTATGAGGCATGAATAAATCAATAATTCCAACCCTGCAGAATGATCTCCTTCATGAATAAAGGCCTGGGGGATCATCATCCCCAACCTTTGATTTCTTTTTAAACAACTGAGAAACCTTTAAAACCTGCAAAAACACAGAAAATTTATAACAATCCTGCGGGGAAAATGTTTGAACTGCTTTGGAGTTTTAGGTTAGAGCGTGGTCGTTGGATGAACATAACCAACAGTCAAGATTGCTTGCTGGGGTCAAAAGGAGAGGTGGTTGGATAAATGGTGGTTGGATTAATTCTGGGCCGTTAGATGAGATTGATCAATGAATGAGATTAATTAGGTTCATATGATGCAAATGGGGTAATATTATGATAAAATGGAAGAAATTGTGAAGAAAATGGAAGAAAACCTTTATCGACAGAAAAAAAGGGCTTTAATGGAAATAAGGGTCACGGAATGATCTGGGTCGTTGGATTAGGTCAGCCAACAGAGATGAACGACGGAGATTGATTGATGAAGTCGCTTGGAAGAAGGGTAGTTGGCGATGGCTCAATGGTTAGATGCAAGCTGAGCCGTTGGATGAAAGGAACGAACGTCGGAGATTTATATATGAGAAAATGTAATGCAAATGGGAAAGGTGGTTTTGGTTCTAAAAACCACCGGTGTCGCGTGGCTTAAAGGCGGTTTCAAAATTTCTCCAAAAAAAACGCGATATGCCTCGTTGCCCACCACGTGTCATTTAAATACCGGCCATATCACGTAATTTTTTGGACTTAACTTTCAGGCATAGAATTACGCGATATGGAATAACAGTCGTTGGATGATGGGCGGGGAGATCCAACGGTGAGGGTGGGAGTGCGATATGATAAGATGCACGGGCAGAAGGTGGTGAGCAAGGCCAGGATGATTTTGATATAAACTGTTGGATATAGGGAATGGATGGTCCGGATCAGTTGAGGGGGAAGGTAGGTCCCAAAGGATTTGGGCCTATGGGGTCTAATCTAGACCGTTAGATCTTGAGAACGAATGGATCAGATTTAAAGATGGGGTAAACACCAATAATATGAAGCATGGGGTCAGGCGGAGATCGGGTAAATATGGACCATTGATCTACAGAGATCAACGATGGATCTATGCCAAAAGATTTACACTGCAGGGTTTATGAAATAACAAATGGAATTCAGGTTAGATCTAGACCGTTGGATCTATGACATGGACGACCCAGATCTAATCGCAAGGTTGCAAATCAAGGGGAAACATAAAGGGAATGCGTCGATGCGATTAAGCATGGGCCATTAGATCTTAAAGAGATCAATGGCTAGGATGAATCGGTGGTTTTTAATGCCGGAAGGCGATGGCGGGGGGCGATTAAATTTGGGCCGTTGGTTCTTGTGGATTCGACGGTCCAGATTAAATTGCAAGTTTGTAATCGGATTTGTAAGGGAAACACCATAGGACATTTTTCATGCAATGAAGTATCAACCGTTAGATAAAAGGATTATTGAAGGTCCAAAATAAATCAGAGATCACATCGGTAGAGGGCAGTATGAATAATGGGCGCAACGCAATAAGCGCTGGCCATTAGATCTGTTAAGATCAACGGTTTAGATTGCAGCTGAGGTCGACAGAACTAAAGTCCATTGCATCGGAAATTTTTGAAATAACAAAGGAAAAGAGGATAAATGAAAACTCCTATTGCTATTGTGTGATGGGGCTTAGCACCTAGTCCTGGGTGTGGGTCATATGCGGAAAAGGGGCTCAGGGCTAAGCCGAAAGGGGCTTAAGGCCTTAGTGAAAAAAAATGGTTTTTCAAGTTTTTTGAATATTTTCAAAGGATTCTAAAGGTTTCAATAAGGGAAAAAATGGGGTTTTCAACCTTATAAAGGGGTTTTATAATGTTTTGAAGGGGAATTTCGAGGTTAAATGAGGCATATGGAGGAATTTTATGAAGGAAAAAATGGATAAAAATGGGGTTATTCATGAGTGAAAAGAGAGGCAAAATGAAGGGAAAAATTGGTTTTAAGCAGTCTTTTCTTCAGGCAAACAACAGAGTTTTCAGGTTTAGGAGGGAAACAACAGTGAAGATGAACTAAAATATTAGTTTTCTTCATAAAAAAATTCAAATATGATAGTTTTTGAAAGGGAAATATCTCTTGATGTTTTGAAGAAGAAAATTAGCCACTTCTTGGTATAACAGAATTTATCAGTGGCTAACAAACCAGACCATTAGCCTGCAGGTAATATGGAGTAGAACTATCATGGTGTAGGCCAAGTTGATCAGTCAGTTCAATCATCATGATATTTTGAAAATGACTTCCATGATCCATAATTATAGCTTGAGGAACACCGAATCTAGCAATTATATGATTGAACATGAAAGTTGCAGCAGTCTTGCCATCTGTCGAAAATGTAGGCATCGCCTCGGCTCACTTAGTAAAATAATCTACTGCTATGATAATATACGCAAAAAATTAAATCTATCTTTCTCCATATATATCATGATTTATGAGTAAATTCTATAAAAGGTATTACGCTCCTACCTCGATGCAATGCTTGTTTGCAGTCGTCATCCTTTAGTCGCCCGAAAGAGTTATCTTTGAAGACCTGCAATCACAAACAAAAAAAAATTAAATAGCACCTGCATAGCATGTATTTATTAATCATATCTATTACGATGATCAAGGAATCCATAGAATAAACAATCAAATGACATTTTATTGAGAAAAAGAAACTTATTTGTATTAACTTTGAAATAGTAGAAGAACCTTACAACCTTTTCAGCCTTGATGTTGAATAGGTCCTCCCGGGGTCCAAAACAGGAATTTGATCTTCTCTGATAGGTCTTGCACTCTTCTAACTAAGACACATACAGGTATGTATTCTTCCCTCATAAAATCTCAGTTAAAGGAGTCTAAATTCCAACAACACTTGACCTCAAACAACACTAAAGCTTGAACACCCTTTGAGGTTGCCCAATGCCTCTTTTTATAGTGCAAAAGAGGAGGGTACAGTTCCACCTATGAAGGGATAGAGTCCTCCTTCAAAGGGATAAGCTCCTCACATTAAGGAGTTAGCTCCTTAAGGCATGGGATACATGAACCTAAAAGGAACGGATTTGCCACTACAAGATTCCTTCCAGAAGCTTCTAAAAGTGACTGAAAGTGAGATTTTTGAGTTTACTTGCGCCATTTTAATATTTTACAGGGGTATGCACTCTTAACATAGAGAAATTGTGGTCAAGTATGTAGGAGACATGACCATTAGGTGTGGAACCGCAGGTAAGACAAAGAGAAATTGCGATATCAGAGTTTTAGAGACTTTGAGAGTTTTTCTGTTACTTTTAAGTCTTGACATGAGGAATTGATGTTTTCAGACTTGTAAAGGAGGAAATTATGAGTGATAATAAGCTCATACGATAGCAGAATGTCAAGGTGACAATTTTCAGTGCAACAGATTTCACCCTAAAGTGAAAAGTATGTAATAGATGAAGATAGAGTCTGTCATGTATGAAGAGTGAAGTACTTTATCATTTCAAGGATCATCCTTTGGACACCCCAGCAGGAACCTGTAAAAACATTCAATGAAAAATATATATATGTAGACATATCATCGCTAAGGTAGGCATTCCCATACTCAGATCAAAACTAAATAGAAAACTGACTTAAAATGTTCCGATACAGGAATGATTTATCAATATATCAATAGTATAGACATGTGTGGACACAGTATGGACGCAGCCATCTATTTATGAATAGTCCATTGTATAAATGAATAACAAAATTCCTTGCAGCCTGTATGGTAGAAACTAGATCCAGGGTCTTGATTTCCACTTCTCGAACTAGTAAGATTCTATCCATGTGAATGAATGTGTTGAAGTTGAACATGGTAGAAACCACTTGATTACCAGTCAAAACTGTGAACTATTAACAAGTGTGAGAGCAACCCCCAGTAATTTCAATGGCCCTCAAAGTACTTAGTACAATCCATGAAATGTGAATGAATGAGCTGATGTCGAACATGTCACGAAATCATTCGATCGAAGGTCAATGATGCAACCTATCATCAAAGGTGTGAAACCTGCCATTGAGGCATGCAAATTTCAAGGTACTGACGATTTCTAGATCGACTTCCTAGATAATGAGCTATCGTCTATAGAAAGTGATTTGTCGTAGGCAAGCCCACAACATGAAATATTAGATCAAGTTTTGAAGAAATATATTGGCAAGGACTGACTTAGGTGTGGTTAGAATGGAAGACAAATATTTTGCAGATGAATGGTTTGTTTTTAACTGTCGTCTTGAACACATAACGACACTCCAGATAGCTTGGTGACAATTGACCCAAAGATAATACCCAGAAACAGGCTGAAGACTTTCAATATGGTTTGATTAACTGTTAGGAAAAGGATTTTCCCAACCCAGGTGAATAAAAGTGTCTTGTTCAAGAGTGGTTAATGACTTTTCGAATAGTCAAAATGTGATAAACAGGTTCGTTTTTCTCTCTTTTCCCCCACCATTTCTGGTAAGTACCTCTTTATTTTTGACAAGCTTGAGGAGGAAAAAATTTTCTTTTTTATAAGCTCATCCTTTGGATGAGTCCAACTTAGTTTAAGATTCGAACCCTAAGAAGAAGCGGTTCATTCCTGCTTAAAATTGAATAGGTCCTTTACTGTTAGATTTTAACGAGTCTAGTATAGGATAAACTCGGTGTTTTTCAATTTTAGGGAGTCAGAAGGAAAACCTAAGAAAACTCCATGGGTGTACTTTTTCGTAAATTTAGTCTCTCGAGCCTGAAAAAGGATAAAATAATGCAGGAGAGAACTCTATTGACCATAATTATTCAATGTATACCTTTCTCGTAAATATTCCATTTCAGTCCGTAAAGGGGGTAAACTTATACTGAAGGGACAATCATTCATTTATTTTAACGAGTTCGAATAATCAAGTGCTCGGCAATCTTTTCAATTTTTGAGAGTCTGAAGAGGGCTCAAAAGAGGACTCCAAGGTTTCGCTTTTTTTTTAATTTTTGAAAGAGTCAGAAAAAGTGATAAAAGTAAGCTCTTCGTTGAAAAATGATCAATTTTCCCGAAAAATCCAATTTTCTGCACAAAAACACGAAACATTACACATAACTATTTAAGATAAATAAAAATGTTTTCAAAAATTATTCTTTTAAAAGTAAAAAAATAAACAAATTAAAAATTCATTTATTCAAAAAAACTTATAAAAAGGACTTCTCTAACTTCATTTTTACCATTTGAGTTCAAAGTGAAAAGTGAGAGCTTTTGGGTAAAAATATTCCTATTAAGATTCTAGAAAATCCATCCGTTGGAATCGAGAACCATCAGCTCCAGGTAATCCACATCCTCCTTAACTTGTATTTCATTCGTTTACATTTTGTTTTTAGGCTTTAAATTTCATTTTTTAAGGAAAATAGGTTGAAAAAATTGCTTGTGGGGGTCCGCAGGTGCAACACGCCGGACCTGCGGACCTTGAATTTTTTCTACAAATAAAAAAGTCATGGGTCTGCACCTTTTGTACAGCGCCCGTGCGTAGCTACACACTGTGTATGAGCAAAGGGTACGGACCCCGCGCAAAGAATTTTAAAACTTAAATTTCTCAATTTTCACCCAAAATTTTTCAAATTAGTTTGTTCTAATATGTCTCTTTTTGTATTGTAGGACATTCAAAATGCTTACTTGGTCATAATTCAAGCACGAGGATGTATATGAAGCCGCAATGCTTCATATGCCCATGCATATTGTACAAGTTCTGGGCCATACTGGGCATGAGGGCCCAGGTTGACCTCCTGACATGGATGGTAAACAAATGGAATACTCAGGACCAATGTTTTGTTATTGCCGACCACTGGCTCAAAATTGAGCCAAAGGATATATAACTTTTGACTGGTTTTCCCAAGAGGGGTGAACAAATATCTCTATTTGGGACTAGGCTAGGTGGCCAGTCTGTTGCTAGTCTTCGACTAGATTTTTGCGATGATTGAACAGACACCAAGGATAAAAATATTGATATTAAAAATGGCATCCAATCTGAGCTTAAAGTTATTGCATTTACTGTTACTAGACTGTGCGGGAGTGCATCATTGCATGTGACTACTGGATCCAAGATGTGGATTGCAGTAGATTGTTTCCGAGGCACCATATTCAATTGGTGCGAAGTAGTATTGGCCAATGTGAAAGGTCAACTGACCAAAGCAAAAAATGTAAAGTTAAACAACTTTGGTTACAGATCCATTGTGGTTACATTTTCTTTGGAGAGGATTCCCTTACTCGCTCCACAGCTCATTCCAGTTGATCCAGGCAGTGCCCGAGAACCTCAAATGGTTCGATGGGTAGCTTTGATGGCCCGTCACGCTGAGGGCATAGAGGTTATTCGACTTACATTTGCATATTTTCATTGGTTGAAAAACAAAATTTTTTCTATTGAGGACTTTCCATATGCCAGGATGGACTTCCGAGGCAACCGAGACATGGCTCTTCCAGTAGGAGAACAGTGGGATGATTTAGGTAAAAACCATTTTCAACATTTTCTAAGTTAAATTTTTTTGTATATTTAATCATCCAAAACTAATAATCAAAATTTTAAATGCAGACGTGGGCCCACGATGACCAGCCACTCTCCAGCCTTATGAGAGGAGACACCGAGCTATGGCATCACCGGCCCCACAGGGCCAATCAACAGAGATCCTGACCGATTTGGAGCATCATCTAGAGCGCTTGACACTAGATATTCCAGAGAATGATATAGATGATATTCCACTTAGGTTACAGAGATATGTGATTGGGGTTCCAGGACCTTTTAGGAGGTTCCTGTGTAGGGTGGCCCGAGCAATAGTTTCTTATCATGATCATCACCAGGGATAGAATGATCGATTTTGTAGATTCATGACATTTTTGACTTTCTGTATTATCATTTTTTTCGATCATAAGGTGTTTTTCAACCTATGATCGAAGACGATGTATATTTTGAAACACACTTCTATGCTATGATATATCATTGTTACCATCTATCTTATGTAACATGTTATCGAATGTTGTGTAATTTATTATTTTGATTATTGCAAATGTCTATTTATCATACTAGAAGCAACTGCATCTGCTAATGTATTTAAATGTCTTGGAATATGCTGATATTCAATGTAATCAAATTCACTTTCCAAGAGATGAACTCTCAAAAATAAACGTAATAATACAGGATTTCTAATGGCACAAACCCTATTAAGCTGTAATACAACAAGTTCAGAATCCAACCTAACAATCAAACTCTGAATTCCAAATGATATGGATTCAGATAATAACTCAACCACTGTGCTATACTCTGTAAGGTTATTTGTTGTTTGACCAAGGCTTACCCCATGCATAGATACTGACTCGTCAGAGGGTGAATATATAACCCAAGCTGCGGAAGAAATGTTCTGTGTACTACGACAAGCACCATCAGCAAAACCAGTGTATGTTTGAAGAGACGTCGACATCTGCAATATCAAGAGTAAAACCCAAATAAGTAGGAATAGTGATAAGAGCACACTCTGAACTAGGCATGCTTTTCTAATCTAAGACACACCAGCTGTAAAGAAACTAATCTAAGAAAAATCTCCACACAAAATTTAAGCATAATATCTCTTCAGATAAAGCCCATTTCTGGGTTTATCTAAAGAGACGTCGTCAAAATATATCAGTTCATAGGCCCCTTTTACTATCTTTCGCTTAACAATGTAAGGATCATGTCACATAGGTACAAATTTTCCAGCCCCTAGCTTATCGTTTGTTTGACCGTATACTAAAACTAGGTCTCCTTCTCAAAAGTTGTGAGGTGTAACATTTCTGTCGTACTGAGCTTTCATTCATTTTGCATGAGCCTCATTTGCTAATGCAGCAGTGCGTTGATTCTCATCTAGCTGAGCTAAGTACAAGAAGCATTTATCTTCTTCAGAAGTAGCTGGTAGTAATTCTATGGCTAATTGTAATGACGAAATTTCGCATTCAATAGGTAACACATCTTCAAAATCGTAAACTAGTTGAAAAGGAGTGAAACTAGTTGATGTTTTTACTGAGGTCTGATATGCCCAAAGTGCTGAAAATAGCATGGTATGCCAATTCGACTTATGAATACCAATGATTCGTTTCATCATGGTGACTAAAACTTTATTGATAGCTTCAAGCAGACCATTAGCTTGCAGGTAATATGGAGTAGAACTATCATGGCGTAGGCCAAGTTGATATCTCAGTTCAGTCTTCATGATATTTCGAAAATGATTTCCATGATCCGTAATGATAGATTGAGGAACACTGAATCTAGAAATTATATGATTGAACATGAAAGTTGCAGCAATCTTGCCGTCTACCAAAAATCTAGGCATCGCCTCGACCCACTTAGTAAAATAATCTACCGCTAGGATAATATATGCATGTCCCCCGGCCGAGTGAGGGTTACATGTAATAAAGTCAATACCCCCCTTTTCGAAAGGACTGACACCAATTATAGGGTGAAGAGGAGCGGGTGTTGCATGCATTTTATGATCAAATATCTGAAAATTATGGCATTTCCGAATTACATAGATACAATCTTTGAATAAGGATGGCCAGAAATAACCAGCGCGCAATATCTTTTGGGTCGTGGCATACCTAGACATATGACTACCACATGTTCCAAAATGACAGTCATTCAGAACCTTCTCAGCTTCTTCATGAGTAAGACAACGTCAGAAAATGGAATCCTCTCCATGACAATAGAGTGTATCACCAATAATATTGTATTGTTAGGATTGGAAACGCATTTTCCATTGCTAAGATTGTGAGATTTCAAGATGAAAATATTGAGTTTGGAGATAAACAATAATATCCCCATAACAAGGATCAAGAGTACTGATAAGAAACAAGGATTCATCTGCCATGGGCTTCTCCACCATAGTTTAGATTATCAATAAAAGATACATCGAGTTAGAAAAAACCCCCTCCGGTTAGAAAAAACCAAAGACTTCTTTGCCTTGGATTTTTCAAATTCCTGCAGGATAACTATCCATTTGAAATACTTTCCCCCTAGCAATTGTTTGGTCAAGATATACATCATGGGGTTACAGTTAGAAATCACTATGGTTTTGCATAATAAGATGTAGTGATGAAATCTTTGGACAGCTTGGACAGCTGCCAAGGCCAATTTCTCCACATGCGAATATTTTATCTCAGTCGGATGCAGATTTTGACTAAGATAGTAAATCACATGTTCATTGTTGAATTCATCTTCCTAAACTAAAACGAACCAAATGGTGAAATGAGAAGCGGCGAGGTACAAAAAATAATCCTGGTTGTAATTGGGAGGATGCAGTAACGGTGCATGGGTTAACGCGTGTTTGAGTGCATCAAAAGATCGATCAGTGATCTCATCCCAAAAGAATGGAACGTTCTTTTTTAACAACCTGGTAAAACCCTTTGTTAACTCAATGTAGTTAGGAATGAAACGACGTAAAAATTTTGTTTTCCCTTGCAAACTTTTGAGTTGGCGAAGAGTTGAAGGAGGAGGTAGATTGACGATAGCTTCCACCTTCAATGGATCGACACGAATTCCTTCTTTTGAAATGACAAATCCCAGTAAGCGACCCGATTCTACACAAAAAACACATTTGTGTGGATTTAGCCAAATTTTATAATGCCTACATCTCATAAAGATCGCTCGTAAATGAGTGAGATGATCGGCTCTACGCGATGAATGTGCAGGTAAAACATCGAGATAAGGCTAATGTGCTTGATGTCATGAAATGTGTAAGACAGCCCCTTGAAAAGTTGCCCCAGCATTCTTCAATCCAAAGGGTAGTTTGCAATAAGCAAATGTTCCCCACGAACAAATGAAAGCTGTTTTAGGTTTATCAGCAGGGAGTATGTTGATTTGATTGTAACCGGAAAAACCATCCATAAAGGAGAACATTTCACTACCAGCACAATCATCAATAATTTGATCGCTATAAGGGGTTGGATAATTGTCTTTAGGACAAGCTCGATTAATATCCCTATAGTCGATACATACTCTTATCGTTCCTTGTTTTTTGTTGACAGGAACAATATTCGATACCCAATCGGTTATAGGAATTGGATAAATGAAACTTGCACGAAGTAATTTCCCAACTTCGGCTTTGATAGCAGCAGCTTTTCTCGGATGTATTTGACGTAATCGTTGTCGGGCAGGTTTAGCATTCGGGTAAGTCTTAATTTCATGGACAACAATTGATGGATCGATTCCTGGCATTTCTTCATATGACCAGGCAAACACGTCACGGAATTCTTGAAATAGGGCTTTATAAGTTTGGATTTCATTGTTTGTACAGGAAGCACCTATATGAATGTTTTCAACAATTCCTGGCTTAACTGAAATGTCAATAGGAATCGTTCAAGAGATATTTTCCAAATTTAACTCAGAATTAGAATGTTGCAATGGATTCTATGGTTCTTTGACATAGTCAGTAGTAAAAATAGAAGAGAAATCATTTTCAAAATGATCAAGCTCGGGTAAAAATGAAGATCAGTGATGTAGATCTTCCCATGGTAAATCATCAATAGCCAAGAGTTCATGAATTTGTTCATCAGTATGAACAAGATCAGGAAATGGTGTTGTAGCTGAGCTAGATATAGAAAGTGATTCCTCATGGATCACATTCATTGGATCATTTTTAGTTGAAGAAGGACCATAAAATAACTGTACGACCTGATATGAAATTTCAAAGGGACTCAAAGGCATCGCGCCATCAAATGAATCCACCTCAGAATTGGAAGGTACAATCCAAGGATCATCAAAAGTAACAGTATTCGATGAAATCATATGAATATTTGTGATATGAGGTGATACATTAGGAGTAGGAAAGGAAAAAGTTCCCAGTAAACCAGAATCTTTAATCAAACCTATGCTGACATCCTTGTAAGGGATAGCCATTTTACCGATGTGCTGGATAGTTTCTGTAGAGGCTGAATCGAATGAGAAATAATTCAGCTGGTCTATAGTAACGATCTTTCCTTTATGTGGAAACTTGATAAGCCGAAAGACCGATGAAACAACAGCAGTCATAGCATAAGACCAACTGTAACCCAGGAGAAGGTTGTAATCTAGAGGGGCATCAACCACTTCCACATCTAGATTTACGGTTTTCCCTTCTACCTCTATAGGTAAATTCTACAAAATACCAAAAGGGTGGAACCCTCGGCCATCAAAAGCCTTTAGAATTGTCGGAGACTGATTGAGTGTGGGAGAACCAAGCGATTTCCAACACTGGATCGACATAATACACGTAGAATCCCCTTCATCAATCACAGTCCAAAAGACGGGTCTGTTTTTTACTAATACTGGAATCTGGAAAGCCATTTGATGGGGTAGGCGGGGTGTACTATTCTATAAATCGAAGATTATTAGGTTTGAATCCTGAATATTGACATCTCCTATGGCAGACAATAGTAATTTACATTATGTTGGGCACGATTGCAACACTTCCAAAGCCGACATTGTTGAAGGGGAAATAACTAAGTCCTCAACAATGTTGTAATTCTGAGCAGCTCTCGCATGTGGATTGAAAGCTGATTTACGAAGTACACCTTTAGCAGGCAGTTTGATTACTATGTCTGAGTTGGGTTTCTCGATCTGTAGTGGATCAGAAATAGGAGGAGGTGTAGTTGATGTGTTTGAATTAGAAGATTCTGCTTCTTTACCACCAACAAGA
Organism: Pinus albicaulis; assembly: GCA_034641835.2. Classification (NCBI taxonomy): domain Eukaryota; kingdom Viridiplantae; phylum Streptophyta; class Pinopsida; order Pinales; family Pinaceae; genus Pinus; species Pinus albicaulis. The sequence goes on along the minus strand of CM076570.1, from coordinate 740,461,146 downwards.
TTTTTACTACCATAATCTTGCGATCGCATCGCAATCCTGACGTGAGACATCATCATAACGGGTTCTTCTGAGGCGTTCGAGGTAGAACCAATCATCTTACTATCTTGAGTAAGAAAATGATCCTTCAAGACAGTAGGTTGTTGAGAACCTTTAACGAATTTCAAAACCTCTACTCTATGTGGGCATTCTTTGGTAAAATGATTCTCGTCGCAAATGAAACAAGGATAGCGAGGTTTGCATTTTTCGTCAGTAGATTCATTTTTATCTGTTTTATCTTTTGATTTTTGTTTGTTTTTATTCTTCCCTTTCTTTTTACTACCAGATTTAGATTTGGTTGTAGATGACTCTACGACATGGATGTCGGCAGAAACTTCAGCGGAAGAATCTCCTTTCGGGGAATCAGGTAAAGTTATTATAGGAGAAGAATTATTTGAATAATTCTTCTTGATTTTAGTACTAACTGAACCAATCATACCATCAGCGACATGAGAACCTGAAGGAGCTGCAATTATTTGACCGTGTTTTGGAAGATCAGGGATTTTTTCATGTAAAGTACCTGACTGCGTATAAACGAGGTCAAGTTACTGAGCCTGAGCAATGACTTGCTCCTCAGTAACAAATCCTCCCTTAGCTACATCTTCAGTGATTTTGGGTAATAATGATTTAATAAACCATTCCACCAAAATTTGATCCGAAATGAAAACTTTCACTAAACGCCTTCTACGTCGCCATTCATGAATATGATCAGAAATATACATGGACATGGATTGTTTTAGTGAAGTCAATAGTTATGTGCCATTGTTGTATCTGAAAATCAATTGAAAATGAGTTAAGAAAGCAGTTGCTAATTGATTTAGAAATTATTAAAGAGCCTTGTGGTAAAAAGAGCCTTGTGGTAGCTCAATGTACCATTTGTGATGGAATATCAGTTAGTTTTGAAAAGGCCTAAAAGAATTGAATCATCAATTAGAAAATTAGATACACATAGAGGTGACAGTCATAATGTGATTTGTGGATCCTCTCTGAATTTCCCTCGAATTTTGGTATTTCAGGAAACTTATTGGTAGGCCTCAAAGGGAGGTTGTAAGCTTTCTTGCTTGGTAGAGATAAAGTGTTGATGAATTAGAACTCCTTCATGAGATTTTATGAAGATATTCATACCTTGTATGTGTCTCGTTAGAAGAGTCTAGACCTATCGAGTAGAGGAAATTTTCTTTAGACTTGGGAGGACTTCTTCCAAGTTTCCCAAAGATTTGTAAAGGTTCTTCCTATTTCCATTGATAAAATAAGTTTGTTTTTCTCAATAAGATGTCATTTGATTGTTTATTTTATGGATTCCTTGATCACCATAATAGATATGATTTATGAATATATGCTATGCAGGTGCTATTTTATGTTTGTTTGTTTGTGATTGCAGATCTTCAAAGATAACTCTTTCGAGCAACTGAAGGACGACTACTACAAACAAGCGTTGGATCAAGGTAGGATCGTAACACCTTTGTAGCATTTACTTATAAATCGTGATATATCTAGAGAAAGATAGATTTAATTGTCTGTTTGTTGCTAGACTATCTTCTGATACTAGGGAGATCGGTCTTGTCCACAAGATCGATTTATCAAGGTGGAAATCTGAATGGTGTGGATGTTAATTCGTAAGGCACAACAAATCAGGTAAATCCAAAGTTGCAATAAATGGTAACTGACAGTTAGGGTCATGAAAACCTTGAGTAATGAGACCAGTTTCAGGAGGAGGATATCCAGGATAACTCGGAATCGGATTTGCATTAGGAATGGTATAACCTCCCGGAAAACCAGGATTAACCAGACCAAACTGGGGTTGTTGAGGTTGTTGATAAGTATAGCCAGGATACGGTTGATACTGATAGACTGGGTTTTGTGCAATGGGACCGAATTGATACTGTCCCTGGTACAGTTGATATGTGAATTGCGGTTGACTTGTGGCAAGTGTACTTGTACCAGCTTGTCCTACAGGCATCTGGAATGAAGTCTAAACTGTAGGTCTTGACTGGGGCACAGAGACTTGAGGAATTTTCAAGGATGTAGGGATAGAAGAAACTAGAGCTACAGATACTCCAGAAACAGGTGTTGTAGGTTGAACAGATGTTGCGGTAGTTGCAGTAGTTTGGGGCGGAGTCTGAGGTGTACTAGGCCCAGGCTGTTGAACAGAACCAGGTGCAGGGATTTGAACAGTAGGCTGGACAGGTTGCTGGGTTGGACCAGAAACCAAAGGCTGTCTAGGTTGATTAGATAACTGCATATTAGGTTGCGTAGTCTGTTGAATTTGAGATGGATTCCACACCATGTTCATTTCGGGGTATTGTCTCGTAGAAGGTTGTGCATATGAAGGACCATAGCCTGGTTGAACGTAGGGTTGATAATTAAATGGTAAATTTCTAGCTCCTTGTACAAATGATTGACCAGAAGGTGGTTGGAAACCTTGAGTTGGGTACTAACCTTAAGGTTGATAACCTTGAGGCATGTACTGAATCTGGGGTTGATAAGGACCCTGAGGAGCATCAGTGTGAAGTTGACTTGGAGTGTATCTTGTCCTTGGGGTCTTGGGGTTGTTCTCCAAAATAATATTGTCCTATAGTTTGTCCTGGTAAAAAATTACCCTAAATTTCCCCCCAGGTGGTAAGTGACTGCCTTGAGGTTTCCCCCTAGGCAGTAACTGACTACCATGAGGTTCCCCCCCAGATTGGTATGAGCTACCTTGAGGTTGCCCAGGTGTGAGACTACCTTGAGTTAAGGATTTGGGATATTACCCGGACATCATAAAGATTTTTTCTACGTTCAATGTTTGTTTCTGCTCCATTAATACTAGATGATAACATTTGTTCAATCGGTCAGAGTTGCGCGAGAAAGTACAGAGAGTGCACATTTTGAAGGGACAAAGGGACCACCGTATAAAAATGTTTCCGGTGATTGGGAAAACATAGATGACTCACCTGACATAATTGATGAAGGATAATAACCTCTTGGTGTAGGATGAAAGGAATTCGGGGTGGTGAAAAACTAAGACCCGGGTTTTCTAAAAAATCTGTCAATGATAAATACCAAGCGTCACTTCTAAAAGGACTGTACAATATTGATTCATGCTCCCTAAGATTCAAATTCTGTTGGGTTTCGGGAAGAGTTACAATGTTGTATGCAGGACTGATGTTATTGACTTAGGTTTTAACCCTGAACAGAAATATCTACACACGATTCTTATAACAGAAAAATAAACAATAGCAAGAGCATAAAACATAAAACAGATAAACACAGAGATTTTCCCCTGGATCCCAAATCGGGACGACCAGCTTGATTTTTCATTATATTCCTTTTAGTGTTACAGCACATATATATACATGTCGAAGCATACATAAACCCCAATCCATTAACCCTGGATTAGAACATAACCGTAGTTCCCTTGACCGGATCTACAAAATACCAGGGGTCGAAAACCATCGTACCCCAAAACCATGTGCAAAATCATGCACAAACAACAGGTCTGAGACTACCCATTGGAAATTAAGGACAAATATTTTCTGGGGTCTTGCCACAGACCCCTTGTGCCCGGCGCAAAGGCTATCACCCCCTTGTAGAAATTTGAATAATGGATGAGTTATTCACCGAGATTCTCCTGATCACACACTATTTTAGCTTCATGCATAATACAGAATCTCTTCTACCATTGATCATCACACGCGGAAATAAAATCAATTGTATGCACACATTAAAGCCATAAAAATTCACACATATGAACACAGTATTTCATGGGAAAGATTAAAGCTAAAAACCCCCAACTATCTGTATATTATACATGTCATGGAGATCATGTAACAATCATAGTACAAAGCTCTTTGCAAGCTCTCATGCACTACCTCCCTTGCTACACACTATCAAGCTAGATCTAGAAAAACTCATGCTCCAACCTTTAGCCACTTGATAGCCAACCTGAATTTCTTTTCAAGCTATGGGATGGCCTCTTTATATAGATAAACCACCCAGCCTGAACTGCGCAATCCTCATGGGTTACTCCACCCATCTGTGTGTTGCAAATAGCAATAGTATAGTCACAACCGATAGTTAACCTGCTCTTTCACCTATTTCTGCACTGGTCTCCACTGAAACTGTCCATGCACTGAAGTTAACCGATGTATTCTTTAGTTGATTTATGAGTTTATAATTAGTGAATTAATTAATAATTAATTCACACCACTCTCACTAATTGTATCTATTAGTTAACTTGGATACAAAAAGCTCAACTATGTTTAGATTAGTTAAACTGAATACAACTCCACTAACTTCCTCAATCAACTCCACCAAACTCTGTCACATGAGTTCTAACTGAAGTCATCATGCAATAGCTTCACTTAAACCCTAGAAAAAGCGTATTTCCTTCTGTCAGCTGCATGTGCCACATCCAGGCATCAAACTGAAGTGCTCCAAGAGAATAAGATAATGTTTAGAGTCCAAATATTATTAAGAGCTAATAATATTCGACATATCTATTTTTATCCTGGCAGTCTAAAAATAGAAACCACCCATATGTCTAAAAATAGAGGTCCATCTATTTTTACCAACATGACCAACCATCCATAAATAGCATCTCGCAACGTATAGATCATGATCCATATGTCTAAAAATAGACATAGTCTAAAAATAGACTTTGCGACAAAAATCACCTGTGTGGTCCCCCACCTAGTTTAGGTGATCAATTTCCAACTAGGATCAGGAAAGATGTTTCAGGATGCCTCCTTCACTGTTTCTTGTTGTCATCTTCAACACCCCTCTTACCCACTCACGCGTGCTTAGTCGTGGAAAGAATATAACACATACCCAAAATTCTCCCACTTGTTGTTTTCTTTCCACAAGGAGCCACAAGAGAGCTTAGTCATTGGCCCAATTCTTCAACACCCATTGTTTCTCTACACCAAGAGAGCTTTTGAGTTTTCACAGACTTCGTCAATGCATCTGCAACATTCTTCAAAGTGTCCACCCTTACCAGAAATACCCTTTTAGCCTCAACCATATCTCTAACAAAGTGATATTAAACATGAATGTTCTTTGTATTTGAATGATAAGCAGGGTTCTTAGCTAAGAAAATTGCACTTTGGCCATAACAGTCTATCCTTATAGCTTGCTGTACCAACCCCATACTTGAACGCAATCTCTACAACCAAAATTCTTCCTTGCTTGCATGAGTGGCTGCTATGTATTCTGCTTCTGTAGTTGAAAGAGCCACTACAGACTGTCTTTTACTCATCCAACTGACTACGCCTCCAAATAGGCTAAACACATACCCACTTGTAGATCTTCTTTGGTCCAGATCTCCAACCCAGTCTGCATCAACAAAACCACAAATTTCCAACATTCTTTCCAATCCTGGTCTTCCCTGGTAGCACAAGCCATAATCACTAGTGTTATGTAAATATCTGAAAACTCGCTTCACTGTTGTCCAATGCTCCTTCCCTAGGTTTTACATAATCTTGCTCAATACTCCCAGTGCATGTGCAATGTCTGGTCTAGTACAGACCATTGAATACTTCAGGCTACCCACTGCACTTGCATATGGGACACGTGACATATCCTCCTCTTCTTCTTGTGTCTTGGGACACTGTTCAGTAGATATCTTTACACCTACAGGAATAGGAACATACACTAGTTTACTATCCTGCATATTGAACCTCTACAATATAGTCTCAACTTACTTCCTCTAGCTTAACCAAAGCTTCCTCTTTTCCCGATCCCCCTTAATTTCCATGCCCAAAATATAGTTTGCAGCACCAAGATCCTTCATGTCAAATTTGGAGAATAGTTGGGTCCTCAAATCTTTGATAATTTCTTTTTCATTTCCAATCAAAAACATATCATCCACATACAAGACCAAATAAATAACATGGTCACCAATTAATTTAAATAAACACAGTGATCTTCCTTGCTTCTGGTGAATCCAAGTCCCCGTATATAGGTATCAAATTTCTGATACCACATCCTTGGTGACTGTTTTAATCCATACAAAGACTTCTTCAACCTGCATACCAGTTCTTTCTTACCATTCACCATAAATCCTTCAGGTTGCTTCATGTAGATCTCCTCTTCTAGATCCCCGTGAAGAAATGTTGTCTTCACATCCATCTGTTCTATCTCAAAATCAAATGCAGCAACAACAGATAAAAGTAATCTAATAGAAGTAAATTTGGAAACAATAGAAAAAATATCACCAAAATCAATTCCCGGCACCTGGGAAAAACCTTTTGCTACCAACCACGATTTGTATTTCTCCACCTTGCCTTCTACATTCATCTTCTCCTTAAACACCCATTTTCTCTTGATGGGCTTCCTTCCAGCCGGCAACTCCACTAGATCCCATGCCTCATTTTTGTGCAAGGATGCCATTTTATCAACCATGGCCTCCTTCCAGAGTTTTCCATCCTCCGAATCTACTGCCTCCCTGACAGTTCTGGGATCATCATCAGTTATATTTAAGGAAAAATTTGAATAGATAGAAGATGGAATATACCTTTTTGGTTGTCTTCTTTCCCGAGCTAATCTTCTTACAGCTAGAGTTTGTGGCTCTTCCCCTTCTGAGTCTTCTTTTGTTGTAGAGTCTGATTGATCCTCCTTTAGCTCAAACTATATCTTCTTAGGTTACTTTGGTATGAATTAATGTTTAACAACATATTTCACCTCTCTAAACACCACATCTCAACTGTACACAACCTTCCTTGTTTCCAGGTTCCAAATCTTGTAACCTTTTAAACCATCCTTATACCCAATAAAGATGCAACTTTTAGATTTATTATCCAACTTGGTCCTTTTCTACTTTGGAACATGTACATATGCATCACATCGAAATACCCTTATATGTGAAAGAGAGGGTTTCTTACCAGTCCATACCTCATGTGGAGTCTTATCCTCCAACACTAATGAAGGTGATCTGTTAACCAGATAGCATGCAGTCTCCACTACCTTTGCCCAGAATTCTTGTCCTAACCCGGTACCACTGAGCATGGTTCTTGCCTTTTCCATCAGTGTTCTATTCATTCTTTCTGCAACTCCATTTTTCTGAGGTGTGTATGGAGTAGTCTTCTATCATGCTATACCACACTTCTTACAGAACTCTTCAAATTCCTTCTTGCAGAACTCCCCACCATTATCTGTCCTCAAAGCCTTTATCTTCCTCTCTATCTAGTTTTCCACCATAGCCTTAAATTCTTCAAATATATCAAATACTTTAGATTTCTTCCTCAAGAAATATATCCATGTATTCCTTGAGAAGTCATCTATGAATGAAAAATAGTACACAAAATTTCCTAGTGAAGGAACTGACACAGGTCCAAATACATCACTATGCACAAGTTCTAATATCTTGTTCACCCTCTTAGCACCAGAATGAAAACTCACCCGATTTTGCTTCCCATATACAAAATTTTCACAGAAATCGCAATCCAGAGAGAAATTAGACATACCTTCTACCATACCATTTCTATGCAGTATCCGAAGGCCCTTCTCTCCAATATGTCCAAGCCTTTGATGCCATAGCATGGTATTTTCTCTAGAGACAACTAGGCTTTTTGCTCCACTTTCAGGAACCATAGAACTGTTACACCCATCGATAATAGTGCTACCTTGTAGCTTGTACAAATTTCTAGTCTGAACTCCCTGGATTAATACCAGTGCTCCCTGAACCATCTTGCAGGCATCTTTCTCGAACACTATTTTTACACCTGCATCATCCATCTTGCTTACCGAAATTATATTTCTCGCTAATGTAGGAATATGCAAAACACCAAGAAGTGTTCTAATCCTTCCACCTTGCAGCTTCAGCTTGACCTTTCCACGTCCGACGATTCTGGCCTTCTTATCATCCCCTAGGAAGACATCACCACCATCATATTTCTCATACTCACAGAACCACTCCCAATGGGGAGTGAAGTGAAAGGATGCACCTGAGTCAATCAACCATGACTCATGATCTACATGTGTATTTGAAGAAGAAGCCAAATACACATCCCCACCTTCATCCAAGGTGGTTTTCGCCTCTCCAGAAGGAGCATCATCAGATCCCTTTCCTTTCTCAAGAGCTTTATATATACACTCCCTTTTGTAGTGCCCTTCCTTTCCACATTTCCAGCACACCTTTACAAACTTTCCAAGAGATTTATATCTCCCTCTAGATTTGGATCTCCCACTCAAAACCTTATTCTTGTTTATGTTTTGGGACCTTCCTCGTATAGATAAGGAATCTCCATTCTGGCCCGATAAGGCATCTCCATTTTGGCCCTCCATATTTCTTCGTCTCATTTCCTCTGACAACAAGGCTAAGACAATATCATCAAAATTCAAGGTAGTTGTATTGCTAACTATTGCAATAACTAGGCTGTCCCACGAGTATGGTAGAGAACACAAAAAACTGATGCACTTATCTTCATCTGAGATTTTAATATCAACAGATGACAGTTGACTTACCACAATATTGAAGGCGTTCAAATGCTCTGTCACCGAGTCTCCATCCTTCATCCTCAGGTTATATAGCTTTTTCTTTAGGAACAACTTATTCACCAGATATTTAGATTGGTATAAAGTCCTAAGTTTTTCCCACAAATTCTTTGTCATAGCTTCCCCAGACACATTCAACAATACTAAATCTGAGACACACAACTGTACTATGCTCTTAGCCTTTTGATCCAGTTTCTTCCAGTCTTCATCTGACATTTCCGTTGGTTTAGTACCTGGATCTACCGCAATCCAATAATCTTTATCCACCACCAGATCCTCCATCTTGAGCTTCTACAGCTCAAAACTATGACCATTAAATTTCTCGATCTCTATCTTCCCGCCGCTCGCCATCTTCTTTCACCGCAAGAAACAATCCCGCAAATCTCCCACTGAACAGGGTCTACCTCAAGCCCGAGAAAAAAAACCTCAGCAGCAAAGGCGTCCCCTTGAAGTCGAACCTAGCTCCGATACCAAATGTAGGTTTTAACCTTGAACATAAATTATCTACACAGGAATATTATAACAGAAAATAAACAATAGCGAGAGCATAAAACATAAAACAGATAAACAAAGAGATTTTCCCCTGGATCCCAAATTGGGACGACCAGCTTGATTTTTCATTATATTCCTTTTAGTGTTACAACACATATATATACATATCGAAGCATACATGAACCCTAATCCATTAACCCTAGATTAGAACATAACAGTAGTTCCCTTGACCGGATCTACAAAAATACCAGGGGACGAAAACCATCACACCCCAAAACCATGTGCAAAACCATGCAGAAAACCATGGGCGCAGACTACCCACCAGAAATTAAGGACCAAAAATTTTCACCGAGGTGCTCCTTGTGCCCAGCACAAAAGGGGGGCTATCACCTCCCCTCTTACCCCCTCATGCATTCTTAGTCATGGAAAGAATATAACACATACCCAACATTCTTCAATAGATATGAGGTCAAAAGGAATATTTTCAGTAATGATATTTCTTACCCTAGGTGAACCAAGATCAATAGAATTTGGAGTAACAAATCCTAAGGATGGTTCCAAAACAACAGGTTCACTGTCAGGCTTAGAAATTTCAGGTTCTTCGGCTAATTCACTGGAAGGAGAAATACTACCAGTAACTTCGGGAACTAAAATTTCCTCTTGAATATGTTATGTTGTTGGTATTTGATGATCAGGATGAATAATTATAGATGAATCTCCAGCTTCTGTTGATCTAATTATACTGTCACTAGGTGATACTAGAGCTCGCAGCCCTTCAAGTTGGCTTGGTGTATACATAGGGGGATTCCCCTGAAGTCTATGGGACTATCTTGGTAATTTTTCCACAATTGAATATTAATTAATCACACGCAATCAAATAAAATTTCAATAAAAGCACCTAAAGTCACTAAAGGAACAAACAGCTGAATCACACACCTAAAAAATCTAAGAGTTCAAACCATACACAAACAGTAACTTCTCATACTAAAAACACTAGTTGGTGATGAAATCCAACTTAGTAGAAGTTTAATATAGAAAGGGCAGTTGGAACAGTTACCCAAACAACCTGCTTAATGAAACAAACTAGCACAAGTTTCTTCACAAACCATATGGAGTGAAGAGAACCCCCCAGAGAGTTCAAGTGAGTCTAGTCGACATGTGCTCCAAGTACAGTGAGATCTTTCCTTCATCGTCACCTTAGGAAATAATCTTAAGTTTATGGACACTAAGGTTACCAACAGTAACAAATAAAACTAGGCAAATAGTCTACGATCCAATTCTATGCGCAAGGGCAAAGTAACAAAGCTCAATCCCCTTGAAGGCTCTTTAACATGGTCAATCCAAGGTTTACCAACAAGTGACCCCAGGCTCCTCGATAGTGGTTAATCTGAGGTTTACCGTTTGTAATGCGTGCAGATCGTCCATCTTTCCCAATGAAACATAATTGATTGTCTCAAAGGTTCGAACATGATCTCGTTATTAACTCCTTTAAGAGAAGCTTCCTAGAATGTATCAATTACAATTGGATTTATTTCCTACCGCAAGATTTATCTACTTGTTTTTTTTTACTATCTTGGAGAGTTAAGTACTCCCTACTCCAAGATATTAGCCTAAGCTATATTGGTGATAAGAGCCCTAAAAATAGAAAAAAATACTAGATCAATTTTAATTAAGTGTTTTTTTTATGGGTTGTTCTTTAAGTCAATAGGTATGAAAATGAAAATTTGATGATATGAAGACTCGACTCCAAACATACTGAAAAAAATTCAACTAAAATGATAAGCAATTCATTTTTCTTTCAACGAAGTCTAGCTAAAAGAAAGAGTTTTAGAAATGCAATTTCTTAAGAGACAATTCTTTCTTTCAACATGAAGAATAAATGAAAAGAAAATCCGTTTGTTTTTTTCGATAAAAACTCAAAACGAGACAAATAATCAATGCTCACAGTAAATCCTTTTCACTTTCAAAACTCAAAACTACAAAAAACAACTTTTCTTTCAAAAGAGATCAGAGATGTACAAGTTCTAGAAAAGAATTCAAAACTATGAAAAACTAATTTTGAAATCTAAAAACTTCGAAAATCTAATTGAATAAAGGGGCTTCTACATGTATTATGTCGATCCAGTGTTGGAAATTGCTTGGTTCTCCCACACTCAATCAATCTTTGACAATTCTAAAAGCTTTTGATGGCTGAGGATCCATCCTTTTGGTATTTTGCAGAATTTACCTATAGAAGTAGAATGAAAAACTGTAAATCTCGATGTGGAAGTGGTTGATGCACCTCTAGATTACAACCTTCTCCTAGGTCGTAGTTGGTCTTATGCTATGACTATTGTTGTTTCATCAGTATTTCATCTTATCAAGTTTCCACATAATGGAAATATCGTTACCATAGACCAGCTAACTTACTTTTCATCCAATCCAACCTCTACAAATAGTATTCAGCACATCAGTAAAACGACTATCCCTTACAAGGATGTTGCTGTAGGTTTGATTAAATATTTTGGTTTACTTGGAACTTTTTCCTTCCCCGCTCATAAATTATCATCTCCTATCGCAAATATTCATATGATTTCATCAAATATTGTTACTTTTGATGATCCTTGGATCGTACCTTCCGATTCCAAGGTGGATTCATTTGATGGAACGATGCCTTTGAGTCCCTTTGAAATTTCATATCAGGCTATACAGTCGTTTTCTGATCCTTATTCAACCGAAACTGATCCAATGAATGTGATCCATGAAGAATCACTTTCTATATCTAGCTCAACTTCAATGAAATTTCCTGATCTTGTTCATACTGATGAACAAATTTGTGAGCTCTTGTCTGTTGATGATTTACCCTAGGAAGATCTACATCATCGATCTTCATTTTTACCTAAGCTTGGTCATTTTGAAAATTATTTCTCTTATATTTTTACTACTAATTATGTCAATGAACCACCAAATCCATTGCAACATTCTGATTTTGAGTTAAATTTGGAAATATCTCTCAAACAGTTCCTATTGAAATTTCAGTTAAGCTAGGAATTATTGAAAACATTCATATAGGTGCTTCCTGTACGGACGATGAAATCCAAACTTATAAAGCCCTATTTCAAGAATTTCGTGACGTGTTTGCCTGGTCATATGAAGAAATGCCAAGAATTGATCCTTCAAGTGTTTTCCATGAAATTAAGACTTACCCAGATGCTAAACCTGTCCAACAACGCTTACGTCAAATACATCCAAGAAAAGTTGCTGCTATCAAAGTTGAAGTTGAAAAGTTACTTCATGCAGGTTTCATTTATCCAATTCCTTTAATTGATTAGGTATCGAATATCGTTCCTATCAACAAAAAACAAGGAACGATAGGAGTATGTATCGACTACAAGGATATTAATCGAGCTTGTCCTAAAGACAATTATCCAACCCCTTATATTGATCAAATAATTGATGATTGTGCCGGTAGTGAAATGTTCTCCTTTATGGATGGTTTTTTCGGTTATAATAAAATCAACATACTCCCTACTGATCAACCTAAAACAAATTTCATTTGTCTATGGGGAACATTTGCTTATTGCAAAATACCCTTTGGATTGAAGAACACTGGTGCAACTTTTCAAAGGGCTATGTCTTATGCATTTCATGACATCAAGCACATTGTGTAGCCTTATCTTGGTGATCTGCCTTCCCATTTATCACGTAGAGCTAATCATCTCACTCATTTACGATCTATCTTTATGAGATGTAGGCATTATCGAATTTGTCTGAATCCACACAAATGTGTTTTCTGTGTAGAATTGGGTCGCTTTCTGGGATTTGTTGTTTCAGAAGCAGGCATTCGTGTTGATCCATCGAAGGTTGAAGCTATCTTCAATCTCTCTCCTCCTTCGACTCTTCGCCAAATCCAAAGTTTGCAAGGGAAAGAAAACTTTTTACGTCATTTCATTCCTAACTACGTCGATTTAAAAAAAGGTTTTACCAGGTTGTTAAAACAGAACGTTCCATTCTTTTTGGATGAGATCGCTAATCGATCTTTTGATGCACTCAAACATGTGTTGACCCATGCCCCATTACTGCATCCTCCCAATTACAACCAAGATTATTTTTTGTACCTTGGCACTTCTCATTCCATCATTGGGATGGTTTTAGTTCAGGAAGATGAATTCAACAATGAACATGTGATTTACTATCTTAGTTGAAATTTGCATCTGACTGAGATCAAATACTGACATGTGGAGAAATCGGCCTTGGCAGCTGTCCACACTGTTCAAATATTTAGTCACTACATCTTATTACGCAAAACCACATTGATTTCTGACTGTAACCCCATGATGTATATCTTGACCAAACAATTGCTATGGGGAAAGTATTCAAAATGGATAGTTATCCTGCAAGAATTTCACTTGGAATTTGAAAAATCAAAAGCAAAGAAGTCTTTGGTTTTTTCTGAATTGATGTGTGATTTCCCATGTACTGATACTAAAACTATGGTAGAGTAGCCCATTGCGGATGAATCCTTGTTTCTTATCAGTACTCTTGATCCTTGGTATGGGGATATTATTTTTTATCTCCAAACTCAATCTTTTTGGCCTAAAATATCATGATCTCTGCGACGGAAAATACGTTTCCAATCCCAAAAATACAATATTATTGGTGATACACTCTACCGTCAGGGAGTGGATTCTGTTTTCCAACGTTGTCTTACTAGTGAAGAAGCTGAGAAGGTTTTGAATGACTATCATTATGCAGCATGTGGCAGTAATATGTCTAGGTATGCCACAACCCAAAAGATATTGCGCGCTGGTTATTTCTGGCCGTCCTTATTCAAAGATTGTATCTATGCAATCCGGAAATGCCACAATTTTCAAATATTTGATCATAAAATGCGTGCACCACCCGCTCCTCTTCAACCTATAATTGTTATTAGTCCTTTCGCAAAGTGGGGTATTGACTTTATTACATGTAACCCTCACTCGGCTAGGGGGCATCTGTATATTATCCTAGCGGTAGATTATTTTACTAAGTGGGCCGAGGCGATGCCTACATTTTCGGTAGATGACAAGACTACTGTAACTTTCATGTTCAATCATATAATTTCTAGATTCGGTGTTCCTCAAGCTATCATTACGAATCATGGAAGTCATTTTCAAAATATCATGATGACTGAACTGACAGATCAACTTGGCCTGTGCCACAATAGTTCTACTCCATATTACCCGCAGGCTAATGGTTTGGTTGAAGCTGTCAATAAATTTTTAGTAACTATGATCAATTGAATCATTGGTATTCATAAGTTGAATTGGCATACCATGCTATTTTCAGCACTTTGGGCATATCAGACCTCAGTAAAAACATCAATTGGTTTCACCCCTTTTCAACTAGTTTACGATTTGGAAGCTGTGTTACCTATTGAATGTGAAATTCCGTCATTAAAATTAGCCATATAATTACTCCTAGCTACTTATAATACTTAGCTCAACTAGATGAGAATCAACACACTGCTGCATTAGCAAATGAGGCTCATGCAAAATGAATGAAAGATCAGTACGACATAGATGTTACACCTCACAACTTTTCAGAAGGAGAGCTAGTTTTAGTATACGATCAAGAAAATGATAAGTTAGGGGCTGGAAAATTTGTACCTATGTGGCATGGTCCTTACATTATTAAACAAAAGTTGGCAAAAGGGGCCTATGAACTGATATATTTTGACGGTGTCTCTTTAGATAATCCCAAAAATGGGCTTTATCTGAAGAGATATTATGCTTAAATTTTGAGTGGAGATTTTTGTTAGATTAGTTTCTTTACAGCTGGTGTGTCTTAGATTAGAAAAGCGTGCCTAGTTTAGAGTGCGCTCTTATCACTATTCCTTCTTATCTAGGTTTTACTCTTGATATCGCAAATGTTGACGTCTCGTCAAACATACATTGGTTTTGCTGATAGTGCTTGTCGTAGTACATGGAACATTTCTTCCGCAGCTTGGGTTATCTATTCACCCTCTCATGAGTTAGTATCTATGCATGGGGTAAGCCTCAGTCAAAAAACGAATAACATTGCAGAGTATAGTGCAGTGGTTGAGTTATTATCTGAATCCATATCATTTGGAATTCGGAGTTTGATTGTTAGTTTGGATTCTGAATTCATTGTATTATAGCTTAACAGAGTTTATGCCATTATAAATATAGTATTATTATGTTTATTTTTTATATTTCGTCTCTTGGAACGTGAATTTGATTACTTTGAATATCAGCATATTCCAAGACATTTAAATACATTAGCAGATGCAGTTGCTTCTAGTATGATAAATAGACATTTGCAATAATCAAAATAATAAATTACACAACATTCGATAACATGTTACACAAGATAGCCAGTAATAATGATATATCATAGCATAGAAGTGTGTTTCAAAATATACATCATCTTCGATCATAGGTTGAAAAACATCTTATGATTGGCAAAAATGATAATACAAAAAGTGAAAAATGTCATGAGTCTACAAAATCGATCATCCTATCCCTGATGATGATCACGATAAGAAACTATTGTTCGGGCCACCCTACACAAGAACCTCCTAAAAGGTCCTGGAACTACAATCACATATCTTTATAACCTAAGTGGAATATCATCTATATCAGTCTCTAGAATATCTAGTGTCAAGCGCTCTAGATGATGCTCCAAGTCGGTCAGGATCTTTGCTGATTGGCCCTGTGGGGCTAATGATGCTGCAGCTGGGTGTCTCCTCTGATAAGGCTAAAGAGTGGCTAGTCGTCGTGGGCCCACATCTTCATTTAAACTTTTTATTATTAGTTTTGGATGATTAAAATACAAAAAAAGAAAAGAAATTAACTTAGAAAATGTTGAAAATGGTTTTTACCTGAATCATCCCATTGTTCTCCTGCTAGAAGAGCCATGAATCGGTTGCCACGGAAGTCCATCCCGGCATATGGAAAGTCCTCAATAGAAAAAATTTGGTTGTTCAACCAATGGAAATATGAAAATGTAAATCGAACAACCTCTATTCCCTCAGCATGACTGGCCATCAAAGCTACCCATCGAACCATCTGAAGTTCCCGGGCAGTGCCTGGATCGACCAGAATGAGTTGTGGAGCTAGTAAGGGAATCCTCTCCAAAAAAAATGTAACCACAATGGATCCGTAACCAAAGTTGTTTAAATTTCCATATTTTTCTCTAGTCAGTTGGCCTTTCACATTGGCCAATACTTCTTTGCACTAGTTGAATATGGTGCGTAAGAAACAATCTAGTGCAATCCGCATCTGGGATCCAGTAGTCACATGCAATGTTGCACTCCTGCAAAGTCTAGTAACATAAGCTCAAGTTGGATGATATTTTTAATATCAATCCATTTATCCTTGGGGTCTGCTCGATCATCGCAAAACTCTAATCGAAGACTAGCGACAGACTAGTCACCTGGCCTAGTCCCAAACAAAGATATTTTTTCACCCCTCTTGGGAAAACTAGTCAAAATGTATATATCCTCTAGCTCAACATCGAGCCAGTGGCCGCCAATAACAAAACATTGGTCCTGAGTATTCCATTTTTTTACTAGCCATGTCAAGAGGTCCACCTGGGCCCTTATGCCCTGTATGGCCCGGAACTTGTACAATCCGCATGCTCTCAATTCGTGCATTGTGGGAATATGAAACATTTCGGCATCATCTACATCATCATGCTCACGTTCTCGCCAAGTAATCATTTTGAATGTCCTAAAATACACAAAGAGACATATTAGAATAAACTTGTTTGAAAATTGAGAAATTTAAGTTTTATTTTTTTTTGCGTGGGATCCACACCCTTTGCTCATACACAGTGCATAGGTACGCATGAGCACTGTGAAAAAGGTGTGGACCCATGACTTTTTTCTTTGTAGAAAAAATTCAGGGTCTGCAGGTCCCACATGTTTCACCCGTGGACCCCCGCAAGCGATTTTTTCAACCTATTTTTCCTTAGAAAATGAAATTTAAAGCCTAGAAACAAATGTAAATAGATGAAATGCAAGTTAAGGAGGACATGGATTACCTAGAGTTGACGGTTCTAGATTCCAACGGATGGATTTTCTAGAATCTTCACAGGAAATTTTTTACCCAAAAGCTCTCACTTTTCACTCTGAACTCAAATGGTAAAAATGAAGTTAGAGAAGTCTTTTTTATAAGTTTTTTCGAATAAATGAATTTTTAATTTGTTTATTTTTTACTTTTCAAAAGGTAATTTTTGAAAACATTTTTATTTATCTTAAACAGGTATGTGTAATGTTTCGAGTTTTTGTGCAGAAAATTGGATTTTTGGGGGAAAATTGATCATTTTTCGACGAAGAGCATACTTTTATCACTTTTTCGGACTCTTTAAAAAATTTACAAAAAAAAAAAACCTTGGAGTCCTCTTTCAAGCCCTTTTCAGACTCTCAAAAATTGAAAATATTTTCGAGCACTTGATTATTCGAACTCATTAAAATAATTGAATGATCTTCCCTTCAGTATAAGTTTACCCCTTTTACGGACTGAAATGGACTATTTACGAAAAAGTTATACGTTGACTAATTACGGTCAATAGAGTTATCTCTTGCATTATTTTATCCTTTTTCGGGCTTGAGAAACTAAATTTACAAAAAAATACACCCACGGAGTTTTCTTAAGTTTTCTCTTCTAACTCCCTAAAATTGAAAAACACCAAGTTTCTCCTATACTGAACTCGTTAAAATTTAACAGTAAAGGACCTACTCAATTTTAAGTAGGAACGAACCACTCCTTCTTAGGGTTTGAATCTTAAACTAAGTTGGACTCATATGAAGGATGAGCTTATAAACAAGAAAATGTTATCCTCCTCAAGCTTGTCAAAAATAAAGAGGTACTTGCCAGAAATGGTGGGGGAAAAGAGAGAAAAACGAACCTGTTTGTCACATTTTGACTATTCGAAAAGCCGTTAACCACTCTTGAACATGACACTTTTGTTCACCTGGGTTGGGAAAATCCTTTTCCTAACAGTTAATCAAACCATATTGAAAGTACTCAGCTGGTTTCTGGGTATTAGCTTTGGGTCAATTGTCACGAAGCCATCTGCAGTGTCGTTATGTGTTCAAGAGGATAGTTCAAAACAAACCATTCATCTGCAAAATATTTGTCTTCCATTTTGATCATCCCTGAGTCAGTCCTTACCAATATATTTATTCAAAACTTGATCTATAATTTTATGTTGTGGGCTTGCCTACGACGGATCAGTTTCTATCGACGACAACTCATTATCTAGGAAGTCGATCTAGAAATCATCAATACCTTTAAATCTGCATGCCTCAATGGAAGGTTTCTTGCCTTCAACGATAGGTTGCATCATTGACCTTCGATCGAATGATTCCGTGACATGTTTGACTTCAAATCATTCATTCACATTTCATGGATTGTATAGAGTACTTTTAGGGCCATTGGCATTACTGGTGGTTTCTCTCACACTTGTTAACAGTTCACATTTTTTACTGGTAATCAAGTGGTTTCTACCATGTTCGACTTTGACACATTCATTCACATGGATATAATCGTACTAGTTCGAGAAGCGGAAATCAAGACCCTAGATCTAGTTTCTACCATCCATGCTGCGAGGAATTTTTTTACTCATTTATACAGTGGACTATTCATAAATAGATGCCTGCATCCATACTATGTGACACACATGTTTATACTGTTGATATATTGAAAAATCATTCCTATATCAGAACAATTTAAGTTAGTTTTCTATTTAGTTTTGATCTGAGTATGGGAATGCCTACCTCAGCGATGATATGTCTATATATATATTTTGCATTGAATGTTTTTATAGGTTCCGACTGGGGTGTCCATAGGATGATCCTTGAAATGATAAATTACTCCACTCTTCATACATGACTGACTTTATCTTCATCTATTACAGACTTCACACTTTAGGGGGCAATCTGTTGCACTGAAAATTGTCACCTTGACATTCTTCTATCTGTATGAGCTCATTATCACTCATACTTTCCTCCTTTTCAAGTATAAAAACATCAATTCCTCATATCAAGCCTTAAAAATAAGAGAAAAACTCTCAAAGTATCTAAAACTCTAGTATCGTACTTTTTCTTTGTTTTACCTATGGTCTCGCACCTAATGGTCATGTCTCCTACGTACCTGACTTCACTTTCTCTGTGTTAAGAGTGCAGACCCCTATAAAATATTAAAAGGGCACAAGTAAACTCAAAAATCTCACTTTCAGTCACTTCTAGAATCTTTTGGAAGGAATCTTTTGGTGGAAAATCCGTTCCTTTTAGGTCCATGTATCCCATGCCTTAAGGACCTAACTCCTGTATGTGAGGAGCTTATCTCTTTGAAGGAGGACTCTATCCCTTCATAGGTGGAACTGTAACCTCCTCTTTTGCACTGTAAAAAGAGGCATTGGGCAGCCTCAAATGGAGTTCAAGCTTTAGTGTTGTTTGAGGTAAAGTGCTGTTGGAATTTAGACTGCTTTAATTGAGATTTTATGAGGGAAGATTACATACTTGTATGTGTCTCAGTTAGAAGAGTGCAAGACCTATCAGAGTAGAGGAAATTCCTACTTCGGACCCTAGGAGGACCTGTTCAACATCAAGGCTGAAAAGGTTGTAAGGTTATTCTACTATTTCAAGAACCTTATGATGAACCACACTGGTTGGTTCGAAATGCGTCGACTTTGTTCATTGTAATGTGATTATTAACGGAAGATTTCTTCATAGCAAATAAATTTGTTTTTCTCAATAAATTGTCATTTTATTTTTTATTTTTTGGATTCCTTGATCACCGTAATAGATATGATTCATAAATACATGCTATGCAAGTGCTATTTAATGTTTTTTTGTTTTTTATTGTAGGTCTTCAAATATAACTCTTTCGGGCGACTAAAGGACGACGACTGCAAACAAGCATTGGATCGAGGTAGGATCGTAACACCTTTTATAGCATTTACTTATAAATCATGATATATCTAGAGAAAGATAGATTTAATTATCTGTTTGTTGCTAGAATATCTTCTGATACTAGGGAGATCGGTCTTGTCTGCAAGATCGATTTATCCAGCCAACATGCTCCTGCAACCTTCCAGAGGTCAATTCTGGGAATTTTTTTTTTTTTTCTGATTTGGTCGATGACAGCGTTGAAATCTATATGGATGATTTTACTCCATATAGAAAATCATTTGAAGAAGGGTTGGAAAATCTGGAAAAAGTGCTCAAAAGATGTAATCAGACCCATTTATCCTTGGGTATAGTCAAATGCCATATGATGAGGGAAGAATGAATAGTATTGGGAAATTTTCTCTTAGCTGTTGGAATTCAAGTTTATCCAACCAAAGTAGAGGTAATATTTCACTTCCTAGTACCCAAGACACCCACACAGGTACATATATTTATTGGTTGTGTTGGTTATTACAGATGTTTTACAGAAAATTTTGCTAAAATAGCACATCCACTTCTTCAATTGCTAACAAAAGTTACAGAATTATTGTGGATTGAAGACTGTGAAGCAACTTTCACAAAAATTAAGGGACTGATTTGCAAGGTTCCAATCCTTCAAGGACCTAATTGGGCATTACCATTTCACATACATGCTGATGCTTCCTAGACAGCAGTAGGAGCAACCTTAAGAAAACAGGCAGACAAAACACCGTATGGAGTTTACTATGTCAGCAATAATTTAATTCTTGCTAAATTAAATTACATGGTGACAAGAAAATAATTCATGGCTGTCATATATGCTATCAACAAGTTCTGGCACTACATCACTAGGTATCCTACTTTTGTACATACTGACCATGCAGCAATAAGGTATTTGATGAACAAACCTATCACTACTGATTGTATTACAAGCTAGTTGCTATTGCTTCAGAAATTTGATATTACAATAGTGCACAAACCAGGAGAAGATAATGTAGTTGTTGATTTTCTGTCTGGAATGGATGACAATGATGAATGCACACCTATAGAATATAGTTTTCCTGATGAGAATATTTTTTCAATTTCTACTAAACCTCTGTGGTATACAGATATTGCTAACTATCTTGCTACAGGGAAGGTTACTCATTATTTCTCATACAAGTAACAATGAAAAATTATTCATCACAGTGCCTGATATTCTTGGATGGCAAGGTACCTCTTTCATACAGGAGTCAATAAGCAGATTCAACATTGTGTATCCGAGGATGATATTTATGAAGTATTGAAGGCTGCCCATGATGGCCCTTGTGGAGGGAATTTTGCAGATAAAAGAACATGCCATAAGGTGCTACATATGGGATATTACTAGTCTTCTATCTTTTGGGATGCTCAAATTTATGTCCAGAGGTGTGATAGTTTCCAGCGCATGGGGCAGCATGGTTGAGCTGATGAAATTCCTTTGTAGGCATAGGTAGTCGAACCTTTTCAGAAATGGGCTATCGACTTCGTTGGAACCTTCAAACCACCATCCTAGCAAAAGGTTCACATTTTAATCTGCACTGATTATGTGGCTAAGTGGGTAGAATCCAAAGTTTTTTCAAAAGCAACAGAGCAGGTGGTTTCAGATTTTCTATTCAAAGAAATTTTTTCTCATTACGGTACTCCAAGGGGGATTGTTTCAATTGGAGGAGCACAATTACATCACACATGATAGCAAATCTAATGCCAAAATATGGGGTCAAGCATAGGGTGACATCTCCATACCACCCCCAGGCGAATGGACAAGTGGAAAGCACAAAAAAGACATTGGAAAATATATTGAAAAAAACTGTGGCATACCATCATTGGGACTAGGCTTAGAATCTGCTCGAAGCTCTCTAGGCATACAGAAAAACATGGCATAACGCAACTGGGTTTTCACCATTTGAGTTTTTTTATGGGAAATCCCTGTTTTTCCAAATATAATTTGAAATTAGTATGCTCAAAACAACTCTTGAAGTTGGTTTGGACCTATCAGATGACTAGAAACACCAACTAGGACAACTTAATGAACTAGATGAAATATGTTCAATGGTTTTCCATAGGACTACTGCTATTCAGTAGTAGATGATGAAATGGCATGATAAGTTTATCAAAAACAAGGTGTCTCATAGGGGAGACTGGGCATTACTTTATGACTCTTGCTTTAAGGATTTTAAAGGAAAGCTTTGTATTCATTGGATGGGACCTTACGAGGTGGATGTTGTATTTGATAATGGAACAATCATGCTATTCACAATTGATGATACACGTGCTTCATTCATAGAAAATGTACATCGTCTGAGATTATACCAACATCGAGCCTCTAAGGATGCTTTTATCAAACATCTTTACGAGAAATCGGATTTGAAGGTTATCAGTGCAGATAAATCTTCCTCTGCATCCTTATTCTATATATATATATATATATATATAATCTAATAATTATTGTTACTATTTATTTTGTTTTCTTTTTGCAGGAGTTACTACTAAGGATTAATGTTTAAAAGCTCAATTTTTTTTCTTCTAAGTATCGATGTTGTAACTTCTTGGATGCGACTACTCATAATGTTGTTACTCGGTTGCTACTACTGATGATGGTGTTACTCGGTTGCTGCTACTCATGATGGTGTTACTCAGTTTCTGCTACTCATGAAGATGTTACTCAGTTGCTGCTACTCATGATGGTGTTACTTGGTTGCTTCTACTCATGTTGTTGTTTCTCCTTGATTGCTGCTACTCCTTGCTTGCTACTATTCACAATGTTGTTACCCCAGATGCTGCTACTCACACTACTATTACTCCAAATGTTGTTACTCTAGATGCTACTACTTGTCATGTTGTTACTCTGGATGTTGTTACTTGCATTGCTATTACTCCAGATGTTGTTACTTCGGATGCTGCTACTCTTCATGTTGTTACTTCGAATGTTGCTACTCACACAATTGTTACTCTAGATGTTACTCCAGATGCTGCTACTCGCACTGCTGTTACTCCAGATGTTGTTACTCGAGATGTCATTACTCCAGATGCTGCTACTTGCACTGTTGTTACTCATGATGCTACTACTTGCACTGTTGTAACTCCATCCACATCATTACTACGTCGTCATTCTACCAACCATCACTTCCTCCAAGTAGGCCACCAGGTACGTCTCCACTTGAATTTTATGGATTTAATTAAATATTCCATGCTAAGACATTAATTCCACGGATGGAAACTTTTAATTTGGGGGGGGAGGGGGGGTTCCGTCGTAACTAAACGACGGTGTAATGATGATTTCAAAAACCATTATTTCAAATTCATGTGATGGTACACCCCATGGTCCTTCTGTATAATAATTAAAGATGCATTGGTATCTGCAATACGCATATGATATAGATTGATCAGTCCTTTCCACCTCATATGAAATAATGACTATTCCATTCATCGCACTTACCATACTTTTTCATGATTTTTCCCATTTCTCGACAATTACCATCGGTATTTACCATTATTACTCCTCATTTTTCACCATGCTTTTTTTCCAAATTTGGTATCCATGCCTCTGTCCAATGGTCTGCTATTCCATAGTGCTATTATAGTCTCCACAGGATGGGTGGACTGGCTGTGCGGCATGAACCTGAAAATACAACTTTAGTCCGCAGCAATCCAGATGTATGGAAAGTTTTTGTCAATGCAGGATGGGATACCTACTTCGATATATTGTAGAGGTTTGACAGCGAAATCAAAATGCATTTTATGCCTAATTTGGATGAGAATTAGTCGCAAGTCAGAGGATTGGAAATTCCTGTGATAGAAGAAGTAATTGTAGAAGTTAGCTAGTTGAGACAACAAGGGCAGTAGTGGTTTGCTCAGAGAATTCCTCTCCCGGAGTTTCTCGAATTATTTTTGTATGCCTGGGAAAGCGTCTTTCAATTGGGAAGAGGATATGAGTGCAAGTTTGTACTGTATCCATGGAATGAAGTAGCAGATTTTCTAATGAAATACATAACTTGTGAGGGCTAGGCCACAACTATGTTCAAATATCATTTTAAAATCTTAGCTCACCTTCGACTTCCGTAGGCTCAGGTGCATTCCTTAAACATGTCCTTCTTTCTATTAAAATAGTTATAGCACATGGCACAGTCTTCTTGGCATTCACATCAGATGCTGGCAGTTCTCTCCAATCATGGATTGGTTCGCCTATTAGTCATACATGCAATAGTTTGATTTCATGTTTCTTGGCTAGAACTCTGTGAATCATCGAAATAAGAGATAGCAGTCGTCATTGCTGCTAGGGAGGAGGAACCAGTCTCTCTGGTTGGTTTAGAAAATGAAGAATAGTCAAAAGAAATGGAAATAGACCAGGAAGAACTAGAAGAAATGGAGATGGAGGTGGATCAGGAAGAACTGGAAGAAATGGGAATGGAGGAGACAATTGGTGATATAGTCAAGGTTGTTACACAAGAACTAGGCTCGCCTAAAGAACCTATAGATGAATGAATTTTGGATATAGTGCATGAATTTGAGACTATCTTGCAATCATCAACTTTTATTAATAAAGAACAGGAAGGAGGAACATCAGATAGAGGGATGGCAGGTGATGTTGTTTCTCAAGAAACAACATCACCTACCCAAGAAGATATAAATATCAAATTAAGTGGGGGTGTTACACAATAACCACCCCTAAGTTAGCTAGAAAAGGGAGACAGAGAAGAATCAATCTGTGAAGTCAGCACTATTCCACAAGAATGAGTGTTGACCACAGAAGAGGAAGCAATTTATGAAGAACAGGAAGCCAGAGGAGAAATGACCCATGAATTTGGTACTATCCCACAAGAACTAGTATCGACTGCAGGTGAGGAAGTAATGCATGAAGGATAGGAGGACAAATAGGAAACAACCTTTAGAATCCACATTGTTCCACATGAACTAGCATCGACCTGGACGAAAGTAGCAGAGAATGAAAGTTTTTCACAAATTGGAAACAAAGATGATGAAGTTGTTCCTCGTTCTCCTTTCAGTCTATGAGGCCTAGAGGTGCAAGAGGGTTTCTCTCATCCCAACGATTAATGGATGAAATATTTGTTCCACTGATGCTTAATTTCGTTGACCTAGGAAAGGACATAGCCAATATCAGCCCAGTAATTGCTAAATCTCAACAAGAGCACCCAGACGCTCACAAGGGAGATGTAATTCCTGTGGAAACACCAAAATACAGGATGGTTGAAGGAGGCATTGAAAAAGAAACATAATTCCATGAGGTGAATGCAGAATAAAACGCCCCAGAAGATAGGGAGCCCATCCAGAAAGACCTAGCAGAAAAAATAGTGGATGACAATGTCATCATTCCATTGCCTCTTGAACCTGTTATAGGACTGGGAGGTGAATTTACTGTTAAACATGAATGGATTGAATAGTGTTAGAAAAGGAGATTACCTCTTAAGAAAAGGTATTAGTTTCATTTCAATGAGATCATGCAATTGAAGAAAGAAGTTCAGGAGCTGAAGAGGAAAGTTTCCTAGTTGAAGAAGAAGGTAAAAGTTTATAAGTCGAAGGAAATAAGAACAAAAATTGAGGTCTCTCCTGCAGCTACACAGACTGGTCCAATCGAACAATTGTTTGAGGGTCGGGAATTCTTCCTAGCTTCTAAAATCCATAGATGGTAGTCCACTATGAATGGACTTAAGAAGGAGAAAATGCGGGTTCAAGAGCAGGCTATCAGGATTTTTATAAGACAGATAGACCAGTTGGATAAAGCGTGGCAGACGAAAGCAAAACAAAAGGCCAAGATAGAAGAGTTGGAGGAACAAGTGCAGTTGCTGCAATTAGATAAGGAGAAGATGCTTTCCTTGTTGCAGCAGGTAATGGCCTATAGACCTACCACACATATCTATGCCTTATTCCTTCATGAAAAATTTCTTTTCTTTTGTCTTAAGAGTATATATAAAGAAATTTTTCACGAGATTGAGGATCCCATATAGTTTCTCTGTATCTTGAAAATTAATTATATCATAGGACAACACTTAATGTGTGAGATATACATGCATGGGTACTTCATAAGGTATGATCAGGCCTTCAATCCTGTTCCATTCATGGGAGATATTAATTTAAGAGCCTTCACCTCCTACACCATCAGTAAGATTAAATGGAGAAAGGCATATGATACATTTGAAGAAAACCAAGTCACAAGGTTGCTAATGATGAGGAGGGAGCATGGCCAGGCATCAAATATTTATAACAAGAATTTTACCTTTTTACAAATTGAGGGGCATAGAGGATACATGTTGACAACCTAGAAATGGTGTGCTGACCTCTATGTCAGATAGATAATAACTTTGTGTAGGAAAGAACTAGACAGTTGTCTAAGGAGGTGGATGTTGTCATCTTCAGTCGTTAG
Source organism: Pinus albicaulis (assembly GCA_034641835.2). Classification (NCBI taxonomy): domain Eukaryota; kingdom Viridiplantae; phylum Streptophyta; class Pinopsida; order Pinales; family Pinaceae; genus Pinus; species Pinus albicaulis. Next base: position 740,434,831 of record CM076570.1, on the reverse strand, counting down.
AGGTCGAGAAACTTTTGGAGCACCTAACTTTGCACGTGAACTATAAAGGGTGCCACATCTTGTGGCACACATTCAAACTTGTGGGGTCAGGTGGATGGGGCTGAGGTTTCAGTTTCCTATTATTTGATTTCTAGTTGAGAAATATACTCCTGCATACAATGTTGACCTAGACTAGTGGAAGGATGTTATTCTAACAGAAGGTTATAAACCCCCTGGGACATAGATGGCCGAAGAATATGATCCCACACAGCTTCATGCTAGCTATAGTCAGTCCAACCCAGATCTGAGGAGACGAGAGATGCATGAGGACATGAAGATAAACCAGTTGGGGGGGATATGTTGGGTACCAAATCTGTATACTTTTCTCTCCCATTTTCGCCCACCTTTCTATCTCTTTGCATCATTAATTTTTCTAAAAAACATGAGGTGAACCCCTTCCCACTATCTTACATGGAATATTTGATTAGTGAAGTAATAGTCATGGAAGTTTTACCTTTGTAAGCATTAACTCCTGTATTTTTACAAATTTGGTAAAAGAAAAGGGATTACAATTGTGAGCCATGGAGCAACTCCTAATTTCCAACATTATCTTTACCTACTGCTACAGTGCAACAAACTCCGTCTCACCCTACTACTATTTCAAGATTTTCATGGTTTCCTTTTGGCAACTGGGTTGTTGTTGTAACAAATTAATAATTGTAGATATTTAGTTGTTAGAGGAAATCTACGATTTCCTGAACATTTGTTTAAAGAGGGCCTTCGGGCTGTGAATCTGGGTTAAGAAGGAAGAGACATATTTTGTAACAGAAGATTTTTTTAATCAATTGAATGCAAAATGCTTTCTATTCTACTTGTAAGTTGTAAGTTCGCTGCAGCCCTGATCAGGGAGTTGGGCCCACTCTTCTGATCAGGTGTTGTGTTATCTATCTTTTGTTGATTTCATATTTCAGTTTGAAGTGGTAACTATGTTTCTAGTGTAATTCTATAATTGTTGTGGATACCTTTTTAATCCTACAATCATTCTTAAATTATTATTACAGTGGTTTATTATTTTCCATTAATTAAATCCTATGATTTAGTAGCATATTATTCCATTGCTCTTGCATATATTGTGTGCGCTTGTCTTGAAATAGCTAACGCACCCGGGTTGATAATTTATGTGGAAAAATGGTTTGAATATTGCTCACATCCGGACACCAACAACACTCCCAAACACTCATCATCATGCATTAACACTAATTGGAATGTGTTAGAAAACCTTTTAATTCATTGGGAAACCTTGATACTCCTTAGTTGTCATGTCCTCATAACTACTCTTATTTTGTTTAGACTTGGGAACGCAACCAAGTCCTGCCTCGACTACAACAACTTAACCAAGTTTCATTTAATACAACTATACTATGCCTTGTTCACCTAAGAATGGATTATTACTAATATTAGGTTACTCACAACCAATATGAATGCATCCCACTTAACAGGTTACCAATTTAAGGCTCACATCCAATCATGGCCATAAAAAAATTTAGAAAAATAGTTTACATCTTGGCATGCCATAACACCTGGAACACATAACAATCCCTTGTCACTATGTGGCATGTGTTAGCATCCCTTGCATTCCTCTACATGCTTTGGGACTCCCTAACACACCCTACCATTCCTTGACATGACCTAGAACTCTAACATGCCCTGGCGTTTCCTAGCATATAATAACCTTGTCATTACCTCCTTAGCACACTTGTAACTCGCTGACACTCCCTATCACACACTCTATATTCATTCATTTCCATACATTTTGAACTAGTTCTCCCTCATGTTTCCGTGACACTCCCTAACACTTCCTAACACACATTGGCACACCTTGGAACTTGGCACATCTTGGCATGTCTCCCTGGCCCTCTATAATTCCTTGGCAGTACCTAACATACATTTTCACTCCCTCCTTAGCACACCTATAATTTGCTAACAATCCCTATCACACACTCTTAGTCATTCATTTCCATGCATTCGAAACTATTTCTCCCTTGTTTTTCTCTGGCACTCCATAACACTCCCTGACATCCATTGGCACACCCTATTACTTAGAACATCTTGGCATATTTCCCTTACCACTCCCTAGAATACCTTACCACTGCCTAACATACCTTGTCACTCCCTCCTTAGCACACCTGGAACTCACTGACACTTCCTATCACAATCTCTTAATTGTTCATTTGCATGCATTATTTTCTCCTAGTGCTCCCTTATGTGTCCCTAGGAATCCCTAACACTTCCCAGCATGTGTTGGAACACCCAGCACCTGGCATGTGCTGGCCACATTCCACTCTAGCACACTAGCATCACTTAACATTGCCTAGCATACCATCTCACTCCCTCCTTAGCATACGTGGAACTCGCTGACACTCCCTATCACACACTCTTATTCATTCATTTCCATGCATTTTTACATAATGTTCCCTTGTGTATCCATGGAACTCGCTAACACTCAACACACATTGGAACTTGGCACATCTTGCTACACTTCCCAAACAATCTAACATGCCTTAGAAATATCTAGCATATATTTTCAGTCCCTCCTTAGCAAACTTGAAACTCCATAGCATGCCCTACAAATCAATGGCACATATTGGCTCTTGGCACTTAGTACTTGAAAATGTTTGGCATGTGTTTGGATGCCTTGGAATTCCTTGGCATGGTTTAAGATAATATTTATTTGAGATCAATTATTCACAATTAAGGGAGAAGTAAAAGAGGATGATTTGCCACTTAAGACATGCTAAAAGTTATCCCTTAGCATCTATTGGCACTAGTATTGGTATTCCTATCATTCCCCTCTTGAAAAGGTAAGGTTATGAATTACTAACCCTCATATGTGTTCATTTATTTTCATTTTAACTCGGTGTTCCCCTTTTTCGCATGACACTCCTTGACACGTGTTCACATACCCTAACACTTGGCACATCTCATCATGCCTTAACACATGGCATGCATTTTCATGTATGGAATTCCTTGGCACTATTTGGCACGTATTAGCACACCCTGGCACTTCTTGAAATGCCATAACATTACCTTGTATGTCTTGTCACTCCCCCCTTGCCATGCCTGACACTCGCTGACACCCCCAACCCACCCTCTTATTCATTCATTTCCATTATTTTTCACTCAATGATTTATGTTTGATGGGGTGCATGTTTAGAAAGTGTTCCTTTAAGATAATAAAAAAAATAATCACACCATTACTAGAAAAAGTGGTTGTGAGATTCTACTTGAATGACACTAGGAAACTACACAATAGATTTTAAGAATGAAATTTTTATGGTTTTTTGTTATGGTGTGAGAATGGTAGGAAGTGAGTGGTCAATATGGTGTGTGAGTGTTACACCATTTTTTGGTCATCTAACCTATTATCATTAGATGGACCCAAGTACACCATGTAAGACCAATTTTAACCTAAGTAAAATTGCTTTCACTATGTAAAATAACTTAATAAACCACATTTATTAAGTTGTTTATGGTCTAAACAGGAAACCCCAAAAGGAAATATTAAACAAACTTATTTTGTTTAATTTTCCTCATGGAATACTTAATTAAACCATAATTTAATTATTATTCCCAGTCATGTTTAACCCAAAAACAAAGAAATTAATTAGATAAACCTTTATTTATCTTATTATTTTCTAGGAATAATTATTTAAATCTTATTTAGATAATATTCCTTGTTAAATATGACCAAATCACCCACAAATAATTAAATAAAACATTATTTATTTAATTATCTTTCAACCACTTCCTTAAATAATTAAATAAATCATTATTTATTTGATTATCTTCTAACCGCTTCCTTAAAAAGATAAATAAATCATTTATTTATTTATTTTGGACAAATTAAGGGATTTGACCCAAGTCAAATACCTTTTCCCTCCAACAAATATAATAAAATATTCCATAAAAAGTGGATCTAGATCTGGTTAACCCATGCACCAAGATCTATAATGACCCAATATTTTGTTATAAATAGGAGGGTTTTTCCTACCATTCTTCACCTTTTGTTGCCTATTAGATCACTCTCGATCTATACACTTGGTCACATTTTTCCATCATTTGCTGTGTGAACTCCCATTGAGGTCCTTTCTTTGCATTGGGTTTTCTACACCAACAAGAGAGAGAAATCTTAGATCTGAAGTGCTGAGGACTTCCAAGAACCCATCCCACTGAGGAGAATTGGATACGCCTTCTTGTTTTCCTCCCAGGTGCCCAATTAATACAAAAAATCTTTCAAAAAATTGTTCTTGTCTTGTCTATTGGTATATGGAGCAAACCCTTGTTTTTACTACTTAATGTCTTTTCATGCATAGATCTAGTTGTTTGCAGCTCTTTTCTTGTTTAACTAACCGTAGATCTGAAGATATTGGCAGCCACTTTTGTTGTTAGGGCTATTAGTTATGCGTAGCTAAAGTGGTCCTTTTTCGTACACTTTGACAAAGGATTCATACTAACAAATGGCGACTCCACACAGGTTTTAAATTACGACCGCTGTCGTTTTTCATATTCCTGCATATCCAGCTACTTCAGACCCTAGGGTTTCTTTTCAGCTATTTATTTTTCCTATTTTTATGTTGTTTTCTCACATAAAACCCTAAAACATTAAAATTTCTAACTTCCGTGTGTTTCTGGCCCTATTGCGCAGGTAAGCGACACCCGCCGATGGCGAGACAGCGGCAACTTTTGCGAAAATGCGCGGCGAGGACAGCCAGGATAGGGGTCACACTTTTGGCCCATAACTGCTGACGTGGACCTCCCGGGTCACTTTTCAACCTCTTTCTGCGGCACAGTGAAACGGAGTCGGGAGGCCCCTGCTGACTGCGATTTTGATAGTTTTTCTGCAATTTTTCTGGGTTTTGCTGAAGCTTCTGTCAGGGTTTTCCAGCCTCTGTCTCAGCCCTCTTTGACCAAGTTCTGATCTGTTTCTACTCATCTAAGTGGGAACCTAGCCCCCTAAGGCTTTAGTACCCTCCACTTTTTGTGGAAGAGTTTTAGCTGTTTCAGCCGTCTGTTTTTCAGAGTTTCAGACTTCCTTTTTTCAGATCTGGAACCTCCTCCTCAGATCCCTTTAAATCAACCTTCCTTCCTTTCAAATAACCTCTTATCATTTTGTTTGGACCTCTCTTTAGGACCTCCTCCCTGTCCTTTCCGATTTTTGCTGATTTCTTCCCTTTTTTTCCAGCCACCTTGCCTCTGTCTCTTGGTTGTGATTTGCACCTCTTTTCAGCAGCTTTATCCTTTAGATCCCTGTCCATTTTGACCCTAGATCTATTGGCCTCTTTTTAAGTGTGTTTTGACTAGATTTTTGCCCTTTTTTTTACATTATTTTTGAGCAACCCGCCTTCTTGGGTTGAATCGATGCAATAGTAGCTGTTATTTCAGCATTATATATTGTTCTCTGCAGATTTATTTTCAGTTACGTAGAACACATTTTCTTGCTCTCAAAAAAGAAAGGGTTTAAAAATTAAAATTAACGCACGCCACACACTGACCATAAGTGAAGAAGCGCCTGGTTAACACCGCCTGGCAAAGGCTCTAAAATCAATTGTCACTGCACATTTTCTGCCCTTGACCTCACTTGATTCTGTCCCTGTTTGCCCTTGTCGGTTTCCTTCTTCCTGTCATCATTGCGCCCCCAAGGCGCCTTTCCTGGAGACTTCTTGGCCTTCACCCTCAGTTTCTGGTTGATCGACCTGCTCCGTCCCGCCGTCGTCGAGCCAGTCCTCCTCCGAGTCCGCACTCCGACTCCTCTTCTGATTCATTGGGTTCTCCCTCTCCTCCTGGTTCTCCCCCTGTCACCTTCACTATGTCTGGTCCAGGGCCTAACGTTAGCGGTGCTCCAGGCCCTAATGCCGGAACCACTACTAGTGGAACCGCCACAGGAACTACCTCAGCCATACCCTTCCTGCCATACATTGCAGGCCTCAGCCTCCCTGATTTCAATCAGTTGATCAATGACCCTATCCGCCATGATGTTGGTTGGCCTACTATGCCAACCAAGCTCCCCTCCGACATCCCTAAGTTCGAAGGCCTTGCTGGAGAAGATCCAACCAATCATGTCCGATCTTTCCACATGTGGTGTTCCTCCAATTCCATTACCGATGACTCCATTTGTCTTCATTTTTTCCAACGCACGCTTACCGGCGAAGCTTCTAAATGGTATGTTGAACAAGCCACCTCTTCCCATACCACCTTTGTGACCCTTGCCCAAGCCTTTTTATCTTATTTCCAGCTCCCTCTCCGATACGATACTGGCACGGAGCTCTTGACTTCATTCAAGCAAACCTCTTCGACCCGCCTTTCCGCCCATGTTCAGGAATGGCGACGAAGACGGAGCTTATGTCGAGCCCCCCCCCTTCGAAGATCGGGTTTACATGGACTGGTTCCTTCGCACCCTCTTAGCTCCTATCGGAAAAGATGTCGCCTCTCACTTTCCTCAAACTGAAGAAGCTGCCCTCCAAATAGCCTTGAAATATGACCTGATCTACGCTCAATCTGGTTATGTTTATACCATTCTTCCTGACCTCCCCAGGCCCGGCGGCGCTAACGCCCCGAGGGCATATCATTCCACCGATGGTATTGTTGGAGCCCTTTCCCATCCATATGCTCAACCTCCTATGGGCTATGGTCTCCCTCAGGGAGGGGCTAGCACCTCTAGCACTCTTCCCCCTCCCGGTAGCATGTATCTAGGATACGGCATGCCTCCTCCTTTTTCCCAACCTCCTGCTTACCTCAATGTTGCCCAACCTAACCATTACCTTTATCCGCAGCGTGGTGCTCCAGCTCCTCTAGCATATGCACTTCCATCTCCCTTGCCTCCTCCAAACCCGCAACAACACTTACAGCCCCCTCTAGGGCAAGTATTTGCACAGCAGCGCACGACTAATACCCCTTCTTCTCAAAGAAGGCGAAGAGGCAATCAAAACCAATCTGCCCCTGGTACCCATGGACCCAATCCTGGTGTGGACCCTAACACTGCCAACCAGCAACAGGGCACTCAGCCCAAGCCGAATAGGTCGCTTCGCACAAATAAGCCTTGTTCGTGTTGCGGTGTTTATGGTCATTACACCCAAAATTTTCCCCTCTTACCACAGATGCGACAGATGTGGGAGTCTCAAGCCACATTGCATGGACAACACGCCTCCCCTCATGCTCCTCCTAATGTGGCCACTACCCAACCAACTGTGTTTACTGATCCTTTCCCTCAGGAAGGATTCGTGGCTACCCAACCGCCTGACAGCCAGGTCGCCACTGCCCCTTCCCTTTCTGGTTCCTCCGATTACCAGATCCTTATGATGCACTCCGATCCTTCCCCGACCGTCGACCTTCACCTTCAAACTCGGTCTTGCCAGTACCCCAAGCCTCCTGCTCAGTCTGCCCCCGAGCTTCCTTCTTCAGGTTCTACAGAGCCTCTTTCGACATCCAGTGGCCCCTTACATATTCCTCAACCCAAAGTTGAGGTTCATACCAAGATTCCTAAGGGACCCCTACGTCGAAACGCTGCTTTCGGTCGAGCTGCTCATTCGTATAGTATAGTAGATGATTTGGCGCAATCTCCTGCTGCCATTTCCACATTGGAACTCCTCCAGTCGTGCCCTTCCCAAAAGAAGGCTCTACTATCTGTCGTGGGCGCTGTAGATCCTGCTGATGACCAAATGATTGTTTTCAATGCCACTCAATCAGACCATCCTCCTCTCCCTCCTTCCGTCGCCTTCCAAATCCCAGTCAAAATCCGGAACGCCAATGTTTCCCGGTGTATAATTGATGAGGGGGCATCCACCTGCATGATGTCCACTTCGGTTTGGAAGCAACTCAGATCCCCTGAGTTGGCCCCTTCCATGATCACCCTTCAAGCGTGGGACGGCCATGCCTCCTAGCCCATTGGCCTGTTTTGTAATTGTCTTATAACTGTCGCCAGTAAGATTGTTTGCGTTGACGTTGAAGTCATCGACGCCCCGCTAGACTACAACATTCTATTGGGGTGAAGCTACACCTATGCTATGTCCACTATCCCATCCGCGGTTTTCTGCAAGATGTCTTTCCCCCATAATGGAAAGATAATCACCATTGACCAGTTGACATATCATGAGGCAAAATCTCAGACCTCACCTGAGACGACCATCTCTTCTGTAGCCAACAAGAAAATCGTCGATTCCTTGACCAGTGTCTCCCCCGGCGTTTACAAAGATTCCTCCCTGCTTGGAACTTTTCCTAATCTCCCTCCTCCTCCCATCACTGATCCCAGCTTATCGAATGTTTGCATGATGCAATCATCTCAGGCTACCCTTAAGCGGCCTGCCTCGGCTAGTCAGCAACCTCCCCCTCACCCTCCGCAACCCGCTCCTAGCCATTCATCTCAGCCAGCCGGATCTCCTCCTTCTGGACCTCCCCCTACAGCTGGTATCCCTTAACCCCTTTATCCTCCTGGATCGGTTCCCCCAGGCCTTAACCATCTCTGAGCCGTCCCTTCTGGTAATTACCCTGCTGGGCAAATACCTTTCCTGGCTTCCCCTCCCAGAGTATATTCTGTCCCCATCATGGCCACCCTCTCTCTCCCTAACCTGACCTTGGGCATACCAGTCTGGTACCTTGATCCTCCAGCAGCTACCCCTCCTAGTCACCCCAAACCCCACATGGCTTTGACACCGGTTCAACCGGTCCCCCTCGCTTCCTCCGTTGCCACTGTGCCCCCAGCACCTCTACAAGACACTTCTCCTATCGTGACAACTCCCGAAAAGAAAGGCAAAGCTCGCAAGGGGGCACCCAAAGACAAGACCACCACGACTGACTCGACCCCTCCTCCGCCTGCAAAACCTTGTGCCTTATGTGATGTCGCCGGTCATGCCACCCATGCTTGTCTCGAGTTGCCTCGTATTCAGCCCATGGTTAAAGTCGCGTTCCCTGAAGCTACGGTCCCTGACGCCTCCATTCCTTCTTCGTCCGTAACCAAGAACCCCAAGACTCTCCGCACCAAAAAACCCTGTGCTTTGTGCGGTGTTCATGGACATTACTCCAACCATTGTCCTCACCTGACACATTACCATGCCTCTTTAGAGGTAGTCCAAGAGTATGAGGTTGAACAAAATCAATCCGCCTCTCCCATACTCACGCAATATGCTTCGGGCTAGCCTGAGGATCCCCCCACCCCCATCGACATTTCCCCCCCTGATGTTCAGATGACGGAGTCTACCACAACCATTATTTACCTATCCTCCTGTGCAAGACATTCGGAGCCTAGTCCCCCTACATCCTCCCCTGTCGTTTCGCCTGACCACCTTTTTTCTACCCATACACCAGATCACTCCACCCGTATCTCTGTTGACCTCCGCAGCCCGATTCCTTGCCATACTTCCGATAGCCCTCATATACCACCCTCTAGTTTGTATATGAGTCATAGTCATCCTGCTCGTTGCACTCCCTCCCGCAGTTGCCGCTCGATGTCTTATGTCCATTCATGCTGCCGTCATTGTCTCCCCTCCCCTCATTTGTTGTCTTGTCACACCATTCCGCAAGACCCCCCGTCCACACCCTTTATCGGTTATGCCGATGGTGCAAGTCGTTATTCCCGGAATCTAGCCTCAGCAGGTTGGGCCACCTTCACCCCCTTCCATGCCCTTGTTCTCTCCAACGGGGTCTGCATTGGTTCTACCACCAACAATCAGGCCGAATATGATGCAGTGCATGGTCTCTTAGTCGATGCCCTCTTCCATCGCATCCTCCATCTGCATGTTCGTTTGGATTCCATACTTCTTGTCATGCAACTAAATGGTGTTTATCGTGTGCATAACCCTGTGCTGTTTAGACGCTATTTACAAGTGAAACTCCTGATACGTGCATTTGAAACCATAACTTTCAACCATGTACCTCGAGAACAGAATCATTATGTAGATAGTATTGCAAACCATGTTCTAGATTGGCATTTATCACACACATTTCATACAAGACAATAACATTTATAATCATTAAAAACGATGCATATCCATAATATGTGTCACAAAACATGTGTTTAGAGCCCATCTACTCTGATACATATGACATGCCCATAGCATGTTACAAAAAACCCAAAACTGGGGGCACCACCTGCCCCTACATACACACTAGGGGGCACCACATGCCCCACATCTACTCACTATCTGGTGGATCCCGAGCCAATGGCTCTGCCCCTGCAGCCCGTAGATCACGTATGCCTTGACCGGCCATCGCCATGCGCTGCATGACACCTTGCCATTCCGAGGGAAGACCAATGCATGCCTCCACGTACTGGTCGTCTATGTCTTGCCACCCGCGCTCTGAAACTCCGGTCAGTAACGTCTCGCATCTACGGGGGATGTCCTCCAGGAGGGCGGCTGCATCCTCATTGTGCGCTGCTCTCGACCCACTCGGCCCTGCAGCTCCAGAGGCTGCCCGACGTCCCATATATCCGGCCGGTTTTACCGGAGCTATATCTGCATACCAAAAGTACATGAATCAGTCCCATGACTACTATCCAATAACTTTAACATGCCCATACAATAATAGTTACTTATCACTTACCATCGGGCCCCCATACTCGACCAGGCGGAAGTGGTAGGTCCGGATCCCCACAATAACTCATCCCACTATAGGGATAGTCGTCTATGTATAACGGCATCTGATCCCAATGGGCAAAGAACTCAGGTCGAAACACTCGCCCGATCGCCCCTCCTCCTCCTCTGCACAGTAGCCGCCCCCATCGGCGCATCCTGGGCTCTCTCGGGCCCCCATCCGGAAGCTGTACACGAGGCCGCAAGGTCAGGATCTTCTCAAAGAAGAAGGTGCACAATAAAGTCCCATACGAGCAGTTGTGGTTCACTTTCCGCTTGCAGAGCGACAACTGTCGTTTTAACGACACCAGCATCATTTGGGCCCACCCATAGTAGGTCCCACTCAACACACTTTCCACAAGCATCATCTACCCCCCGGTGATGTGATGGAACGCCTGGCTGCCCAGGATACGTAGCACAGCTGCGGCCACTGCACGGGTCTCTAGCATCTCTAGATCCCCGACCGGTATCCGAGTCCCCTTGACTTGGAGACCCGGTCGACAATGTCGTTCCACGGACTCCATGATATGTCGCCCCCGCGGTAATACTAGCTGCGTGTTTCCTACCATCCCCAGTGGTGGGAGACCCATCAGGAAATACACATCCTGGACTGTCAGTTAGATCTGGTGCCCCTGCACTACAAATAACTCATGCTCTGGATCCCAGTAACTGATAATCCGGGCCAACAAAGGCTCCCCTGCTCTCATAAAAGGGTTCTCCAAAAACTTTAGAACCCCAAATCTGGCCAACACACGACGGACGCCCTGATCCGCCTGGATCTCTGCCCGTAATGTACCCAGGTCTCTCTCTCTCCAGTTAACCCATAAATCTACCATACTTGCACAAAAACATCATCTTTTTCAGCATACAGATCGGGAATACCATCACCAAACACAAAAACCCAACTCTCAGCCATAAAACAACACCAAAACCCCCTCATCTCCCAGGTCACAGTTTTCTGCCCAATTCTGGGATAGGTCGCACTTTTTGCCCTGAAACCTGCTTCCCAGGTTGCACTTTTTGGCCCAAAAAGTGCGACCCGGCCGTAGAGATGAAGGAGGGTCTGTTTCTGGGATTTTGGGCCCTAAACTGAACTTTCAATCCATCAAAATGAAAGAGTAAGGTTAGGCCTCTTACCTGCAACTAACGGATCTCGATTCCAACGGTCGGTTTGTCTGCTACGCTCACCGCAAGATTTAGGGCCTTCTCTCCTCTCTACATTCACCACATCAACAATAGCAAATGAGTGAATTTGGAGGGAAAACTGCCTTATTAAAAGAGAACCCATGTTTCTTCTTTCGACTGCTACGACCATACCGTAGCCCCGTTCGACAAACTGTCTGCACTGTTGGAAAGCTCTCACCGAGCCCTCAAATGGGTACCTGTTAGTTTTTTGTGATTTGATACTTCACCGGGACACATTTTGTCCAAGAAGGGTCACTTCACCTCTCCTTAAAATCGAATTTCCTCACTTACGACACTTGTACTTGGGGCACCATTTTGTCTCCTTACTTGTCTTTTTTTGTGTCAATTTTCGTCATGAGTTACCATCTTGTACTCATGTTTTCATGTTCCCCCATTGGGCCTTTACTGTGTCGCAGCACCTTCGAGTCGCCCTTGTTTAGAGCATCCAAGTTGAGTCATCATCGCATTCATGGAGTCTATCCCGAGTCCCTTTGTACCCCACTATAGCCCTCCATCCTTCATTGCTTTGTCTCTCTCTTGTGTCGCACTTTATGACCTTCAGTCCCACTGTCCCCTATCCCTTATGATATTGTGTCAGTCGCTGCCATGTCATTCATGCCCTTTATGCTTTAACAAGGGAATTCGTCCATTCGCTACTCAGTCCTTTCCACTTCACTATCATCATTAGTGTCAGTTTGTTCGTCGCTCTACTATTCTCTCTCATGCCTTAGTTGAGGATTTCTCATTGCCTCACTTATGGTGGACCTCCTTCTATCGACATCAACTCATTCATTCCGTGCTTCTGCCCAGGAGGGCTGTGTACTCCTGGGTTCCACTCTTCCACTGTTTCTGCTCCTGACCGTTCAGATCGTGCAAAGGGATCTCTCATTTCCCTTTGACTTGATTGTTTCTCCACTCCAGCTCCTTTCAGCATGACTGAGATTCGTATACTTGATGGTTCAGTGATACAGCAGCGGCTCTTGATGATTCCCGGGTGTGAGTGAGATGTCTCAACCCTCATGAGGGGGTGGCCCTGCAGGTAGCCCCCCACATGCCCGGATGACCTCCTCCCTGCAGCCTTCGATGCAGCTCCAGATATTTGATGAAGTTGGCCTTAGCCACTTGCAGCGCCTCTTTGATTTGCATGTATCAGTCAGATTTTGTGAGCCCTTCCCCATTTATAGGGGGCATTTTGGGTTGTATTTGTATCTCATGTACTGGGGAGACATTTCAGACAAGTCCTCGTCGTTATCCTGCACATCATGTATATGGGATTCCTCATTGTGTTTTTATCTGGCTCATGATTATGCCAGCTGTACTTTATGGTTCGGTCCCTTGTTCACTGGACACACTATTCTTTTGTACTTTGTCTCGGCGGGCATAGGTATGCCTCCCCCGCCGCCTTCAGCACAGGTACCCTCTCATAAAAAGAGACTTGTTGCACCTGCGAGTCTCGTCTCCTCAGGGTCTAGTTCTTCAGCACACTATCTACCTTGCATTTTTCTCTCTGACTTCCCTTTTGTTGTCTAGTGATTGAGTTCTTACAACGTACTTCGGTCATACGATTTGCTCCTGACACTCGCACGCTGGGGGGCAATCTGTTACACCATTTTTTGGTCATCTAACATATTATCATTAGATGGACCCAAGTACACCATGTAAGACCAATTTTACCCTAAGTAAAATTGCTTTCACTATGTAAAATAACTTAATAAACCACATTTATTAAGTTGTTTATGGTCTAAAGAGGAAACCCCAAAAGGAAATATTAAACAAACCTATTTTGTTTAATTTTCCTCATGGAATACTTAATTAAACCATAATTTAATTATTATTCCCAGTCATGTTTAACCCAAAAACAAAGAAATTAATTAGATAAATCTTTATTTATCTTATTATTTTCTAGGAATAATTATTTAAATCCTATTTAGATAATATTCCTTGTTAAATATGACCAAATCACCCACAAATAATTAAATAAACCATTATTTATTTAATTATCTTTCAACAACTTCCTTAAATAATTAAATAAATCATTATTTATTTGATTATCTTCTAACCGCTTCCTTAAAAAGATAAATAAATCATTTATTTATTTATTTTGGACAAATCAAGGGATTTGACCCAAGTCAAATACCTTTTCCCTCCAACAAATATAATAAAATATTCCATAAAAAGTGGATCTAGATCTGGTTAACCCATGCACCAAGATCTAGAATGACCCAATATTTTGTTATAAATAGGAGGGTTTTCCCCTACCATTCTTCACCTTTTGTTGCCTATTAGATCACTCTGGATCTATACACTTGGTCCCATTTTTCTACCATTTGCTGTGTGAGCTCCCTTTGAGTTCCATTCTTTGTGTGGGTTTTCTACACCAACAAGAGAGATAAATCTTAGATCTGAAGTGCTGAGGACTTCCAAGAACCCATCCCACTGAGGAGAATTGGATATGCCTTCTTGTTTTCCTCCCAGGTGCCCAATTAATACAAAAATTCTTTCAAAAAATTGTTCTTGTCTTGTCTATTGGTATATGGAGCAAACCCTTGTTTTTACTGCTTAATGTCTTTTCATGCATAGATCTGGTTGTTTTGAGCTCTTTTCTTGTTTGACTAACCGCAGATCTGAAGATATTGGCAGCCACTTTTGTTGTTAGGGCTATTAGTTATGCGTAGCTAAAGTGGTCCTTTTTCGTACACTTCGACAAAGGATTCATACTAACAGTGAGTGCTTAGAATACCTTCTCACTCCCTGCTTGGCATGACAACTATCATTCATTTCCACTCCCTAACACGCCCTCATATTCATTCACCTCCATGTATTTTGACCTAGGGCTCCCTTGTGTTGCCCTATTACTCCACAACACTCCTCAACATGCATTGGCACTCCCTACTTAGCACTTTTTGACATGCCCTGCCACTTCATAGCATGCATAACACTCCCTGGAACACATTGGTACTTGGCACATGTTAGCACTTGGAAAGTATTACCATGTCTACAATGCATTCATGAGATGACTTGGTATTCTTTGGCATGGTTTAATATTAAATTTATTTGAGACCAATTATTGGAAAGTAGATTAGAAGAAATACAGGAATACTTTGCATGTAAAATGCACTAGCACTTGGCACTTGGCACCTATTCGCACCTAGTGTTGGTATGCCTAGCATGTCCCCCGCGAAAAATTTAAATTGATTACTTATTAAACCTCTTATGTTTTAATATCTTTATAGTTCAACTTGTTTATCTATTTCCCAAGAACGTCTTGGCACTCATGGCCTCACAACTAGCCTTACTTGGGAACCTTATATTCCTTGGAACACCTTGGCACTCCCTACAGTGTCACACCCTCATAGATAGCCTTACTTTTTTTGTAACTTGGGAACCCAACCAAGTCATTAGAAAAACAATGTTGTGCCCAACCCAAAGTCTCCCTTTATCTAAAATTACTTTGTCCGCACCTTATCACAACCATAGAATTCCCTCTTACAAATCTTATTCTGAACTTCCCCTAAAACATTTCATCCTTGGGACGCCTAGAATTCACTGACACTCCTTGGCACACACTCTTATTTAGTCATTACCAAGAATATTGACCTAATTCTCCATTGTGTTCCCCTATCACTCCCTAACACTCATAAACATGAATTGACATTGTCTGCCATGTATTAGCACACCTTTTCATTCCTTGGCATGCCTTGCCACTCCTTAGCTATCATGCCCTCAGAACTATCCTTATTTTTTTTAGACTTGGGAATCCAACCAAGTCCTTCCTTGACTATAATAGCTTGACCAAGTTATAATTACTACAACTATACTATGCCTTGTTCACCTAAGAACTTCCTGTCGAACTCCCTAACACTCCTTGGCACACATTGGCACATCCTGACACCTGACACATCTTGGAATGTCGCATTGATACTCTAGCATTCCTTGGAACTACCTAGCATACCTTGTCACTCCCTCCTTATCACACCTATAACTCACTAAAACTCCCTATCACACACTCTTATTCATTTCCATGCAATTGAAACTAGCGCTCCCTTGAATTTCCTTGCCACTCCATAACACTCCCTAACATGCATTGGAAAACCTTATAACCTGGCACATATTGGCATATTTACCTGTCTTATAGCATACCTTGTCACTCCCTCCTTAGAACACCTGGAACTCATTGACACTTCCTGTCACAAAGCATTATTTGTTCATTTTCATGCATTAATTTTACCTACTTCTCCCTTGTGTTTCCTTGACACTCCCTAACACTTCCTAGTACATGTTGGAACACCCTCGAACCTAGCACATCTTGGTCACATGCCACCCTAGCACTCTAGAAATACTTAGCACTGCCTTAGCTCACCTATAACTCGCTGACACTACCTATCATGCAACATCAGAACAAAGGGAGAGTCGCACTAGTCACATTGGTCACATTTTCTTGGGAATTCATATGTGATTCTGTAGTACGACTAGTGGAGGTCACATTGGTCTCCAGGTCGGGTTGATCACACTAACCCCTACTTCTTGTAGTTTCAACTTAGAAACTATTCGCAATTGGCCATAGGTTTCACCTCCCTGTTGTTACTTGAGGTTGTGACTCAATGACTAATCCATAGTCTTCGCCATGAATTCAGTTCCATCGATTCGAGTCTCGACTAGCTTCAACTATAATGTGTGAGGCATCCTTACACGCTAAATTCACTTGGCCAATTCAACATTCCTGACATAGTGACTAGATCACCTCCTTTCATACTATCCTTGAAACGCTAATGAGATCGGTGCTGGAACTGGGTGATTCACACAGGAAAGTAGCATTTTCAAAATATGTGATAGCTTGTTGAGGACCACCTTTAGAGATAGAGTCAACATTCTCAGGGCATCAAAATGAAGATGAACTACTTCCCTTTTACATAAATGCAGTATTAGATCAGTTACAAATTTGGAATCAAATAACTTGATAATCATGCCAACACAATTTCAAAAAAATCCTTATAACTTGGAGTATACCCCCCCCTTGTAGGACACAACGAATCATGGGAGATACTATAGTAGAATGTGCCTCATCTGAAATATGATTTCGACGTGTGGACAAAGATAACTACTATTTGTGTTTCTAGAACCCACTGCAACCAGTACAAAACTGCTTACATTAAGCTTAAAGATTTTGATTCGTATTCAAGCCCGAAAATATGGTGTGTGATCATAAATTCATTTCCCACGACTTTCATTCTCCAATGCATTGGTCGCATCCACAACTGAAGAGGTTGTATGGTGGCACCATTCACACCGGTTTCTTGCTTAATCCAAATATTATTATGCAACTTGACAACCTGGGTGGGAGTGCGGCTCTTTGGAAGTCAGAGAGTCACAACATGGATTGGTCTATTGTGTAACCAGCTCCAAAAATATAAGAAAAGAGAGATCAACGCCTTATAAATCAGCTACTTGGAGGGGGCAACCTCCAATACGTTACATAAATGAACAATTCTTGGATGATACAAATGAAAAAACCTCTTTTCTATATATAGGAGTCCAAGGGGCCACAATGTAATCCTAGCAAACGTAACAATAATAATTTAAGGGGACAATAATAACAATGTGGGGATTACATGGGTACAACAATAACAATAAGGGGGCTACACTAACGACAATAAAGGACTATACTAGTAATATAGGGACCTAGAATGCTACTCTCCTTCAAAAAAGTGTTGTCCTCAATGCTTGAGTAGCTCCGAGTGATTTTGTATAATATTCTCGTCCTCCCATGTAGAATCTTCAGTGGGTAAGTTCTTCCATTTTATGAGATACTCTGAAATTGATTGATTTCATAGTTGTCGAGTTCTTGTTTCTGTGGTTGCATCAAGTTCCAATATGGTTTTTCCTTCCTCATCAAGTTCTGGAAATATTGTTTGAACTGGAATTTTTTCCCCTATAACCTTTTTTAAGCATGAAATATGGAACACTGGATGCACTAGCGAAGAAGAAGGAAGTTCCAATTTGTATTACATAGTACCAATATTTTGTAAAACCTTGTAATGACCATAGTATTTTCGTGATAATTTATTATCCTTCTTAGCTTTCTTGAGGGACATTTGTTTGTATGGTTGTAGCCGTAAAAATACCCAGTCTCCCACATCAAACATTATCTCACTATGATGTTGATCTGCTTGTTGTTTCATTCGATTTTGTGCCAAATTTAGGTTATCATTTAAGAGTTGGAGAACTTCTTGTTGATTCTCGATGTTATCCTCCACTGCTTGAACCCTAGAATTTTCCGTTAAAGAAATGTGATGGATGGTGGATGATATCCATAAAGTGCCATAAATGGGGTCATTTTCATTGCAGTATGGAAGGAAGTGATATACCACCATTCAACGAGAAGTAACTACTTGACCCATTATGCTTGCTTATTAGATACAAAAAAACGAAGATATTCTTCCAAAAATTTATTCACTATCTCTATTTGACCATCAAATTGAGGATGATAAGATGATTTATGAGCTAGTTGAGTACCCAAACAAGAAAATAATTCAATCCAAAAATTTCCTGTAAAAATGGGATCTATGTCACTTACAATAATCTTTGGGTTTTGATGTAGCTTTTGAATTGTTTCCATAGATGCAATAGCAACTGTACTCACTTTAAATGGATGAGATAATGCACAAAAGTGTGCATAATTGGTAATTATATCAAATACCACCATGATGACACTCCTTCCTTCAGACTTAGGTAAACTTGTGATAAAATCCATTGAAATATCCTCCCAATGTTGACTTGGAATGGATAAAGGTTGTAGAAGACCCGGGGTCTTAATTGTCTCAACTTTATTTTGCTAGCAAACTAAACATTCCACCACAAAATTTTGAATATCAGATTCAAAGCCATCCCAAAAAAATTCTTTCTTCACCCTGTGGTAAGTTTTAAAAATCCCGAGTGTCCTCCTGAAGGAGAAGTGCGCAATTCCAAAAGGATATTTTGTTTTAGTTGGGGATTCTTGCTAATATATAATCAATCTTTGTACCATAACAAATTATTTTTCCAACTAAATGTATCAGATGTACTAGGATCTTGTTGCAACTTTTGAATGAGAGTCCACACCTCTTCTTCCTTCTTCCATTCATCCCTTACTTCAGTTATCCAATCTGGTTGGATAATTGAAATGGGACAAAGCAATGCTTCCACCTATTCATCCTTTCATGACAGTGCATCTGCAACAACATTTTTCTTCCCTTTTTTGTAGATGATTTCAAAGTCATAACCCAACATCTTTGTGACCCATTTTTCTTTCTCTTCTAAAGATAGTCTTTGTTCCAAAAATTGTTTAAGACTATAATGATCAGTTTTTAACTTGAAGTGTCTTCCCATTAGGTAAGGTCTCCATTTCTTTAGTGCATGTAGTATTGCCAAAATTTCCTTATTATAAATAGCCTTTTGTAAATACTTTCGTTTGATTGAATGACTTTAAAAATAAATAGGTATTCCTTCTTGCATTAAAAAAACACCAATTCCATTTCCTAAGGCATCACATTCCACAATAAAGGTTTTTGTGAAGTCTGGCATAGCTAAGACTGGTGCTAGGAACATTGCCTCTTTAAGATGTTCAAAGGCCTTAGTTGCTTCAGGAGTCCATGAAAATGCATCTTTATTTAGTAATGTTGTTAGAGTTGTTGTTATTCTCCCATAATTCTTAACAAACCTATGATAATACCTTGTTAACCCGAGAAATCCACGCAACTGCTTTATGGTCGTGGGGACTTTCAATTCCTTAATGGCTTTAATTTTAATAGGGTCTACCTTAACACCCTCGTGAGATACAATATGACCCAAATATTCCACCTCTTGTACTCCAAAGAAACATTTGGATGTTTTTGCATATAATTGTTTCTCCTCCAATAGTTTGAGCACCCTAGAAACATCTTGAACATGATCCTTCCAAGACCTACAGTAGGTTAGTATATCATCAAAAAATACTAGCACAAATTTTCTAAGGAAGGGTTTGAAAATGGAATTCATCAACCCTTGAAATGTAGAAGGTGCATTAGTAAGGCCAAAAGGCATGACCAAAAATTCATAATGACCCTCATGAGTTTGAAATTTTGTTTTTGGAATATCTTCAGTCTTCATTCTGATTTGATGATATACTGAACGAAGATCTAACTTAGTAGAATAAATTGCTCCATGTAATTCATCCAATAATTCATTAATTATAGGAATGGGAATTTTATATTTAATAGTGAGCTTATTGAGCTCCCTATAATCCAGAAACATGCACCCTGATCCATCTTTCTTGTGCACCAATACTACTGGAGCAGAGAAAGAACTTTGACTAGGTTGAATTATACTAGCCTCTAACATTTCTGAAATCATACATTCAATTTCGTTCTTTTGGACATAAGGATATCTATAAGGCCTGATGTTTGGAGGAGCACTTCATGGAATCAAATGAATATCATGATCATGATCACGAATAGGTGGGTCTACTTTGGGAGTATCAAACACCTTGGAATGATTGTCCAAGACTTTTTGGAGATATGGAGAAATAGATGATTTTGATGTTGGAACTTATAGTGAGAATAATTGTGCTATTACACCTCGTTGTTCTTTCTTCAGAAGCTTTTTCATGACATTAGAGATTATTATCTTTCTTGGTGTTATCACACCCTAAATTTTCAAAATTTCATACTTGAAAGTCAGTCAAAATTCTCCTTCAAATTGGTTAGGTTGCAATATATCATAAAATGATAAATTTTATGGTGAATTTAAGTTTTTAAACTTTGGATAAGGTGTTAGAAATCATTCCAAGTCACATTGAAAGAGTATGTTCTAAGTAGATACCTTGAAGTGACCACAAGTCCTAAATCTGGCCATCTGTCAAAAAATTGCCTGAGTCCGCAGCAAATTCAGCACGGAATTAACCGAATTCGCTATGGAAACACCTAATAGTTCCTTAGCAAAACTGACACTTGTAAAATAAACATGATACGAAAAAATATGCCAGCCTCTAATGGTTTAAAGAGCAATGATGAATGGTTAATGTTTGAGGATTTCAAGGACCTGCTACTAGAACAAAGTCATCTTTCAAAAGTTATGCCCTTTTTTTGAAACTCAGCCATTATTTTTAAGGAACCCTCTCATTTTGCTTTCAAGTCATCCATCATCCTTTTCACTCTGTCTTTCCGCATTCATGTTTTTCTACCAAAGCAGATCTCTATCAATTAGCTATCCAACAGAAACCCTTTTGGTATATCAGTCTTTTTCCTAATATAATA
This sequence comes from Pinus albicaulis, assembly GCA_034641835.2. Taxonomy (NCBI): domain Eukaryota; kingdom Viridiplantae; phylum Streptophyta; class Pinopsida; order Pinales; family Pinaceae; genus Pinus; species Pinus albicaulis. The sequence continues at coordinate 740,413,776 of CM076570.1, read as the reverse complement.
GCTCGCTGTCATCAAGGGTATTTTCCTAAACAGGTGTAAAGTTATAAAGAAGGCCACCATTGCATAACATAGGAAATGGCTACACCAAAGAAAGTCTATAAATGAGGTTTTCCATTTAGATATGAACCTACGTCTTCAAATTTAGTTTTGGAAGATCAATATTTCATTGAGTTATTTACAAAGGAAGGGTGCATTCAGTTCTGTCAGAAATTTCAAGGTCATCATCAGCAGGTATCAAGAGACTTCATGGTCAATTTCAAAGGTACATATACAAAGGTCAGTTGTCTTCATATCCCAATTACACCTGATAGAATTTCCAAAGCAACAGGGATTCCGAGAACTGGAGAAGAATGGTTTAAGGCTACCAAGTTTGATTTGAAAATTTGTAATGATTTCTTAAAACCTGAACATGCAGGGACTAAAACGACTGAAGGAATTCCCAGAACTTGTCTTAGAGATGAATATTGCAAATTGTTAACAGTCATACAAAAATACTTTACATGTGAAGGTCATTTTCAGAAAACTTATATGTATCATTTCAAATTACTGATTCATTTCACAGGGAAGAAATTGATATATATTCCAATATATCTTTTTAGAAGTCTCGGAAAAATGGCAGACAAAGTGCAAGGGAGACCTGAAGGGAATGAAACCTCTATTTTTCACCATGGGCTGATGAAGTTGCTAGTTCTGGAGGAGTTAAATAAATAAAAATGAGACTGGGAATCGTTCCTGTTCATGAATGGTTATGAGCTAGATGTTTTATCTCCAAGAAAAATCTCAAAGCTAAGAGATTCTTCTTCTAAATGAGAAATGAATGCCACTACAGAATTAGAGGGAGATCAACATGAAGGTTTAAAAGTTATAGATAAAGACATGGTAGAGGAAGTTGATTTATCACCTCCAACAACTAGAACTAGAAAGAAAAGTAACAATCATGTTACAGACAACAAGACCAAATCTGAAGCAAAGAGGTCTAAAGGAAACACTGAAGAAGTTGTTAGAGGTAAAGGAAGACTTGAAGACGTTCTACAGGCCATAGAAATTGAAGAAATTCCTGTGGTAAAAGCAGATGAGGTTAAAAAATCCAAAGCCAAAGTTAAGGGACTCATAGTCAAGAAATTAGACTTCTCTTCAGAAGATTTAGGCTTTCTTTTCAAACCCCAAAAGCCTCTCACTAGGTCTCAAATACTAGAAACTATTACCATTGGTGATAGTAAGCAGAAGGAAGATAAAAGAAAAGGAGAAATGTCTAAAGAATTTATAGTTATATCTCCCAGTGAGACAAAGGTTACCAAAGAGAAGAAGAAACAAATTAAAAGAAAATTTCAAATGAAATTAGAAACAGATTCTCTTAAAATACAGAGCAAAGTTCAAGAAGAAACAATCAAACAGAGAAAAGGAAAAGACAAGGTCATAGAGCAAAATGAAAAGGAGATTTTGGAAGAAAAGTTGAAATTTTTTAAGGATGAGTTGTTTGAGACAAAGAAAGAGATGGAAATATATAAGAAAGATATAAAAATGATAGACGAGGTGGAGGAGAAAGTGTAATATCCCAAATGGGAAAATTTCTACGATGTTGGGAATATCTTGAGATATTCCTATTTTCAAACTCCGAGAGTATTAACAATCAACACTGAACTATTTTAGAGATTGACTGTAGGGGAATTTACTGGATATGTCACTTTCACAAGGAAGGATGATATCTAGAGGCTACCTGGCCCTCTAGCAGACTCTACCAATAGAAATTGTCAAGAGCTAATAATTCCCTTCAAGGAATTTCTACAATAGCTGCCCATGAGGACGCTGTATAAGGAAGCCCATGAAAAGATAAGGAAATAAAGTGCTAGGATTCCTTATAATATATCTAATACAAACTCGTTGTAGAATATAAGCTCAAATAAATAACCCTAAGGGGGTTACTCAGATCTCCCACCAACAAGTATACCGGAATAATGCTCAATGAGGGAATCTTCAGCAGCATTAAAACTTCAATATGTAACAATAGTGAAATAATGACTCATGGAATGTAAGAAGAGTACAAATCTTATACATAAACTATAGCAGAAAATATAATACAAATTCCTTGAGGAAAATGCCTCTCAAGGTGGGCTTAAATCAGCCTCAAGGGAAAATGTACATAAACAGGAGAATACACTGTTGCATAAACCCAACTACTGTATTACTGCATAGTGCATGAGGGAAAATGACTTCCAACATATATATATGAGATGATACAACATTATGTGCTCAAATAAATATGGGGGAGCAAGATCTCAACCCCAGAAAACATTATTACATCAATCCTCCAAGGGATTGGCTAAAATACATAAAACTGGAAAATGCCGGAGTTGCAGTGTAGCTGCTGCAAATCAAATATAATACAACATTAGAGAAGGAAGTAGATGTTGCAATAAACAATAGTACCTCCTCCAATGATCTCCAAGTGAATTGGCTGATCCCGTTACTGAATATTGCACCCTCTAGTGCACAAAATGAACCCTTTGTGCAAGCCACCTCTAAAGATAACGCTATAAGGGAAGGAGACTGTGCTGGGCATGAGAGAAAACATATGGCCCAATGCTAAAATCTACATTATAAGCTTTGGAATCTCCTTTGATGATATCCTAGAGAAAGATATGGCCCTTCCTCTACAAAGAAACTCCGGAAGTAAGATGATGAAGGTCCCTCACTGCAACACCAGCAACTCCAGCATTCTCTTGCTGCAAGAATAACGCAGTAGCTACAAATGACTGCTTTGGCCTCAAGCCAATACATGAGGAATATTAATAACAATCTCTCCATGGCCTCCCATGTAAGAGAAGGGAATTCCTAAACAAGAATCCCTCTTGTGCTGCACAGCACAAAGTTGAAGAGAGCTTCAACCTCAAAATTCTTTCTCCAAAGATGAACCCCAAGAATGGCTCTCCTTCATCTTTTATACAAGGCATACTTCCTTGCCATGGACCCCACTCACATTAGGGTTTCTCCCATTTCAAATTTCCCTCCATCCAACTACGCAATCTTCTTGTGCAAGCTTCCCCTCTTGGGTACGTTGTTTACTTTGGTCAACCATGGTTTAGCTCACTTGCTTTTGGCCCCTTTTACACTTGGGCTGCTAACTTAAGCCACTAAAGTGAATTTTTTCACCTTAGGAGTGTTTATTAAGTTGCTACATGGGCTCCCTCACCAATTTTCTTCCTTTTATTAGAATAAAAGAAAAATTAATGTTCGAAATACTTTATTGCAAAATTTGGAACATTACAGTCCTCCCCTCCTAAAACTTACTTGTCCTCAAGCAAGAGGAAGGACGAAATACAAAAAGGCCTCCACTCAAGGCATGTAGTCTGAAATATCCTCATTTAGATCCTCCATCCTCAAGCAATCAAGCAAGAAAAATGAGTCACCCTCCAGCTAGGCAACTCCTGAAAGTACTCCTCTACCTTGTGCTCATGAGAAATAGGTGGGCTGAATTTTTGAACTTGGTAAGCTTCATAGCCTATCGCACACTGTCCTCTTCTCCACTTATTATGAATGTGGAGTGGAAGCTGAAATTGGGTTGCAATAGTGTTGCCTTCAAGAGGAAAGATGAATTCTAGATCCCCAAAGACCTCTCCTCCAATGCTAAAAATCAAGCTAGCCCAAATCATCTCATATGTGATGAGTTGGAATTCATCAACATATGGTATCCAAACAATTATATGGTTCACCTCATGGAAAAACACATGGCTGCACATGGTGACCATATCATCTTGCATACTCCCCTTGGAGCATGTGCTGCAAAAAGAATGGAGGTATTTTCTCCCAAATGGCACATCCACCAAATGAATCTCTCCCTCCTCATGATACATAGGTGTTTCTACTGATATATAGCTAAAAATGAGAGACCCAAGCCACCCCATCAATCATACAATCCATGAAATGCCTCCTCCAAAAATTCGAACTCTCCAAATAACTCCTCCCACATGAAGGAAAGAGATGAATCTTTGGAAATCATGGGCTGCCCATTGTTTCTCCTGAAACATAAAACATGAAAAATAGGGAGAATCATACTCCCAATGGGCATCTTCAATTCATTTTCCTGCTTCAAAATGATGCTTCCCTTGGACAGTGTTCTATTGGTGAAATATGGAAGCATAAACTTATGAGAGCAAGGAGGTGAAATATGGTTGCATGCATGGAACCAGCATAGGGCATCATTTTCCTACCTCAATATATGATGCAACAAGTGTATTTTTAGCCACTTGTTTGCTGCCACATCCTACAAGGTGTGATCATGGAAACACATTTTGGTGTCAAAGGTGCACACCAAAACCCATGTGGCTTTCCCCCACAACCCACTGCTGAAATAGCCATTGTATTTGCTGCAATGAACCATAAGTACAACCAAAAATAATGTGCAAGGAAGACCTTCCTTGATAAAACTTGCTGATCATAAAGTAAGAGAGTGTAAATCATAAAGCAAATGGTTACCTCCCTCTTCTTGTACTTTGGCCTTTGAACTGAAATGGCTCAAATGAAAAGTCCCCCCTACTGTAACATATTAGGGAAGTGGTTGTGCCAACCATATCATCATCTCTTGGGCTATGCACCTATCCAAATTCTGATATACATCCATTAGAAATCCCTCCCAAGTGGACTCCTCCATCAATGAAGAATATGCATGAAAATGCATGAAAGGAGAACCCATAAAATATTGCATGTAGATCCCTCTTCTTGTGCTTGTGCAACCAAGCCAAGAAAGTAAAAATGTTGTAAGGAGTGCTCTCCTCCATTATTCCTTCATGCTCATCACCTACATGCCTCCAAGGTACATCACTTATGAAGTGGCTTGGAAGACGCTCCAACAAGTAACTCAAGCTCTCAAGTGACAGCGCTGCAGGCCTTTAGAGTAGGGCCACTATCATCTCAAAGCTCCCCTCTTTGACATGAATCTTGCCAAAGACTCCTCCCATCATGTTGCTGCAAATTTAGATCTCCTCCCATGAAGAAGGTGCTACTTGGTATCCAAGATCAAAGAGCTATCCTCTTGCATTATGCTAGTGACTCCTCTTGCTCCCGCAACATTCAAACAAAATCTGAGCAACAAGAATGTTTGCTGCTCCTCCATAATTCCACCATACTCAATTTGAAATGGGAACATAATGAGTGGTGAGAGAAATTCCATCCCATCATGATGCACCCATGTTCTCCTCTTTGTCCATCAATAACATCAATTGTGAAATGATCCTGGGACTTGTGGGTTATGGATCCTCCACATTTTCGCTGGGCACATATAATCCACAAAGCTTTTCTCTTTTATGTAAGTATCCTACCCCTTGGTACCTCTTTTGCAAGAGCTACCATTGCCCCAAAACATATTTCTCTTTTTGCATTTCATGGGACATTGAAATGCAATATTCTTCATGAAAAACTTTCAAAACCCCACCATCACATGTGATGCATGAATCATCAATAGTGCATGAGGATGATGAGGGTTTCTTTCCTCAAAATGGAACAGCGCAGAGAAATTTCTCTCCTCAAGACAATCATCATGCAATAATGAACAATCCTCCATGATAGACGCAAACTCATGCATACCTTGGAGAGATTTGGAAGAATCTTGTGTTGCTGCAAGAGTCTCTTCCTCAAGTGTGTTGGCTGCCTCAATAGCTGAAGGTGGAGGTTGCTCCTCCATGAATGTGACAACACTGGCATGTGCCTCTGGTGGTGAGGGCTCCTCCCTCCTTTGGCCAAATCTTCTGATCAAGATCTGAGAAAAATCACCAAGAGTAGAAACCCTTGCATGCCTCCCATGGCTGAACCACCAAGTCCTTTCCTCTTTTTGCTGAACAAGTGTGAAAAATATAGAGTCTCTTGGAAGAATCTAGGGTTTCCTCCATATTCAGAAATATTATCACTTATAATTCGAATTCCAAGTGTTATCCATGCTTCTGCTCTACTTCTCTGTGAGAATAAGAAGTGCATGGTCCTTCCTCTTCTCCTTTTCTTTCTTTTCAACCTCCTTGGAGAGGTTCTTGCTGGACCCAAAACTGATGAGATCAATCTAATCCTCTACATCATCTTGACCTATTTTTCCTCTGGAATTCAAAAATCACAGGCTGAGCCAAGTTCGAAGCTTTGATACCACTATAATATACCAAATGGGAACATTTCTGTAATGCCGGGAATATCTTGAGATATTCCTATTTTCCAACTCCGGGAGTGTTAAAAATCAATACTGAACTATTTCAGAGATTGAATTTAGGGTAATTTACTGGATATGCCACCTTCACAAGGAAGGATGAGATCCAGAGGCTATCTGGCCCTCTAGCAGACTCTGCCAATAGAATTTGTCAAGAGCTAATAATTCCCTTCAAGGAATTTCTACAATAGCTGCCTATGAGGACGCTGTATAAGGAAGTTGATGTGAAAATAAGGAAATCCAGTGTTGGGATGCCTTAGAATTTATTTGGTACAAACTCCTTGTAGAATTTAAGCTCAAAGAAATAACCCTAAGGGGGTTATTCAAATTTCCCACTAACAAGTATACAGGAATAATGCTCAATGAGGGAATCTTTAGCAACATTAAAAATTCAATATGTAACAACAGTGAGATAATGACTCATGTAATGTAATAAGAGTACAAATCTGATACATAAACTATAGAAAAAAAAATAATACAAATTCCTTAAGGAAAAAGCCTCTCAAGGTGGGCTTAAATCAGCCTCAAGGGAAAATGTACATAAACAAGAGAATACACTATTGCATAAACCCAGCTACTTTATTATTGCACAGTCCATGAGGGAAAATGAATGAAAAATGATATATATGAGATGATATGAAATTATGTGCTCAAATAAAGATGGGGGAGAAATATCTCAACCCGAGAAAACATTATTACATCAATCCTCCAAGGGATTGGCTAAAATACATAAAACCGGAAAATGTCGGAGTTGCAGTGTAGCTGTTGCAACTAAAATATAATACAACATCAGAGAAGGAATTAGATGCTGCAATAAACAATGGTACCTCCTCCAATGATCTCCAAGTGAAGGGGTTGATCCCCTTACTCAAGATTGCACCCTCTAGTGCACAAAATGAACCCTTTGTGCAAGCCACCTCTGAAGATAACGCTATAAGGGAAGGAGGTTGTGCTGGGCATGAGAGAAAACATATGGCCCAATGAAAAAATCTGCAATAGAAGCTTTGTTATATCCTTTGTTGATCTCCTAGAGAAAGAGATGGCCCCTCCTCTACAGAACAACTCTAGAAGTGAGATGATGAAGGTCCCTCACTACAACACCAGCAACTCCAGCATTCTCTTGCTACAAAAATAACACAGTAGCTACAAATGACTTATTTGGCCTCAAGCCAAGATGTGAGGAAGATGAAGAACAATCTCTGGCCAGCCTCCCATGGAAGAGAAGGGCATTCCTAGATAGGAATCCCTCTTGTGCTAAGTAGCACAAAGTTGAAGAGAGCTTCAACCTCCAAATTCTTTCTCCAAAGTTGAACCCCAACAATGGCTCTCCTTCATCTTTTATACAAGGCATACTTCCTTGCCATAGACCCCACTCACATTAGGGTTTCTCCCATTTCGAATTTCCCTCCATCCAACTATGAAATATTCTTGTGAAATCTCCCCCTCTTGGGTACGTTGTTGACTTTGGTCAACCATGGTTTAGCTCACTTGCTTTTGGCCCTTTTTACACTTGGACTGCTAACTTAAGCCACATAAGTGAATTTTTGCACCTTAGGAGTATTTATTAAGTTGCTACATGGGCTCCCTCACCCATTTTATTCCTTTTATTAAAATAAAAGCAAAATTCATGTTCCAAATACTTTATTGCAAAATTTGGAACATTCCAGAAAGTGAGTGACCAGGTGACTCATTTTGAGAATTCTATTGAAAAAGCCAAAAATCTGTTGAAGAGAGCACAAACTTTATGCATCATAGTGTCACATACAAGAAAGAGGAACTTATGGTTACAAGAAGAGAGGAGAAGCCTTCAAAGACAAGTTAAGGAGTTAAAAGAAGAGATGGAGTTAATGAAGACAGAATCAGAGAGAAGAGACTTGGAAAGAGGAATCATGAACAAAGTTGATTGAAACTGCTCAAGAAGAAAATGCTGATAGATAAAGAGGTAACAAATGGACTATGATCTTTTTGTCTTATATTATCAATTAATTACATGCAAGCATGTTCATAGACTTTTCTGAAGCTCATACCTAAGTTTTGCTAAGTCTCCAAAGTATTATGAAATTCTGCAGCAAGTGTCAGGCTTGAAACACGGTTTTTGCTACGGAATTTCTGAAGATTTCTTTTTGGCTTTATGGCACTTAAAATGATAGGTATGAAAATTTTTGAAGGTTATGTTTAATTTGTTTTCATCACTAAACATCCTCCAAAAGTTAAAAACAACAGAGGAATACCACATATTATCTTTCTGTGTGCGCTACTAAAACTAGCTACTTTCGTAGCTCAAAATAGAGTTTTGACAGCAAGGATAGTTCTCATGATTAATGTTGGTAAAAGGAAGAAGGTAAAAACATGTTTAAAGTTTTTCCTCATAAGAGTATCAAAGAGTATTAGATGATGATAAAGAGTATCAGATTTTCCAAGTGGAGACATTCAGTTAAAGGTATAATTTTAAGACACTAGTCTACATGTGCGAGATCATCAAATTGATATCCTCTTGATAATAGGCATAGTTACTTAACGAAGGCATTCATCATATTAATGTCTTGATGATGGCTAGCACGGTTTAAAGTTAGGATTCCATTCGAGGAAGATTTGGATCACTTAGGTTTAAATGTAATAATTAGGTGTTTGAGTCATAGTAGGACTCTAACTCTTAATTCGAAAAGGTGTCAGTGCTAGTTTTATTAATCTAGTTAGTAGTTAGATTTGGTGTCAGTTGTAAAGTATAATGGTATAGCCACTTGGCAGTCTTGATGTAAAGGCTAGATGCCTATAAGTAGTAAGGATTTCGATGTAACTACTGTTGGAAAATGTTTTATGAACAATCTAATTTTGTAAATTCTTTGGATGGAATCATATATATACAGAAGCAAATTAACTTTTTTGAACCTGAGTTTCTTACTATATTTCAATGAGTTCATATATTATCTCTGAAATTTTTCCCTTTCACAGTTGCAACACTTATTACTTAGAATTCATGCTTAGTCATGCTCTGACTTCCTTTAAGTGTTGAACTATGGTCTTATGAGTTTTTGGGGTCCTATCTGTGGATGGTTTTCTTCAATGTTTTAATACTTATTACGCAGAATTCATGGTTATTCATGTTATGACTTCCTTTAAGTGTTAAGCTTTGATGAATCTCTTTTAATACTTTCCCTTTTAAATACCTTGATGTATCATTACTTAGAATTCATATATCATATACTCTGACTTCCTTTGAGCCTCAATTTATTGGGATTTTTCCAAATGTGTCATTCTTTCATTGAAGTATATACAAGCCTCAGTTTCTATAAGAAGAGCTATTGTTATATTTGTCCCTGTCACTGACTCCATAGCCCAATGGTAGCAAGCCTCTATATTTTCAACCTATAAACATAAAAAATCATAAACCATAGAGTTAACCATCTATCTATATCATTATTCCATATCATTAACCCTTGAGAGAGCCCTCTTAGGCTGAGGCTAAGCCTTAGCCAAAAGGTTGGTTTGAAATAGTTACACAAAGTTTACCTCATGAGCATCCTATCAGGGTCCTATTTTGGTGATAACAACTAGCTTCCTTGCGATACCCCGTAATTCGATTTCCTTTCCTTCCGAAAAAAAATTCAAGAAAAGTTCTTGAAAATTAAAATCTATTGTCCCCAAAGATTCTAACCATTATACTCCTAGTACAACATCAGCACCTCCTATTAGGATGGAAAGCATTGGACTATTCAATACATATTCCCCATGGCTAGCTTGATATTATGGCATTTTTCAGACAAATTTATAGTTCCTCCATTCGCAACCATCACTTGACATTCTAGTGTTGGGTATAGGAAATAATTCAATTCCTTGGCTACCTTACAATGAATAAAATTATGGGTACTACCTGAATCAATCAACAATATTACCTTTTTATTCTTGATATGTCCTTCTATCTTGAGAGTTTGAGGAGTGGTAGTTCCTGCCAATGTATTACATGATATGGTCGGACTCATTTATTCTTCTTCTAGGGTTTCTTCCTAGTGTATATCCTCTACTTTTGAAGTTTCTTCTTCATTTTCTTCCTCTTCACAATCTATGTAAAATAATTTCCTCTCAGTACACTTATGACCTTTAGTGTATTTGCTATGAAAAATTTAGCAAGGCCCTTTTTCTCTTTTTCTTCCAATTGTTGTGGTGTCAACCTTGTAGGTTGTGGAATTCTAGGAGTAGCAACATTTCCATATTTATAGATGTGAGTGGTAGGCTTCCTTTTTGCCATAATTTTACATTTAATTTTTCTTTCCAACCTGAATATATTCTCCAATAACTCAGGTTCCCAAACAAGAAATTCATGTTGGATTTTATCCTTTAAAGTCCCTATGAAGACATCAATCCTATGTTCCTCTGGAATATCAGTTACCCTTATATTCAATTTTTGGAAGTCCTCAATGTCCTCCGCCACTAAACCATTTTGTTTGAGATTTATCAATTGGCTAAAGAAGGTGTTGTTCTTTGTATCCTCATAATGTGATACCACTTCCTCTGTAAAAATTGACTAAGTGACAATTTTTTTACAGGAGAAAACTCATCGATACCATAAAAATGTATTTTTTTTTCTAAATGTAAAGTTTTAATGCGTACCTTCTTTGTGCTTTTAACATTAATGAGATCAAAATATTGCTCCATTTGTAGTATCCATGTTACGGGATCCTTGCCATCAAACTTCCTCGTATCCATCTTTAGAATATGGTGGTTCTTCAATCCAACATTAGAGTTTATGAAATCACAATTAACATTTATTTTGTTCTCATCATGAGTTTCCTCTACTATATTTTCACCATAAGGAATCATTTATTGTATCAACTTTGTCAAACCTTTGATGTCTACTTTTAGATCATTCTTCATTTTTTCCATGTTGTCTTTCAGTTTTTCTTCCATGTCCTCCATCTTAGCTTCCACGCCATCCATATTATTTTCCTTTCTATCCATCTTAGCTTCCACGCCTTCCTTGAAACCATCTTTTCTTCCATGCCTTTCTTCAAAACTTCCATTTCATTTTTTCTTTCTCTTTGCGAGAGCGAAATTTGCTGTTCTTTGTGTTGTAATTTTGATAGATCATGTTGCAATTCTTCATCTTCATGAGTCATAGTAGAGTATTATGAGGGCTTAATGTGTGTTGAATTCTTTTTAGGAGGCCTTTCAAAACCCAATACTAAAATATATGCTCAATAGGCCCTTGGAATCACTTCAAACTGATTTTTTACACAACTTATGCAATTCAAAAACAAATACACACATTTTTCTTACTTTTGAGGAGCTCGATATTGAAACTGAATTATTTATGTGGTTTTAGATCTTCAATATCTAAAATTTGGCTCTGAGCTATCCCTCTGAATCCTCTTTTGAATCCCACAGGTCAGACCTGATTTGGATTCTTCAAAAAAAAGTTATGTCCAATCTCCCACAATGACCTAATTATGGACTGTTTTAGTAGAGAGAACTTGTACGACTTTCCATGTGTCATGGTTTCCTCCTTAAGGCTTGAAATTGATAGATAAGAAACTAAATTCCATGTACTTGCAGCCGAGTTTTACAAAATTCCAATCCAATGCTCAAAGAGAGAGTTATGAAGCTTTTCCCAAGATCACATCTTTGAGATGAAATTCGGGAGCCTGAAAATGCCCTAACTTACACAGTTCATATCTCTAAAAATATTGCAAACCAAACTCTGAAATTTTGGGACGATGTTCCTCAGGGGTTCAGTTTCGCACTCTAAAAATTTACGCTTCTGAACCTTCGTAGAAAAATAAAAAGTTATAGCGAAAATTCCACAATGACCTGTTTGGAGCAACGAAAACTCTAGAATGAAAAGCTTTGATACCAAATGTTGTGAAACCTGCTCCAAAAATATAATAAAGGATAGATAAATGCCTTAGAAATCAGCCACTTCGAAGGGGAAACCTCCAATACATTACATAAATGAACAATTCTTGGATGATACAAATGACAAAACCTCCTTTCTATATATAGGAGTCCATGGGGCCACAATGTAATCCTAACCGACCTAAAAATAATAATTTAAGGGAACAATAATAACAATATGGGGGTTACAACAATAAAAATAATGGGGCTACACTAACAACAATAAAGGACTATAATAGTAATACAGGGACCTAACATGGTCGCACTTCTGATATTTTCCCTCGAGATACGAGACACAACTCCGTGACCTATGCAGTGATCACAAGTGGTATATGCAGTCAGTTCCACTTTTGAAGGGTAGCATGGGTCTCACGAATCTTTGGCCAGCATTGCTACATGACCGCTCGAAGATATTTTCTCACAGTTACAACTTATGTGTTGAGAATATCTAGCATATGAATGAGCTGAATTAGACTTTACACTACGAGGAATGGCCGACATACCAATCTTGGTCTTGACATAGTAGAAACAAGAATAAGGTGATTCCCCATGCCACCGTATTCCGATGCTACCCATGGAAACTGTCAAAGGGGCTACTTAAATGGTGCCATCTAGCACTGGATATTGGTGATTTTGATAGATGGCTGCTACTTCCCCTACCTTCAATTCCTTGACTAGTTGAAGATAATGAAGATTTATATAACTAAAGGCTAGGTGAACCAGAGGGAAAATTCTCGTGGTCAAAGTATCATCCCTGATTTTTAATGTGTTTTTCGTTTCTCTAAATGAGTGGCTTATCAACAACCTTCATGTGCCTGATGTTACACATAGACAATATATTTTGATAATTTTCTTTTACTACCGCTACTTTTGCACCCAAATCACCGAAGGAATTCATCTTCCTAGGATTTTTAATAGTGAACAACCAATCCTTGTAGATACCTCAACATTCTGAGCATTATAAGAATCCAAACAGACTTGGGTTTCACCTAGGTGGACGTTAGTGCTAACACATATGCAATCCTTTTGGAGCCTTAGCATTGTATTTTATAAGTTTTGTTCCAATGATAATAAGTGAAAACTCTTTATGCCCTTCTGACATGCAGGTATTGTACCAATTAAACGATTATGGCCCAAGTTAAGATACAATAAGCTAATCAAATTTTCAATACCGAAACGTTTGTCATTAACCCAATCTCAGGAGGGATTTTTCCTTCCTATAAATTCTCTGGAAAGTGTACTATCAATTAATAAATATTCTAACTTTAATAGGTGGCATGTAACCTATAGAGACTCTCAATGTGGTTGAAAGCGTGGTGTCGTGAAGCTATGGATTGATTAATTGTGCAACTCCAAAAACATCGATGTGCGCCTATGGTGATAAATTCCACACAGGAGTCTTTTGATCCAAACATTTATTTTTCTTAAAATCTGTTTGGAGTGTCACTGAATTGGTGGAATTCTCAAAATCATGGCATTGTAAATTATGTAGCAAATTTTTTGCTTTTATTATAGAGGCTAAGGTTTTCAAGGAGAATATAGGGTTTTTAGGATCTTAAAGGAAAAGAAGCATCAATTTATAGCTCTTTGATAAACTAAAGAGTATGGATTATACGAGTAGTTGATATGGATTATATGAAATTGAATCCACCTTGATATGGAGGTTGTTATGACTCTTGAAGCCTCATCCTTCTTCATGTTGAGGAAATTTTTTTATTACTTATCCCTTGGATAGGAACTACCATTTTCATAAATTCCTATGACTCTTTACTCTTCAACAATGTTCCCATGTATTTGTGCCCAAATTCCATAATTATTTCCATTAAAATTTATAAGATCTATCTTCAAACTCATAATTTTGAGCCACTGATTTGATCCTAGATTTAATTTGCAATTAGAAACCTACAACCAATCCCCTAAACAAATATGGATTTTTAAGAGCATCTACACCTTGCATAAGACTTGTAGGAAACATGCTACATCTCAAACCATTAGCTTTAATACCATTTTGGAGAATCGAGGGATTTTATATATTACAAAACTCGTATTCTAAAATAGAGGTGGTGTCTAATTACATTGTTAGAACACCTAAGAACAACCAAACATAGTTCAGCCTATTAAGAAGCGTAAGAAACAAAATTATTTCCATACATAACACATATAATATGTTTCTCACCATATAATAGATACACCCATAAGACGATATTTCTTAGCCCCAAGATATAACCAACACAATCCATACTTTTCTTACATAAAATGAATAATAACATAAGAATTATTTGAATGAAAAAAATATTGGAAACGAGTCATGGTAGAATGGAGGAATTCAAAAGGTTGCGTTGGGAATCCAAAAGATAATGCAAACCATACATAAGGAATGAAAACATCAACAGTAAGATTGACCTTAGACAATGAGGATAAAAGCTCCTCTTAACCACCCAAACTAAACCTAATTGACATCCTAATTTCTCTTTTATCCCTTTCTAATGCTTCATAGAAATGAAATTGAAATGGATATTTTTTCTATTTATAAAAACTATACCTCAAGCTCCATTTAAATTTGGATACTACGGGTTGTATTTAAATTAGATAAATTTAATTGACATTAATCATAACCATATTGAAACCTCATCCAAAAAAATTTTTGGAAATAAAGAATTGAATTTGATGATAGTGTGGGTTTTCTTTAAAATAGATAAATTGAATTGACATTAAGCATAACCATATTGAAACCTCGTCCAGAACATGTTTTGGCAATAAAGAATTGAATTGGGTGATATTGTTGGTTTTTTTTTAATAAATAAATTGAATTGAAATTAAGCATAACATTATTGAAACAAAAGTATCTTGCAATAGTGAAAGTACACTGTTTAATGGCCTCCCAATAAATCATTTCAAATAATATATTTTTCCTTAAATAACATACCTGAATTAGCTCTCACTCTATTTTGTTTATACAATACGATAAAAATAAATTACTTAAACATTATCCAAGTTGAAATCTAAATATCCATTAAAGAGTATATGTGTGGTTGTTTAAGGGTTACTTCATGTTTGAGGTGCCTAGCCTTGTTTTGGTTAGGACGTTAAGTGAAACACATGTCATACACATGGTTCGTAGTCGTGCTTAACTAGAAAGGTCACATTGAAGTTCTTGGTGAGCATGTTTCTTGAGTGGTATTGGACAGTCAAGTGCAATAAAAAATATAGCCCAATAACAAATGGCATTAAATCCATGTTTGAATGAAAAATTGTGGATTTGTTCTTCACTATCCACACCCATTTCATTTGAGAAGTTGATGGGGCTGTATTGATGAGGATGTTAACAATTCAAGTTGGGAATAATGTAAGGACCTTACTTTAGGTGCCACTGGAAATTTTATCCTATATAACATGCTAAGAAAACATGTTAAAGTACATTCCTCGAGGTGCCACTGGAAATGATATCCTATATAACATGCTATGAAAACATGATGAAGGGTTTATATGTTTCATAGTCCTCATGAACGACTCACAATGATCCTTGAGACATTTACGATGATGTATTAGTTTTGTGTGGTCTAGGAGGATGAAGGATGTCTAGTCTAACAAGGATGCATGATCAATGAAGTGTTGCAACACAAATTATCCAAAGGATAACACAATCTAGAAATGTGTTTGATAGTGTGTTGGCCATGGCAATGCAACATAGTTGATGATTGTATTGAAGGTAAGTGGAAGCTTGTTTCTAGTATGTACATGACATTTAGAGAATTAGAAGAAGTTGGTCTAGATGGAGACGACATAGTGTTACACTAGGTGGTTATTTATTCAAGTGTGTTGGCTTGAGGGAGGCAGTGAATTTTTTTTTATGCATGGGTGGTAATGACACTTATAAAGAAAAAAACATTCCAACATTTCCTATATATTAAGGAGCATAACCTGGGTTTAGTTAGGGCATGTTGGCTAGGCATAGTTGGAGTGATACAAGAGGTTGATGGTCATGCACAACTAGCAATGCCATGTCAATCCCATAAAAATACTATGCTTCTTGAGACGTATTAGATGCTTAAGTGGATTGAAAAGTTTAACCTCATGACAAATGGTATCAACACCACATTTAAATGCAAAAGCTACAAAGTGTGTGTTCACCATCAATGCATTGTCCATTAGAGAAGCCAATGGAGCCATGTTGATGAAGATGGTAACAATTAAAGTGAGAGGAGAATTCAAGGATCTTACTTGAGGTGCCATTACCAGTGGAACAATGGATGGCATGTTGGGTAAACATGACTAAGAGTGCATAATGATTTTATATGTTTGGTATACTTTGTGAGTGACTTAGGTTGTTTCATGAGACAATTAGGATGGTGTACTAGATTGGTGTGGACTATGAGATCCCCTTAACAAGGTTTGATCATTGACAAAACATTGTAACACAAGCTTAGGGGTGGAAGATGTAAATTTGCAATGTGTTGAATAATGTGTTAGCCATGAAAAGAGAACATCATTGATGAGTGAAACGTAAGTAGAATCTTATTTCAATTAGGTACATGATCATTGAGTCTTATGGATACAACACAATTCTATATTGGGTGGTTAGTTGTTCAAGAGTTCTTGGCTTAGTAGAGGTGGTAGAATGTTTCTTATGGTTGGGTGGTGATGATATAACATTACTTACCACTAATGGGTATTTCAAATTTTTTTATAATTTATTGAGCCTTATGGATACAACACAATTCTATATTGGGTGGTTAGTTGTTCATGAGTTCTTGGCTTAGCAGAGGTAGTTAAATGTTTCTTATGGTTGGGTGGTGGTGATATAAAATTACTTACCACTAATGGGTATTTCAACATTTTTTTTAATTTAAGGTGTTTCCCTTAGGTTAAATTAACTAGAAAAGTTTATCACTTCTATGCAATGACTATATTTTTATAATTATATAGCATTCTTAAATAATCACTAAATATTTATAATTATATAGGAATGTTTAAAAAAAAAAAAATTTAACATTGTGACACCCCTCTCTTACTCTCTTCTTCTTCTTCTTTTTAAATAATCATAACTTACCTTTATGCCAACCTAAATCCACCTCAAATGCAGATCTACCAAGCACCTCAATTATAGAACTACCTAGCACTAAGGGGGATCAAATTTATTTTCACTCTAAAAAAGATTTGCATCTAAAGATAGTTGACCCCTCTGCTTGGTAGATATGGAGTTAAGTTGGATCTAAGATAGTTTAATTATTAATTATAATTAATTATAAATTTTATTTTACTTTTATTGGGTCAAAACGTTTAACAAAACACTATAATATTTCTATTATGATGCCCTTGTATTTATACTTATATTTCATTTTTTTATTTTTACCAAGTCAAAATGTTTAAAGAAACATTACACTTTTAACTAGACATGAAAACGTCTCCACTATAAAGGTTAAACAACCTCTAGCCACAATTAAAAGTGGAAGATCTAAATTTATCTCAATAAATTAAAAACCTAAAAGATTAAGAAACTAATTTTTAATTTAAATTTCTCCCAATAAATTAAAATCCTAATAAATTTGAAACTAATAAAATAATATTAAGAATGGTTATTTTCATTGAAATTTCCTTTCCCTCTCCTCCATTAACGACCTAGTCTCAATGTTAATGTAGAATAAGGAGAAACCAAATTT
Organism: Pinus albicaulis; assembly: GCA_034641835.2. Lineage (NCBI taxonomy): Eukaryota > Viridiplantae > Streptophyta > Pinopsida > Pinales > Pinaceae > Pinus > Pinus albicaulis. The sequence goes on along the minus strand of CM076570.1, from coordinate 740,396,043 downwards.
ATTTTTAGAAGTAAAAATAAAAGAGTAGCGTGTTATTTATGGCTCCCAATGCTGCGGAACAAGGAGTTGTGAACAAAGCCCTATTTCGACACCATTTTCCACTACTTTATCAAATTTATCTCGATTTTGCCAAAAATATATACCTATTGGTTACACATTTTCTCCTTTGGGGCCGTCTTCCTAGAGAACCCAACAGGCGTAAGGGATTTGGGGAGGAATGTTATAGAGGACCAACAGTCAATGTCAATCAGTATAATAACCTAAGGGTTTATTTATATTATATTTTTTGTAGATTTTAGGGTTTAATAGAGGAGAAGAGAGAGAATACTAGAAGATGAGATGAGGAAGAGGAGGCTAGCAGGTGGCATGATGGTGGAGAAGGGAAAGAGTCGCAAGGACGAGGTCATGACCAAGGAATATACCATCAATATTAACAAGCGCCTCCATGGATACACATTTAAGAAAATGGCTCCAAGGGTCGTTAAGGAGATAAGTAAATTTGTCGAGAATATTTTGGGAACAACTGATGTGAGGCTTGATGTGAAACTAATTAAGGTTGTATGGAGCAGGGGCATCAGGAGTGTGCCTAGGAGGATGAGGAGGAGGATGAGGGCTCGAATGTATAGAAAGTGAAATGGCGAAGAAGATGTAAAGAGGACCACAGAAAACATCTCCTCCTCTTCTTTCCCTCGCTTGATTTAAAATATTGGGGAATGGCCACAAAATTTTCTCCAATCAGAAAGACTTCAAAAAGATAAAATATTTCATTAATTTCAGGACTTCAAATGGTGAATAGAGAGACACCATAAGGTTAAGTTTTTTCCATTTAGATCCATAATATTTCTTCAGCAAGTATTTCTTTGTAGTTAGTTTCCCCCCCTGTGGTGGATGTTTAGTAGCCTCCATCGCTGCAAGGTTGTTGAAGCTGGAGTTTACGCGACAAATCTCTTCTCCCACTAATATTTCTGGTAAATATCCTCCTTTTATTTCCCTTTCTCTATTTCAAACATTGGGAAATGTCCACAACATTTTCTCCAATAAGAAATAATTCTTAAATATCAAATATTGCATTAATTTCATGAATGCAAATGGTGAATAGAGTAACAACATTAGGTCAAGGATTGCTCATTTAGATCCATAATCTTTGGTGAGTATTTGTTTGTAGTTAAGTTAATATATGTGGCCCTTTTTTTTCCTTTCTTTGCTGAAACTCGTCGATGTTCATGGATTATAATTATTATTTTAAAGATGCATAGGATCTCTATTCGACTGTAATGGTGGCGGAGAGGACGAATAGTCAAAGTCTATTTTCAAGTGCAAACCCTCACGCCATGAAACCCTTGCAACATAATGCAAAAATGAAGGGCTTGATGTTGCCAAGATCAGAATTAGTTAAGAAATTATTAATTCTCCCGCCAGGTGCGATATTGATAGATTGTTCCCCAAGCTCATAATTGATGAAGAAATTATTAATTCTCTCACCAAATGCAGTATTTCCAGATTGTTCCCCATTTAGAGAGTAGCATTGGAACCATCAATTCAAGGTCATGACATGATTGGTCGTGCCAGGACTAGAACTGGAAAGAATCTTATCCTTGGAATCCCAAACTTGAACAAAATCATTCAACACAACCGTAAAAATGGGCGTGGATCATGTCCCTTGGCACTCATATTAGCTCCAACAAGAGAACTTGCAGAGGCTTCAGGAGAACTTGGCACTTGTAAAAAAGCACCAGGGTATGATTTTTTCTACTACAATGCCTGACTGGGTGTAGAGGCTTTCGAGGAAATCTTTAAATGTGTTAAAGAATGTAATCCCAACCACCTGCTAGGTGTCGAAACCATCAGTCCAAGTGTCCAGTTCAATTTCTGATTAGTCTAGTTTAGTCGAGTTTAACTCTAGATATTTATTGCTGATGTTTCCAATGTAATCCTATTTAACTAATTCATAACATTGAGATGATAAATCCTCTGCTCCACTTCTTTTCTATTTTTCAATTCTTGTCATGGTATCAGAGCTAGCTTGCATAAGCCTCCCTAGAGAGCGGCAACAAAGCCAAGTTGGAGTAGTAGAGAGGAGAGGCGAACCTACATAAGACTATTTGAAAGAGAAGAAGAAGTTTGAGGAATGTATTAGATGCCTCGTGAGAAGAAGCTAAAGAAAAAAAGCCAGGTGAAGCCAATGAAAGCGCCTACAAAACAAATATAAGAACTCCCGAATTTTTTTTTTTTTTGCTACAATAATGCACTGGTTGTTTAGAAGCTCAGCGTTAGTCTTAACACACTTCTTATTCATAAGCTCCACATTATAATGAGGGAACCAAGTGCTAGCAATCGCGTTAAGTATCGATCCCTTGAATTAATTACGTCTGCCGCAGGTCTAGAATGTTTCATATGTGTTAAAACTAATGTGGGATAGGATTTCATTGCCTACATTAAGGAATCCATGAAAGCAAAATGGAGTGATTCAATTAAGAAACAAAGTCCTGGGAAAATATAAGAGGTTAAAGAAGAAACAGAAGATGTTCGAGATATTTTTAGATCTGGAGATAAAGAGGCAAAAATATGCCTATGCGTTAAAGTGCATAAAATAATCTGCCGATGACAACATTCTCCCTATAATCTCAGATGCCAAGACAACCAAGGAGGCATGGGATACCCTTGAGAGGTTTTTTGGTGCAAGGGGCAGTATTGAAGTTGAAGATGAAGGTGGATTTGTAGCAGCAGATCTCAATTGAGATGAAGAGTTTGTTGAATCCCACTGTTCTCAGCCACAGGTGGATGAAGTCTGCGAAGAAATTGCAGAAGCAGTAGAGAGAGAGCACAAATATTCTTGTGAACCCCACTATACACAGTTACATGTGGACGATGATTTGATCATTCCAACAACGGAGCTTGCTGACAAAGAATTGATGATACTAGCAACATGGCTTGCTAATGAAGATATTAGATGAATACAGCAAGAGAGCTTGCTGAAGATGAAATGGTAAATACAACAACAGAGCTTGCTAAAGAAAATTTGATGATTCCAGCAACACAAATTGCTGATGGAGACTTGATGATTCTAGCAACAAAGTTTGCTGATGATGACCTGTTGATTCTGGCAACACAACTTGCTGATGATGTTTTGATGAATCCAGCAACAGAGCTTGCTGATGATATGGTGATTCCAGCAACAGAGCTTGTTGATGAGGATATGATGAATCCAACAGCATATTTTGCTAATGATATGGTAAATCCAGTAAACTTTGATAATGATTTTTTTGCTAATGATGACTGGTTGCACATGATGGAAGAAAAACATGATATTGACATGATGTTATTTGGTGAGGTAACCCCACTTCAGTTAGTGGAAGACAACTTGATTTCACTAGCACAGATTCGTGAAGAAAAGACAGAGACAGAGATAGATACAGAGACAATAACGAAGAAAGAACCAGAGACAGAAGAAAAAAAATAAGTCTAAAAATGGAAAGTAGAAACAGAGATAGAGACAGAAGAAGAAAAAGAAACAAAAAAGAATAAATTTCTCACTGAAGAGTAGAAAGAACAGAATGAATGTCATTCTGCAAATATTTTTAATTCTAACATTGATTTTCAGTGTGCAGGTAAACAAACATATTATGAAGAAGAGTTAAAGTTTATTGAAACATGGCTTGCAACACCATGTCTAGTTGAGGTCTACACAGAAGCTGTAGATGTGAATGTTGTAAACAACATCCATGATGAAAACGTGAATGAAATTTTCATACATTGGAGTTATGAAGAGATAAGATATTATTCTAATCTTATGTTGTAGCAAATTAATGGTGAAAAACGCACTACAGAAGACAATATGTGGTAGCAGCCCATATTTCTTGAAGATGTCTAGAACATGCTTAGACAACCTGGAACAGAGAAATACCTGCACCAAAAAATCAAGAAATGATGTTTGAAGGATACAAAAAAGTGAAAACTCTGAAACAATTTAGAGGTTATAGAATTTGGAAGAAGAGAAGAAGAAAACCAAATCTAGTTGAAGTCAATTTTTTTTAATTGTAAGCCTCGATGATACATAGACCAACAAGTATCTTAATTAAATTTTTATGTGGTTGTAATTAAAGGGAGTGTTAAATAATGTAATCCTAACCACCTGCTAGGTGTTGAAACCGTCAGTCCAAGTGTCTAGTTCAGTTTCTAATTAGTCCAGTTTAGTCAAGTTTAACTCCAGACATTTATTGCCGATGTTTCCAATTTAATCCTATTTAACTAATTCACAATATTGAGATGAGCAATCCTCTGCTTCACTTATTTTCAATTTTTCAATTCTTGTCAAAATGATCCAGTTGTTATCAATCTTTTTGGTGAACTGTCTTAAGATTTGGAAGAAGGAATCTCACTTTATTCTATTGCTACATCCACCTAGGGGAAACATTCGATTCAAAACCCTCTGATAACTGAATATGAAAAAGGGGGAAAATCTATTGTTTTCACTCAAACAAAGCAAGATGCGGATAGTCTATCGGTGGCACTGGGTCAGGTACTGGCATGTGAACCTTTTCATGGTAATATCTGTTAGGATGTATTTTGCGTTCTAGGACGTATTTTACAATGGCTGAAAAATTTTCCATGTCAACTTTGATGTGTTATATACAACTGCAACCCTTAATTTTGACGTGCAAATACTACGTGCCAGCAAGCTCACTGTCATTTTCATGAAAATTTTCATTATCCAGGACATTAAAAACTAGATTATTGGCAACCATCTATGAAGAATATGCATTAATTTGAAGATATCTGCATGATTTCCCAAAAAAATGGAATGGTGGCTTGGCTTTGTTCCATGATCCATCCATTAGAATGGAGGAATTACAGGCTTGGAATAAATATACAATGGGCATGTTCATGAATCATCACTAAGGTAATACACTTTCATCCTTTCCTGCGGTATTACCCCAAGCTTATTCTTGCAAATTGTTGCGATAATCTCATATAATCAAAATCCTTGCCGTTTGATTGGCTTGGGTGTTTTGGACATGCAGCTATGTTTCTCTGTGGAATATTGAAGATATCATATTCTACTTTGAGAGTAGACCTCGATGCTCAATAGGGACAATTCGATAAGTTTCCTAGGTCAGCTCATAACACTAAACGATTTTCTGGGTAAATTTTAATTCGAGTGTTTGGTTATTGCATGAAGAAACTTTATAATGATAAATAAATTTTATTACCTCACTAGAATAATTCCTGATCATAAATATATAATATATAAATGCAATCACATATCTACAAAAATCCAAAACCTCAGAACATGCTTCAGTACTGTGAGGCAATGTAAAACTTTGAGGTAGTGCTGAGTGAAAAAATTATTTTCTGATCCTTAATCCTAGGGAAATATTCAACGTAATCACACCCATTTTCTATAAATAACAGGGAGGTATCTTTTTGGGGATAGTACTTTGAACCGACTACTATTTATCTTATACAAACCTACCTGCTTCACAGTTAACCTTAAAACTTGCTTCACCTATGCTCCACACTTACCAGTCTATAATTGACTTAAAATAGAGTAGTGCTAATAGTGCAAAGGCATTTGGATACTAGCTGCATTCACCAAAATTCAATAATTAACACTTGATGATTACATATTATTACTTGTACCACTATCGTGCTCTTTTCAGACCAGAATTACGACTGGCCATATAACATTGATTCATGAAGACAACAAATCAGCATTGTCAGGAGATTCATTGATTCTAGTCAGCATTGATAGAACCCTAAAGACAAGCCAGAAGGAATAGTCAGATTTCAGGTAGAGAGAGATAAGTTGTGGGTTCAGTCAGTTAGGAAGATGAAACATGAGGGGGGAATAACAAATGAAAGAGATATCATAGGCTCGATTAATTATTGAATCATTCTAACTCTTTATTTCTTGATAGAAGCTTTTCTTTTCAATATGATCAATATGAGCCTTTCCTCCTTTGTACGCTAGCTTATTTCATCAAATAATAAGTTAGGATTTTTGTCTCTCATTCACAAATCCTTCCATTCTTTAATACATGTCCGATAGTTGAATTAGCCTCTGACTAGCCCCGCCATAAATTTATTATTGTTTTATACCATTCAATATTTCCCATTCTGCTTTCTCTCTCCCCCCTCTTCTCGGCGAATCTCGTTCAGCCACCTCTATTTCTCTCCTCTCTCCCCACCCCCAGTGAAAGTAGTTTCTCCTATGAATATCTCAGACACCGTGCTTTGGAAAGCAGTATTTTATATATTTACCCTCATCTTTTCTAATTTGGCGGAAGGTCTTTGGGACAAATCATCATGTACAGGAAAACTACTTTAAACATTTAGTTGGTTTTGAGAGAATAGGTTTCTCTCATCCAATGCTTCTCAAGCCTTGTCTATAAAACCATGGGTGATTTTTAAAGTCTTGATTTTTTTAAAAGGTCCACTTAGTTTATTACTTTGTTGTGCCTACAATATAGCTACATGCCACACAGTGATCCACACCTCATTAGGGTGTAGTATTTTTATTTAGCATGGTTTTATATTTGAATGTAATGTAATGTTCTGAGCATGAAATCAATACAAAAATTAGAAAAACTTGTAAGAAAATGAATCTAAACCATGTAAATTAATCATATTCTTTTTTTATAATCACAGAAGTGGATTCTACTAAGCTTTCTTAATATTGTACAAAGTAAAATGAATAATATTTTTTGTTTGTTTTTGGATTTTTTTTAGCGTTTTTGAGATAATAAATTAAGCATGAGAACAACCAACACCGTGAACTCTTTTGAATAATTTCCATGTTCATAATAGTGATTTCATTTATTATTCAGCTTTGCTAATTGACTACTGAAGAGTTTCACCAAACAAGGTGTTTTCTTAATCTACATATTTAAGAAATGGAAAATGTATATATTGTGTTATAAAAGGCTCATATGGAATATTGTGATTTATCCATCCTATTTTTTTAGAACTCATGATCAGGTTACTCTCAAGTAAATGAAAGCCAATTGGCATGCTTGCCTAGAAAAAAAGGTTAGGTTGAAGGTGAGGTTAATATCTTGCCTTTCATTTTTTACAATAATTAAAATGATTTATGTGTAGAGATAAACATAATTATTTCATCATTCAGTAAACTCAATTACTTACACATAATTTTCTTGTTGTTTCATAGAATTGAATGCATTTCATTATTCAATTGAATAAATTAACAACCAAATTTGCAATTGTTTCTAATTTTTACATACTCCTAGCCATCCACTTATCAACGTGGATTTCAAACATGTCACATCTATTCGAGTTTATAGAATTTCCTCTAAAGTTAGTAGTCTTCCATACCTTAAGAGACCATATCAAATGTTGATCTTCATGCTCAATTATCATGTCTTCAACTGACAAATTATAAAATTCAAAACAAATCATGCATATGCATCAAGGCATATTCCTACAACTTGCTCTTCCTATAAAAAATTGAAAGCATGAATCAAATTTACTAAAAAAATTCAAATTCATGCATACCTCTTTCTTCAGCTAGCCATCTAGTTCAAAATTGATTCTTATCTCGAAGATGAGACTTCCTCCATGTTGAATTGTACCTACAAACTGTTACGAAACTTTCTCTCAAAATATGTAAGTATAGAATATTCCTGCAATGTCATCATGATTCTTCTTCTACAAATTGAAGAATATCTCGTTATTTCCTTTTTTGGAGTATCGTTGAGATCCTCTCTTGCTATGACATGATACAAAGAGATGAGGCATGCATTGGTCCTACTGCTAGATGACTTATTTTATGAATACCTAAATTCTTCATATTCATATTCTCCTATCTATGATGCCAAAATTAATACTTCTACATGATCTACTCTCTAAACTCAAAACCTCATTATGATGGAGCTAATAGAAGAGATCCTTGGGATCTTCAACCTTAGGCTTCTTTTCAGGCTCTTTTGCTTCTTCAAATATGTGAGCTCCATCCCTTTCCTTTAAGGATTCTTAGGAAAGTCTCACTTGAAGTATACATAATCATTACATTCAAATAATTTTATTTTGGATATATTTATCTTCTTTTGACGAGGTTCGAACTTCCAAAGCTTCATTTTCTTCAAATTATTTACTTTAGCAGCAAAGGCTTGGGACTTACCATTGGGATCGATGTTGTCCTTTTCCTTCAATTTAGTCTCTTCCAAGATGCATTGAGATCAAAAATAAGCTTGGAGTGCCTTTCCATGAGTAGATACTAGTCACAAAAGTGTTCCATTATGGAGGTAGATCATTGAGCACACAGGTTGTCAATTTTGCATCTGAAACCATCTACAAGAGCTTGGAGTTTATCCCTCAATAGACATGTCTTCACTAGGTATGAGGAGACGTCTTCATCAAAGGATAGTCTTGCCTTGTACAAGCGACTCCTTAAAGATATCCTTTGTCTTGAAGTGCTTACTGCATATAGCTTAGTCAACCTGTCATAGATGTTTTTTTCCTTTTTCAATTCTACAATAAATGGAGTAAAGTGCTCCTTGATTTATTCAATAAGGATTATTTGATCCCTTGTTTCATCCTTGAAGTATTTGTTCCATTCTTTGGTATTGCTCTTATCTATTTTGGAAAATTTGTCTAGGGCATGGTACATGACATCATTTTATATGAGGATAATATCTATCATGTTCTTCCATGCTTGGAAGTTGGATGTTCCATCAAGCTTATTACTTTTTTTGCAGAATGAAGACATAGTATTAGATTCTTGAGACATAGAGAGCAATAAAAAAATTACTTGAATTTGATAATTCCTTTAAGGTAAACTTCCATTGTACGCTTGTATTAAATGGTCCCAGGACTAAGATGCCAAGGTGTTGCCTCTTTTGTCTTCTAGCTAGGTTACACTGTAGTTACCACTAGAGTCTTTCTAACTCAACCTTATTCTATTCCAAATAATTGTGGATTCCTTCTCATCAAAAAATATGTAATTCATTGCTTTAATAAGAGATTTGGTACTTATATTAAGGTTGTTATTCTGTGCAAATAATATGCTACTTCAGCCCTATAGTTAGGGCTTACAATAGTCACTGCAAAAATATTAAAACTAGGCTTAAAATTCCACTCGAACCTGTGATCTCCTTTTAATTGCCAAGTGACTTCTTCCCTGGCTTAAAGTTCTACTTTTCAGACACTGTAGGCCTTCCAAACTTAAGCCTACATAACTTACCTTTCTTCACAAGTGAGACAAAACCTCTGACCTTGGTTAGGCCTCTTTTGGGGCTGCCTCTAGAGGTTTCTAGGCCTATTCAAATACTCTAGAACCCTCGACTTTGTAGCACAAATTTTTGGATTTGCTAGCTTCTTTTCTAGCCTTATACTAGCCCTGAGACCCTCCTAAGGTAGATCTGAAAATAAATAAATAAATAAATAAAAACAAAAATAAATAAATAAATAAAATTTGTTCATAGAAGTATTCGAGTGCCCAAACTTTCCTTTGATCCCAGGTTTAGCCTTCTTCCCTTACTTCTTTTGCTCTTGATTAATTTAGCCTTCAAATAATTAACAAACAATCTACTTTTCTTGACTTGGAAACCTTTTTTAATTAAAACAATAGTTATCTTCCATTTTCCTATGACCTTTACCTTATCTCTAATACCATGTCGATAAATTTTTTATGGAAACAACAATACACAATTCTCTTATCTTGAAAAATTACTTGTGATAATCATTTATCTTTTCTTATTTATTATTATTATTATGTTTTTATCCTAAAATAATTTTCCAAAAACTTAATATCACAAAAAACAAAGAATGACACAAGATATAGGCTCCAAGCCAGGGTAAATCCCCTCTGAAGGGAAAACAAAAAAAAAAATCTCTTCTTATAGAATCAATTCAGATAATACTTCCAAGACTCAAGACAAAAATAGGACATCCACCAAGAGCCAATCGAATAATCAATCAGGTCTTCTCCAAGACAAAATAGACTCTCTAAGGACAACGAAGCAAAATAACTTCAAATAAAGGCTGGAATACCCTTTCGACCTTTGAAAAAATATTTTCTACTTTTCTTGCAATTCTCAAAATTCTATAGTATCCAGAAACTCTAATTACTTTGCACGTGTGAGCTATAATAGAAATAATTTCAGAGATCAAACATTGTTATGGTTTCTTGCTTCTTTGTTATGGTTTTCCTTGCCTTCCAAGGCCTTCCCACATCATTTCCAATTGCAGATCGAATGCGAGATGTGTGTCAAATGTGGTTGAAGTTCCCAAATAGCCTTTCTAAGAGGTTCAAATAGCCCTCTCTAGGTTGACTTCATCATAGTTGGTCGAATTGGTCTTGGGAGTTCTCTAGACTATTATAGAGACAAAATAATAATTATCTTCTTGACACAAGTGCCCAATAGGGTCTTTTGAAAAATTTGAATATTTGACTTATGTAAGTCCTAGCAACATTAATAGAATGCTTGACCTAATTGAAAAAATACTTGAATGTAATGTTCCAAAATTTTCATGAATAAATTGGAACATTAATTTTTGCTCATCTTGTATAGTTGGTGAATAAAAAGGAAGAGGAGGCCTCTTGACATAAATAAAACCCTTCCTAATGTAAAAATGGAACCATGGAGCAGCTTATTTTGCACCTCCTAGTGTGAATAGGGGGAAACAGAATGAGGATAAGTTCAAGTTGACCAAGTCAACTGCACAGCCTAAGGAGGATTAGCTTGCTTGAGAAGATAGTGCAGTTTTGGAGGGAAAAGATTCACATGATGTTGAAACCCTAATAGGTGGGACCCAAGGTGAAGGAGCTCATAGCCCTCATAAGGAGAAGGAGGGGAGAAGAGAGGGGTTAGCTTATGATTTTTGAATTCCTTGTCTGCTTAGACATTTCTGCAAACTCCTATTGTTTAGCAGAGTTTGGAGGGATTCCTGCTTAGGAGTTCCCAATCCTTAATTGAGTCATCTCGTGAAGGGAATTGTTCAGAAATTCTCCACATTGGGTTGAAGGCCAAGCATTCCTTCTTCTACAACATTATTCTTGGTGCAGAGGATGTTGTGCTACTAGGCAGTGTAATGGAGAGGTTCACATCATCAGTTCTTGAGCCTATTTTCCAGTGGAGAGAGCTTCCTTTTCATTGGAGGATATGTATAAGAACATCCGGAGTTGATTTCACATCTTGGAAAGTGGCCAACTTATTTCCCATCCTCTATAGCGTAGTTCACTGGGAGATCTGCAATATTTTTGAGATAGCAGCAGTAGCAAGGTTTGATCCCTTGCTAGTGAGCCCATTCTTTGGAGAAAAGGCCATTCTCCGGGAAGGCTTGTATTATATTCCTCCTCTGTATTTGAAAATTTTCAGATATAATCATACTCAGTGTTGTAGTAACTACATTTTCTAGCTCTACATTTGCAGATCTACATTTCTATACATTGTACCTTCATGTAACCCTTGCCGGGTGATCTTCATTTTGTATAATGAGGAAGGAATTCTCATTTTTCTTACCATTGGATGCTCATGTATTTTTGATATGATATGTCACATTATTTACTGTAGAAACCCTAGCAAAAATAATGCTATTCTTGTTTCAGTCTTTTCTACATAATCTAGACTATGGGGTTTTGAGCTAGATTGAGGCATATTGTTTTGAGAGTTCTGTTTATATGAGTTGGATTCAATTGTTTCACCTATAATTCTAAAGAGAGTCATATATTGGGTCATATAAGGGATCTCAGTCCCATTTCTCACTTATACAGCGTTACTTTCTGAGGGAAGCTGTTTTATGCTTGCATGTTGCTATAATTTTCAGCTAGTTCATTGTGGGAGATCTGAATAACCTGCTTAAGGTTATTTCTTTGAGCTTATATTCTACAGGGAGTTTGTATCAAATATATTCTAAGGCATCCTAGCACTCTATTTCCTTATTTTTACATGGGCTTCCTTATACAACATCCCTAAGGAGCTTTCTACAGCAATTCCTGAATAGGAAAAGTCACATATCTATAGACAAAGATTGCAAAAGGCCAGGTAGCCTCTGGTTCTCTCCCTTCCTTGGAAGGAGACAAAACCAGTAAATGCCTTAGTAGTCCATCTCTGGCACAGACTTCTGATATTTCTGAAAAAGGAATATTCCAGTGGTATCAGAGCATGATCTCTAGCTCAGCCTGTGAGATTAAGCTATCAGAAAAGTGTTGACAAGAAGTAGAAAGCATAGGATGAGATTACTCTCATCTCTTTTCAAATCTAATAAGAACCTCTCCAAAGAGGTTGTGCAAGAAGAAGAAAGAAGAAGTAGTGAAACTCCCAAGGAGTTTCAAGAAAGAGAAGATTTTCTAGTCGGATCTGCAAGATTTGTGCATGAGGAACATCTAGAATCCTCATGTTATGGATATTTGCACTCAGCCATATCATCAGAGCCTCAAAATTTTGTTAGTGACTCCTTAATGAAGAGGGAAAGAGGAGTGAGTTTATCGGATGCACTGCCAAGGGTCAAATCTCCTTTGGGTGAAGGGTCCTCTTCTCAAGAGGAAAGCTTCAGTGAAACCTCTAGAGGGTTTCAGAAGGAAGGATAATATCGGTGCACTTCCAGTTATCAGGGAGGGAGTGCAGAGAATGGAGGGCCACAAGAAGAAGTGGGTAGATGGCCAGAGGAGGAGGAGCTCTCTTCCCCACTTGAGGAGGCATCTACCCACGTTGTCATGTTCATAAAGGGGTAGCCAACCATATCAGTAGTTGGACTAGCCAATGCATTTCAGAAAGAGACTCTTGCAGCCCTACAAGATGTCTCAAGGGCTTCCCAAGGTATGCAAAAATTTCCATGCTATAACACTTCAGAAGATCTCAATGAAGGCTTTGAAAATCTGTTTTCACATGGCCCAGGATCGAAATGCCTTGCTGGTGAGGAGAGGCAAGCCTATACAGTGTTGTGCAATAGGGGTTTTATCCAAGAATGGATCAACACTAATTCCTTTGCATCATTATTGAGTTGCATGCAGCATGAGAATTTGTGGTGCAAGGATTTTGGGAGCATCATGCATGAGGTGCCATCCCCTAATGATGTTTTGCTTCTAGCACTCTTGGGTTATGTTGGATTCAAGGGGTTAGTTGGTAAAAGGTCTCTCTTGAGAAACCTTCAATGGGTTACATCTCAACCCCCCATGAAGTGTAAGATGGAATACTTTCTTGGGGAGATTGGTGGTCTTCATTGGGAAGATGCCAAGGGAGAGGATAACCAAGGGCAACCAAACTTGAATGAGGGAAGATGGATGGAGAGCAAGAGGCTTGTGAGCCACTTGCAGATCTATGACATAGGGAAACAAGAATCAAAGCTGTGCTGGCTACTCAGGAGACAATTTTTCCATCATGAGACATATCCTATTTCCAAGGGTATGAGGGAGAAATGAACTTGGCAGGGTACTTTCATCATGGGGCAACAAGGAGTGTTGATACATTATGATGGCATGATCATTATGTTTTCACTACATAATGTGTATGATGGAGGTATGGTGAGGCAACAAATATCTTTGTTGCTTTGGAGGATGGAGAGAGAGCAAGGGCACGAATGCTCTCCCACTTGGCATAGTAATACAATGAGGAGGAATGGCACTATGAGGGTGAAAGGAGTGCTTCCACCATGGGAGGTACCTCTCATATGCAGCAACATTATGGAGAAAACTTTTGACAAATTACATGTCAAAATATGGAGCTATATTTTGGCAGGGGCTTGTTTGCATGAGTCAACAACATTATCTCTTTGGGGCAGTGACCTATGGATGAAATGTGCCAAGAGGAAGTGTGGTGGATCCGTAACCCACAGGTCCCAGGATCATTTCATATTTATTTCACTTGATGGACAAAGAGGAGGTGAAATGGGTAAGGTATTCATATATTACTATGCTACATTCTTCTTGACTTAGATACCCAAGCATGAGAAGAAGGATCTTCTTGCAACACCTAGTTCATTCCTCTTCATGGGAGCATGCCAAACAATTATGGAGGGTTCATTGATGGATCCATACATCATATTACTCCCAGTATATGGTAATAAATTTGTTCTTACATTGGTTTAATTGTATAATATTACCATTATTTTGCAGTGCATGGCTCTACAAGAGGGCAGCCTATTCATTAAGCTCCATAAGCATTATTGGGCCAGACTATGTGAAGGAGACAATAATCTCTTATATGTCCATGGGCAAGTGTTTATTTCCATGCATGTTCAGCTTATATATTCAGCCACCTCCTATACATTATCAGATGTGAGAGCATGCATTATTTCCCATGTACTAGAAGACAATTTTCCCTATCACTTCTTCAAGCAGCAGTTTGGAAAACTGTACTGTGACCAATTGGAGGACTATTGGTACCTTATTGCACAACATAAAACCTTCAGTAATTCTTTCAGTTTGTTGCTAATCATGTGTTTCCTTTCTTATATTATCATTATATTTATAAAGAGCATGGTTAGAGGAGAGACACATAAGGAGGATGTGTCCTTGTTGGGAGAGGACTCCCATATTTTCTGCAGTGCATGTTCTAAAAGGAACATGGAAGGAGACATGGCCCTTACAACAACATATTTTTTACTTAATGAGGAGGAAAATGAGATGGATAGGTTTTCATATGGCATTGATTTATTATCCATTATGTGTATGATGGATTGGGATAGCTTGATTCACATCGCTGAGAGAGAGACCTTTGGAGGTCTAACTTCTTTCTTGCCATTGGAGGGCACTCATGTTGCAACCCAGGATTGTTATATCCTCATCAATTGTCTTGAGTGGGGAGGGGGATAGCATGGGATAGGCCTTCTTTCCTATCATGTTCATTCATGCAGCCCACCTACACTTCAGGAGCCAAAGGTGGAGGAGATTCTTCATGAGTTACCATGCTGGAGGGTGACTCATTTTATATAGATGATAGCTTGGGGTGGAGGTTTTACTTTCGGGAATTATATTTCCCATGCATATTACACTCCATGCCTTGAGAAGACCTCTATACCACACATGGTTGTCTCCTTGAGAACTTTTCTTCTCATGATCTTAGTCATTTGGGGTGTTTCACCAAATACTAGTCTATATGCTTGGGAGAGGCACTATGGAGTTTCATGGATCAGATGGCATCATATTATTTGGAGGATTACATCATATGCTAATGCTACTAGAGGAGGTAAGGAGATTCACTCAGTTCTATCCTTGCAGTTGATTGAGAACAAGAAAAATTTAGGAGGCGAGGACTGTAATGTTCCAAAATTTTCATGAATAAATTGGAACATTAATTTTTGCTCATCTTGTATAGTTGGTGAATAAAAAGGAATAAGAGGCCTCTTGACATGAATAAAACCCTTCCTAATGGAAAAAGGGAACCATGGAGCAGCTTATTTTTCACCTCCAAGTGTGAAAATGTGGCAAAGGCATGAGGATAAGGTCGAGTTGACCAAGTCAGCTGTGCAGCCTAAGGAGGAGTAGCTTGCTTGAGAAGACAATGCAGTTTTGGAGGGAAAAGATTCACATGATGTTGAAACCCTAATAGGTGGGACCCAAGGTGAAGGATCTCACAACCTTCATAAGGAGAAGGAGGGGAGAAGAGAGGAGTTACCTTATGATTTTTGAATTCCTTGTCTGCTTAGACATTTCTGCAAACTCCTGTTGTTTGGTAGAGTTTGGAGGGATTCCTGCTTAGGAGTTCCCTCTCCTTCATTGAGTGGTCTCTTGAAGGGAATTGTTCAGAAATTCTCCACATTAGGTTGAAGGCCAAGCATTACTTCTTCTACAACATTATTCTTGGAGCAAAGGATGCTATGTTGCTAGGTAGTGCAATGGAGAGGTTCACATCATCAGTTCTTGAGCATATTTTCCAGTGGAGAGAGCTTACTTTGCATTGGAGGATCTGTACAAGAACATTCGGAGTTTATTTCACATATTTGCAAGTGGATAACTTATTTACCATCCTCTACAATGCATTTCACTGGGAGATTTTCATTATTTTTGAGATAGCAGCAGTAGCAAGGTTTGATCCCTTGCTAGTGAGTCCATTCTTTGGAGAAAGGGAAAACCCTTCTCCGGGAAGGCTTGTATTTTATTCCTCCTTTGTATTTGAGTATTTTCAGATATAACCATACTCAGTGTTGTAGTAAGTTCATTTTCCAGCTCTACATTTGTAGATCTGCATTTCTATACATTGTACCTTCATGTAACCCTTGCCGGGTGATCTTCATTTTGTATAAAGAGGAAGCAATTCTCATTTTTCTCACCATTGGATGCTCATGTATTTCTGATCTGATATGTCACATTATTTATTGTAGAAACACTAGAAAAAATAACGTTTTTCTTGTTTCAGTATTTTCTACATAAGCTAGACTATGGGGTTTTGAGCTAGATTGAGGCATATTGTTTTGAGAGTTCTGTTTATATGTGCTAGTTTCAATTTTTTTACCTCTAATTATGAAATTGAGTCATATATTGGGTCATCTAAGGGATCGCAGTCCAATTTCTCACTTATATAGCATTACTTTCTGAGGGAAACTGTTTTATGCTTGCATGTTGCTGTAATTTTCAGCTAGTTCACTGTGGGAGATTTAAATAACCTGCTTAAGGTTATTTATTTGAGCTTATATTCTACAGGGAGTTTTTATCACATATATTCTAAGGCATCCCAACACTATATTTCCTTATTTTCACATGGGCTTCCTTATATAGCGTCCTTAAGGAGCTTGCTGCAACAATTTATGAATAGGAAAAGTCACATATCTATAGACAGAGACTGCAAAAGGCCAGGTAGAATCTGGTTCTCTCTCTTATTTGGAAGGAGACACAACCAGTAAATGCCTCAATAGTCCATCTCTAGCACAGACTTGTGATATTTTTGAAAAAGGAATATTACATTGAACACGAAACTGATGTTTTACAAAATAATCTTCCTTTTCATCTTTTGATACAAATATGAGTCAAATGAAAATTATCAAGACCGAAACTAGTTACTTTTTCCAACATCATCAACATGATACTATGATTCTTGTTTGATTGTGTATAGTTATATCATTACTTGTGATTCAAGTGTTGAAAATATCTCATTACATATTGTTCTCATGTCAGATTGATATGAAAAATCAGTTTTTTTCAGGCAGCAAATGGGAATAAAAGGAAAATGATATAAATCTATCAAAGAAGATAAACTCATGAATTATATCATAAGATTAATGAACGGAAACTATGGACAAAATTCATTAATGAAAATGTTGTTGATAATCTTGAATTAAAAACAATATGAACTTGTGTCACTCCATTTTTGTACCTGCTTCTATGCTTGAAGCATGCTTTGTACTGAAAAAAATAGTTCTTATTATTGCATATCAGAAGTCGTGGGCTAAGAGAGTGCTCTATTTGATGAATATAGCAAGTACGGGAAAATAAATACCAACATTAAACATATGGAAGAACCATTGTTTAAATATTGAATGCACCCCCTAAGTGTTAGTTGGATCGATGGTTATTTTTCCTCCATGTAACATCAGTTAAGCAGATAAATCCCTTCCATGGTTAAAATAAATCCTTGAGATTTAATTAGAAAACCCTTTATTACATATCCACATCCTACATGTTCAGTGAGACATATAAATTCTATTTGTCTATTATTTCCGTACTAGGAATATATTTAAGTCAGCATGGCCAACATGCACACTATTGACTTGATTACATTGTGAAATCAAATGGCATTAAATTTGCACAAATAAAACTGATTTGAAAGACCTTGAACTTCCAACAGCCACAATTTTTTCATATTATGTACCTTCAGGGTCCACAACCGCTCATTTCATTAGGGCTGGAAAGTCCCATACAATGGGAAAGAAAGATGTGGGGTGCATAGTGTATGGTTGGCCCATGCTCTTCCATGATGGACTTGGACATTGGAGGTGGTTTACTATTTGTTGCTAGACCTTGTTTGGATGTTTGAAAGACAGTATTCATCGAAGTGTTGGATAAGTATGGAGCTTGGTGAATTCATGTTGTTGATGCATGAAGGGAGTTTGTGTGCTTGGAGTAGAGTTGGATATTTTAGAATGAGAAGAAACTCCCAAAATCACCATGAGAGCATAATCCCTTGAAATGTGAACTCTTGTGTTGAGGGAGTGTATATGTAGGTGTGGGAGTATTTAAGGTGACACATTACCTTTGATATGCATTGTCCTTAAGGAGACACATGACCTTGGATATGCATTGGATATTAGGACCTTTAGAGGATTGTTGGACCTTGGGGAGTAGTGCTCATGCCATGGAGACCTTGCTTGTTAATCACTCTCACCTTTGATCCTAACACATGACACTTAGAGTAAATTTCTTCACATGGGTGGA
The DNA here is from genome assembly GCA_034641835.2 of Pinus albicaulis. Lineage (NCBI taxonomy): Eukaryota > Viridiplantae > Streptophyta > Pinopsida > Pinales > Pinaceae > Pinus > Pinus albicaulis. The sequence continues at coordinate 740,377,718 of CM076570.1, read as the reverse complement.
CCTAATTGTGTCTAGTAAGTTTGCTTGTAGTGGACTAGGTCCACTTGTTATTGTAAAGCCCATTTACCTCTCATATAAATAGAGGAAGGAGTGAGTTTTTATTTTAGTCAATCTTGTAGTTGTGCAAATTCCTTTTCATAATTTGGTTAGGGATGTAAGAGAAGTGCTACTCTCTCTCTATTTCAATCTTCTTTGTACTTTATGTGTTTTTTCCTTAAGGTGCTAGGATTGCTTGGAGAATTCACCAGAAAACTTCACACACACACACACACATACACACACACACACAGATATATATATATATATATATATATATATATATATATATATAACAAATGAAACCCATGAACACAATCACAACTATCATATAACTCTCCATGCTTTCAAAAACCCTAGATAAGGAAAACCAAGAGAAACCCTAGCTCCACCAAAGATACTCCAACAATCTAAAATCACCATGAGAAAAACCTCCATTTTAGAGTATCTTTGGTGGAGCCACTGTAAACCCTAAGTTATTTTGGAATTGTGTTATTTCATATTTGACATACAGCTTGCCACTGCCTTGCAGACCTTGTCACTCCCATAAATTATGTTATTTCAAATCTTTCAATTCCATATTTTCATAAATACAAAGTCCTCAATAAGATAGGTGAACGCTTCCATATTCATAGTTAGATAATACTCCAATAATATATACATTTTTTGTACTGATAAAATTTTTTCTTGTTATCACCCTAGTAATTCTTAGGTTGTGGGATGAGGATTTTTGTAGTTAAGAAAACCAGGGGTAACCAAGAACCACTTTTATAATTCAGGATCTAGCCTTCCTAAGTTTTGGAGAGGGATCTCTCCTTAAGATTAGCTTTCTTTAGTAATGGATTTTAGGCTAGTTATGAATGGATAATTTGGTTTTATTTTAAATTTTGGTGGGAATAAAGGATTACAATGGAAACCATAAAAATATTTTTTTTAACCATTGGGAAATGGAGTCAAATTTCTAGCTGACAAGACTTGAAAACCAAGGTCAAAAGATGCAAATATGCTAAGGACAAGTTAGATAACTTTCAGTGGGTTTGAAAGGCTAATTTGATGAAATGTTGTGATTCTAGACTAAGGGAAATTAATAATCCTTAGATCACAGAAACAAAGAGGGAAAGGTGAGGTCAAACGATACTAAAGAGAATTTAAGAATTATCTAGTCTGGAAATTAGCAAAAGACATAAATAATGATAACTAGTAAATACAGAGAGCTTTTTAACACTAATTCTGTAATAACTTTCCTAGTTTATCATTTAAGAAGGAAAACAAATATGATATATAAATGAAACTTAAACAAGTACACAATGAAAAGGAGAAAATACTGTACTCATTTGTTTATCTCATGAATCCTTAAATATGATGTCCTCCGCTTCAGTTTCTAGCTTGCTGCTTCAATTTAACTCACAAAAGTCCCAATGTTTCAACCAAATAAGTCTATAGTACTCTTCAAAATTTAGAAAAACTGAATACTTTGAAAGATGAAGTATTTATACAAATACATTGTTTACAAAATATCTCAAAGTTCGAGATAATATCTCAAGCAAAAATAGGAAATATTACATAAGAAGAGGGACAACAACAAAACATTTTTCAAGTTGTTCTCTTTTACAAGAAAATATAGAACTGATTATCCTAATCGAACTGATTTCATGATGTGCTGGGAGCATTGCTGGCATTGTATGCATTACCTCGTGGAAGATGACTTGTAGATCACTCCTTTTCACTTTCAATCCTAATACTCTTTATCTTTGATTTTCACTATTTTATTGCTGTAATTGAAAAATAACCAGCAGTAACATTCTTTTTTACTAATACTCTTTGACATCTGATACACTTTGACTATTGATTTTTCACCTTGATATTAATCTCATTTACTGCAAACTTTCATAGTAAATCAATAAATTCTTTCCATTGCTTTGCGCTGGGAATTTTCATGCTCTTTAGCTTCTTGTAGCTTTCATCTGCTTCCGTGTATTTTGCAAAATTGGGCTTAATCATAAAAATATGCTTGATCTCATTTTGCAAAAAGAATAAGTTTTCAAAATGTTCCAGAATGACTTTACCATTAGGAGACCCTTGAGGTAAAGGTTTATTGATCTGTTCTTTGGCATATGCCTCGATTTTGTTGTCATAATCCTTCTATGTCATTAACTTCTCATTCAATGCATGAATATCTGGTAAACCTGCATGTGACAATACTTTGTATTTGGTCTCAAATATGGTGATAGCCACGTTCATATCTTTGCACCTATCTTCCAAATTATTCATCATGTTTCTTTTATTTAGGAATTTCTTAATTTGAAGGATGGCCTCTGTTCTGTTAGTAATTTTCAAATCTTCTAATTCTTCCCTGTTTTTGCTGTTAAAAAATGCTATGAGTTGAGCCGCTTGTGGTGGCTTATTTTCAATTTCTTTCTTGGTTTTCTCAATTTTTGCTAAGGCGGCTTGTAGCAGATCTTTTTTCTCATATATTATCTAAATAGAAGGCCATTGTAAGTGAATGCCTTCAATGATTTTTGTCCACAAATGATTTTTGATGTAAGAAACCTACTTAGTGATATTTACTTGTTGTTGAAGAATCTTAACCTGTTCCTGTAATATGTTAGCCCTCAGTTCCTATCCTTTTGAAGTGATTAAGGCATCTCTATTGGATGTTTTCAGATTTCTGATGGTGCCTTTTAAATTGATTATCTCTTTATCTTTTATGGACATGTCTTCCATAGCCTTGATTATGGCAACTTTTTCCGCTGTTGTATTTATCTATGATGTTGATGAAGAAGTGGTAGAGATGTCCTTAGAAGTAATTGACACTGCAGTTGCCAATACTCCTTACGGTGCCAAATGTTCTACCAATGTTGAGGGGATAGTTGTGCTTATAGTTGGGATAACTTTAGGAATGATAACTTCCCGAGCTTTCTTCAAATTTTCATTTTCATGCATGAAAGCTTCTATTTACTTTTCCATTTCCTTTATTTGGGCTGTCATCTTTAGAACAAGCTGACTTAATTCATCATTCTCTGTCTTTTGTAGAAGGAAATCCTTTTCCTGAGGATGTTCACTTTGAGGAAATTTCAGCTGTCTCCTGAGAGCTGCTATGTCTTCATTTTTCTATTTGATTATTGCCTTTGTCCCTTCAATGTTTGCTGGGTCAACTCCTGCTTCAATCACTATATCTTCCAATTCTTTGATTCTTAAGCCATTGGCATAAAATGATGCTTTATCCAATTTCATTTGATTATGAAGATTTATCAGTGTTTTTTCAAGCTTAATAGAATTCATAGTCTTGTTGACTATTTTGGAATACAGCATCTCTATATTACTCCTGTCGAATTCTATTTGGTCCAATTCATGAACAGCATCTGCATCCACTTCCAAGTCTGTATTTGAGTAGTCTACAATTTTTTTTGGATCAGTCATACTGGGCTTTAGAAATGACATTACAAACTTGTTTGAAGAGTAATCAAAAGCTGAGAGGAGTCTATCTTTTTTCCCAGGCTTTTCTTTAAGAAAGTTAGAATATACTTCATTTTTTATTTCTTCATTTTTTCTCTAATTTGTCTGAACCTGAATTGAATATCTGACTCTGTGTTGTCTGTTTCCTTGGAAGAAGAAGGAACATCAAAAAAAAATTTCTTCTCAACCATGATGGTGTCTTTATTTTGTGCTTCAAGTTGGACATTTTGAAGCTCTTTGAGTGTTTCATTTACAATTAAGGTGGCCTCATCATCAGTTTGGTGGCCATTGTTATCCTCAAAATTAATATCTTTATCCCTTTCTTCATCAGTCAATTTACTTTTCTTACTGTAGGGAATTATGAATCTCTTATCTAGAATAGTTTCCGTTGTGAAACTGCATTCTTCTCTGTTTCTTTTATGAGAAAGTTCAGCCTTTTTGTTGACTATAACAATCTATATTTGATCCACCTATTTATCCTATTCACTGTTTCCCTGTATGCCCTGTGAGTCGTCATCAAATAAAGGATTTTCCTCCCACTCAGGTTTATTGGCAAATTTTTCAATTTTAATCTTAGAATCATGCAAGAAAGAAGACAATTTGCATTTCAATCTGATTTGGCTTAAAACACCCTAAGGATCATAATTCCACATAAATCTGTATGGGAATTTGTATTCTTCCAACTTGATATTAATCTTGTTTACTGCTTCTCTGTTGTTAACAATGAATAGCCCAACTTGATTTTTGAGTTTAAACTGAGTCTTTTTCTTGGAGGCCATAAAATTGACTCCATCCACATTCAAAAGTTGCCTCAAATATTCTAGAGAAAAAATCCTTGTAGTCACAAATCTAGGCTATTTATATGGGGCTAAGAGTGCACCATACACTCTGATCTCTGTGTGATTTTTATACAAGTACCAGTCCCATGTTTTACAGCTCTCAAATATCTGTAAGATCCTCTTATTTTCTTCATTAATTCTAGGGGTTTCTTCTTTATTCAACAATTTCATTGTAGGTACTATAAACAAGTCATTGAAGTCTACATATGTGTATTCCCTGTTCCATTTTCTCAAAATGGATGGCCAAAATATAACTGAAAATAAATTCCCTTATGGATCTTGCTTCTGAAACTTAATGGGGAATTTTTCTGCTTGGTAATACAAGAAGAGATGAAGCAAATATGAACTATATCTGAAAACTCCTTCTTGAGGCAATCTAGACAACTGATAATGCATGTTTTCTTCCATAAACTTTGCAAAATTGTATACAATAGATGGAAGCTGACCAGGACTTAAAGTAGACAGAAAACCTAGGATAGAAACATCCGTGAACTCATTATTATCATACCCAAGTATGAATGACAACATAGAAATAACCTATCTTGTTTCTTCTGGGAATTCAAATGTATCAAATGGAGGATTGACCTTAGGGATATGAACCTGTGTGGGGAAAAATGTCTAGAAGATGTTAAATCTGGAAGCAAAGTTAAAATCCAAGTAGAGTTGAGTTAAATCCTCTATAGACAATGAAGAAACATTGGGATCATGTTTTAATTATAGCATTGAGTTTATGGATTCAACATTAATGTAGAATATAACCTCCTTATCCTTATTGACAATGCATCTCTGATCAGGAAGATAGTATGCTTGACACAATCTAACAAAGTCAGGGGCTGCATGAGTAAGTGGAACAATATACTTAAGCAGATTAGACTCCCACACTGGTATATCCTTGTCACCTTTTTCAACATATTTTCCCAAACACCAGTTATGGACATCAAGTAGATTGAACTCAACCAAAGGATCAAAAATTCTGAAATCAAGATCAACAAGAGCACTCTCTTCTTGTGATGTAACTGGAGGTTGGACAGGTCTAACAACTTCAATAGACTTAGCAGTGAGCACAGGGGTGGGTTTATCAAGTTTAGAGGACTTAGGCTGAGGTATCTTAGCAGAGGTTTTCTTCTAAGACTTAGGGCCTCCTGATTTGAGGGTTACTTGCTTCTTAGTCATTTTTTAATTGAATAGAGCAAGTTTAAACTATTTGCTAAGTTCTCTTTTTGGAAATAAAGGGTTTTTGAAGGGTTTTTCTGGCAAAATACGACTCTGAGCAGGGCTCTGGATGATAAAAAGGATTTTTAGTGCTTAGAATATGGCTTTGATCAATTTCAACAATGAAAAATGATCAAGGAGTGGCTAAAACATGCTAAAATGGAAAGGAGGGATTCTGGGGAAAATTTGATAGGGTTTCCCCTGTATTTTGAAGGTTTCTAAACTTCTCAGATGGTTATTTCAATTGTTTAAATGAAATGATAGTCTTTAATGGTCAATTTCCCTTGAATTGAAGGTTTTTGCAGGTCGAAAAGAGTGAAAAATACCTGTGAAAGGCATATTTGCCATCGATGAAGGTTAGAATTCCACTCACAGTCTTCAATTCTGGTATATTGGACTGCCAGAGGTTATGGAAGTTCTCAGTGAGCAAATTTTAGATTGAAATGGTCGCTCAAATGGATATTGGTTCACAAGCAATTTCAAAAATAGACACATGAGGTTCTGCAAAGATTTTCAAAGGTTATCAGGTGCAAATACGTGAAAATTCAATGAAAACCATAAGTCTTAATACATTAAACCAAAATTTGAATCATAGTTTAAATGCATTAATTGCAGGTATGGCGGGAGCGGTTTTGTATTGGGCTGGGCGGTTTATCGCACGACTTTAAGGTGGTAAGTGGAAAAGCACTTTTTGCACGTGATCCAGTTAAATCATGACACGTCAACACATGGTGGTTTGGGAAAACAACCCATATTGCACAACTTTTACAAAACTTCGGTCGGGCACTTAAGTTGCGCGATAGAGGATATCGGCTGTCAGATCTGGCTTTCGAAAGCGAGAGGTCAAGATTAAAAGAAAAGGTGTGGGTAAAGTGTTGTGAGTCTAGGGCATCAATTTTTTACTGTTGATCAGATGGGCAGAAGATCAACGATGGTCATCAAGCGCGATGGGCAATGGTGGGGACGGGAGATCGAGATATCGGTTTAACTATGGATCATCGGATCTTGAAGTTTGATGAAGATCCAACAGTTGACATTTAACGCAATGGGGAATGATAAGGGGTTTGGGGATATTTCATCATTTTTATGGAAAACCACTGGATTAAATGATTTTTGAAGATCGAAGGGTTAAGATTGAGCCCGATGGGAAAAAGGATTTTATTGAGTTTTTATATACAAAACAGACTTTTTCCAATGAGAAAAGTGATCGGGAGGGGTTTTAGAAAGGGATTTAACCAAGATTAATAATTGGGGTATGGGATATGTATTGGGGATTTAACAACGGGTTATATCTTAATCTTAGATTAGGGAGCCGGGCAAGGGAAAATAAGCAAATGAGATAGGGCTTTATTTGAAGTTTAGTTTAAACAAAACTTCAATATTTTTACTATTTTTTTTTTAAACATATAGTTAAACATGTTTGAAGGTTTTATTGCATATTTTAATTGTATAGTAATTAAATAAAAGTGATTTAACTACCATAGGGGGGGGGGGATTTTATATAAAAATATATTTTAGCCAAAGGGGTAGTAAGGTGGGTATTTTATTTAAACATGTGAGAATTAATAACTTTGGCTAAAATTTTATTAATGGGTTTTTGGAATATTTAATAAAAGGGAATTATATAATATAGGAAAAGTTTTTTTCTATAGGGAGTTAATATATAAGTTAAAATTAATATGAAAATGGGACAAGGTATACTCAAAATACATAGAAATAACCAAGTAAAGTGATGTTTTAAAGGAAAATTTGCATCATACTAATCTTATCACTTTAACTTATGATAAAATGTAAATTTGAGGGTTTAATGTTCTCATGTGATGAGGGAAATTAGTTAAATGGGAATTATAGTACCTTAAGTAAAAAAGAGGTTTTACTTAGGATTATTCATGGGTATGAATGCATGAAATGGAATAATGATGTGAGTTTGAGGGATTAATATAGAAATTTAACATTTTCCACTAATCAGCCAAAGAGCTTTGGGTCCGGTCCCAACAGAAGTCAAGGAAATGCCTTGAGCCTTTCTAACTGATAGCTTAGAATGTTTAATGACTATGGGAAGGGGAAGTTAGTTATTTTTAGCCCTGGTGAATAATATTTACATCGATGTTTCTTCACCTTCTTCTACCTATCCAATTTTAACTGCTAACATTTTTTCTTCCATTTTGATAAGGTGCATTTGAGCTAGCAACCTTTACAGCATTTATTCTTTCTAAAAGAAATGAAGCTATCTAATTCTACACTTATTTCATCCATGAATCCAGATTAAACTATTGGATTTACTTATTTCTCTATCTACAACATTTGAAAGTGAAAAGTGACAAGCCAAGATTAAATTGTTCAGCTCATCATAGATTATGGCATTTATTGACACTCTACCATAATCAACTGTAAAAGGTAAAAGTAGTGGCATTTAGACTTGCACACTTTCATGTTTTATTCATCTTTTTCTTTGGGGTATTTTTATTTTTTCTAAGTCCTTTGATTTTTCTTTTAGGACTCTTACCCTCTTTTTTCTTTTCTATTATATATATATATATATATATATATATATATATATATATATATATATATATATATATATATATATATATATTTACAAAATATAAGAATACAACTTGCAGAAGGAAAAGTATGTGCATATTTACAAAATTGCCATCAATCAAGTCAAAATTATGAATCCTATATTTATAGGTTGCTAACATGTCTCATGAAGAACAATCACGTCACAAGCAACTATTGAACTTGGTTGGAGAGGATATTAATTTAGCCTCTCAAGTTCCTGAGATAGACCAAGAAACATGTGTATAATCTTACTCAATCACTAAGGATTTTTGATAATTTATCTCTTTATTGGACTCAAACTTTCTCAATTAGAAACAAATAATGATTTTAAAAATCCTTCGATATAAACTTCCATTTATATTTTATGACTATTTAAAATTATCATGAGTCACTATTAGTGGCTTTAATTTCATTCCAAGCACTATCATGATTTCAAAAGCACATAATTACTATCCTCATGAACTGTGATTCCTGTCTTACTATATACATGCAAGGAAAATGGTTGGGTTCTGACATTTCCCTAGTTTAGATTTTCATTATTTTTATAAAATTATTATGCCTTCCACATGAAGAAGAGGAGCAACAATATGGCATACATATTAAATTTGTTGGCACAGTGCTTTGTGATATTTCATTCAACTTGGAGTTTTATTTATCCATGATCGCATTGAATTTTTTCCCCAATCACACATTGTTGTGTAGGTAAATCCTCTTTGCGGACAGAGATGACCCCTCTTACCCTAGAGTGGGTCTAGCAACAATGGAAGAAGATAATGTGTAGGTTCCTAGTTAACAAATGAAATAGGTTGGGGTTGATTATCCTACCTAGAGTCCCATGCGATTGTTGCAGCTGTAGCACTGGAAACCTCTTGATCTCTGCCCCGATAGGTCGCGGTCCTTCGGTAATGGTACTCGAATTCCTACACAAGATCAAAGGACAAGAGAAACACACAAGACAATAATTGCATTTACAACTAGCTAATCAATCAAGGAGGACTAAACATATTGCATCAAATAAATGATATTAACATAAGATGGGAACCAGACGATAGTCATGTATATATAAATAGAAGAAAGAGATTAAAAATAGAGCATTGATGTCACAGCCTCCTTCATCGGGTTCAATAGAAGCGCGTCTTGAAGTATCGTCGAGGAATTGCGACAAGGCGAGGACACCAGCCTAAGCTCTCTCTCGACAAAGGTTTGTTTCTACTCCATTTCACCAAGAAGATGTTCAGCAATTCTCTTAAGCTATTTTGCTATAATTGTTCAAATAGTGTATCAATGGGAGATGGCTTTATTTATAGAGGGAGAGGATGAGGTTAGGATCCCTACAATTGTGGAAGGGAGGCCTTATCCTTTGGGATGATTCCCCGAATGGTGGAAACAAGAGGCCAAAGGAGGATGGTCATGGTTATTCAACTGAACCACTCAGGTTGACTCGACCACGAAGTTGTTAGCATAGAAACTTACCCTCTATTTTTAAAGAAAATTCCAAAAATATCTTTGTGCGGGTAGCTCATTGGGACGGAGTGCCAATGGGCATGGGGCCCAGTGTTAATCTTTCCCATTGGCTTGAGGGCATACCGTTCTACCAATGCCAACCCAAAAATATGTGTTTTTGATGGTCTGCTCAAGGAATTGTCAACAGAAGGAATGTTTTCCTCATGGCAAGGGATGCAATGATGGTCTTTACAAGGCATGACACTTATTACTAGTCACACAAATGGTCCTCGAATGTGCGGGATGGGGATTATAGGGACGGTGAAAAAATGATGTGTAATAGATGCCCCCTAAAGCATGAGGTGTGAGATAGAGGGAGGGGTGAAATGATTTACAAGAAATTGTTTGAACCAAACATTGTTTTCAGAATACCTGCAAATACAAATACAACTGATATCTGTGATACATGAACATGTGGCATGGGCACAACCATCCATAATAACGAACATAAAAACCGAGATCTGAGGTATGGACGCAACCATCCACCAGTAAGGATCAAAAAATAGACTCAAGTATGGTTACAACCATCTGATCAAAAGAGTCATGCAATAAGTCATGATAAACCACAATATCCCGCAGCCTGGATCTTATCAGACAAAACCGAGGGTCTTGCACTCCATCTCGACCTGAAAAAGTATAAATTTAAGCATGTGAATATGTGAGCTGAAGTCGAACATTCAAGAAAGTCACCTGATTACAAGCCAATGATGAAGGTTGTTAACAGGCACGAGAGAAACCACCAATAATGACAATGGATCTCAAGGTACAACAAGTATAATCCACAAAACATGAACAGTGATATGGTGTCGAACACCCACAGAATCACTCGATCAAAGGCCAATGATGTGGACCTGTCATCGAATGCAAAGAAATTTCCATTGAGGCATGTAAGCTCCAAGGTACTGGTAGGGAATCTCTAGGTTAGCTTCCTGGAATGAGTTGAAGTCTATAGCAAGTGAACCAGTCAAAGGAGGGCCATAATGTTTCCCACATCATCGACATGAGATAGAGGAATAGAACGATAGTGGATCAGGACCAAACAGAGGATCAGAGGGAAGTTGAAAACTACGAAGGAAAAAATTTCTTGAACATATCAGTGACACGACACTCGATTTGGCAGTATTTGACATCAAGGGATATGAGGTCATGATGATGTGGCAAAGAGTAGATGAGAGGCCAAAACAGATTACCCAAAACCATGGAGGCAAAATGACGAAATGAGATGTCCCCAACCTGACACGAATGTAGATGAGTGTCATGTCCAAAAGTGACATACTGCCAACACAACTAAAAACTGGTTCCATTTTCCCCCACCATTGTTGGCGAGTGCCACAATTATTTTTGAAAAACAAGCTTGAAGGGGATAGCATATGCTTGTGATGTAGTTTTTTCCTTCGGAAAAATTCATCCTATTACATTTTACAAGCCCTAGGAAGGAGGAACTTGGTGAACGTCATGGCAAAAATTTCCAATGTCATCAGGGTCTAACGAGTCTGAAAAAGGAAGAACTCAACATATTTTCATGTTTAATGAGTTTCAAAAGAAGAAGAAAAGAAAACTCCAGCAGTCCCTTTTCCTAGATAGTCTCGCAGATCTGAAAAGGTAGAAAATTGTGTCTGAGAGAACCTCTTAGTCTTGATATGCTAAGGTATTCCTTTTTCATAAATAATATATCCCATCCTGAAAAAGGGATAAATGTATACTGGGTAGATATTGTTTCGCAACCATTTAACGAGTTCAAAATGATAAGAGTCTCGCCAATATTTTCAATTTTAGAGAGTCATAAAAGAGCTGAAAGTCGACTCCTCCTAGAGGAACGAGTGGCATTAAGGGTAGTAACTAGTTTCGATGATAGTGAAATGACTCAGAGCAAGTAAAAGTCAATACTTTGGCTAACAGGACCAATCATTGCAGAAATTCCTCTGGAATTGGTAAAACAATCAAGTGAAGGCATACGATCGGCCAAGAAGATGGGGATGATGGAATGAGAAAACCAAGGTTTATATCACAAAATAGGTTGATACAAGAAGTAAAATAATAATGTTTTCATTTTTACACAAGCTTGAAAATAGGAAACACTTCTTGAAGTTGGTTTCATTTTTATAGAAGCTTGAAACAAAGATAACCTATGCTTGAAGAGGTTTGCATTCCCCCAACATCATGACTCAATTTGAGGTACATGCCCCCCAAGCTTCAGCGCATTCACCAGAGTAGACTGATAGTTACTGACAGGTGGATGGAATGAAGGTTCAATTACGAGATCAAGAGAAGGACTCGACTTGGATTTTACAATATCTAGTTAAAATATCGAATTGAAAAGGGAACCCATTTAATTTTTTTAACGAGGTTGACACAGTAAAAGAACTATCCTCAGAAGAGCTTGTTTCATTTTTTAAAGAGCTTGACACAAGAAATAAACTATGCTCCCAAGACCTTGTTTAATTTTTTAAGGAGCTTGACACAAGAAAATGAACTCTACTCCGAAGAACTTGGTTCATTTTCCAAGGAGCTTGACACAATAAAATGAACTCTGCTCCAAAGACCTAGTTTAATTTTTTAAGGAGCTTGATAGAAGAAAAAAAACTCTTCTCCGATGAAATTTTACCATAACGAATAAGAGGTCATGGCTTCCAAGACGTCCTCATATGATCTGAGAACAACTTCTTGGAAATCATGATCGAATGCCCCCAGTGAATGGTACTCGATGGTATTTTCACTCGATGAGGGCAATGACAAGTGGCCATGTAATTAACTCGTGACGGGGAAGATACAACCAGTGGATAAATGTCCGGTAGAGATGATGGTGGGATAGCTGCCATCTCAGGACCAAAGGATCAAAGATGATCAGTCAAAATCTGACCATTGTGTGGAAAAAAAATCACATGAAAGAGGGAGGAGACAAGTGCACCCATGGAATAAGCATAGTCGGTCCCCAAGAGTAAATTTAAATCCAAGGGGCCTGGAACAACCATGACGTCGATACATATGGTTTTCCCTCCCAAAGTGATTAGCAAATTTGGAAGGATCCCTAACAGTTGACTAGTTCCTTTGTTAAATTCCAACAAATTCTGCGTAACAGGCACAAGTGGTGGAGAACCAAAAGCTTGCCAAGTAGTTGAAGATAGAACACTAACAAACACACCTTAATCTATAATTGTGATAGGCATGGCCACATCAAAGGTCTATATTTTGATCCCAAAAGGCACATAAGAAGGAAGGCAATATCCCGCAAATTGACTCCAATCGAAGGAAGCAACTAAACTACTTGGAGGGGGTACCATTGAACTGAGATGGTCATCCCCTGGTGTTACTGGAGCAAGAGGAGCATCCTCCTGGACCACATACATGGGAGCAGGAAGAGAAACTTCTTGAGTCACAGGGATGGGAGGATCTTTCTCCAAGTCCGAAGAATATGAAGAAACAAGAAGAACATGAGGGGAATGAGATCCTGTAATATTCCTACTTTAGCAAGCAGCTAAGAGGAATATTAAATTTTGATTTTTGCACTTACTAGTTGGATAAATGGGTAAGGAAACCCATGAATAATAAAAAAATGAATAAAACCTAGTATAATGTGAAAAGGGATCATCATAGTAGCTGGATTTTACACTTATGTGTGTGAACATGGGAAAATGGATGAGGCCAAAGTCAAGTTTGACTAAGTCAACGTGCATGCATGAAGAAGAGGAGATCATCAATATAACTAGTTTAGTGTGAACAAGGATCAGCATAGACAAAAATTTGTGAGCTGGATTGAAGGCACTTGAGTGTGAAAAGGGACGAGGCAGATTGAAGAGGTCAACCTTGAAAAAATCAAACAACACATTATGGAGGAATAACCTTGATGAATGTACAACGTAATTTTGGAGGGAGATTGCTCATGTGGAGTTGGAAACCCTAATGGGTGGGACCCAAGGTGAGGAGGATCATAAATTTTATAAGGGATAAGATGGTAGCCATTTGGGGTTTTCTTGGATATTATTCAGTTTAGTCTGCTTAGACTATTTGGCATCCTCTTGCTATTTAGCAGAGCTGCAGTGTTGTTTAGGACAAGGATCTCATGTTTAGGAATCCTTCTTCCTTAAGAAGCCTCTTGGAGGAGTATTGTAGTTCATTTTTCCACACTCAGGCTTGAAGCCAAGAATCCTCCTTCAACCACAACATTATTTTTGTAGAGTATAGTGTTGTGTTGTAGGGTGTTGCAGTGGAAAGTCCCCAACACCACTTTCTCAGCTTATCTTTCTGAGGAGGGAGCTTCCCTTTCCTTGCAAGATCTATTAAGAAGGTTTTTGAGCATCTTATACATCTAGGCATGTGGCCAACGCATTCTCCATCATCTACTATGCAGCCCTTGGCATGATCTACGTTATTTTTCATAGCATTGTAATAATAGGGTTTGAACCCTTTCTTGTGAGCTTATTCCTTGGAGGAAGGGCTAACCCTTATCTTGGAAAGCTTTGTACATCATCCTCCTTCTATTTCTTGTATATTTTCAGCTAAATATATACATAGCTACAGCATACTACATTTTCTAGATCTAAACCTGTAGATATGCTCTTTTATGCATTGTATTTTCATGAAACCCTTGATGGGTTATCCTTCTTTTGTATAAAAAGGAAGAGATCTCCAATTTTCTTAGCCATTGGATGATTGTAAATTATAGATCTGATGTTTATTATTATTTTCTACATAAACCCTCATTAAAATAATGTTGTTTTATGCTTCAGTAATTTCTGTTAAGCAAAGTCATGAGGTTTGGGATTATTTGAGTTGCATTGGTTTGGGGAGACCTGTTTAACTTGGCTAGAAGAATTTGTTTTTGCTCCAATTCTCGATGTGAGCTATATATTTTATATTGTAAGGGATCCAAGTCCCATTTCTCACATATATAGTGTTATTTTCTGAAGACGACCATTTTATGCCCTATATTGCTGCATTTCCCCACTTTGAAAAGAGTGTATAGGCCATATTCTTATTTTTTATCATTCTTTTACTGAGTAGATGTCCCTATACATATTATGAGATGATTTACACTTCTATGTGCTTAGGTTTCTAAAGCTCCAACTTTATAATATATTAATATATTCTTATTGTTGTAGAACTTCCCTATTTTGGGATATTACAGTGGTATCAGAGCATAGTCTTGGCTCAGGCTATGAGTTCCAGCCATCAGAAGGAGAAAGATCAGAATGATGGAGAGGATGAGTTTAATCTCATCACTTTTTAGATCCAGGAAAAACCTATCCCATGAGGTTAAGTTGATGAACGAGAAGAGATTCCAAGGAAATCCTAGAGGGTTTCAAGAAGAAGAAGAACCATGCACTTCCTATTATCATGAAGAAGAAGACAAAGGGAATGAAAGACACTTGTAACATTAGATTCTAAGGGAATACCTTCTTGAGTACAAGACTCAACCTAGAGCCTTCAAGGAGACTCTAGCCTTTCCACATTTAATTCAATTGGAGGAAGAAAGAAGACCTTACAACACAATAAGAATGAAGGGAAATAGGTTTCTATTGTCTACTTTTGATGGATCATCTTCAGCAAGGGCTTGGAAAGCAAGACTTGTAGCATTCTTCCTACTACATCCAGTGGTAGAAAGAGAAGAAGCAGAGACTGCAGCATTGCACATGGAGGGCAAAGCCAACACTTGGTGGTTCAGTCAGATAAGTCATGCAGGAGTATCTACTCTTGTAGATTTCACTCAGAGTGTGATCAAGAGATTTGATGAATAATAATCAGAGAGGGAGGAACCCTCACCACCTCTTGAGGATACTTATGTCAAGGCTGTCACAACCTTGGAGAAGCAGCCTTCAACATCAGCAATTGAGGGAGCTAACACAGTGGAATAAAGAACTCTTGCAGCCATGCAAGGTGTTCCCAAAGCCCAGCAAGGTATGGTTGCATTTCCACTTTCTATTATTGCAGCAAATATCTCAGAATATTGTGGAAATATGTTGTTGTATGATCTAGGATCATGCCTTACTACTAATCTAGAGCAGCAAGGTTGCACAGTGCTATCCAAGAGCAGCAACGAAGAGATAAGGACCCATTCCTCATAGGAAATTCAGATGCCATCTTCATTCAAGAAGCCATGAAGGAAGAGATGTCAAAGGGTAGAAATCTTGAGATGAGAAACTCTTTCTCCTCTCCAGATGAAACTCTCTCAATGAGCATGCAAAATCACATAGAGAGACTTCTACTTGCATCAGATCCAAGGCCTCTTTGGTTTTGGAATGCCATGCATGAGGAGAAGGTCTCATAAGGAGATCCCATTGGAGGTGCACTTCAAAATTTCATGAAGTGCAAAGTTCTTCAAAGGTTGGAGTAGCAGGGTATCCTACCTTGGGAGGATACCAAATATTTGTAGAATGAGATCCATCACCCACATTGGGATGAGTGGATGGCATTATGGAGCAAGAGGTTTCCAAACCCCTTGCAGATCTATGATACAGGCCAGTAAGAGGCATGGCTGCGCTAGTTTTTTTTGGGTGAGTTTGGTCACTACCCAAAAATTTCTATTTCTTTATCTCATGCCTTGATTCTCAATGATAGGATGCATAAGAATAAGGAATGGTTGTTGTGGATATTAAGAAGAGAGTTTGGATATCATATGTCAAATATTATTTCCATATATTTTCTTTTGTTTGAGATATGTCTCATGTGATCACATGTATTTATGTTTGAGATATATTTCATGTATGAACATTGTTTTGGGAGGAAGGATAACTTCCCCATGATGTATAAAGGAGCTATTTTGTACTATGTTGATGAGGCATCTCACATTTCCATCATTGTATTATTGCTCCATGATCTACATTTTGATAATGTAAGGAGGCAGTAAGAGTCCTTGTTACTATGGCTATTATTGAGAGAGTATGGGCTGAAATTTCTCCATACTCATCATAATGTTTTAGAAGGAATGTATGGCACATTGTCTTGTTATTTTGATCATGTATAATTGATATATATTGTTGTTTACTACCACATAGTAGATGAGCACTCATGCACAAATAATACCTTGTTGGAGGACAACTTGCCACATGACATTCTCAAGCAGCAGTTGGGAAAACTGCGATGTATCACTTGGATAGATCATTGGTATGATGGAACCATCAAATTTTTCTGATTTGGATGCTAAATGGTGAAGAGGTACCATTAATTTTTAATGGGATGCATTGTGCCAACATGATTCATGACAAGGGAGATAGGATCTTTGAAGATCTATTCTTCTTCTTGCCACTTGAGGGAAACCTATTTGCAGCCCAAGATCAGTATGTACTCTACACTTGCCATGAGTGGAGAGGAAGATAGCATGGGGTAGGCCATCTTGCCTATCATGTTCAACTATTTAGCCCACCTTCTTTGCAGGAACCTAAGGTGGAGGAGATCTTTCATGAGTTGCCATGTTGGAGGGTGACTCATCTTGTATGGATGATAGCTTGCGGGTGGAGGTTTAACATGGGAATGATAGTTCCCAAACATATTTCAGACTCCATGCCTTGGGAGGGATCCTTTTAGTTCTATCCTTGTTGTTTCTTGAGGACAAGCAACATTTGGGAGGGGATGACCGTAATTTTCCTACTTTAGCAAGCAGCTAAGAGGAATATTAAATTTTGATTTTTGCACTTAGTAGTTGGATAAATGGGTAAGGAAGCCCATGAATAATAAAAGAATGACTAAAAACCATTTTAATGTGAAAGGGGATTATCACAGTAGCTGTATTTTACACTTATGGGTGTGAATAGAGGCAAATGGACGAGGAAAAATTCAAGTTTGACTAAGTCAACATGCATGCATGAGGAAGAGGATATCATCAATATAAACAGTTCAGTGTGAGAAAGGGTCAACATATACAAAAATTTGTGGCCTGGATTGAAGGCACTTGAGTGTGAAAAGGGATGAGGCAGATTGAAGAGGTCAACCTTGACCAAATCAAACAGTGCAGTATGGAGGAGTAGCCTTGATGAAGGTAGAACGTAATTTTGGAGGGAGATTGCTCATGTGGAGTTGGAAACCATGATGGGTGGGACCCAAGGTGAGGATGCTCACAAATTTTATAAGGGAGAGGATAACAACCATTTAGGGTTAGCTTGGATATTATTCAATTTGGTCTGCTTAGACTATTTGGCATCATCTTGCTATTTAGCAGAGCTGCAGTGTTGTTTAGCACAAGGATCTCCTATTTAGGAATCCTTCTCCTTCCTTGAGAAGCCTCTTGGAGGAGTATTGTACTTTAGTTTTCCACACTCAGGCTTGAGTTGAAGCATCCTCCTTCAGCCGCAGTGTTATTTTTGCAAATTATAGTGGTGTGTTGCAGGGTGTTGCAGTGGAAAGTCCCCAACACCATTTTCTCAACTTATCTTTATGAGGAGGGAGCTTCCCTTTCTTTGCAAGATCTGTTAAGAAGGTTTATGAGAATCTTGTACATCTAGGCATGTGGCCAAAGCATTCTCCAAAATCTATAGCACAGTCCTTGGTATGATCTGTTTTATTTTTCACAGTGTTGCAGTACCAGGGTTTGAACCCTTGCTTGTGAGCTTATTCCTTGGAGGAAGGGCAAACCCTTCTCCCGGAAAGATTTGTACATCATCCTCCTTCTATTTCTTGTATATTTTTAGCTACATATATACAGAGCTACAACATACTACGTTTTCCATATCTAAACCTGTAGATCTTCTCTTTTATACATTGTATTTTCATGAAACCCTTACCGGGCTATCCTTATTTTGTATAAAAAGGAAAATATCTCCACTTTTCTCAGCCATTGGATGATTGTACATTCCAGATATGATGTTTCTCATTATTTGTTGCATAAAACCTCATTAAAAAAATGTTTTTGTATGCTTCAGTAATTTCTGTTAAGCAAAGTCATGGGGTTTGGGCTTATTTGAGCTGCACTGGTTTGGGGAGACTCGTTTAACTTGACTATTGTAAGGGATCTAAGTCCCATTTCTCATAGATATAGTGTTATTTTATGAAGACATCCATTTTATGCCCTATATTGCTGCATTTCCCCACTTTGGAAAGTGTGTATAGGACATATTCTTGCTTATGATCATTATTTACTGAGTAGATGTCCTTGTAAATCTTTTGAGTTGATTTAAACTACTATGTGCTTGGTTTTTTGAAGCTCCAACTTTAGAATATTTTAAAATATTCTTATTGTTGTAGAATTTCCCTATTTTGAAATATTACAAATCCACTCTCGACAGAAAAGACCTGATGAAACATAGGCAGGATCAGATTGAAAAATTCCATTACCAATGGTTGGTTGCGAATGGATTCTTGAATTTAAATTTTCGGGGGAACAGGATCGACTACGGATGACTCTTGACTGATCATTGAATCAACTAGTGAAGGACTCGAAGAAGGCTTCTGGTAACCAACCAGGAGGCAGGGTGTAGAAGCAGTAGGGTTTTCCAACACTTTCGTGGCTTCATCCATGTATGGACAAAGGTGAATGGGATTATTCCCTTCACACAACTTACAGGGTTTGGTGATATTTCCCTGTTTCTTATGAGTCTTATCATTGCTAGTCGAAGACGTGCCACCAATATGACTTCTAGAAGCCAAATTCAATGGAAGACGATCGTTGGACCATGTTTCAAGGACCTTGGGAATGCCAGGGAAGTCTCTAAGAAGGTTGTCACCTTTGCACAACATGCAAGGGAATTTGACTTTTCATGGAAGGTTGGATGGTTTATCAAGCGAAGATGCCTGAGGTGCGATAGCCACAGAATTGGCCTCTCTCTTATCTGACTTCTTATTTTTCGTCTTCTTCTTCTTCTTCTTAGCCACTTGGTTACTAGAATCTAGAATTTCACGAGGCAAAGTAGAAGAGGGGGAGGAAGAAATAGGCGAAGAAGGGGAGAGGTCCACCTTAGAATCAACAGGATGTTGTCCAAGTAGAGGGGATGGTTATATAGTGGGCAGAACACTCGAGACCATAGAGGTCGAGAATAACCATACTGGACTTCCAACAGTTAACCTAGGCAGGGACAATGTTGTTGTATAAGGAGCACAAACATTCCCAAAAGAAGAAAAGGGGCCAAGATTCCCTTCGAAGGGTATTCCCTAGTTGGAAAACTCCGGAAAAGTTGCCATTGGAAACAACCCTAAAACAAAACACTAAGGAAGGTAATTTTAAACAGGAATATTTCATGGGCAGTTAATATTTTAAGGCATTGAAACAGAACTCTACCATTTAATATTCTAAGAGTCGAGAAATGGGAAAAAGGTGACTTTATCACTTTCAACTTGAAACGAGTGGGCAAGGACAAGCACTCAATGATATTTTCACTTTTTAGAGAGTCATGAAAAGACCAAAATGACTAGTCAGTTAATCTAATCAAGAGGGTGCACCAAGTTTTCGTGAACTACCATATACACCTTGCTGATAAAATGAAAGAGAAATAACCAAGGACTTAACATACGTACATGTAGTCTCCCCGAATGCTATGTTTGGTGTATCACGGTTACAGGGTGGTAGAATCAGCTTCCTATGGAGAAAGGATTTGAACCTATGAGGGTCTCCCTTTATATACACAACAGTATGAGGAGCACAAGTTCGTACAAGTGTTGTTTAAATCCAGGTGGTGAATGATAGCTACTAGGTTTAACGACGTCGAAACACATCACTAGCCTAGACCTCTAAAAATGTTTGTGTTAGGTTCCAATGCTTCCTTAGATTGATTGAATTAATTTTAAGGTTGATCTTGAATTAATGTTTTAGTTTCAAGGCCCTACCGAATGGAGTCTTTAATTCCTAAATGCACACTACATGCAAAAGAACGTGATTTCCTGTTCGATGAATGCTAACTCAGAGAAGGATAGATATCTTTCAGAAGGTAGAAGACAATGAAAACACAAGAAGAATTACACTAATGCATCTAATACAAATAAATGAGAAATGAAAAACTCTTTCCCAATTCACTAAGAGCTAGTTATGCAAAAGAAATTTTCATTTTTGATGCAAACGAAAGAATGCAATTTTTTTTTGTGTTTTGAATGAATGAAGCACACGATGCACTATTACATTAAAAATCAAATCAAACACTATTTTAGAGCACTACGAATGTAGATATCTTAAAATGAATAATTCAAAATCAATAGAGACATAAAAACATACTCAAACCAATGATGCAATCTTTCAGAAAAACATAAAGCTTTCAAAATGACCCAAATGAGCAATGTGATCTATGCTCAAAGTGACGAAATGGAGATTCAAACAAAAATGAAGGTAATCATTCAACAAACCAAAACATAAAGGATCAAGAAATACCAACACAATCGATCAGGGAATCGAACTGACAAAAATAAAAAAGATTCGAACTTCAATCAAAAGGCTCGGTGAGAAGAAGACACCTAAAAACCCTAGGGCTGTGAGTTTCACCAATGATACCATGGACAAACAACTGAGAAGGACAAGTTTACAGTAGTCAGAACAAGCCCAAAAGACCAATTTAAAATCAAAGAAACAACCCAGAGTCAAGCACAACTAACCAAAAACTCAGAAATAAGGTCAAACCAAATACTACAAGATTCGGTGCACTTGTCAAGCAGTAACCAGTGCCAAATAGGGGTTGGCACTACTGCAGAAAAAGCAACAATCCCCAATTGGCGATACTGTTCAAATAAAACCCATGGCAAGCCAGAAAAATATGGGAAAAAGGTAAAAACCAGTGAGAAGAGGTCAATCTTAACACTCTGGAGCTAAACAGGAGGATTCTAAATAGTCAAGCAAGCCAAAAAATACATACAAGCAATCAAACTACTGAAGTCAACTCGACAAGGCAAATTCCCAATGAGCAACGAAATGAAAAACGCACACTGATCTTCAACAGGAGTCGCCAACTTGTGGTGTAGGTATATCCTCTCTGCGGATAGAGATGATACCTCTGGCCCTAGAGTGATTTTAGCAACAAGGGACCATGCTAATGTGAAGGTTTCTAGTTAACAAATGAAATAGATTGGGGTAGATTATCCTACCAGGATTCCAACGCGATTGTCCCAGCTGTCACAGTGGTGGATTATTGATCTATGCCTCGACAGGTCACAATCCTTTAGCAATGGTAATTGGATTCCTGCATAAGATCAAAGAACAAGAGTAGCGCATAATACAATAATTGCATTCATAACTAGCTAATCAGTCAAGCAGGACTAAACATATTGTGTCAAATAAACCATATTAACACAAGATAGGAACCAAAAAATAGTCATGTATATATAAATATAAGAAAGAGATTACAACCAGAGCCTTGATGTCACAACCTCCTTTAGTGGGTTCAGTTGAAGCACGTCTCAAAGGATCGTCGGGGAATTGGGATGAGGCGAGGATACAAGCCTAAGCTCTCTCTTGACAAAGGTCTCTTTCTACTCTATTTCACCAATAAGATGTTCAGAAAATTCTCTTCAGCTATTCTGCTATATTTGTTCAGCTAGTGTATCAATCGGAGATAGCTTTATTTATAGAGGGAAAGGAGGAGATTGGGATCCCTAAAATGGTAGAAGGAAGGCCTTATCCTTTGGGAGGTTTCCCCAAAAGGTGGAAACAAGAGACCAAAGGAGGATGGTCGTGGCTATCCAGTTGAATCACTCAGGCTGACTCACCCATGAAGTTGTTAGCATAGAAACTTTACCTCTATTTTCAAAAAACATTCCAAAAACAGCTTGGCGTGGGTATATTGCTGGGATAGAGCTCCAATGGGTGTGGGGCCCAGTGTTAATATTCCTCATTGGCATGAGGTCATAACGGTATACCAGTGCCAATCCAAAAATATGTGTTTTTGATGGTCTACTCAAGGAATTGTCAACAGAAGGAATGTTGTCCTCATGGCAAGGGATGCAATGATGGTCTTTGCAAGGCATGACACTTCTTATTAGTCACAAATGGTCCTCCAATGTGTAGGATGGGGATTGCAGGGATGGTGAAAAAATGTTGTGTAACACACATAACAATATTATTACTTCTAAATTTAGGATATTTTGCTACAAATTTTATTAGATTTATGACACTCCAATTTTCCAATTGGTCATAGCTGAATATTTTTGTAACTCCCATCTTAATTATGCATGCAACACGCTCATCAACACACAAATACCACTTTACCTTTTATGCTCTATTTAATTACATGATCTGGACCAGTCATCAAATGGTTAACCTCAAAAATGTGAATTGAATGACAGCTAGATAAAAACCAGGTCAAAAAACTAGTTGTCCAAAAATAAATAAATGATTCAAATTTAGGATTAAACATATATATTAATGCGCATCCATATGAATCAAAACCATTAAACTAAAATATTTCCATTTAAATTGAGTTTTCTTGGGCACGGATTTGGAGGTTTCCCAACATGAAATTACTAAAGAATATGTTGTCTTAAGCCTAGCGTGCACCATATCATAGTTAAAATCTAAAGTCTTTGGCACCCTTAAACTTGGCACTAGTATAAGAATCCAATACCATACTAAGAGAAAATTTGTGCTAAGAGAGTTCACCATGCATTTGCAACCACATTTTTTCTTAACGGTGAAAGTGGTTATGTGTCTCATAACTCTGTTTCAACGACAAATGCCCATATCATACAACAGAGGCAAGCTTGAAATGCTTGTTATATAGATAGAAGTATTTTTATGACATTGTTCACACGCCAACACTAAAGATGAAACATTTTGTGTGAATCCTTAGATATGTTTGAGACTACAAGCTAACTTTTTAAATAAATGCATGTATAAAAACTTATATATCAACAAAATAACCATCAATATTTTTCTTCCAGCATTTTGGGTTGAATTCACAACAGTATGCTAAAAAGTTTCATTTAAATGTTTGGAAATTAGGATATATAAATTTGAGATATATACTCTACATATTTGGTTATCTACTTTTTAAATATGAGCTTTTTTAGGCTACATATTTGGGTTCTCTAATTTCTTGAACTTTGAACTTTTAATAAATTCCTAAATGGACTTCATAAATACTTGACATATAGTGGTAAGGTAATGGTGCCATAAACTATGTTATTTCAAAGATAGCCAAGGACTTGGTGCAGTTCCTCAACCTACCCACGACCCCTCACCCATCCCCCTACCAATTGGGATGGGTGGAAAAAGAGGGCCCTCACCTTATAGTCTCACAACACTGTGTTGTGAAATTTGCCATTGATCCTTTCTATGACACAATTTTCTATGATGTTTCTTCACTGGACTGTGCAAATATCTTGCTTGTTCTCCCTTACCAACAACAATTCCATGATATCTATAATGCTAAAATTCCAAATTTTAACAAAATAAAATTTCTTTACTAAATACTTATCTATATAGAATCTATACTTATCTTTAGTGTTATATAATTTGTGTTGGACTTTTTCCCTTATGTTTTACTAAAATCTCGTTGTTGACAAGCTTAGCTGGATTTTTCCATCAATTGCACATAGAATATGAAAAAGGAAATGATTGTTAAAATGTGGAAAAAATTATCTTTCTCCTTATTTATTTTTTTATTTTTCATGACAAGAGAATCCTGTTGCAAGAATGAGTTATCCTACAGTCTGTTTCAATTTTTGGATTTTATTTTCCTTCCCTTATTTTACAAGGATGTAGATTTCATTTTCCTATTGATGGTTTTTGCATGTATCTTATCGAGCCTCAAATGATGGTAATGGAGCGGATCTTGAGAAGTAGTCCTCGACACAAAATTTATCAAAGGTTAATGTTACAATACCACTTCCACCTGGTACCCGGAAAAGTTTAATGGTCTGTGCATAAAGAAGAGTTATCTAATGGTAGGGTTGAAAGGTAAACATCATCTCTTAGCTGTAAGTCATTTATTTTCATTTCTTAGTTGTAAGTCATATGTTTGATTTTCAGCTTTATTAGATCAATTGTTTCACTAATCCAATATTCATGGCCATTATTTCTTACCCAATGTAAGTTATTTGAAATGATTGATATAACATTCAATTCTAGGCCACTTTTATTTTAGGTCAGAGATTATATTTATTAAAAGGATTTTCATATTTGATTGGTTTACTAAGAGCTTGATTTTAAAAAGTTTTGTAAATCCCATGTGGATGTTGTCTTTTTAGGGTGATATCTTTGCATCATTAAGGTTAGATGAGTCCTGGAACATAGGTATACATCAAGCACATCTCTGACCTGTGTTGTGTATATATTTTTCTTTATATCATTATGAATGGTTATTGATTGATTTAAAACAAGGGATGGGAAGGTCCTGTCAATTCTCCTGAAAAAACAAATCAAATGGAAAGGTAGAATTGTGTTTTAAAGGGTGAGCTAGAAATATGTTCTAGATCCAGAGACATGACATACATTGGAAAAAAATGACGGTGTTGACAAGTATTCCCCACTAATCAACTCTAAATGTTATACCACTACCCAAATTTCAGTTATCTGCAATGGAAATAATGACTAGCTTTAATATTTATATGAATAACGAGTCTAGCCATTTTCATGTTCTTTTCCTATGAATGATATTAATTTTTCAAACTCCAACTAGTTTGTTGTTGAACTAATTAAAGTTTTGATGACAAACATATAGTTTTCAAAGCTCTTTTCTAAATCTATTTTCTTGAGAAAATTTGTATTTTTACTTTATGTACCATAATTTCTACTATGTGACATGCTATGATATATTTCTTGGATAAATAGATAGAATGTTATATAACGTAGTGTTTTTTAAATATGAAGAAACAAAATTTCCAAATACAAAGTTTATTAATTAAGAACATCTTTTAGACTTCTTAGCTAAGTTATAATTATATATCGGTAGGGAATTTTGTGTATGTTGATGTTGTGTTGTATCTTTGGTTTCTGTCAGGTAAGAATGGTTAATAAGGAATGCATTCTTGAGCACCAGGCACAGACCTTATTCTACAATCGACAAGGATATCCATGGTTTCAAGGATGGAAACATAAATGCAGATTCTTTGCTTTTTTAGTAAAATATTGTCGAGAGTTTAATTTATGTAGAATTTACAATCTATAAAGTTTTCAAGATATAATTTTTAAAAGTTTGATTCCTTAAAGGGTGTTACCTCAATGGAAGAGCACCTTCTTTGCAAGTAGGAGGCTAGTGGTTCGATCCCATCGTGCCCTGATATTCATATGGAATGGCGACGATCAACTTTTGGTGACAGATGCTCTTTTGACCATCACCAATGAGCTTATGGTGACATTTTTCGACCCTCACCAAAATATGAAATGGTGACGGTTAATGAATGCCACCATATATGTGAATCAATAATGACGACCATGAAATTTCCATCACCATAAATTGTTGTTGTTGATATGAAATGGCGAGGGTCATTGTTTGTCATTATAGTCATTATCAATGAAAGACCTTGATGTCATAAGTGAGCTTATCGTGACCATTTTTTAGGCTCACCAAATATGAAATGGAGATGGTCAATGAACTTTGCCATATATATGCACCAATAGTGATGGCCATGAAAGTTCCATCACCAAAAATCTTTGTTGTTCATATGAAATGGTGACGGTCACTATCCATCATTATAACTAATATTCATGATGGACCTTGAATGTCACCACAACACATACTTTCAGCGACCCCACCTTTGGTGACGTTCAGGTTTTTGGTGACGGAGATTATTTTTCATCACTGTTACTCATATGAAATGGTGATGATCACTATCTGTCATTATAAAACATTATTGGTGGCAAACATTGAATCTCACCACAACACCTTTACTTTTAGTGACACCACCTTTGGTGACGTTCGATTTTTGGTGAAAAAGGCACTTTTGACCCTTACCAATGAGCTTATGGTGACATTTTTCGCCCCTCACCATTTTTTCTTGTAGTGTCATCGTTGTCCATATCACAATCTACTCATTTACATGCTACTCATTCCTTGATTTTCTGTTCTGATAATGGTATTTTCATCTTCTTGGAGCTCTAGAAAGAATAAATACTCTTTTTATTGCCTGAAGGGATTTTGTAACTGGTTCTGTATCTCCTTTGAAATAAAAACTTTGCGGGAACCTTTCTAAAACTATTTCCTAGGCACCAAATCCTCTTTTATTCTCCTCTGCAAAATACCAGGCCTATGGAATGGTGTCCAATGAATGTATGAAGTTGTGTACCCACAAATATTTTGGATATCCTGCTTTCTTCTAGTTATACTCACAATTCTTTAAATTCTTTATGGGATCAGAATCCCCTTCGTACTTCTCGATGAATTGTGGTCTTGAAGCTTCATGGAATCTTGTTCTTAGTGTTATGGAAACATCTTCCCATAGCATAAAAGAGTTGCGATGTTTGGCCCACCACCTTAGTGACTTGGATTATAGTGATACATCCATAAGAGGGACTCTATGTTCTATTGATACTATTTCTTCCACTTTTGTAACAAATGTATTTATAGCATGCATATTTGAAAGAGTCAGATATCCTCTTACCTCTGTACCAATCCAGTTGACTCCCTGAATGTTAGCGCATCCTCTACTTTTGGTTTCATATCCTCCCTGTTGACAATCATCCCATGTTATTTCTAATACCAAATCAGAACTCTGAACACTTCTCTAGCTTACGGTCCCTCCCGCTATCGGATTGATATAATATTCCCTCTTTCCTGTCATCATTTCGTAGAGATGATCTAGAAGTTGGGTGTCCTCTGTGTTGTCAACAGTTTCTGTGTATCGGGTTCTTGATATGGGTCAAGTGGCTCAATTACCCTAACTTATCCATCTTCGAATATCATTAATTCCCTTTTTAAATTGATCACTGCATAATTTTCGAAGGCCTAATATATCCCTGGAAAAGCAGGATAAGGATCCTTATCCCCCATGATGTATATTACTTCAAAATCTGTATATGATTTTACTCCTGCGACATCAACTTCAACTTCTTCTAGCCTTCCTATGGATATAATACAGTATTTATTTTCCATTCTGAGAAATATTGGGGAGTCTGTCAGCTTTGGTTTCCCCAGTGCTTCTCACGTCTTTCGAGGTAGAATGTTGACATCTGATTTGAGATAAAGCATTGTATCTTTGATTTGAAATCTCGCAACCTGGGTATTTAAATGGAACTCCTTTCCAGTTCTTCTCTTGTTTATTTTTACTATTATTATGTACTTTTCCATTAAATTCTTTGAGTCTCCAAGTTCTGCATTTTCTTGCTCCATCAACTCCAGATTTTTCTTTAGTTGTTCGAACATTGATGCGTCGGTTACAATTTTTAGGAACAATTGGAACCATTCCTCAATAAATGTACTTGTATGGCCTTCCTTCTCTTTTTTGAAGGTTGGATTTAGATGTTCGATACATATACGCCTCCCTATCTAGGAAAATTTTTCTGCTGCCTCCTTAAAATATTTCTTCTGTCTATCTGGGTTGAAAGAATTCTTTGGAGATGCGGGTCTGATCAGATTTATCGAGTCCATATCTTATGAATCTTCCCCTGGTTTCCTTCTTCCCTATGTTACTATAGCTACACTTTGCATGGGTTGAGCTTCTACTATTCTTAGTTCTGCATTAACCATATTAGCTCCCCTTTCTCTCGCTCTTTCCTCAGATCTCTTAATCAAATCTGGGAAGTCTTCAGTTGCATTTGCATTAAATATGTACTAAGAGCACCATGGTCTCCTGGGTAGTGGAAATTCCCTTGCTACGTGCCCTTCCTGATCATAGTTATAACACCTTACTGGTCCTCTTCCTTCAGTTCTTCCACCTCTCATTCCTCCTCCTCGCTCTCTTGGAGTTTCATTCACCCTATAAGATGAATTTTCTAGTCATTCTTCCAATGCATCGAGGGCTCTACATTGCTCTTTATTATGCATTGTAGAAGTGAAAAATTCATAGTATATATTTTCTGGAACATTATAATATTTCTGCAAAACTGGACATAGTCATGTGGGATGACCAATAGATTTTCATATTTCACATTAGTCAGTTGTTGTCTGATTCTGCTAAGTGGGGAACTCTAGAAAGTGGGGTTGTGGTTGGTATAGTCCTTGGGGTATTGATATACGCAACTCCCCAACTTGTGGAGCCCCCCTGTGTTCCTATTTTTGAAGTTCCCGCATTTGGTCCTCTCAACCTCGAACATTCTGTGGCAACGTGTCCTTCTATCAGGCAATGGGTGCACCACACGTTGGGCCTTGTGGGTCGTATTGGTTGAATGTCTTTCAACTTCTCCATTAAACTAACTATCTCATGTTGTATCCATAGTATGAAAGTTTCTTGTACTGCTACTCCTCCTCTAAAATCTTGCGGGTACCCCACCATAAATTCTATTTTCATGGCTTTCTCAAGGGAATATTGAAGGGTATTAATCTTTTGTTGTGTCAGTGGGGTCCTTGTCAATAGGAGGAGTTATTTAATGAACAAATCCGATTGGTGATTTGGACGGATTGGGTAACTTATCTTCCCAATCACATATTTAAATCCTCTCATCAAGTCCCAGGGTCTTTCTCCCTCCCGCTATTTGATTTCTCACAATTCAGACAATCCCTACTAATTTTTCTGAGGTAATTTAAATTATTGGACAAATTATTTCTTCACATCGTCTATTGTTGGGTTCATATGAGCTTCTTACCATTTAATGAACCAGTTCAGAGCTCTTTCTCTTAGAGTGGTCTGGAATTCAATAACTTGATTGCATATTCTATTTGGCGAGCTCTCCAAATGGCTTCCTAGAGATACCAATGTTGCTCCACATCATCATTACCTTTCCCAGAGAATTTTGGGTATCGGGCGAATGATCCCACCATATTTCCTTGTGTTGGTGATACTAAAATAAAACCTCTACTTCGTGGCTGAGAGATTATACTACCAACATTGTGGATAGTAGATATTTGTACTGTATACTTAACACTACTCAACTGGCTTAACTCTCTTAACTTATCAAAAAAAAATACCAGGTGGATGATAAAGTACCAGGGGAAGGTCGGGACTAGTGCTACTTGAACCTTGGGGAATAGGATTATCTTTCTTTATGGGTACCAACCTCTCTCGAAATAGTAAACATGCAACTCCACATTGAACATCTCCTCGGGGCACGTGTCCTCCTAATTGGAATTTTCTCCCTTTCTCTTCGAGCTGGGATCCTATACACTTTCCTAACTTCCTTAATGGTCCCTCCCATTCCTTGGGATCCCATTTGACCTTCTCTTTCCTCTGTCATTTTTGGCGCCTTTTCCTTGTCCTATCGATTACTCTCCTGCTTTTCAAACTCTTTCATCACCCTTTCCTACCACTTCTCAACAATCTACGCCCCCTGATGTGCTTGTCGCTATCTCAGTCTATTGGAGGTTCTGGCATCTATAGCCCTATTCCCCATTATTACTTACTTGTAGCATCTTTCCCTCAATTCCTTCCCCCAGTACTAGAGGTTTAAGTCTCCATCTCAGGGCTTTGAAACAACATCAAGTCCTCATCAACCATTAAATCTTTGATCCACAATGGGATTTCCTTCAACAGTTCTCCCCGCAATCTTGACCTAAATATGTCTTTGGATTTTGTAAATTATTGGTAACAATCAACTACAAATTCCACAATGTATCCTTCCAAGGTATATTGTACCCAAAAATCTACTACTCGGGTTACATTAGTATCTAACCGATGGAGTGCTACTAGATCCATGTGCATCCACCTGCAGACTCTACACGATCCTCCTGGGAGTTACTTGATTTGAAGTATCTGTAACCAATTATAAATCTCTTCGGGAAACTTTCCCTATAAAATTTTGTACAAGTCACTCACAGATTCAATAAATAAGAGATCTTTGAAAATATTTTCCCTCTATTGTCGAAGCTCTGCTTATTGCGATATGAAATGATCTAAGTTATTATACCACCAAATTCATAATTCCTTCTTAGAGATCGACGGTAAGAGAACCATTTTTTGGAGAAAAAGGAGGTCTCTGGGAAAGACCGAGGTTCAGGCTTAAGGCCAGCAAGGTTTCCACAGTAGTCTAGCACAATGTCGGCATTTTCACCCTGCTTCAGAGAGTAGGGCATCTCACCTGAGGCATGTCGTGACCTTAGTAAGGTTAGAAGCTAGATCATGTAGAATACAAATGAAAACATAGATAACATCTATGGAAACTTGGAAACAACAAACATATCTCAGCTCTAAGAAGAAACTATCACTCATCAAGACATGTTCAGAATGCTTAATTGAAATTTAATTTAAGCATAGATTCATCATAAGAAAATAACCATCAATCAACTTGCAACCTGACACAGCAACAACCCGATTTCATTATCAATAACAGAGTGACATACAAATGCTCTGCAGAGTCTATTACAGTTTAGTCTAGTACAAAAAATTCCTCACAGAGCTCTCCTGATGGTTTTATTTTTCCTCTGGGCCTCTCGCTAAACTGAATAACTAACTACTCCCTTGGTAACTGACTTCCTATTTGTTTCTCCTCGAGTGTGACTGTCATTCCTTCCTTTTTCCTTCTCTACTGCTTTCCGCTTATTCTTTATTACTGGGAGTTCTATTGATTTTTCTTGTCTCCCATATCTATCATCTACATTGTTCCCTGCTAATTCCATGCCACCTATCTTTTGGATTTTTGTAACTGTCACAGCTCCCTGTCTACCTTGATTGCATTCCGCCACCTATCCTCCATCTCTCTACAACTCAAAATGTTTCTTTCCCAAAACAAATTCCTGAACACGAACTCATTTCCTCGGGCACCCTCAGACAACTCGACCCAACTCAATCTCCTAAATGACTAGCTTGGGAATAGCATGTTCATGGAAAGTAAGAGAATCTCTTTCTTGCATGTGGGCCTCAACTAAGAGGTTGAAGCTAAATTTTTGGCATTGAGTGGTAACAGAGGGGTGACCTCTACTTCTTCCTCGGCGAGGGGTGGTCTGTCTTCCACAAGTCATGACGTATCAAAGAAGCCTACTAGGGGAAGGGAAGGTGTTTGGATCGGTAAGAGGATGAGGATTTCATAGTTAAGTTAACATAAGTTTTGAGGGACGATGAAGAGGAATTCAAAGAGGGGGATGAATTTGGCATTAGAGAAATTGGAAATGGGAAAGAGAGGAGATTCAATTGGAATGCGACACTTGCAAAAAGGCTGAAGGAATGACATGCATGAATATAGGAGAGGGTAGTAGAAAGGTCGAGCAAAATGCTAGGGGGAGAACTATTGAAGGTAGAGAATAGCTAGAAGGCCAAGTCCTTAAGGTCAAGAGGTCTTCACTAAAAATTTGAATCACCAAGTTTACCACACAGATTGCAACCTGCATCGAATGATATGCTCTAGCTAAAAGGGATATTTTTGATCTTAATTAACTTTTCAAGTCATGGTAATTAAAGCACATGAGAGTACTGGAAATTGGAATGCATAATATTGCTGAGACTGAGGGAGGATAGCCTAATGTGGGCCCTCCCCACCTACTTTGACATGGTGACATATCACACTTTCAAGAGTTGCAACATGAATGTCACTTGCCTAGTGACTAACATGCACGTCACCTTGGAAATTTACTTCAACATGACATTTTTTCTTCAATGTTACTTTTTGTACCAGGCCAGTATAACCTCGCATATAACCATGTCATGGTTCATGGTGAATACTTTGTATCATAATGATAATATGATGGATTTCATTCATTGTCAAAACACCCCTAACCACTTCCCCAAGCAAGAAGCCATGACCATGGAAAACTTGTGCAACAAGAGCATTGGCATATAACACAATCTCCATTGCAACTCCAAGTAGAGTGCAACACCCTTAAATCATGCATAGTGTGCCAGAATAATGGTAATGTGAGATACGATTTGTGGGGTAATCACAATACAAATATTTTAATGAAAAAAATGGTTAAAGAGAAATTAATAACAAATATATTATTATTTTTGTTAGCATGACCTAGCTAACATAGTAATACCTAACATAATAATGGTTGATTAAATCACCCTAATACAACAATAAAAAAAAAATATTATTATAATCCTATAAAAATTAATAAATAAATAAAAAATATTACAAAATATTTTTCCATTACAAAATTTTTATTCTGCCATCGCTATTTGGGACAGCCTCACACGACTCGACGTGACCAGAATTGACATGCCCAAATGCATTTCCCTAGGTGCCCTAATATGACCTGACCTGACCTAGCCCTCCCAAACTTGCTTTTCTGGGAGCTCCTATTGTATAATGGCTTCAATTGACTCAATCTTCTACATGAATCGCTTAGGAATAACCTGTTCATGGAAAGTAAAATAATCTCTTGCTTACATGTGTGCCTCAACTAAGAGGTTGAAGCTAAATTTTTGGCATGGAGTGGTAAAAGTGAGGTGACCTCTACTTCTTACTCGGTGAGGGGTGGTCTGTCTTCCACAAGTTTTGATGTATCAAAGAAGCCTACTAGGGGAACGGAAGGCATTTGGATGGGTAAGAGGATAAGGATTTCCTAGTTGAGTTAACATAAATTTTGAGGGGTGAAGAAGAGGAGGTAAAAGAGGTGGATGAATTTGGAATTAGGGAAATTGGAAATAAGCAAGTGATAGAGGAGAGGAAATTGGGACGTGAAGCTTTCAAAAAGGCTAAAGGGATGACATGCATGAATATAGGAGAGTGTAATGGAGAGGGAGAGCTATTGAAGACAGAGAATGGCTAGAAGGCAAAGTTCTTAAGGTCAAGAGGCCTTCGCTGAGAAACTGAATCACCAAGTTTACGACATAGATTGCAACATGCACTGAATGATATGTTGTAGCTAAAAGGGATGTTGATATTAAATAACTTTGTGTGGTCATGGTAATTAAAGCACATGAGAGTATTGGAATGCATAATATTGTTGAGACTGAGGGAGATCAAATTATCATTATTTGGGCACACTATGCATGATTTAAGGGTGTTTCATTCTACTTGGAGTTGCGACAAATATTGTGCTACCTGCCAATGCTCTTGTTGCACAAGGTTTCCATGGAGACTGCTTCCTTGGGGAAGTGATTAGGGATGTTTTTATAATGAATGACATCCATCATATTAGCATTATGATAGAAGCTCTTCACCATCAACCATGACATGGTTTTGTGAGAGGTTACACTCGCCTGGTACAAAAAGTAACGTTGAAGGCAAAATGTCATGTTGAAGTGAATTTCCAAGGTGATGCGCAGGTTACTCACAAGGCGAGTAACATTCATGTTGCAACTCTTAGAAGTGTAATCTGTCACCATGTCAAAGTAGGTGGGGAGGGACCACATTGGGCTACAATTTTTGGGGTAGTCAAAATACAAATATTTTAATGAAAAAATGGTAAATATTCTTCAATACAAAAGACATTATATTTTAAAAATTTATAATAAAACTTCTAATTTATTCATTCATTAAATTTAAAGATAATTTTTTTTAAATATATATTATATATATATATATATATATAAGATTAAACATGTTATAAGTTAAAGAGAAATTAATAACAATTAATTATAACAAATATATTATTATTTGTGTTAGCTTGACCTAGCTAACATAGTAATAGATAACATAATAATGGTCAATTAAATCACCCCAATAAAAAAATAACAAATATATTATTATAATCCTATAAAAATTAATAAAATAAAAAAACAATATTACAAAATATTTCCATTATTATATGTTAAAATAAAAAATTATATATTACATTCAAATAAATACAAACCACCAAACTCTTTTAATATTATTTTGATTACACATAATCATAATCATGTAATGGTTGGAAGTTCTGATTAAATATAACATGAGTATAAAACCCATGACCATAGATGCAAAGTAAGAAATCATATATGAAATCTAAATCAAATGTAAAAGACTAGAGTCTTCCCCTCTTCTAATGACATGCAATCTAAATAAAATTTAAACAACTAAACCCTTTCCCTCTTCTAATGAATTTTGATTAGGCATCATGATAATTGGGTTTGGTGTTGTAATCACGGGATAAAATGAGCCATTGTTTATAAGATTTAGTTTAAATGGTAATTTTTACTCTATAGTTATAAAAAAATAAATTATAATTTAATTAAGAGTATTTTATATAATTAATTAATTAATTAAAAAAAAAAAAACACTCCTTAAATTGTGACTAAAAGATTTCTTTTCAAAAGCCCAAAAATATTGTGCAGAAAAATATAATACTTTAAATAATGCATCATGCATATCTCAAAGTGATAACTATTTAAGTCCAAACCTAAAAGTTGAAATTGAAATTACAAGCAAAAGTAACCACACATTACTTGGAGAATAAAATAAATAAATCATATTTGAATTCATATATGGATCGATGATGAACAAAATGTTTACCATCGTCATTATTCTAACATTTTTTCTACACATCGCAAGACTGACGGTTGTCCCCAAACAGTCACAATAGCGACATGTATCTCCATACCGTCACAATACCGATGTCTATCTATAAACGTCACAATAGCAACACTTGTCTTCCAACGTCGCAATACCGACCCTTGTCTCCGAAACGTTGTAATTTTGACGATATGTCCCAAAAAGTCAGTATTCTGATGATGTTCATATACACCACAATACCGATGATGTCCCTAATACAGACCCTGACCTAGTCATGTTGAAAAAATTAAATGCAGGACGTTATGGGGCCTACCTGGCTCAAGTAGCACGAGTCCTAGGTGCATAGTTTACCGCAACGGCAAGAAACGCTCTGCAATAGTCTCTGACCTCTCACAACTCTCAAACACTCAAATGTCGCAAAAGAGCTAAAATGGGCCATATTGGTCTATGTGTCGCCCTTTTCAGATTGTTTGGAGGACCATAATGAGAGCTCATAGGGCCCAATTTCATAACCAAAAGCAACACAATGATCAACACCTCATAATGCCCAAAGGAGACTCCACACATTCAAACCTCCAAAAAAATAATTTTTCAATGTTGACATGTATGCCCTCTCTTATCTTATGTTCATTCAACACATGTTTTCAATAATATTAGAATGAGAATATGTTAGAAAATTAAATATTACAGAGAAATGCAACACATAAAAATATGCGGAAAATAAAAGCACACAAAACACATAAAACTAGAGAGACACAGATATACGTGGTTCACCCAGTTTGGGCTACGTCCACCCCGAACAGCCAGTCCTTCCTTTTTATTACCCAAATAAAAAATGAAGAGACACAACCTACAACGTATCCGTTGTAATATCCTCTCGTCCTTTCTCACAGTCTCCATCTCTGTTTCTCGCTCCGAGAATACACATACAATGCACAACCGCAATACAATGCCCTCATAAAAGTGAGGGGTTGCCTTCTAGGGAAAAAAACCCTAATCTAAACATAACTTCTACTGTCAGATCATTTGCCTAATGAACGGCCCAGATTGACTAGAAATTACTATACTTTTACAAGGCAATTCTACATCTGTTTTTAGCTTTGGGGGTGTTGCCCTCGAAACCCCAGCCAGGGGGGGCTCCGAAAAGTGCTGCTGCCCCCCCTAGACCCCCCACGGCAGCAATTAATTACGGGCGGTGTTGTCGCCCCTTTTAAGGTACAAGGGTCCAATGTTGTGATACAAAGTAAACAAGATAATCAGGCTCCACACCCAACAGAATATGCTTTCACTTGGGGTATTTTGTTATAGATATTGTACAAACCATCAATCATCCCTTGTACTGAAGGTTCTAGAGTAGGTATCATTCTACCCTCAGCATGATAGAGTCCCAGAAAAACTGTACATTTCCTAACATAATTTCTCCACAAGAAATTAACCATAGGTTCCAGAAACCTGACCATGTTTATCATCTCCCCACTTTGCACATGATAAACATCCTTTTTAGTTGGTAGAGCCTCCCCCTCCCCATGGCATTCATCACTCAAAGTAGATGGCACATGAAAAAATCATGACACCATGGCCATACCACATCAGTCTAAGAGGTACATCATGCCCATTCATCCACCATTCATCAAGTCAAACTTTACCATATCGAAATAAAACACCTTTCCTAGACTACCATTTTTTGCAAGCAGATCGAAAGCACACCACCACGTCTCGCATGTGGCCTACCATCCCCCCATCAACATAGGCCATCTGCGATATTATCCATTTTATCCAACACACTTAGAAAAGATACCAACCAATGGGCCCCCCACCCTCAGCAAAAACATCCTCCTCACATCATCAGTGAGCGAGCACTTTTATTTTTTGGGGCATCTGTCTCTGTGTTTTGTACAATATGATCCCATTATTTCATTGTTTTGGTAAGTGTACAAAGACCTCAAACAATGAACAATCCCCCACTCATCCATCCATTTTTCTCCCATGGAAGAAGTCCCTAGTCACCCTTGGTTGGAGCATCACACCCGTCACGCAAAGCCACCACGACATTTATAACCAACATATACCCTCCCTTGACGTCCTACCGACCCCAGGGATTCCCTCATCAGAAATCGTTATGACTACCGCCTAGCTGCTTTTTTATGCTCTGAAATTAGACCACTAAATCCTCATCATCATTTTTTAGTCACCCATCACCATCATGCCTATGTTAAACTTATCAAATCTGAGAACCTGGTCCCTTGCATCAACAACTCTGTCATTCATTTGAGGCTTCCTTTTTGTCGACTTCAACTCACATTCTCCAAAAAGGAAGTAGTACCTTCAATGACTCCTCACCACAATAGGGACATTCTCTGGTTGCAATGTGGGAATCATAATTTCCCACAGATGTCATCAATCCTCCTGACATTCGACTATAACACAAGCTTTCATGTCAAGATGGTATCGTAATTTACAAGAATTTCACTTTGTGAAAATTGGTCAAAGACCCGTGCCATTATAGCCATCTCTGTCAGAAATGCTTAAACAGGAAGGTCCCAGTCATACACCCATGCATACAATGAAAATTTATATGCCATACCAAGATTAGACATGTGGGCACTACATTCCAGATATTTTGAAAGGAAAAATGCCCCAGAGGGCATCAGAAATTGTCATCATGAACCAAATCAAAATATCACTACCATACTAGTGACACAAACAAAACCATTATCTGTCAAATAGATTTTGTTAGCTAGCAAAAGCATCACGAGCATGGGGCATGCCCGCCTAGTACAAAATTTGTATTTATTATATCATACCATTTCTTGAAGGATTCCCACAGAACATGGTCACTCTTCTACCCACTGTAAGGGGTTTCCAACCTTCAGTTGTACGTGGGTCTCTTTCTCTCTCTCCATATAGTACACAAAAAATAAAATATAATGTATTTCAGCTATAAAGTTCTTCCTAGACCTCACACATTAGGGGGCATTTGTTATCACTAGAAAATCGAACAAGCAAAGATGACATTATTAAATGCCTAGGAAAAGGATTTAAAGGGCCGAGGCACATTACAGGATCTGAAAATTTTAAAAAATCCCCAAGGTCAAGAGGAAAAAATCAAATTGCACACCAAGAACATAGGTGAAATGCGCCTTTGTGTGCACTTTCCTTCGATAGGTGTGTTGGTCTGCACAAATTTCCCTCAAAAAGTCGCATGGTCCTAGGAGTGGTAGAAGTCACTTTCTGGGACCACTTGACATACTTCAAGAAATGATCCTACTCTTGAGGCTGCCCAAGGAGAGATTCCTAAGCCACCTTGGGACCTCAAGGGAGCACAGAAAGGAATTAACCCTCTCTCTTGGGTCACCATACACCAATGTACCAAGAGAGGGAAGGATAATTTTAATTCACCTAGAAATGGCCACCAAGATATGAGAAAAATGAGGGCACATTGTTATACTGGCCAAATTTCCCAAGAGAAATCCAGTATTGTGAAATATAGAGCAACAGTAGAGAGAGGATTTGGTTGTTGGCCATCCAACAAGTTCAATCCTTCCGAGTAGAGAGAGACCTTACAATGACAACTAAAGCATAAAAAAATCCTTACACTGGGTCTTAGAACTCCATATCTTTAAGGGTCCTTTGGCAAGAGTGTAACATAGTATCTTTCTTCCTAACAACAATCAATAAGAGGGGACTTTGATTCCACAGTTAGCATTATTGTTACATTTGACTCTTTATGAGGTTTTGTTTTTATGTTTAGTTTAGTTGTATTTTCTCTCTATATATGTGTACTATACCATGATTTAGTGTGTTTTATATTTTATAGCATGTGTTCACTAACTTACTAACCATTTTTTACTGCCTGTGACCATAGCTTGGAGGTAGCGACCACTACTCCTAAGCACCAATGGATTGGCACACTTGTGCACCAAAACCACAACCACACCAACAATGAAACTAGTAATCTTCACAATGTTATAAAAATAAAAAATAAAATACAATAATATAATTAAGCATGAATTAATACAATTATAGGCCACTTATAATATATATCTTAAAGAAATAACTCAATAGTTGTAATCACAAGATATCAAGAGGACAAAATAGAGGCATTTGTATTATATCGAATGAAGGAGGGTTACAACCATCAGCTTGGTTAGGCTCCCCTCAGTCCTTCAACTCTAAGCTCTCTCTCTTCAATATCCTAGTGTGAGAATGCTTTGGAAAATATCTCTCAATGAACAATACTAACAATGAAACCTCACACTAACAAATGTTTTCCCCTTGCGCAATCAACCTTTCAAACTTTGACAATGAGCCCTTGCCTCCAATTTATAAGAGTTTGGGAGGAGAAACCTTGTTATTCTTCTCCATTTTTTTTTAATATCGAAAAATTCATGATGTTTCCATGCTTTTATAAATTTTTCCTTCTTTGGATGCTTATTTAGGTTTAGCAATGTCCAATCAGAGGTTTTCACCATAGGTTGACATATTTTTGGATTGAATCTTTGAGAAAATGTTAGAAATGTCAATCAGTTAACTCGAAATCTGCCCCTCATCATTCATAGAACAAGGGTAATGCAACCCTTTAGGAAAAACACCACATTAACCTAGGCACTAATGCTCCATACAGGAAGAAGGAAAGCATTATAACCCAATTTATAAATTTATGGGATGAATTACCATGGAAAAATAGGTCTCTATCTTGGTAAATTTCTTCCATCCATGTGTCTTTCTCCTCTAAGCTGATGAGGAGGTCATTTGCAACATAACAAATTCCCCCTAAAGTGTGAGGTCAAAGATGAAGGTGATGACCGAAATACTTTATATATGTGTAGTATAGAGATATAGAGTAGTTGCGGGATTGTGGGAGACCCGAAACAAGAAACGTATGTCAAAAATATATATAAATTTGTCCTGAGTTAGGAATTCCCATGCTCATTAGTTATAGAAGAGTGATTTATCCAAGAAGATACATGACCATTGTGTCCAATGATAAGCACAATGTGGAAGCTTTTGTCATAACAAGATCAATCTGATAAGTTGTCTTTGAAAAAATATACAAATCTTGGGAGAGAAAACAATGATGAGTGATGTAACCCTTTACCTAAGGTCTTGGTTGTTGCTTCTCTGAAATTCATATTTCTACACATGTGAATAAAGGAGTTGTAGTCGAACATGTGAGAAATCATATGATTACCAGTCAATGATGAAAATTGTTAACAGATGTGAGGATGGCCACCGATAAGGATGATGGTCTGCAATATTCCCAGAAGAATCTAGCGAGTGTGAAAAATGGTATTGTTGTCGAGCACTCGTAGAATTATTCGACTATGAGCCAATGATGAAAACCCCCAATAAAACACAAGGTAATCTGCCACTAACGTCTCCATGTTCTAAGGTACTGATGTGTTTTTCTATTTCCTTCCTATATAAGATGTTGAAGTTGATATGAAGCGATATTTCAAAAGGTAGAAAATAAGGGTGTCCTACATCATTTGACACAAAACGAGACTGTTGGGTGCAAGAATTGTGCTTAAGAAAACTCCTTCAACACTTATTGTCAACCCAGGGGTTTTGTAAACTTAGAAATGAGGCACAGGTAATGCCAGAAGTGGTATTAACTTTTCCTATTTCTATTTCTACGTCTCAATTGAAATATTTCAAAATCAAATAGAAAACAATCTCAAAGGAGATTGACACCAAAGAAATTCTAGTGCTAGAATCTAAAAGAATGCATTTGTGAAGAAATCAAATAAAGGAAATTTCACAGTACCGTAAATAATATTAACTACTGAAGTAGAATTCTATGTTTATCCTCAGTATAGGCAGCGGCAGTTTATCAAGTGGGCCCTCAAAAATATCTACCCTCTAAATGATTTTCCTTCTCACACTAAGTGTGTTCATATACTCCTGCAATCTTCTTGCACTAGTACAGGTACAAAACTTATGTGAGAAGCATATTTTACACTTATATTGAAGACTTATGTATTCATGTAGGGGATCTAAGCTTTAAGGATTATAGCACTATATTTGTGTAATAAGACACTTTTTCTTGTACCGGAATAGATCTTCCTACACCAAGTTTTCCAATTTACTTTTGAAAAACAAGAGGGTGCGTTAACTATAAAAAGAATTGCAAATGCGAGAATAATTCCGAAATAACTTGCACATGAAAAATAATGCTTCAATAAATTGAACCTTGTGATAGAAATAAAATTTTAAGATGAAAAAAAATCTTCAAAATTTAAAGAAGACCTTATTTAGTCAAAGGGATTTTTCATGCAACCAAATCTAACTCAAAGAAAGGTTAACTACAATACTATAGATCACTTTTAATCCTTCTCCTTAAATCATGAGATGAAGATATGAATCAAGATATTGTAACAACATTCTTTTCCATTTTAGAAAGTCATTCTTAATCTTCAAGGGTTTGGATTTTAATATTAGAAATGCTTCCTTCTGATAGTAAACTCTTACTTGCAAAAATAGATTAAATCCTATGAAGGAAAAATAATAAAAAACTTCTTGTAAATAAACTAGCAAAACAGAGTGCAGAATCCTACATGCATTGGTGTATTAATAATCTATCTGGACGATCCAAGCGAAAGCAAACCAAGAAAGAAATTGTTGGAAATAAATTAATTCAATTTGAATTCCACACAACATATCCATGTACACCTTGACTATTTAATGAAATAAATCATAGTTCTTAAGAAAGAATAAAATGAAGATTTAAACCATGCTTCTACAAATAAACAAAGTTAACTCACACCTTTAAGATAACGAAAGCATGAGGGTAAATGAGCCGTGTTTGCTGGGCCCTAGCCAACCAGCTCATTTCCTATTTTAGGAAATGAAAATCTTCAACACTTTAACAATGCATCAATGAAAGATTAAATGCAGAGTGATAAAATCATAGCGCGACTCCTTGTATTAATTTTGATCAGAAAATATACATTTTAAGTTCAAGTCCATCCCAGAACGAGGGCAACAAAAAGATTACAAATAACCAGAATTACAGTTGCACTTGATATCACTAACGTAGTTCTATCTAAGAGCTATACTTTATACATCCCTTCGGCCTATGGCCATAATTGAAAATTACATAGTCGCTCCAAATCGAGCTATTCGGCTGAATGGAATAACAAACAAAATTACAAAATTAATCCAATGGCTATAATACGATGCGAACTATTCGTTGGTCATAGACCTTATCCTCGACCATACCCTAGCCACCATTCACTTGAGTTCAACCTCGGATGACTGTAACTGAATTGGACGTCATGGACCAAGATTCCCATGTGAAGTGATCGAGTTGTTGTGGAGATCACAGAACAGATAGTTGTCGACGGTGCAGGAATCTACCTGCACTAGATGAAGCTAATATAATGGTTAATAATTTATCTTATCAAATACTTTAGTAAAGTAAATATAAGTTACAAGAAATATTAAAGGCACAAAATATATTTAAAATTATTAATTAAGCACCAAATAAACCTTAAACATGAAATATGAAGTTTGTGTAGGAATAGGTAGTAATATTGGACTAGTGCAGGAATGCAGAGGTTTATGGAGATAAAAAAAGAGGTGAATGATTGTGGTTTTGTAAAAGGAAGGGGGTAAAAATAGAGAATTTTGGCATACCAAAATCCTCCCATCCATAAGTTGTTGTGTGTCTTCACACAAGCTTTACCTACTGCAAAACATCTTCAAAATAGGGAGCCATCTTGCAATCCTGCACTTGGATATTGATTCCTGCTTTCACTACCTTGGTCTCGTTACCTCGGGCTTCCTTAAGTTGTTTGGTCACCTTTTTGAGGTGCTTGTAGCATTTAGAAGCCCGAAACTTCCATACCTTCACTTGACGTTTCTATTTTTTAACCTCTTCTGCCAGCTCTATCTTGCCTTGCTTCTACCATTTTTTCTCCTTCATGACCTGGTTTAATGCCTCCAAGTTGTTAAATTGTTGTTCTAATTATACTATATGGTTATTTAGATAGAGGGTAGAGTTTTATGTGTCTAGCTCATCTCATGGAAGCACCTTTTCTATAATGGATTCAAAGCATGTACCATTGTTGCCAAGATCTAAGTTATCTTGGCCCTCCAATGTCTACATCTTAATATCACCAAGGGTTTCTATCCCAAGAGATTCCACATCACCAAGGGTTTCAGTATCCTCCATGTCCATTGTGCCGAGGGCTTCAGTACCCTGCACAACTAATTCATTAGGGGATTCAGTACCCTATACATCCAAATAATTAGGGGCTTTAGTACCCTTTTCATCTAGATTATCAGGGGCTTTAGTACTCTGTTCATCCAACTCATCAAGGGCTTCAGTATCCTATAAATAAAAATTGTTGAGGGTTTCTATGTGTTGTACCTCTTCATCTATATGACTATTTTCCAGGTCTCTTCTTGTACTCGACTTCATTCTTTTATTCTTAAACTTATGAAGGAAGGTCCACAAGGATATGTCGTCCTCCCTCTCTTCATTATCTTCATTCACCATGGTATGAGCTATTTCATCCGCGAGAACCGAGAGGTTGTGATCTCTAGGTGAAGCCTTGGGTGACCCATCAATCAAAATCGGGGAGCTCGACCGAGCATGACTTGTCCCCGAAATGACATTCCTTTTCTTGATCGAGGTCCTATTTGCTTGAATTTTTGCCGAGGATGGAGTTTCTTCAGCAAGATTTTCCTCTTCTTGCACCTGTTTTTTCTTTCTCCTCATCTTGCCAGGGCTCAGGATATCTGCCTTTGTTTTCTTGCTTGCGCTCTTTCTAGCCGACTTCCCTGCACTTCTTCCCTGAAATTCTTTCAAGAATGCTTCCAAAGTCATTTCCTTAGCCTCTAGTTATTTATTAACCAGGATTGCAATGAGCCCATTGTTGATTATATCATCCACCTTTTAATTTATTGAGAAAGATCATAAGGGAAGATTACCCGAATGCATATAAATGGCTAAGGTGTGAAATATTGTGAAAGGGAAATACGATTTAATTGAGCCATATATCAAAAAGTGGACAAGCACACTTTGTAATAAAGTGAAAGTATGTCCAAGGTTTGAACTGAAATCACGAAGGTTTAAAAGGCGCAAAAGAAATAAATATAAAGCGGGGCCCACTTATACTCTATACACACATAGATGAAGATTGCAAGCACAATTACGAGGGGGGTCATAGACGAGAGGGATAAGACGGAGCTTTCCCCCCCTGAAATCCTAATTATGCATCAAGGAACATGACACGAGGCAAGCGCTTTATGGAGAAAAGGGCATGGGCTTTAGAGCTATCACAGAATTCACCTTGCGTCCTTAGTGGGCTGGGTCCTAAGGTACATCTGTTGCCATGATTTAATGGTAAGGTAAGTCCTAGGACAACCAGTACCAAGGCCAGTACCGGTATTTAACCTGACACACGGTATTCTACTAACAAAATTCTAACACCCAATCCCCTTATGTCGTGTGTCTCACAGTCAGAGTCCTTATGATGTCAGCCCTAGTTATTTTACCCTGCCATCTTTTCCCAAGCTGCCTCAGGCCTGTATAATTGTATTCCATGTTTTACTTTTGTAAAATACTTTTGGTTTTCAAATACTGTATAAGAAAAAGTGAGCTCACCCGTCGAATAAAAGGAAATATTACCCTCCTAGATGCCAGGCATTTAATCTGGGCCTAAATTATCACACAGGTGAAAAAGCACTGGGCATTTTTAAATATTGTCAAGGAAATGAGGTCAGCTATGCGCCTTTTCAGGAGAAAGTTGTACAAAGGAAGTA
The DNA here is from genome assembly GCA_034641835.2 of Pinus albicaulis. Classification (NCBI taxonomy): domain Eukaryota; kingdom Viridiplantae; phylum Streptophyta; class Pinopsida; order Pinales; family Pinaceae; genus Pinus; species Pinus albicaulis. Next base: position 740,333,036 of record CM076570.1, on the reverse strand, counting down.
CCGATACCTCCAACAACATTCAAAGCGCAAAAGGGTATATTTATTTCCGGAAAGAACTAAAATCAAAGGACGTGGTAAAGTAAGGCATTAAAAGTAGGTTCAAGGAAGCTGCAGAGTGTTAGGAGGTAATAGAAAAAGAGTCTGCTCGCATTGCAGCCTTGGGGGTCTTAGAGAAATTGGCGACTAGTTCAGAATGGTTTGAAGTGGATTGGGCTGAGATAGCACTTGTGGGACTCCTGTCATGCTGGGAACCCACCAACATTGTCCTACAACTGTTACCTGTGTACGAGGCCTGTCTAAAAGAGGTAATGAATCAAACCAACATACCTTCTGAGAAATCTACTCGGCTCAAACATAAAACTATAGTTTCAGTCCTCGGTATAGAATTTTCACTCCTGCACCAAGTGAAGTATAGAATTCCCATTAATGAAAACTATGATGAGCTTACCAAAGCCTACATCAAGGCAGAAGGTTTCACTGCGATGCTTGAACCTGCATTAGACACCTGGCAGAGATGCACAAGTTATGCCAGCCTATTAGCCATCTCTTCAGCAACTGTCCCTCTTCCTACATCAGCCACTGCTTCGACCCCTACTTAGCCTTGAAGATTTTTAACTCATGATTTGGCCCTCATGGCCTTTAGTTTTAATTTTTACTTTCTACTTTCAAGTTCCGAGTGAGATTCATATTTCACTCTTTCATTTAATTTATGTTAGAACATTTTTAATATTTTATTTTGAAACGGCCATGAGCCCGATTGTAAATGATGAGAAGCATTGTACCTCATCATGAGTTTTGTTATTTTGATTAGGAATTGAAACTGCTCACTAGCACGCGGGGAATATACTTTCCCAAAATATCTTCCTGCGTATGTTGTAATTCTATAAAAGTAGTAAACTGAGACAGAAAAAAGGTTCCAAATTTTCAGAAGAACACACTAAGAAAGAACTCTGTATGCATTTTTTTGAGATTTTGATATTAAAGTTGAAGAGTCCATTGGGTTTCAGTGATAAGGAGTTTCATCTCTATTGAGGATTCTGATCTTAATACTTCACAGTCTGTAACTCTCTCTTGTGTTTTTTACTTTAAATGTTCATCTCGTTCATGTCCACTTTTCCTATATCTTTGTTCTGGAATGCGAGTGCTCACATGTTCAGGTGTGAATTTATCATTATTGATACTCATACTAGCTCATGTCTAGTGCTTTAAATATGGCTCAGGAAAGATATGTTGTTTCATATTTCACTTCTAGCATAGTTCTTCTGGTATTAGCAGCAATGGAATGTTATCTTTAAAGTTATTCTCATGTATGGATTCTTGTCATGGCATAAGCTCAGTACATGTTAATATTCATTTTTAGATCTCGTTTTTGTTACAGTTATTATCCTTTTCATTTTCTTACACATTTATCACCATCTGATTATCTACCTCTATCAACCACTTTAGAATCCAACCCCCTTTACAGCAAGCTGTCTTAAAATTTTCAGATATGTTTTTATCAAAGTTCACACTCTGTCGCTACAATATTAATTTTTATGTGCTGAAGTTTTGAGAGTCTTGGTTCCATTTTAACCAAACCTTCCTAGCATGAGAGCCCCTTTCTTGACAACCGGTACAAGTTGAACTATATGCTCCTTGCTAATTAAGATGTTATAGGCACTGGTATTTTACAACTCAAGGTTGTCTCTAGGAGTGACAACATCTTTCTGGCGTCGTTGCTGAGGATACGAATTTGAGAAAAGATAAATCCCTGGGCCTCGACAAAATCTTTATTCACTCTTCAGAACAAGTGAGCAAGAAGAGTTGAGAGTTATAGATTCCTCACCTTGGTGACTCCACTGTCAATTATAAGATAAACCTATTCGTAGTCTTGTCTTCCCGAAAGCCACATTTGAGGTCAGATACATCTCAGTCGAAGACACCTTTAGTGTCTGACCCAGAGAATATTTTACATAAAAGGGATTGGAGGGAAAGACAATCAGTTCATACAGAGATCCATAGATTTTCTTTGGAAGATTCTCCATCCTCCTCTTCCCAAATAGCCCAAGATCAAGGTCCTGACTCCACGGTGGGAAACCCTAATTACTTTTCAGATAATACTTCCTTGGGAAACATTCAAGTTGAATATGAAGTTGAATCCATAGATACCACTAGCTTCTTTCTTCATCCCACTCCTGAAGCTAAAGAAGTCAAATAAGTCACAAAAGTGTCTGTTGTTAACAATCCAAATTTTCCATCAGTGCCACAAACCTCTGTTCAATTCATACCAATTGTTATACATACCTCGGTTCCACCACCGCCTCTCACTCAGCAAATTCTCCCACCGCCTCCACAACCCCCGATGGCTATCCCGGGCTTCTTGCTAAACAAATATTCCCCCTGGAATTACCTCAGGTCTTAAATGATATGCCTCAAGATTAACTGAAATTCTTGCCTCGTTTCAATGGGGAAAATGAGATCGAATCTTAGAAACATATTGAAGTTTTCTGTTCCTTAGCAGAAAAATTTAACGTTGAACATCTGGATGTGGTCTTGAGACTTTTTGTCCAATCCCTAGATGGAGAAGCTATAAAATGGTTCAAAACTTTGGGAGACTGTTCCATCACTAATTGGGAGGAGATGGAAAATTATTTTATCAGAAAATGGGGAGAGAAGAAATACCATGGGTATTGTCTCACCATGTTCAATGCACTCGAAAAAATACATAATGAGGGAGTGCCAGAGTTCATTAAGAGGTTCAAAAAATTATACTCAAGCCTACCAGTTGAAATGAAACCTCATCAGACTACTGCTAAAGTAGTGTTTGTAGTAGCTTTTGATTCATAATATGGTTTCTCTCTAAGAGAAAGAAAGTCTGCCACCATAGATGATGCCTAGACTGATGCGCTAGTGCTGGAGGCTAATTTCTCCTCCATAGGAAAATCAAAGGGGAAATTAGATCAAGATGCTAGAAGAAGAGGAAAATAAGAGGTATCAACATCTAGCCAAGACAGAGAAACAACTGAAAGTAAAATTGAAGAGATGAATAAAATGATTAAAAATATTTCAAGCAAGATGGTGAAGCTTGAACTTGAAGCCAAGAATTAATCCTCTAAAACATTCCAAAATGCTCTGAACAGGGGTTATAACCAGCAATATAGAAAGCCACCCCTGTAAATAATACAAAGACAATGGAAGGAGCAGCAAGACCAGGTACCAAATCCACTATACCTGGAAGGTCAAATAGATGGTCCTACTGAAGACACTTCTTATAAGGAAGATGACCCATATCTTGCTTATTCGAATAGTGATGAAGTCGAGTGTCCTTTGCAATAAGGTGATGGAATGGGGATTCCATTACAAGAAGAAGAAGAAAAGGCTAGAGTCACTGAAGATCTAGATATCGATGACTATTAGAAGCAGTTCATTGACTTCATGCAAGCACAGTTCAATAGAAAATATGATCTTAGATCTTCTAGAAAAATAACCCATACACAAGATCAGGAGGAAGAGGCACCTAAAAAATAAACAGTTGTGCAGAAGGAAACAATGGTGCAGAAGGTCGCAGATAAAGGTAAGAGGCCTCTAAATGATCCTTTACAGTCTAATGATCAAGTTTATTCCTCTTCAAAGTTAGCCAGTCCTCCTAATACTAAGTTTGTGTTGAAAGAAGTCAAGCCCTTAGCCGAAAATGAAGAGTCTAAAGAAAATATAATAGAGAAATCTTCCTCTATCTTTAATCTGCAAAAATAAATTGAGAAAGTCAAGATCCCAGTCCCACTGACTGAACTATTAAATAAGCCAGCCTATCAATCCCAGGTCTCCTCTTTTATGCTTCCCTCAGAAGAAACCCTCGTCCTAGATAGTTTGAACCTCCAGGAAGAAAGGCCCATGGTCGTGTTTGGCCCCCATGTTGAAGAATTAGATGCCTCCACCCCTCCTTTATGTTTCATTAGTGATCCATGATTTTTTATTACATAACTGTATGTTAGATTCGAGAGCATCCTATAATATCTTGCCTCTGTCAGTCATGGAGCAACTGGGATTGCAAATTACTCATCCTTACAAGGACCTTTATTCTTTTGATTCCAAAAGGGTTAAGTTTCCGGGGATGATTAAAGACTTGGTAGTTAATTTGGCCCAAATCCCAGCCAAGAGTGTGGTGATGGATATAGTGGTAGCTGATATCCCATCTCGTTTTGGGATACTGTTGTCAAGGTCTTGGGGAACCAAAATTCGAGGGTCAATCAAGCTACATTTGACTTATGCTACTATCCATGTATTTGGAGGGAAAGAAAGGAGGCTATATAGGTCAACGAGATTCATGAAGATGGTTACTAAGGCTGATAACTCTGTTAATTCACCAGTATACAGTAAATAAGGGGATTTCTCATGTCTAATGCTAGAGGAAGATCAAGACTATGTTCAAGAGCCATCATTCTATCAAATTAAGACTGAAAAATCCTTAGAAAATCAAGAAGCACGAGTCTGGATGCTACACTTTGATGGAGCCAATTCTAGATAAGGGAATGGAGCTGGGGTGCTATTGATTTCTCCTATAGGCCAATTGTTGGCAATATGATGCCCCTCTCAGTATTTTTCCCAACACCAATGGGTTCCATTATATTTCAAATTGGAGTATGAACCTATAAAAAATGTAGTTGAATACAAAGCACTTCTTTTAAGGTTGAAAACAGCTAGAATAATGAACATTCGTAGCCTAAAATTTCTAGGAGATTCGGAACTAGTAGTGAGGCAAGTGAAAAATCAATGCCAAACAAAAAACCTGCGGCTGAGAGCCTATAGGAATGAGGTATGGGACCTGGTAGAAAACTTTTTCTTTCCATTTAACATCCAGCTTATGCCCAGATAATAGAAAAAAATGGCAGATTCTCTTTTTGTGGCCGACAGTACCTTTCAGCCACCCCAAAAACCTCTCTTAAGATATGAAATTGAAGTTCGTTATCTACCTTAAATTCTTGATAATTTCAATCACTGGCAGGTGTTTGAGGATGATGATCAATTAAAGAGGTTCATGGAAACTATCAGGGAATTCTCCAATATGGAGATAGATGCTTGTGAAGAAGAAATTGAAGATCTTTCACAAAACAAATGGGAAGAAAAGATGGCTGGTCATAAAGTGTTGCAACTAAAGGGAAATTTTATACCTAGAGGGTTAGTCCCTCTAAAGAGATTGTTCGACAAAAATGATTTCCCTTTACAACCAAGAAAAGTGGTAGAAGAAAATCAGGTTGAAGACCTAAATCTTGGCACCGAAGCTGATCCAAAAATAGTGAAGTTGTCCAAGAAAGTTTCGGGGGAACATAAAGAGCACTACCAGAAACTATTCCAGACATACAAGGATGTTTTTGCATGGTCTTATCAAGACCTGAAGACTTTCGATATAAACATCATGCAACATAAGATTCCTCTAAAAGGAGATGTGAAGCCGCATAAACAGAAGCTCAGATAGATTAACCCCCTGCTACTTCCTTCCATAGAGAAGGAGATCAAGAAGCCATTAAAGGACAAGATCATTGTGCCACTAAGATACTCTGAGTGGGTGGAAAATCTGGTCCCAGTCTGGAAAAATAATGGAGAGATAAGGTTGTGTTTTGATTTCCAGAATTTAAATAGAGAATCCTTAAAGGATAACTACACGTTGCCCAAGATGGATCATATTTTGCAGAAGGTAGTGGGAGCTTCAAGGATGTCAATGATGGATGGTTTCTCTGGACACAATCAGGTGGTTGTGCTCCCAGAAGATCAAAATAAAACTGCTTTCACCACACCCTAGGGTACATTTATGTATGCACGGATGCCTTTCAGACTGATCAATGCAGGGGCCACTTTCCAGAGGGAAATGGATATTGCTTTTGTTGGGGAGCAAGATAAATTTGTAGTGGTCTGCCTCGATGATATCACTATGTTCTCAAAGGATGATGCAGAGCATATTGAACACTTGCGCAGGACCTTTGAGAAGTGCTGAAGGTATGGTCTCTCTTTAAACCCTCAGAAATCACTATTTGCATTAGAGGAGGGTAAGCTTTTGGGACACATCGTGACAAAGGATGGCGTGAAAATTGACCCAAAAAGGGTAGAAGTTATAAACGCCATATCTTTCCCTAGAAATAAGAAAGAGGTGCAAGTATTCATTGGGCGTATTAATTTCCTAATAAGGTTCATTCCAAAATGTGCAAAGATAGTTCAACATATAAATGACATGCTCAAGAAGAATAATGAGTTAAATTGGTCTCCTGAGTCATGAGAGGCTTTTAGAAGAATCAAAAATGCCTTTGCAGAAGCTCCAGTGCTGGTTGGACCAGACTATGCTAAGCCTTTTATGATTTTTTCATTTGCATCACCTCATACACTGGTAGGAGTTTTATTGCAAAAGAATGAGGAGGGGTATGAGAAGCCTATTTCTTTCTTCATCTAGGTGCTCCGTGATGCTGAGTTGAAATACAACATCCTAGAAAAGAAAGCTTATGCTTTGGTGAAGTCCCTCAAGGCATTTCAGATGTATGTCCTGCAGTATTCCATCATTGCATATGTGCCTACAATAGTTGTGAAGGATATCCTGATCCAAGGAGATAGTGAGGGAAAAAGAGGCAAATGGATTGTGAAGATACAATAACATGAGCTAGAGATACACCCCACCAAGTTAATCAAAGGACAGGGATTAGCTAAATTCTTGTCATAATCGAATTTCCAGGCTCTGGGCATAAATCTTTCTATGGTAGGAAACAAGGAGTCTGAAAAGATAGATGAATGGTGTGGGATAGAGACAGCTACTCAGAAGACTCATATGAAGTATCTCCTCAGTCCGTGGTATAAGGAGATCACTGAATATCTTCTGAATCTCAGATGGCCCCTTAGCTGTGACAAAGCTAAATACATAACACTGAGGCTGAAGTCGTAGAAATTCATTGTTGCCAATGGTCGGTTGTACTGGTAAGACCCTTTTGGGATCTTGATCATGTGCCTTATAGAGAATGAAGTGGAGGAAATAATCACAGAGTTTCACGGAGGCATTTGTGGAGGTCACTACAGTTGGAGAGCTACTGCCCATAAAATCTTGAAAGCTGGTTTCTTCTGGCCCAAGCTCTTTGGAGATGTTTTTACTCAGGTCAAAGCCTATGAAAAGTGCCAAAAATTTGTAGAAAGGCAGAAGTTTGCACCCCTACCCATGATCCCTGTACATATAGATGAATCTTTCCAGCAATGGGGGATTGACTTTATTGGTGAAATTCACCCTGCATCAAGTGGACAACACAAATCGATATTAACCACCACAGACTATTTCACCAAATGGGTGGAGGATATACCTGCAAGGAATGCAACAGATACAGTAGTGATAAAGTTTATGGAAGAGAACATTATATCTAGATTCGGCTACCCTACCAGGATTGTCACTGACAATGCCCAGGCCCTTAAATCTGCTAAGTTCGTCAGCTTCTGTCAACAATATAACATTGCATTGGGAAATTCCACCGCCTACTACCCACAAAGAAATGATTTAGCAGAGTCTTCTAATCAAACTCTAGTGAGAGCACTGAGGAAAGCCATTAATGAAAATCAGAAAAATTGAGATTCCCAGCTAAAGTTCACCTTATGGGCAAACAGGATCACCAACAAGAGATCGATAGGAAAGTCTCCATATGAACTAGTGTATGGTAGAGCAGCATTCTTTCCCATACAATTATCCTTACCAGTAGCAAGGTTCATGTAGGAAAGCCAAGAAGATTTGAACGATATTACCAGGAGGATGAATCAGCTAGTCACAACTGGAGGAAACCCAAAATCGGGTGAATCATAGGTTGACCGAATACCAAGAGAAAATGAAGGACCTGTTTGGTCAGCATGCCAAGGACAAAAAGATGTAGGTTGGGGATTTAGTACTCAAATGGGATATTCGAAGAGCAGAGAAGGGGAAGCATGGTAAATTTTATCCGTTATGGTTCAGTCCCTTCAAAATTGTTGAACAAGGAGGAAATAACACTTTCAAGCTAGAGAATTTGCAGGGTGACTTGCTTGACGCCCCTGTAAATGGTCAATTCCTAAAACCTTTCTTCCAGTTTTGATTCAGGCCAAGAGGGCCCGATATATTATATTTTACATTATTTAATCGCTTTTCTTGTTATTTTTAATGATGTTTGTTGTGAAGAATCATGAAGAAAAAAAGAAAGGTGCAGAGGAGTTGTGTCTACACAAAAGGGTTAACAGGTGGTCTACGAAGTTGTTGACACGTTCAAGGATGAATGTGTCGTCCCCAGGTGGAGCCAATGTTGATTATGTCATCCACCCTTTAATTTCTTGAGAAAGATCATAATGGCAGATTACCCGAATGCATATAAATGGCTAAGGTGTGAAAGATTGTGAAAGGGAAATATGATTTAATTGAGCCATATATCAAAAAGCGAACAAGCACACTTTGTAATAAAGCGGAAGTATGTCCAAGGTTTGAACCGAAATCGCGAAGGTTTAAAAGGCACAAAAGAAATAAATATAAGGCGGGGCCCGCTTATACTCTATACACACATAGATGAAGATTGCAAGCACAATTCCGGGCGGGTCACAGATGAGAGGGATAAGGTGGATCTTTCCCCCCGCGAAATCCTGATGACGTGTCAAGGAGCATGACACGAGGCAAGCGATTTATGGAGAAAATGGCATGGGATTTAGAGCTATCATGGAATTCACCTTGCGTTCTTAGTGGGTCGAGTCCTAAGGTACAGCTGTTACCATGATTTAACAATAAGGTAAGTCCTAGGAAAATCAGTACCAAGGCCAGTACCGATATTTAACCTGACACACAGTATTCACCTAAAAAAATTCTAACACCCAATCCCTTTCTGCTGCATGTATCACAGTCAACATCCTTATGACTTCAACCCTACTTGTTTTACCCCGCCATCTTTTCCCAAGCTGCCTCGTGCCCATATAACTGTATTCTATGTTTTATTGTGGTAAAATACCCTTGGTTTTTGACTACTGTATAAGAAAAAGTGAGTTCACTAGTCGAATAAAAGGAAATATTACCTTCTTGGATGCCAAGCATTTAATCTGGGCCAAAATTATCATGGAAGTGAAAAAGCACTGGACATTCTTAAATATTGCTGAGGAAATGAGGTCAGCTGTGTGCCTTTTCAGGAGAAAGTTGCACAAAGGAAGTATTGACACCTCCAATAGGGTTCAAAGCAAAAAAGGGCATATATATTTCCTAAAAGAACTGAAATCAGAGGATGTGATAAAGCAGGGCATTAAAAGCAGGTTCAAGGAAGCTGTGAAGTGTCAGAAGGTAATAGAAAAAGAGTCCACTCACAGCGCAGCCTTAGGGGTATTAGAGAAATTGTTGGCTAGTTTAGAAAGGTTTGAAGTAGATTGGGATGAGATAACACTTGTGAGACTCCCGTCATGCTAGGAACTATAGTTTCAGTCCTCAGTAAATAGTTTCCACTCTTGCACCAAGTGAAGTACAGAATTCCTGTTGATGCAAACTATGATGAACTTACTGAAGCGTACATCAAGGCAGAAGGTTTCGCCGTGATGCCTGAACCTACATTAGACACTTGGCAGAGGTGCACAAGTTATGCCAGCCTGTTAGCCAGCTCTTCAGCAACCGTCCCTCTACCTGCGTTAGCCATTGCTTTGACCGCTACTCAGCCTTGAAGTTTTTTAACTCATGATTCGGCCCTCGTGGCCTTTAGTTTTAATTTTTACTTTCTACTTTCAAGTTCCGAGTGAGATTCATATTTCACTCTTGCATTTACTTTCTGTTAGAACAATTTTAATATTTTATTTTGAAACGGCCATGAGCCCGATTGTAAATGATGAGAAGTGTTCTACCTCATCCTGAGTTTTGTTATTTTTATTAGGACTTGAAACTGCTCACTAGCATGCGGGGAAGATATTTTCCCAAAATATCTTACCGCATATGTTCTTGTAATTCTATAAAAGCAGTAAACTGAGATAGAACAAAGGTTCCATATTTTTAGAAGAACACATTAAGAAAGAAATATGTATGCATTTTTTGAGATTTTGATATTAAAGTTGAAAAGCCCATTGGGTTTCGTCTCTATTGGGGATTCTGATCTGAATACTTCACAGTCTTTAACTCTCTCCTGTGTTTTGTAGTTCAAATTTTCATCTCGTTCATGTCCAATTTTCCTATATCTTTGTTCTGGAATGCGAGTGCTCACATGTTTAAGTGTGAATTTATCATTGTTGATACTCATACTAACTCATGTCTAGTGCTTTAAATATGGCTCAGGAAATATATGTTGTTTCATCTTTAACTTCTACCATAGTTCTTCCGGTATTAGGATAAATGGAATGTTATCTTTAAAGTTATTCTCATGTATGGATTCTTGTCATGGCATAAGCCCAGTACCTGTTAATATTCATTTCTAGATCTCATTTCTGTTACAGTTATTATCCTTTTCATTTTCTTACACAGTTATTACCATCTGATTATCTACCTCTGTGAACCACTTTAGAATCCAGCCCCCTTTACAGCAGGCTATCTCAAAATTGTCGAATACTCTTTTATCAAAGTTCACACTCTGTCGCTAAAATATTACTTTTGTTGTGCTGAAGTTTTGAGAGTCTTGGTTCCATTTTAACCAAACCTTCCTGTTTAATATATGATAGCATGAGAGCCCCTTTCTTGACAACCTGTACAAGTTGAACTATACACTCCTTGCTAATTAAGATGTCCTAGGCACTGGTCTTTTACAACTCAAGGTTGTCTCTAGGAGTGAAAACACCTGTGATGGTATAGTTTTTATGAAACCTGGCTCACATCTCCTTTTTTCACTCCTTTCGCCATTTTCTCTAAACTTTGAAGTAGTTAAATTGATGTGTTTCCATGAATCAAAATGCAACAATAACAAGAAATGGTACATGAACATTAATGGATAATGTCCTTCACAAGTGAGGAAATTCTGTAATATATACATGAGGCCTCGCCATTTTCCAAGCATGGAGCTACGCAGAAGCCCTTTCTTCCAGTCGACTTTGAGCTTTTGGTTGACCACAAATCGATGCCAGATTCTATTTTCAATCCTCTCCTTTTTAAACCATTTTTCACCCGTGGTTGACAAGCCTATAGCTTGTGCTATAGATTATTCGATGACCTTGAACTCTAATTAGCCTATCTTAGATCGACCTCCCTTAAATGTCTTTTCATATTCTAGAGCCACGACCATATGGAACCCATCTAGTTTCTGCAAAAATGGGAGAAATCCCAATTCTTAAAATAGTGCAAGATTATTTCAATATTCTGCAGTCTGTTCTATCTCCTTCAAGAATAATGTTTCATTTCTCATAGGTGCCACATTTTTTTGAATCCACTTCAATTCTCTATCACGGCCTTAAAAAAATTTCACATTGAGAAATGCCAAAGGGATGCCGAGAATTTTGTGATGGAGATCCATTCATCCACTATCTTTTTGGTCCCATCCATCCAATCATGTTCAATCATTAAAATCATCCCTTCGAGTCGATGCACACATGTATCAATCCGCTACAGGAAAGTAATGATAATTTGAGGAGGCGGAGGTTGTTACAGCGTTGGCGTAACAATCATGGATGATCAGATTATGAGGTAAGGTTATTATGAACGAGTGATGAAGGATTTTTTCAAATGGAAGTAAGTATGGGGTTTCGGGTAGATGTATAACATCCCACACTTTGCCTCATAATTCACATAAGATCTACTTTCATACTCATTAGAAATATTAGACCCCAGAACCTAAAATACCTTGCACTTAAATAATTTGTTCATAAGTTAGTAAATGATAGAGAAAAGTGTTAACCAAAATTTAAATAATGTAATTCTATCATCTATAAATGTGGTATTCATTCATCCGCAGAAATGAAAATTAGATTTCAAATAGGAATTTTGCATCAAGCACTCCTGTAGTGTGTTAAACATTTTTTCACTGTGTTTTCATAGTCGGGCGTGTCCTTGCAGTAATCATGCTTGCACTGCAACGTGCTTGCACTAATCCTACTTGCACTGAACCTGCCTGCATTGATCATGCACATTCCTACAATATGGATTTCCATAGCATCGAAGAAGAAGGGGATTAAAAAATAAAAAATTCTAATAGAACCCAATTCTTTGGCTGGAGTAAATTTTTTTTCCTGAATATACATGAGAAGTTTCACTTGCCATTCTTTGGTCTTTCATGAGCATTCCTTTTGATCTGACTACATCAGATCCTGAAATCGATCCATGGGGGAACAACAAAGTGGGAAAAGGGGAAATTTTTAGAATAGGAAGGAATAGTATAGTAGGGATTCCAAGAATAATACTAACAATGGCGATAAATGAAAATGAGATGTGGAAAAAAATTCAAGGGGAAAAGAGGGATTTTACGAAATTGGGTAGGGAGAGTTTATTAGAAGAAAGAGGAGGGTAGTTCATTATGGGATTAAGAAAAAAAAATAGTGGGAATTACGAAATGGAAAATAGAAGAAGGGTAGAATTTACCTTCGATATCTGCCTACACTGGTGCCGGAAAAAGTAAATGCAACAGGAATTGAGCGTGGTTTGGAAAAATATTTCCATGATATCTATCCCAAACTGGGGTAAGGGCTTGGTTACCATTTGAATCTGCTTCTTCTTGGTGACAGTAAACATAACCAAAAATTAAAAAACATTCCATTTTTATTGAAATTTTGATCCTCATGCCAACATGTTGGTTTTTAGGTCAACCCTCCTGCAATTATGTTAGACAATTGATTTTCAAAATTACAAGAATTTTTATTTTATTTTTTATTATATGAGGAAAAGAAAGAATGATATCTTCAACAAGTTGGTGTTGCCACCTACCATATACTTTTCAGATTATTGTTGGACTTGCTGCAAAAAATCTCCTTTAACAAGGGGATGGAAATACACTTTTCATCTATGCCCATTAACCAGGAATACATAATTTCGTCCATCAATAGTTTTTATTTCTACTAATCCATTTTCATCACTTTGACTACCTCATAAGGTCCCATCCAAGTTGTATGGGATTTCATTTTAAAATACTTAAATCTAGAACCATAAAGGAGTACCCAATCACCTAGTTGGAAATTCTTCTTTCAACTGGACTTGTCATGCCACTTTTTGCGTTGATGTTGAAAAGATATTTTCTATTGAACAACATCCCTTTGAAATTCATCTAACTCATTCAACTATAGAATATGCTGGTGTTGTGCTTCAAAGATATCTAGCCCTAATTGGACTACAGTCCTGAAAGTTTTGATCTGGAACTCTATCGGCAGGAGGACTTATTTCCCATATACCAGCTCATATGGTGTGTGTCTTGTGCTATTCCTCCAAGTGGTTCAGTATGCCCACAAGGCTTTCAGTAATTTGTTGGAAATCCTCTCTATGGATATTTACCGTCTTCGAAAGGATGGACACAATCACCTTGTTTGTGGACTCCAACTGATCACTTGCTTGAGGGTGATATGGTGTGGATTTCCTATGCTAGATTTCGTACTGCTTCATCACTCCCTGTACCAGATTAGAAATAAAATGTGGACCATTGTCAGAAAAAATCTCTCTAGGCACACCAAATATAGTAAATATTTCGGTAAAGATAAAATCATATATTTGAGGCTTCTATGATGAGTATTTTGTGTAGAGTATTTTGAAATTTGTCTCAAATCAACCTTTTTCGGTTTCAAAGGTGAAGTTTATGAACAAACTTGTGGTGCTGCTATGGGTTCCCCTTTATCCCCTATCATTACCAATCTCTTCATGGAAGATTTTGAAGAAAAATATATTAAATCTGCCCCTCTTAAACAAAAACTTTGGAAAATATACGTGGATGATACCTTCATTATCTGGCCACGTGGAAAAGAAAAATTGGACATTTTCTTAAAACACTTGAATAATCTCTCAGATTCTATCAAGTTTACCATGGAGGTAGAAGAAAATAATAGTATTCCTTTTCTTGACATTCTCATCACCAAGAACCAGGATGGCTCTATTTCACACCAGGTCTATCGAAAGAAAATCAACACTGAACATTACCTGTATGCCAACTCTCATCATCATCCGACTCAAAAACTTGGGGTTCTCAACGCATTAGCAACTAGAGTTGTGCGCATATCAGAACAAGATCACTTTGAACAAGAGAAAAACCATCTCATGAGAGTTTTTGAGAATAATGGGTACAAGAGAAACCAAATAATCAAAGCCTTCAACAATGTGGAAAATTATCCAAAAGACAAGTTAAAAATGGACGATATAATGGGCAAGGTTCACTTACCCTACATAGAGGGCATCACAGATAAAATATCTGACATTCTAAGAAAGAAAAATATCAAAACATATTTTAAACCTTTTAACACCATTAATAATTATCTCAAATCGTTCAAATATCCGATTGATCCTAGATGCCACAAAGGGGTTTATTAATTTCGTGTTAATGTGGTAAATCATACATTGGGGAAATTGGGTGCTCCATCTTAAACATAATTCAAGAACATGCTACTGACATCAAACATAACTGCCTCAAAACTTTAGCTTTAGTTGAGCATTCCAACAAAACCAATCATCATATCTGTATTGAAAATTCCTGGGTTTTGGCTAAAATTGATCACTATTACCACAAGAAATTTAAGGAAGCCATTGAAATTGGGAAGCATCATGATAACCTTAACCGTGATGATGGATGGAAAATAAGTGATAATCAGATTCCAACCTTAAATAAAATTCACACCCATACCTGATTCAGTCCCTTCCATGTCTTTCATCTCTCGCCCTAACCCTGTTTTTCCTCCTACCCTTCTCCCCCTTTGTTTTCCTTTTCCCCCATCTATCACATCTTTTTTTTCGGTATTCCTCCCTCCCTCTCTCCCACATTTGCTTGGAAATCCATTAATTCTTCTGTCACATATTAATCTTAATCAATTTTATCATCATAAATGATTGTTACCTTCACCCTCCTAATTCTTTAACTAACTCTAAACTTAAGCTCAAAGATTAAAATTCAATAAATAAATAATTATATAAGTAAAATTCAAATTAAATTATAAGTGAAATATTGACACAAGAATTAATTTTATAATTAATACTATTAATAAATATATAAATCACAGTTAATAACCTCTAAACAAACTATTATTCATCTCCTCTAATTAATAAATAAACAAATAAAAGTTTGAATTAAATAAATATTTCTTCACGATCATTCGAAATGATTTGTAAAACATCACTATTAAATTTTATAAAAATTAATTAAATAATTAATTAGAATGAAATAACAATATTATTAACGTTTATACAAATCTCAATATTTAATCAACTATTTATTTAATTTTTAAATTTTTTTTATCTCGGCCTCACTTGCTTCCCCTCTCATCTTCCATCACTATCCTGTTTATACCTTATATGTGAGGTCAGTCTTACCCAAGGATCTTTTCCTGAAGATGAACCTCATTGGTTGGGTTCGAAACGTCAAAATTACCAAGAATGGATGTGACTGATCCTGAAAACTTCTCTACACACAGATAAAATCAACAACAACTTTTTCAGTAGCAAAAGAAATAGCTTTACCTTCTACCCATTTTGTAACGAAATCTATACAAACCAAAATATGCTTTTTATTTGATGATGTTGGATTTATTGGTACTAAAAAATCAATGGCCTATTTTTCAAAAGGTTCAATCATAACGTAAGGACATAAAGGCATTCATTGATTTGATTAGGTTGGCCCACTCGCTCACAGCTATCACATCGCTTGAAATATTGTTTGGCATCCTTAAACAAGGAGGGCGAAAAATAGCTAGCTCATAAAACTTTATATGAAGTCTTCCTATAAGTGAAGTGACCTCTGCAAGGTTCATCATGGGAATATTTTAAGATATCAAACATTTCTCCCTCTCTTACACTTCTATGGATAATCATATTTGATCTATTGTAAAAGAGATCTCTTAGAACCCAAGGATATGCAATGCTTTTATTTATAATACTTCGCTTTTCATGAGCAAATAAGTGAGGGTGCATTTTTCCATTGACTAAATAGTTAGCTATGTTAGCAAACCACGGGAATTATGTTGACACAGCAAAAATATGTTCATCAGAAAAATCATCATAACAGGAATTTCTTCACCGAGATTATTTAATCTCGAAAGAAAATCTGCTACCACATTAGATTTTCCTAGTCTATCAACAATAGTAATGTTAAATTCCTACAACAATATTAACCACCTTTTCACTCTACCACTAGTTAATGCTTTATTCATCAAATATTTAGTATGCACAACAAATTCATACCCTGTAATTTAGTGTCTCAATTTATTAATAACAAAGGTTATAGCTAAAAACTCTTTCTCAGTAACTGTGTAGTTTAATTCAGCGAGTGACAAGCTTTTACTAATGAAGTAAATAGCATAGGATTGTTTGTGTTCTTCCTATCCTAAAGCTACCCCAATAGAAGTACCTTTGGGATCAGAGGAATGGCAGGGACTAATTTGGTCCTCTCAAAATTGGTGCCTGAAGTAGTTTTTCCTTCAATGTCTCAAAGGAATGTTGGCAAGTCATGGACCAAGAAAACTCATTATCCTTAGCCAAAACATAAAAGAGGGGGGTAGCTATCCTAGATAAATTTTCCATAATCCTCCTATAGTAGCCTGCATGTCCTATAAAGCCTCTCACTTCCCTTTGAGTTTTGGGTACAGGAAGACTCAAAATAATTTCTATCTTTCCAGGGTCAACCTGGATACCTTTGTCAGAAATAAGATGGCCAAGAACCACTCCTACCTTCCACATTAATCTACACTTTTTGTCACTCAATGCAAGATGAGATTCTTAGCAATGAAGAAGCACCTTTTTTAGATTTTTAATGGATTCCTCAAATGAATCACCAAACACATAAAATTCATCCATATATATTTCCACACACTCAAGGTCAGCAAAAATGGCCAATACTTCCCTTTGAAAGGTAGTCGGGGCATTACATAGACCATAGGGAAGCACTCAATAAGAAAATGTACCCCATGGCCATGTAAAGGTGGTTTTTTCTTGATCCTCGGATGCAATATGTATCTAGTTATAACCACTAAAGCCATCTAGAAAATAAAAGTATTTTTTACCAGCAAGGGTATCGAGTGCCTGATCGATGAAATGAAGGAGGAAGTAATCCTTAAGAGTGTCTTTATTCAATTATATGTAATCAATTCAAATGTGCCATCTCCCATATTTTTCAGGATTAACACCAATGGGGAGACCCACTGGCTGTCAAAAATAGGATAGATAAAATCAGCATCCACTGTTTTTTACAATTCTTCTTTTACAACATCTCTTAAATCTGGGTTCATACGCCTTTGGGGTAGTCAAATAGGTCAAGCTCCATCCTTAATATAGATATGGTGGGTACAAGTTTCAAGAGGGATGCCTTTCATATCTTCGTAGCCCCATGCAAAGGCATCAAGATGGTTTTTCAACAAATTCACAAGCTTCTTTTGCTGGGATGAATCCAAGTCTGAACTGATATGAAAGGATTTTCTTAGACTAATCTCAACAAGAGTGGTATTAGGCTCAAGAGTAGATAGAGGTATTGCTAAAGAAGGTGGTGAGGGAGGTAGATAATCATGACCTTCCTGAAAATCTAGACTAAAAATATGACTCAATGACTCAAAATTGGGTATGGTTTCTAGATTGTTCCGAAAGTCTTGAATCTCACACTCCTATGAGGACTCAACATACTAATGTATCATGGAAACATATGGATTCTCCTCATCACTGCTATAGTCTAACCATAAATCTTCTAGCTCCTGAATGGATCCAACGGGTGGATATAAGGTGACATTTTTCCTAGATTCTCCGTGGGAAATATACATATCACGAGAACGACATCCAATATAAGCATCAACTGTAGCAAGACATGGTCGTCCCAAGATGAAGGGATGTACTCCCACAATATTATTTAGCTGAAGAACAATGAATTCTATGGGATATTCCCAAGAATATAATGAAACAACCATATCATCGAACACCCCTTCCATCTTGATTTTAGATCTATTTACCAATTCAAGCACAATGGGAGTAGGACGAATATGGAACATCCCAAGTTGATCAACGGTTTTCTTGGTAATAAAATTAATGGCTGCCCCTAGGTCTATAAGTACATTAGAGACAAGGAAATCACCTATATAAATAGAGACAATAGGGTTTTCTAGGTCAGTATATTTCTCCACGTGCATACACCCCGTCATTAACTCTGGTGCTCTACCAACAAATTGAATGGTTTGAGGTTCCAATATTTTCATTTCTGGCTTCTTGAGACATATTTCCCTAATGATTTTTATATAGATGGCGATATCTTCAATATATTGGAGCAAATGTACCTTTATGAAAAGGTTCCTAAGCTCAAAATCCAAGCTAAACTCGAGAATGGGATCATTCCTCTCCACAACGAGCCTCTTTGAGTAGGGAGGTTGGTTGGAAGAATATGGAAAAGGTTCTAAAGGTATGTGGATAGGATTAATGGTGACACCATTCATAGAATGGTCAGGAGTTTCCTTGTCACCTTTCTCTTCAATAGTCACCATGGGCTTCTTTTGCTTTTCTGAGGTTGCTATCTTCTTTGATCTCAATTGGAGCTCATTGAATCCAACTGGAATAGACTGGTATTTGGATGGAAAAAGCGGGTTCATAGAATGGATCATTTGTACCTCTTTGTTATTGGAGTTTGGTATGCATTGGGAAAGAAGTTAAGGAGGTCTAAATGGTGGAGGTAAAGGAAATGGTGGCATTGGATGACTCGGCTGAGATAATGATGGTTGTGGCATTGGGTCAGGTGCATATGTAGGTGGGTATGACTACATAGGTGCAGGATAGGAATGCTGTGAATGGTTTGGCCCTCTCCATCCTTGTTTCCAAGATTGGGAAGGTTGTCCATAATGATATTCCTTCCCATGCTACCAATGTTGAGAGTGACTAGTCTTAGGATAGGTATATTGTAATGTTCCTACTTAGCCTTAGCTAAGAGGAAACATTCAATTTTGATTTATTTTATGTTTTATGAATAAATGAATAAAGGAAGACATGTAAACATCCTTAAAAGTATAAATAAACCCATGCCCATGTGAAAAAAGACAAATCTGGGCTATGTAAATAATCAGTTACAGGTGTGAAAGAGGTTTAAGCCAAAGATTGGGACAAATTTGACCAAATCAACTGCGTTGTGTCGGTTCAGTGCATCTTCAAAAGGGACTGCGCAGTTCTATAAGGGAGCCTCTAATGTGAAAAGGGCTAACTCACCAAAGTGGTTTAGGGTTTGCAAAGGCTTTCTCATGATATAAAAAGGAGGAGAAGACACATGAAGCGGTTGTTGATGAATTATATTTCTGAAGTATTTGTCTTCTTAGACAAATACCATTCTCTGTTGTTTAGTGGATGATTGTGATTGGAATTCCTATTTAGGGGTTTTGTCTCTTCCCTTATGGATAATTGGAGGAGTTCTTTGCTGAATTTGGCCACTATGTGGTTTGATGCCAAGCTCTATCTTTCATGAGCAGCGTTGGCCCATTGAGGGTTTTGCAGCTATTATCTTTTGTAGCAAGTGGCATTCTATATCTCCTTAGATCTAGTTTTTTTTTAGAGGCTTTCTCTACTAGAGTGTGTTCTTCAGCCTCCAAAGAGTTAGCTGATCCATATTATGTATCAGATATGCAATTTCATCTATTTTATTCAGTCTCATTCACCCTCAGCACAGTTTCTTCTCAATACTGTGTTATTTGTGTAAGAGGGTTTCTTATTTCAGCTTAATAGTCAGATTGGAGGAGATCTCTTGGTGTTAGGCTTGACTTCCCTTGGTGATACATGGACTGGGTGGCTAATCCATGTCTCCAGGGATCTGATCTCTTCAGTAATAAATTTTATCTTCAGAAATTTATGGGTTTTCTGCAGCACTGTAATTTTTAATTCAGATCTATGGCTATTCATGCAATATTTTGAGGTAATTCCAAAGGGACATTGTTTTTAAAGTCATATAGCTTCCAGATCTGTATTAGATGTGATTTTTTACCTATGTATTTTTAATACATATGAAGTATAATTTACAGTAGCTGAATCATCTGAAAAAAAATGTTGTACCTTCTTGTTGCAGTTCAATACATTGTTGCAGCGCTTTTCCTAAGGAATTTATTCATTAAATTCTCTGTATTTTCATGTAAATTGTATGGGAAATGTCTTTGATATGATTCATCAATGCTAAGACCCTACATCAGCTAAAATTTTCATCCAATTATGCTCTCATGCTTCAGTAAAATTCTGTAGTAAGTAAGTCATGGGGAATCAGGGTTTTAAAGCCTAGTTTGAGAAGGAGAAACTATTTAACTGATCTAGGATTATTTTTTTGAGCCAAAATTTGGATCATAGGTCCCTCATGATCTAAGATAACATGTAAAACCATCCAGTTCCTCTTTTTTTATGTATATCTATGAATTCGTGCATTTTGGGGTCAAAATCATTGCTTTTCCCCCATCCTTGTGAAGAAAATTAACCTTATTCCTTTATTTTCTATATGTATTTGCTTCTGAATTGTTTTTAGACCTATATCATAGCTTTTTTCTCACTGATACTCCAATATAGTGTTTGAAGTTACTTCAGCCCTTCCCTTTGGCTGATTTCTAGCTAGTCTTATTCGTGGGAGATCTGTTTAATGTCTTTCAGCTGATTTTTTTTTGCTAGAATTCGATTCATAAGTCTCACACAGCCTAATCTAGGGGAAACCAGCCATATTATATGCTATTTCCACACTGATATGCTTATACAATATTCTAATTAAGCCCCTTGTGAATTTTCCTGATCTGGGATTCTCATCACTCCTAACTTATTTGGTTTTTTCTCCTGTTATGGATCCTAATATTAGATCTTCTGATATAAGGATTCCAAGGGAATTAAAATCTAAGGGAGAGTGATAAATCCCTAAGTGTTGTGTTGCATTAGTGTTCTATAGACGGAGTCTGGAATGGGCCAAGAAGCCTCTGGTTTTCACCCTCTCTTTAGAGGTGATATAACCAGTAAATTCCCTATCAATCTATCTCTAGTTTAGAATTTTCTCGTGTGTTTTCCAAACTATTTTTCTCCCATAGTGAAATATCTCAAGATATTCCCTACTATGCCTACATTTCCCCATTTGGAATATTAGAGTGGTATCAAAGCATGATCTCTGGCTCATCTTTTGAGATCAAGCTATTAGAGAAGCTCTGAGAAGAATCAGAAAGCATAAAGAAGAGAAAATAAGATGGAGAGGATGATATTACTCTCATCCATTTTCAGAAAAAAGAAGAGCCTCTCCAAGGAGGATCAACCGATGGAAGGAGGGAGATGCAATGAAGCCCCAAAAGGGTTTGAAGGGGAAGAAGGAGGTGCATGCACTACCTACTTTTCTAAAGATAGTGAAAGGTGGGAGGAGGAGGAGTCCTCTTCTCCATTTGAAGAGGCTTGTACCAGCACTTTCCTACCCATGAGGGAACAACTATTTATAACAAGAGTTGGACCTGCCAACACATGGAAGGGAGAGACTCTTATAGACATGCAAGTTGTTTCAAAGGCTCCCAAAGAACACCTCCCTGATGAGGAGAAAAAAGCCTACATAGCGTTGTGCCACTATGGTGTGGCACCCTTAATGAGCAACATACAGCAGGATATGTGGAAGTTCAAGGTGTTGGGAGGTCTCATGCGGAATGTGCCACCTCCTCATGACGTTTGGTTCTCTATACACTTGGATTATTTTTTATCCAACGGATTGACTTGTGAGAGGTCTGCCCACAAATATCTCCAAAGTTTTACATGTCAACTTCCCATGAGGTGTAAAGGGGAAAGCTTGCTTGGGAACTTTGGTAGTCCACATTGGGAAGATACCAATGGAAATTATGGTTGGGGGCAGCCCTACTTGGATGAAGAAGGATGGGTAGAAAGCAAGAGGCTTGCGAGCCACTTGAAAATCTATGATACGGGCTAGCAGGAAGCATGGCTGTGCTGGTTGCTTTTGGGTGAGTATGGTCACTACCCAAAAATTTCTACTCCCTTCCCTCATGCCTTAAGCTTCAATGATGGGATGCATAAGAGGAAAGCATGGGTTTTGTGGCCATTAAGAAGAGATGTTAGACATTACATGTTGAATCCTATGTCCATGTATTTTCTTTTGTTTGAGGTATGTCTCATGTGCTCACATGTATTTATGTTTGAGATATATTTCATGAATGAACATTGTCTTGGGAGGAAGGATGACTTCCCCATGGTATATGAGGGAGCTGATTTTCACTATGTTGATGAGGAATCTCATATGTCTATCATTATTTTATTGCTCTATGATCTACATTTTGATAATGCAAGGATGTAGCAAGGGTCCTTGTTGCTATGGCTATTGTTGAGAGAACATGGGATGAAATTTCTCCATACTCATCATGATGTTTTAGAAGGAAATTATGGAACCATTTCTGCTTATTTTGATCATGTACAACTGATATATATTTCTATTTACTGTCACATAGTAAAAGGGAGCTTATGCAAAACTAGCACATTGTTGAAGGGCAACTTTCCACATGACACCTTTGGCATAGAGGAGGTCAAAAAGAAGGAGTTCTATTTCAGCCAACCCTTTTCTATGAAGCTCAACAAGATCAACTTGAGGAGATATTGTTGTAGGGACCTTGAAGAAGAGCTATATAATCATTTCAAAAGATGCATGAAACATGAAAAATTGGAGCAGCCACATGACTCTTTGAAGAATTTGAATCATCTCACTCTTTCTTCTTTGGAAGGAGAAAGTAGACCCATGCACCACTCCTTTGATTGGAAAAATATACATCAGTATTATGATTGGGAGGAAATTTATCATCACTTACAAGAGTGCAATACTCATGTAGAGATGGGGAAGCCAAGGGATCCTATGCAGGATACATTTCATCCATCTCTTTCTTCTCTTAAAAGAGGAGAAAATCCCATGCCTAACTCTATGTGTATGGGAGACTTGTATGGTAAGGAATCTAATATTGTGGAGCAAGTTTATTTTTCTGAATTGGCACACTCTATTACCATATGTATGCAAGCCATGGCTCCTACAAGGAGTAGTATTACATGGAGATCTCATGGGAATAATGGGGCCAATAAAAATTCCAAATTTGGCCACTCCCTTGAGGTGCAAGGGGAGATTATTCATCATGATGGGTGCTTCCCAAAGGCACCCAATAAGGGCTTCACTTTCAGCCATGTTAAAGTAACCCATGCAGAAAATATGTGGTGGGATTACCACCTATCACACTCAGATCTACTCAAAACAAGGAGTTCACTATGATGGTACCTTATGTGGGATTGTGACCCACCTCCTCAAGTGCAAATTTCAGTTTTCTTATATGTGATTTTGCTTCCATACATAGATGACATATTGGTCTTGTTTATGGATATGTATGGGAAAAAAGTAAGTAGTGTACATGTACCACATGGGATGGAAATTTATCCTGTACTTCATGATACATGTTTTAGATGTGACATTGGTTCACCCATGTTTATTTCTATTGAGTTTTACACTCTTGAAGGGGAAAACTATGCACCTATCATGTTAGCATTGGAGGAGCAGTTTCTGATGTATTGCCTTGGTGAGAACTTAATCCATGATGAGAGCTTCATTCTTGATGGTGCCATCAATGGAGGAGGAGAAGAAATACAGCTCTTACCCTATCAGTTGCTTAAGGACAAGCAACATTTTGGAGGGGAGGACTGTAATGTTCCTACTTAGCCTTAGCTAAGAGGAAACATTCAATTTTGATTTATTTTATGTTTTATGAATAACTGAATAAAGGAGGACATCTAAAACTCCTTAAAACTCTGAATAAACCCATGCCCATGTGAAAAAAAACAAATTCAAGTTATGTAAATAATCACTTACAGGTGTGAAAGAGGTTTAAGCCCAAGATTGGGTCCACTTTGACCAAATCAACAACACTGTCTAGGTTCAGTGCATCTCCATAAGGGACTGCACAGTTCTAGAAGGGAGCCTCTAATGTGAAGAGGGATAACTCACCAAAGTGGTTTAGGGTTTGCAAAGGCTTTCTCATGCTATAAAAAGGAGGAGAAAACACATGAAGAGGTTGCTGATGAATTATATTTCTGAAGTATTTGTCTGCTTAGACAAATACCATTCTCTGCTGTTTAGTGGAGGATTGTGATTGGAATTCATATTTAGGGCTTTCATCTCTTCCCTTGAGGATCATTGGAGGATTTCTTTGCTAAATTTGGCCACTATATAGTTTGATACGAAGCTCTATCTTTCATGAGCAGTGCTGGCCCATTGAGGGTTTTGCAGCTGTTATCCTTTGTAGCAAGTGGCATTCTAGATCTGCTTAGATGTAGTTGTTTTTGACAGGATTTCTCTACTGGAGTGTGTTCTTCAGCCTCCAAAGAGTTAGCTGATCCATATTATGTATAATATATGCAATTTCATCTAGTTTATTTAGTCTCATTCACCCTCAACGCAGTTTCTTCTCAATACTGCGTTATTTGTGTAAGAGGGTTTCTTGTTTCAGCTTAATAGACAGATTGGTGGAGATCTCTTGGTGTTAGGCTTGCCTTTCCTTGGTGATCCATGGATTGGGTGGCTGATCCATGTATCCATGGATCTGATCTCTTCAGTAATAAATTTTATCTTTAGAAATTTATGGGTTTTCTGCAGTACTATAGTTTGTAATTCAGATATATGGCTATTAATGAAATATTTTGATGTAATTCCAAAGGGACAGTGTTTTTAGAGTATTATAGCTTCCAAATTTGTATTAGATATGATGTTTTACCTATGTATTTTGAATATATCTGAAGTATAATTTACAGCATATGAATCATCTGAAAAATAATGTTGTACCTTCTTGTTGCAGTTCAATACATTGTTGCAGCCCTTTTCCTAAGGGATTTCTTCATTAAATTCTCTGTATTTTCATGAAAATTGTATGGGAAATGTTTCTGATCTGATTCATAAAATTTTAGACCCTAAAGAAGCTTAAATATTCAGCCAAGTACGCTCTCATGCTTCAGTGACATTTTGCAGTAAGTAAGTCATGGGGAATCAAGGTTTTTAAGCCTAGTTTGAGAAGGAGAAATTGTTTAACTAAGCTAGGATTATTTTTTTGAGCCCAATTTTAGATCATAGCTCCCTCATGACCTAATATAACATTTAAAACCATCCACTTCCTCTTTTTTTATGCATATCTATGAATTAATGCAGTTTGGTGTCAAAATCACTGCTTTTCCCCCATCCTTGTGAAGAGAATTAACCTTATTCCTTGCTGTTGTATATGTATTTGCTGCTGAAGTGTTTTCAGACCTATATCAGATATTTTAGCTTGCTTATACTCCAATACAGTGTTTGAAGTTACTGTAGCCCTTCCCTTTGGCTGATTTCTAGCTAGTCTTATTCGTGGGAGATCTGTTTATTGTCTTTCAGCTGATTTTTTTTTGCTGGAATTCAATTCATAAGTCTCACACACCCTAAGATAGGGGAATCCATCCCTTTTATACACTATTTTCACACTTATTTTCTTATACAATGTTCTAATTAAGCCCCTTGTGGATTTTCCTGATCTGGGATTCTCATCACTCCTAGCTTATTTGGTTTTTTCTCCTCTTCTGGGTCCTAATATTAGATCTTATGATATAAGGATCCCAAGGGCATTAAACTCCAAGGGAGAGTGATAAATCCATAAGTGTTTTGTTGCATTAGTTTTCCATAGACAGTGTCTGGAATGGGCCAGGAAGCCTCTGGTTTTCACCCTCTCTTTAGAGGTGATATAAATAGTAAATTCCATACCGGTCTATCTCTGGTTTAGAATTTTCTGGTGTTTTTTCCATACTACTATGATCCCATAGTGGAATATCTCAATATATTCCCTACTGTGCCTACATTTCCCCATTTGGAATATTACATATATGGTTGTGAATTATAACCAAAAAAATGTGTTGGAAGTTGAGAAGCCATACCTGTACATACCTAAGGCCAGTTCCTTCATTCTCCCATAGCATGCAATGATTTGGCGTCATTTTTCCTTCCTTAAAATATAGCTTTCATACTAGGTATGGAGGGAAATTTTTCCATGGCATGGTTCTCCGCACAAATTTCACATTTATTAGTTCCTTTAATATCAAGAGGAAATTCTCTTAAAATATGTGTTCCCCTACATTTTGGACAAAAAATAGACAATGACTCTTGTTCTTCTACAAGTTTTTGCTGAAATTTCAAAGAGTATATTTGTTTTCTAACAATATTCATTATTTCAATTTTCATATTGTCCATTTTGTTCTCCAATCCAACAATCATAGCATAAGTAGATTTGTTTTCCTTATTTCTATTTCGAATTCCTTTACCAGAGCTATATTGGTTCCTGGAAAATTTCATGCACAAGTCACAAATTTGATCAAAATCATTTTGGGAAATATCCCCTTGTCGTAAAAAATTTAAATTATTCCTAGCATCATCAGTAAGCCCATGTAAGAGCAAGGTACTAATGGTACTTAGATCAAATTTGTGCCTTGACCTTTGAAGGATGTACAAGAATCTCTCTAAGTAGTCTTCTAGAGTCTCATCATCATTTTGCACAATAGTGAAGATTTCATCTTGAATATCTCTAATTTTACAATATTCCTAATATTTCAACAAGAACACTCTTTTCTTTTGTTCCCAAGAATCTACAGTGTTCCCCCCTAGTTCCATGAACAAGTGTAATGCGACATCCTTGACAGTTGAGGGAAAAAATTTTAATTTCTCAGCATCAGATGAATAATCATAGCTCCTACAAAAAATATCAAAATCCAATCGCAAAGAGTCTAGGTCTTCATGTACCTTACAATAGAAATCAGGAAGAGTTTATGGTGGTATATTCTTCATTTTCACAATTACATCTGGATCCACAATTGGGAGTCCAAAAGTGGATTGTTCCTCATTTACCTAATTTTCACCTGATCCCTCAGCATGGTCATCATGATCTTCCATTTTTAATCCTCTAATCTAACTACTCTAAAAAATATAGGAAGGTTGACTACGGGTTCCAATAGTCTCCTTCTTCCCCTTCATGGGTTGTGTCACTCCTGGACTATTTTTTCCATAATCCAAATGGACAGTTCCTACGTGATGAGTTTGGGTTTGTTTGGACTTCATGCCTACAAAATAATGCCCAATATGAGAATTTTTTTTAGATTTACCAGTATTTCCTCAGCCCTTAGTGGGTTACAGGCCCCTGCCTCTTTTAGGAATTCATTTCAAAAAATGAAAAAAACAAGAATTCAACAAAATTATGCAATGAAAAAGTAACTCAAAACCTAAACATTCCTTCAATCAATAGAAGCACACTACACAAAAGATAATAGTAGACTTACCTCTATTGAAAAAAAAAAAAAAAATCTATCTCCTCCCCGACAACAGTGCCAAAATGTTGGCTGCAGGAATTGCACTTAAGAAAACTATTTTAACACTTAATTTTCAACCCGAGGGTTTCGTAAACTTAGAGACAAAGCACAGGTAATGCCAGAAGTGGTATGAAATTTTCCTATTTCTATTTCTACTTCTCAATTGAAATATTGCAGAATCAAACAGAAAACAATCTCAAAGGAAATTGACACAAAAGAAATTCTAGTGCTGGAATGTAAAAGAACTCATTTGTGAAGAAATCAAACACAGGAACTTTCAAACTGTTGTAAATAATATTAACTGCTAAATTATAATTCTATGTTTATCCTCTGTATAGGTGGTGGCAGTTTATCAAGTGGGCCCTTGAAAATATTTGCCTTCTAAATGATTTTCCTTCTCACACTAAAAAATCATTCTTGTACCCTTGCAATATTCTTGCACTAGTACAGGTACATAAATTATGTGATAAGTATATTTTACGCTTATATTCAATACCTACATATTCATGTAGGGGATCTAAGCCTCAAGTCTTAGAGTACTCTGTTCCTCTAACAAGACACTGGTTCTTTTACAGGAACAGAGCTTCCTACACCAAGTTTTCCAATTTACTTTTTAAAAACAAGAGGGTGTGTTAACTATAAAAAGAATTGGAAATGCAAGAAGAATTCTAAAATAACTTACACCCGAAAGAGAATGCTTTAATCAACTGAACCTTGCAATAGAAATAAACTTTTAAGATGAAAATAATATTCAAAATTTAAAGCAGACCTTCTTTTGTCAAAGAGATTTTTAATGCGGCCAAATCTAAATCAAAGAAAGGTTCATTGCAATAATCCAGGTTAATTTTAATCCTTCTCCTTAAATCATGAGGTGCATATATGAATTAAGATATTGCAACAATATTATTTTCCATTTGACGAAGTCATTCTTAATATTAAAGAATTTTGATTTTAATATTATAAATGCTTCCTTCTTATAGTAAACACTTTCTTGCAAAAATAGATTAAGTTGTATGAAGGAAACTGAATAAAACACTTGCTATAAATAAACTAGCATACCAGACTGCAGAATGCTACATGCACTGGTGTAGGGATAATCTATCTACATGATCCAAGCAAAAGTAAACTAGGAAAGAAATTGCAGGAAATAAATTAATTCAATTTGACTTCCACACAACGGATCTGTTCACACTTTGACTATTTAATGAAATAAATCATAATTCTTAAGAGAGAATAAAATGAAGATTTAAACCACACTTCCGCAAATAAACAAAGTTAACTCACACCTCTAAGGTAACGAAAGCACGAGGGTAAACGATCTGGGTTGGTTGGGCTCTATCCAACCAGCTCATTTCCCATTTTAGGAAACGAAACTCTTCAACACTTTAACAACACATCAATGAAATATTAAATGCAGAGTGAGAAAATTATGGTGCGGATCCTTGTATTAATTTCGATCAATAAATATACATTTTAAGTTCAAGTCCAACCTAGAATGAGGGTGACAACGAGATTACAAATAAAACAAAATTATAGTTGCACTTTCTATCGCTAACATAGTTCTATATAAAAATATACTTTATACATCCCTTCAGCTTATGACCATAATCGAAAATTACATAGTCGCTCCAAATCGAGCCATTATGTTGAACAAAATAACAAACAAAATTACAAAATTAAGCCAGCGGCAATAATATGATGCGAAATAATCATTGGTCGTAGACCTTATCCTCAACCATATCCTAGATATCCTTCTCTTGATTTCAACTTCGGATGACTGCAACTGAACTGGACGTCATGGAGCAAGATGCCCACGTGAAGTGACAGAGTTGTTGCAGAGGTCACGGAACAGATAGTTGTCAGTGGTGCAGGAATCTACCCGCACTAGATCAAGTTAATATAATGGTTGACACTTTAGCTTATAAAATAATTTAGGAAAGTAAATACAAGTTACAAGAAATATTAAAGGCAGAAATCTATTTAAAATTGACTAATTAAGCACCAAATAAACCTTAAACATGAAATATGAAGTTTGTGTAGGAATAGACAGTAATATTGGACTAGTGGAGGAATGAGGAGGTTTATGGAGATAACACAAAGGTTAATGATTGTGGTTTTGTAATAGGAAGGGGATAAAAATAGAGCATTTAGGTATACCAACAGGGAAAAAGATGATTTTTTTTCAAAGATAGTATAGATAAATGGTGCAAAGAGATGGTGGGGAAAATGATTTTTGGCATATGACGGATGGGTTGATATAGGAAGAAGTAGATATTGTGATCTCTTGAACAACAGAAGGCACAAAACACAGGGTACTAGGCAGCTTAGACTCATGAATGCCAAATATTGTTAAGATTCAAATATGCAGGAATGATCAAAGTATGAATGTTAAACACATAGGATGAGGTTCGATGAGAAGCTAGTGAGGAGGATTTTCCTTAGGGGTTCCATGTTCAAGCTATTGCTGCCAAATCATCCTTAAAAGTATAAAGAGTAATTCTCTACTTTTTCAAAAAAAATTCCCCATCTGATTAGGTTAAATGAGTCCAAAAGTGTAAACTCGGTGATCTTTTCATATTTCGAGAGTCTGAAAGAGATTGTAAAAGACAACTCCAAGGGGGTACCTTTGTCATGGTTGATGACCGAGTGTGAAAAAGGTTTAATAGTATGCATGACACAGTTCCTTTTCCATAAGTTAGTCCTTGGAGTCTGGATAAAGTAATAAATCTATGTTCAATGGACATCTACCTCATTTTCTTATGAGTATGAGTAGACGAAGTAAACTCAATATTGTTTACGACATTTTAACGAGTCAGACAAAGAAAAACTCAGTTCTCCTTGTGAAATTTCAACTAATCCAATGAAGAAAAACTAATTTCTTTATTAGGTTTTTAAAGAGCTAGAAAAATATGGAAAATAATGGCTCATAATCTTCTTCGTGGGAGTTTAATGAGCCCGAAGAAGGAAACTCGGGGTTTTTTTCAGTTTTATGAACTAAAAAAATCCCCTAAAAGGAAGGCTTGATCAATAGAGTCAACCAGATAGACAAATTAATTGGGAATGGATCGTAACCTAATTCTTCTCAATCAACTCTAGTAAGATCCTATAGTAATTCAACAAATACTAGGGATTTCTTGGCCTTGGCAGCAACGAAAACCAAGTCAAATTCTTGGAGGATTACAATCCATTTGGTATATTTAACTCCAATTATCTGACAAGACATAATGTGTCTCATGGGATTCTCTGAACTGATAATAGTAGTCTGTTATAGCAGTATGTAGTGTCAGAGGTGGCTGATAGCAAAGACAACTGCCAAAGATAGTTTCTCCACATGTGAATATTGTAATTCGGGCCCCATAAGAAATTTCGACATATAATAGACCAAATGCTCACTATTTTCATCATGCATTTTAACCAAAACCATTTGAAAGGAGGACGATGAGGCTGCCAGGTAGAGGATAAAGTCACATGAATAGTTGGGGCACTAAGAAGTGGGGTAGAAACAAGTTCTTGCTTCAAGGTGTCAAACGATAGTTGAGCTTGATTATCCCACAGATACAGTACCCCTTTCTTAAGTAAGCACATAAATCCTTTCGTTAATGTGACATAATTTACGATGAAGTGATGTAAGAAGTTTTCCTTCCCTTGGAAACATTGGAGTTGTAATATGGATTATGGTGCAGGAAATTCAATAGTTTCATTTACCTTATTAGGATCAACCTTAATTCCATGCTTGGAGATAGTGAAACAAAGAGGTCATTGAGACTTGACAAAAAATACACAATTATGCAGATTCAAATGGATGTTGTAGAACTTAGACCTATCGAATATTGCTCGAAGATGAGCGAGGTGTTGAGATTGTTTCTTGGAATGAGCAAGAATATCATTCAAGTAGGCTTGAACAATGTGTCTGATATCATGAAATGCATAGTTCATAGCCCTTTCAAATGTGAGTCGAAAATTCCTTTGACCGAATGGGATTTTTTGATACGCAAAGGTTCCCCAAGGACAAATGAAGGAGGTTTTATGTTGGTGATCCTTTTTAATATTTGTTACACCATTTTTTGGTCATCTAACCTATTATCATTAGATGGACCCAAGTACATCATGTAAGACCAATTTTACTCCAAGTAAAATTGCTTTCACTATGAAAATAACTTACTAAATCACCTTTATTAAGTTGTTTATGTTCTAAACAAGAAACCCCATAAGGAAATATTAAAGAAATATACATTTGTTTGATTTTCCTCAAGAAATAATTAGTTAAACAGTAGTTTAATTAATATTTTTGGTTATATGTAACCCAAAACAAGGAAACTAATTAGATAAATCATTATTTATCTTATTATTTTCTAAGAATAATTGTTTAAATCTTATTTAAATAATATTATTTGTTAAATATGAGTAATTCTCCCTTAAATAATTAAATAAATCATTATTTATTTGATTATTATTCAAC
This sequence comes from Pinus albicaulis, assembly GCA_034641835.2. Taxonomy (NCBI): domain Eukaryota; kingdom Viridiplantae; phylum Streptophyta; class Pinopsida; order Pinales; family Pinaceae; genus Pinus; species Pinus albicaulis. The sequence goes on along the minus strand of CM076570.1, from coordinate 740,301,189 downwards.
CGTATCCTTAAAATGATAAATAAATCATTTATTTATTTATTATTACACAATCATATCCTTAAAATGATAAATAAATCATTTACTTATTTATTATTTACAAATAAAGGGATTTGACTCAAGTCAAATTCCTTTTCCCTCCAACAAATATAATAAAATATTCTATAAAAGTTGGATTTAGATTTGGTTAATAATATTTTAATTATGCACCAATCTCTAGACTAACTCAATATTCTGTTATAAATAGAAGAGTTTTCCCATTCATTTGTCACCTTTTGTTGCCTAAGGATCACTATGGATCCCAACACTTGGTCTGGCTATTGATCCATAATCATAGCCATACTTTTCCATTTTTTTCTGAGTTTTCTACACCATCAAGAGAGAGGAATTCTAAATTTGAAGTGCTGAGGACTTACAAGAACCCATCCCATTGAGGAAAACATGGAACACCCTCTTGTGTTTTCCTCCCAGGTGCCATTAATAAAAATATTCATTGGATGTATTCTTGTCTTGTCTATTGAATCTACGGAGTAAATCTTATTTTTCCATTGTTTAATGTCTTCTAATGCATAGATCTATATTTTTGCAACATTTGTCTTGATCATCTAACTGTAGATCTAAAGATATTAGCAGTCATTTTTTCTCTTAGGGCTATTTGTTATGTGTAGCTAAAGTGGTATTTTTTTCATACACCTCGAATCAAGATTCATACTAACAATTGGTGACTCCGCACAAGTTTACCATTATGACCGCTATTGTTTTTTCTGATCCTTGCATATCCAGCTGCTTCAAATCATAGGATTTCTATTCAGCCCCCTATTTTGCTTATTCTTGATGTTTTTTTTAACCCATAAAAACCCTAAAACGATAAAAATTCTTAACTTCCACATGTTTTCAGACCCATTGCACAGGTGACAGACATCAGCCGCAGCTGAGAAGACAAAATTTTCTGAAACCTACCGCCAAGAGTGTCGGAAGTGCAGGTCACACTTTTCTACCAAAAACATGTGACCTAGACCACCAGGGTGCACTTTACAGCCCAAAAAGTGTGACCTCTACTTAAAACAGGTCAAAAATTGCGACCTGGACTTTTTGCAGGGATTTTTTTGAAAGTATTTTTGGAGTTTTTTAGCCTCTGTTCAGGGTTTTTTGACCTCCATCTCTACCTTTTTTGGACCTGTACTTTTTTTTTTTGCTCAACTAAGTGGGAACCTAGCTCCCTAGGGCTTCAGTACCCTGCACTTTTTGTGGAAGAGTGTTTGTTGTTGTAGGTTGTTTGAAATTTCAGAGTCTTCAACCATTTTTTTAGATCTGATACCTCATCTTCAGATCCACTTCAGATCAACTTTTTATCCATCAAAATATCCTCATTTAGCTTTGTTTGGGTTTTCCTTTAGGGTGCACTCCGCTTCCCTCCTAGAGATGGCCTTTCGCCACCTCTTTTTACAGTAATTTTCCTCTGATTTGTTGCTATTTTCTGTACCACTTTCTAGCAATTTTTTTCTTTTAGATCTTTGTTCCCTCTTGAAACTAGATCTATCAGCCTTTTTTATTGTGTTTAGATTAGTTTTTTACACACCTATAGACTAGTTGTTGAGAGACCCGCTCGTTGGGTTTGGAATAGTACATTATCAACTATTTATTTTCTATTTTGCAGGCCTATATACTGACATTTGTAGGTTTATTTATAGCTATACAACATAATTTTTATTTTTTCTCTACAAATGTCTGGGTTTAAAAATTAAAATTTACACACTTTTACACACACACCCTAAGTGAAAAAGGGCTTGGTTAACACTACCAAGAAAAGACTCTAAAACATTGAAATCATTTGATCCTTCACATCTTTGCCCTTGTTTCGACATTGTAATCACTTGATCCTACACCTTCCTGCCCTTGTCGGTCTCTTTTTCCCTTGTGCCATGTTTTTGTCATCACCATTGCACCACCAAGGTGTTCATCCCAGAGACTTCTTGGCCTTCATTCTTAGTTTCCGGTAGGGAGACTTACTCCTCCGCATAGGAGTCGAGTTAGTCCTCAACCGAGTCTGCACTCTGACTCTTCTTCTAGTCCTTTGGGATCTCGTTCTGGTTCTACCATCGGTTCTCCTCCTATCGCCTTCACCATGTTTGGTGCAAGACCTAATGCTGGTGGTAACCCTGGCCCTCATACTGGGAATACCACTAGTGGGACCACAACAGACACTACCCTGGTTGTGCCCTTGCTCCCCTTCATGGCAGGCATCAGCCTCCCCGATTTGGACCGTTTTATAAATGACCCTATACACCATGACACTAGTTGGCCTGCTATGCTGAAAAAACTCCCTTCCAACATCCCAAAGTTTGAAGGCCGTGCTGGAGAATATCCTTCAAATCATGTTCGATATTTCCACATGTGGTGTTCGTCTAACTCCATTACCGATGACTCTGTCCATCTTTGGTTGTTCCAATGAACGCTTACAGGTGAAGCTTCTAAGTGGTATTTTGATCAGGCCACTTCCTCTCATACCACCTTTGCGACTCTTGCCCAGGCTTTTTTATCTTACTTCCAGCTTCCCCTTCATTATGACACTGGTATCGAGATTTTGACTGCTTTCCATCAATAATATGTGACCCGTCTATCCAATCATGTCCAGGAATGGCGGAGAAGAAAGCGCTTATGTCAACCACCTACCTTCAAAGACTGTGTCTACATGGACTGGTTCCTTAGATCTCTCTTACCTCTTACATATGTCACATCGCATTTTACTCAAACTGAAGAAGCCACCCTCCAAATGGCGTTAAAATATGACGTGATCTATGCTTAGACAGGTTATGTTTATACCGTTCTACCTGATCTTCCCAGACCCCGTAGTGCCAACGCACTGGGGGCACCTCATGTCACCAACGATATCGTTGGAGCTCTCTCTCATCCATATGCTCAAGCTCCCATGGGTTGTGGTTTTCTTGGGGGAGGGGGCAGCACCTTCCGCACTTTTCCCCCTCTTAGTAGCACATATCTAGGATACGACATGACTCCTCTTTTGGCCCAACCTCCTGTTTACCACACTGTTACCCATCCCCCTTATCCATATCTGCAGCTTGGTGCTCTAGCTCCTCCAACATTAGCACCTCCCCCTCCCTTGCCTTCTCAACCCCCACAACAGCAGCAACCATCCCCTCAGGAGCAAGTGGATGCACAGTAGGGATTTATGGCTACCTAACCACCTGAAGGTGAGGTGGCTACTCAACCTCTTTCATTTAGTTCCCCCAATTACCAGATTTTCATGATGTCCTTTGATAAGCTTTTTGAACCTTCTTCTCCTCGCCCTTCACCTTCAGCTGGTACTCATGAGCCCCTTTATCCTCCTGGAATGGTTCCTCCAAGCCTTAACCATCTTGGAACCGTCCCGCCTGGTCATTACCCCCCTGGTCAGATACCATTCCTAGCTTCCCCACCAGGAGTGTGCACAATACCTGTTATGGCCACCCTCTCTCTTCCTAACCTGACCCTTGGGATTCTTGTCTGGTGCCTTGATCCTCCAGCCACTACCCCACCTAGTCAACCCAAACCTTATATTTCTTTGACCCTGGTCTAACCGGTCCCTATGACTTCTCCCACTGCAGTAGTTCCTCATTCACCTCAATAGGAAACACCTCCTGTTGCGACTTCTTCGGGTAAGAAGGGAAAATCTCGCAAGGGGGCATCAAAGGACAAGGATACCATGGCAAATCCTGCCCCCTCTTAGCCTCCAAAACATACCATCTAGTGTGCTTTATGTGATGTTGTCGGCCATGCCACCCATACTTGTCTAGAGCTTCCTCACCTCAAGTCCATGGTCAATGCGACGTTTCTGGAATCTGATATCCTAGAGGTATATGTCATTATACTCGATTCAATCCTGAAACTAAAACAATTGTACACAAATAACCCTTGTGCTTTGTGTGATTTCCATGGCCACTACAATCATCTTTATCCTTGCCTCAAAGAGTATCATTTCTCTTTAGAATCCTTACGCCAATTTGAGGCCAAGCGTAACAAGTCCAGTACTCCATTTTTTGCGCATTTTTCTTCGGAAAAACCAGAGGACACGAATGCTCCCATTGAAATTCTCTTTCCTAATTTCAAGATGACGTAGCCTTTGTCCACCATTTACTACCTATCATCATCGATGAGACCCTTGGTGGAAGCCCCCCTGGAGACTCCCCTTGATGTTTTGCCTAAACTCCCTTCAGCGATCACCTTGGGCTCAACATTGGTAGATTTGTTATCTGATTACTCTTCTGTCACTACTTGTGATGATGCGCATGTGAACCCCTCCTCTCATAAAGACGAGTCAGGTAGCTTCACCGCGTCAGGTGGTCTTTCTTTCATCAATCACCCCATCTTCTATTACGATTATGACATTATGGAAGTAGCCACCACTTCTGACTTTATCTTTTCCCCCTTACATCGAACTCATATATTCAAACCACATGCACCTTGTGGCCATTACATTGACAGCCAATGTTTGGGTAAGGGGAAATCCATATTTGAGAGACTAGGAGAAGCAGTTCTCCACCACTCTCCTAGTGAATCTATTCGTGTCGACTCTAGTCCCATTATTCTTCCACATTTAGAAGAACCTCTAGAGCCCCATATCACTTCAAATCACTCTAGGGATGATACCCCTCATCATTTCTTCATATTACATCAGCAACCCAGTCTCATAGACATTGTGGTTGACCAACCTATGGGTTTTCTGGGAGAACATCAGTTCATTATCTCAAAATCCTCCCTTTGGGATACTAACACCATGTATGCCAACCCGAAAACTTAAAATTCCATTTGATTCATATATGCAGTACCAAAAGAGATTAGTAATCATTTATTTCCTTTCGCAAACTACATAACCATACCGAAAACAAATGGCACACCACATCATGAAAATGTGTTTGGATTCCCCTTTTTCTAAATACATTTTGGCATGTCCACAACATGCTTGGGGGCACCTATGCCCCTCAACCATACGAATCCTGGATATCAGCCAAAAAACAGACCTGAAAACCCCTTTCTATGATAGGTCGCATTTTCCAGGTTATTTCCTGGGACAAGTCACAGTTTCCTGCCTAGTACCTGATACCCAAGACGTAGAACAGACCCCAAAAAATGCAACCTGGCCTGTTCATGAGCTCTGGGTACCTAAAATGAACTTTCAACCTACTGAAACAAAAGAGTAGGATTAGACATCTTACCTATAACTAATAGACATCAAATTCCAATGGTCAGTTCAACTGCTAAAACCACTGCAAGATTTAAGGCCTCCTCTCCTCATGACATTCACCACAGCTCCACCAGCAAATGAGTGAATCTAGAAGAAAAAATCCTTATTAAAAGAAAACCCCTGATTTTTCTTTCACTTACTGCGACCAAAACCGTAGCTCAGTTTGACGAACCATCTACACCATTGGAAATATATCAACAAGCCCTCAAATGGGTATCTATTAGCTTTTTGTGATTTGATACTTCACCAGGACACATTTTGTCCAAGAAGCGCCACTTCACCCTTCCTCAAAATCGAATTTCTTCACTTGAAACACTCGTATTGGAGGCACCATTTGGCCCCCATACTTGTCCACACTCATTTCGACTTTCTTCATGAGCTACCATCTTGTACTCATTCTTTTATGGTCCCATTTGGACCCTTTACATATGTAGAAGCACCATCGAGTCACCCTTGTTTAGAGCATCCGAGTTGAGTCATCATTGCATTCATGGAGTCTATATCGAGTCCCTTTGCATCCCGCTATAGTCCTCTATCATTCATTACTTGGTCCCTCTCTCATGTCGCACATTATGGCCTTCAGTCCCACTGTCCCCTATCGCTCATGATATTGTGTCAGTCGCTGCCAGGTCATCCATGCCATTTATGCTCTAACAAGGGAAGTAATTCGTTCGCTACCCAGTCCCCCCCATTTCATCATCATCATTGGTGTCAGTCTGTCAGTCACTCTACTATTTTCTCTCGTGCCTTAGTTGAGGATCCCTTATTACCTCACTTATGGCAGACCTCCTTCTGTCAACATCAACTCATTCATTCCAAAAGACAGATATAAAGGGCGGTGTACCTTGGTTCCAGCTTCCACTCTTGTTCGGTGCCCCAGATCAGGCAAAGGGACTCCTTATTTCCCTTTGACTTGATTTTTTCTCAGCTCCAGCTCCTTTCAGCATGATCGAGATCCGTATACTTGATGGTTCATTGATATAGTAGTTGACATCGATGATTCCCAGATCTATGTGAGATGTCACAACCCTCATGAGGGGGTGGCCCTACAGGTAGCCCCCCACACACTCGGATGATCTCTTCATTACAGCCTTTGATGCAGCTCCATACATTTTTTGATATCGGCCTTAGCCGCTTACAACGCCTTTTCATTTGCATGTATCAATTAGATTTTTAGATCCCTTTCCTATTTTCAGGGGCATCTGGGTTGCATTTATATCTCATGTACTCAGATATCATTGTACAAGTCCTGGCTATTATCCCAGGCACAATATGTATGTGGGATTCATTGTTATGTCATTCATCTGGCTCATGTTTATGCTAGCATATGCTTTATTATTGTGTTTCATGGTTTTCCGGATGCTTATTGTTTGTACTATTACCTCGGAGGGCATATGTATGCCTCCCCTGCTGCCTATAGCAAGTAATCATTCATTAGAAATACTTGTCCCACCTGCAAGTCACCTCCTCAGGGTCTAGGTCTTTCAGCACTTTGGTTTACCTTATACTTCTCTCTCTTTGACTTCCCCTTCGATATCTAGTGATTGAGTTCTTACAACGTACTTCATTCATACGATTAGCTCCTAACGCTCGCACGCTGGGGGGCAATCTGTTACACCATTTTTTGGTCATCTAACCTATTATCATTAGATGGACCTAAGTACATCATGTAAGACCAATTTTACTCCAAGTAAAATTGCTTTCACTATGAAAATAACTTAGTAAATCACCTTTATTCAGTTCTTTATGGTATAAACAAGAAACCCCATAAGGAAATATTAAATAAATATACATTTGTTTGATTTTCCTCAGGAAATAATTAGTTAAACAGTAGTTTAATTAATATTTGTGGTTATATGTAACCCAAAACAAGGAAATTAATTAGATAAATCATTATTTTTCTTAATATCTTCTAAGAATAATTGTTTAAATCTTATTTAAATAATATTCTTTGCTAAATATGACTAATTCACCCTTAAATAATTAAATAAATCATTATTTATTTGATTATTACTCAACCATATCGTTAAAATGATAAATAAATCATTTATTTATTTATTATTACTTAATCACATCCTTAAAATGATAAATAAATCATTTATTTATTTATTATTTACAAATAAAGGGATTTGACTCAAGTCAAATTCCTTTTCCCTCCAACAAATATAATAAAATATTCCATAAAATTTGGATCTAGATTTGGTTAACAATATTTTAGTTATGCACCAATCTCTAGACTAACTCAATATTTTGTTATAAATAGAAGGGTTTTCCCATTCATTTGTCACCTTTTGTTGCCTACAAATCACTATGGATCTCAACACTTGGTATGGCTATTGATCTTTAATCATAGCCATACTTTTCCATTTTTTTCTGGGTTTTCTACACCATCAAGAGAGAGGAATTCTAAATCTGAAGTGCTGAGGACTTACAAGAACCCATCCCATTGAGGAGAACAAGGAACACCCTCTTGTGTTTTCCTCCCAGGTGCCATTAATAAAAATATTCATTGGATATATTCTTGTCTTGTCTATTGGACCTATGGAGTAAATATTATTTTTCCACTATTTAATGTCTTGTAATGCATAGATCTAGATTTTTGTAGCATTTGTCTTGATCATCTAATTGCAGATCTGAAGATATTAGCAGTCATTCTGTTGTTAGGGTTGTTTTTTATTCACAGCTAAAGTGGTATTTTTTCGTACACCTCGAATCAAGATTCATACTAACAATAGCAACATGGATATATCATGAGAATCCATCAATAAAGGAAAAATATTCGGAATCGGTGAAATCATCAATAATATGATCTATAAAAGGAGTTGGATAGTTGTCTTTTGGACATGCAGTGTTTAGATCATGATAATAGACACAGACCCATATGGAACCTTGTTTCTTGTCTACGAGAAATGGATTGGATACCCATTCTGTTAAAGGAATGAGATAGATGAAACCAACACATAAACGTTTTTCAATTTTTTTCTTGATGGCCGCCGCTTTTCGAGGATGGACAAGTTGGAGTCTTTTCTAAATAGGCTTGGCATTGTCATAAATATTGATCTCATGCTTGAATATAGAAGGATATGTGCTGGGAATGTCCTTGTAATATCAAGTGAAAACATTGTGTAACTCCTTAAAAAGGGATGTGAAGCATGCAATTTCCTCGTGACTGTAGTCTCCTACAAAATGTATATTTCTATGATACCTGTTTTGACCAAGATATCTATAAGCATAGCCTTGGAAAGATTGTGCGAGTTACCTGCCACATCGATAATTTGAATAGTCGTGTAAGGGGATGGAATGATCTTAGGTGGGTCAAAAGGAAGGATTTTCATAGTGGCCGCGTCTAAATCAGACATCTAAGCATGGTGGTGAAACTCATCCCAAGGTTGCTCTTCTATAGACATGATATCTCGAATAGCTTCGTCTGAAGGTAGGACTCCATCAAGGAGATGTTTTCGATGAGAGGGTGGTACCATTGGTTGATGGTTAGCCTCTCTCATAAAAAATTTATAAATCCAAAATAAATTAGTAAATTAAATATTAAAATTTAGGAATTTATGCCTAACTCTCTAGATTGGGTTGTTCCTCTAAGTTAGGAGTTAGTTTAGGTAGCTCCTAGATTGGTGTGTGTATGGTTGAGAAATTTTCTCAACCAAAGTGTCTAAGATAGAACGCACTATATTGAGACACAATCTCCTCATCTATTGAATTGTAATATTACATTATTTTAATAATGAGAGAATATGTGAGGAAGTCATGAAGTTGGAGCCTTTTCCGCCAATGTTTTGTCTCTGATTTGTTGTGTGTTTTATGTATTTTTGTGAGTGATTTGATTTTCAACATGTCGTATCAGAGCTTAGGATTAGAGAAATTGTGAAATGGGTTTAATTGAGAAGCTCCCAGCTACAATGTTTTATTTCTTGACTGCATCGATGTTGATATTGACAGTGACTGTCATAATTTCCATTGGCCCCACGCGATCAGAAAATTAAGGAAAGCTTGAAACTGTGAATATTTTCTGAAGTTTGTGATTTGAATTTGGAACCACACTATCATAGATTCATTATACAATAGAGTGGTATGAATGTAAAAGTAGACAAAGCCACGTAGAAGGTGACCATTCTTATTGGATTGCTATAGCACAATCGTAAATGAAAATATACATTAGAAGCTGTGTGAGAGATGAGTGTTGTGTGATAGACCCGATTCGGACCTACTGTAAAGTTGTTCGAAAACATTGTTTTTGGAGAAGTATGAGATAACTATTGTAGCAATGTTCAGAAGCAGTAAGCCTACTAAGCTGTGAAGTTACATTTAATCATGGGAGGCCCAATGTCAGGAGAACAAGCATTTTTCCATATGAGAGATCATGAACAACGCATTTAAGGTGACATAGTTGAAGGAATATCCTCTTCAATTTGGTGTCTCTGATCATTATCCATCGATGAATATGAGAAGAAAAACATAATCATAGAAGAATATGTGCTCAGATTCCCTTACAAGAGGATGGGAAGTTCATTGTTGGGGAAGTGATGCTCCATCCTGTATAATGGTAGTGAAGTTGCACGATCAACAATCATTGTTGACTAGAGAGCTAGAGGATGTATCAAATTTTGAGAGCACCCCTAAAGTTTGAGGGGAATCATGGCATGGCGCCAGTGAAAAAATCATGTGGTTTCTTGAAGGAGGATGCAAGTGCAGGTGTTGTTGAGCTGTGGATGCTGCTATGAGATTTATTATCATACAATGATGAATAAGGCAGAACTGAAACAATGACAATATAATATTTAATGAGTGGAGTGTGTAGCATGTATCCAATTATGGCATGGCGAGGCCAGAGTGTTGTGTGAATGGCTGGGTGATAGCCACTGTGAATTGACATTGTTGAATGCAATGTGCTCTGTTTTGTTGCCTTATTTCATGGCCACAGAGTATGAGAAGTTTCAACGTTGATTTGGATATTGGAGCAATGGTATGAAAATATTTCACGCTCCAACAAGCATGGTACGGTGAGATTCTATTAATTTCTCTCACGACAGAACCTAAAGGAATCAAAGTGTGGAACTAAGAACTTGCAATTTCTCTTTGCACCAAAAGAAAATGAAAAAAATTATCTACGTTAAAAGTTTTTATGCTGCCATACGTGACTTCTCAAAATAATTTTAAAAGTGTGCTTTGACCTTTTTTAAGGGAGATACGTTGAATTTTAAAGTGACTCTATTCACTTTTTAAAGGATTTCATAAAATTCTCTCAAGTGGGAGTTTAAAAAGAAATTATTAAAGTTTGTTGATAGAGTGAAGAACAGTTTGTTGGAGAGATAAGGAATTTATTTTTAGTTGAGAGTTTTGAATTGATTTGTTAATGGAGATATAAATGAATTTATAAATAAAAGGTCATAGCCATGTAGTGAGGGTTTTGTGAAGTTAAGATGATCCAAAACTTGTGATATTGTGGGAGACTTAAGTAATTAAAAAAATAGTTTTTCTTAAATTTTTAGTTATGTGTGATAAGTGGGATTTTTTATTTTGAGGGAATATTTTTGTATGGGAGTGATAAGAAGATATTTTGAGAGATATGGTGTGTTCTCATTTTCTAGTAATATTTGTGGAGAAATAAGGTGCATATTTTGTAATTTTGGAGCGATATGTGGAATTTTTTTCATTGTCGTAACTCAAAGTATTATTTTAATTTGAGAGAGATTGTGTCATTGTCCATTTAGTTTTTGAAGACAATTTTCTTCAAAGGGTTCGAACAAGAAAAATATTGTAATTGAAAAAGTTTCTCTTGGGTGTAAGAGCTCATTGTAACTTGAATAATAAATAGATTGTTTCTTGGTGATTGTGTCCTAGATCCACCTGAAATTGAATAAGGGGATCTTAGGTACACCATGTGTATGTTTTTGATGGTGCATTTTTTTATGGGTTCATGATGTTTGCTTCTGATTTTTGTCTAGGTTTGACAAATAAATGATCTCATTTAACACACACATAAAGTTCAATGCAACCAAGCATGACACCTGTAACGAAGTAGCAGCAAGGAAGGATAATTAAACTCATTTGCGCCACTACAACAAATAATCAAAGTTTTCAACCTCAACATTCTACCTCAAAAAGAAAATTAACTCAATACAATCAAGTTAATGTGTTTCAAAGCGTAGTCTACATCAACATTCGTGCAAATAAATTTAAGAACTTGTAATCAAATTTAAATTGCATTGAATTCTAAGGGTGCATTCTTGGTTGAAACCGACACCCGAGTTTTTAATTGAGTCAAATTAAGTCAAAGTGAATTCATTGTAGTGAGTCATTAACATCATTAAGAATTTTTGGTTGCATTTTGGATAGTGTTTGACACCCTTCCTTTAAATGACAATCAAGTGAGTGCACAAATTTTAACTAGAAAGAAAACAAACAACAAGTTCCCATCTCTTGCAAGTGATCGTGAATATTCATTCAAGCAAGTTCCATCTAGTCAGTACAAATTTCATAACATCAAGTGAGCTAGTGTGAAGTTCATTGCAACAACAATCAAACCAAGCAAGCACATTCAACTCTAATGCAAGTAAATGTCATATTCAAACAACAATCAAGAAAGTTGAAATCTATAGCAAGCGAGCATGAGTTCCAATGAACTTGAAACAAGAGAAAAAAAAAGTTTCACCAAGAAAAATATCAAGAAAATTCTGAAGCAAGTGAGCGTGATAAACTCAATCAAGTGAGCCAATATAGGCCAGTGTGTTATTCAAGAAACAAATCAAGCGAGTGTGTCATTAACATCAAGTGAGCGCATTAAATCTAACAAAGTTCAAATCAAGTGAGAGATATTTCAAGAGAAGTGAGCGTGAATTCAAGTGAGTGAATTAACATGGTGCTACACATCCAGTTGTTACAAATTCTTCACAATTTGATCCTCTCAAGTGTTGAAAACATGGTGCAAATTAGCAAAGAAACTCTTGCTGATCTTTCACGACATCTAAAAAAACAAGTGAAACGATTGAGTTCATTCAACTAGAGTTGCAACTACAAAGAAATGAGTTGCAAGAAAAGGGTGATGCTTCCAAGTCTTTGAGCCATCTACATGATAAGCCATTCATCCAACTAGCTTAAAGTGTCGAAGTTGTTCAAGTTCAACATTCTTCCAAACCAATCATCAAGCCATGGGGAGAAATTAAATGTAACATAAGTTGAAGAGGATTAGGATATGTCAAATATAACGCCAATTTACATATCCCAGAGTATTCAAAGCCCATAAAGTTTGTCAGTGCAAGATTTCTTGAACAAATCAACTCAACACATTCTGAGAAAGTTGCAGACAGATAGAAATAAACGCAATCCGAAGTTGAAGTCAAATCGAAATATCCTCATTGTCAAAGAACCAGTCATATGGAAGATTAGTGTTTTGATCTCCATCCTTGTCGCCATTGTGGCAAGCCCAATCATTTCTCAGATAAATGCTACAACCAACAACAATTAGCTAGCTTAAAGATCAACTATGAGTGGATTGATCCTTGGGAATAGTCTTCCACAGTCAAAAGATTGTATCAATTCTACAACCAAATATAGTCACACCTAGTGCAGCCGATAGTGAAAATAAGATGGTACTCTCATGCATTTGAATGGGGGAGTACACCAATGCACCACTCCTACACCTGAAAGGGGGGATTCTAGAATACTTTCCAGAAGATTATCTCTCTTTTTAGCTGATAAAGGGCGGGAAATGTCAGTGAAATTGATGGTGGCTATCAGACTGAAACTCTTGAAAAAACCAGCAAAAGAAGCCAGTGTGCATCAACAAATTCGATAGTGGGAATTTGACAAGAAAAGCAATAGTGAACAATTTTCAACATAAAAAAAGCAATAATGAGTTATTTTTTGACATCATCAGCGAGTGGGCGTTCAAAAAATTTTGTCCGTGGACAAAGGATGATTATTTGAAGCAAAGGAAAGATGGATCCTTTTACAACTTGGCAAGTAATGGAGTTGTCAAGAGAAATTTAGAGATGAATCACACATGCAACTGACTCATGCTCTCTTCATATTGCAGTTTTTTCAACATCCAGCTTTGGCGGTTTTTCAAGCAATGTTTTTGACGATCAACATGAGAACTTGGAAGATGGTTCCTCATTCTTATTTTGGATTTATCATTGAAGGTGGGAATTTTAGCCTGTCTCACAAAACAATTATAAATCCAAAATAAATTAATAAATTAAATATTAAAAGTTAGGAATTTATGCCTAACTCTCTAGATTGGGTTGTTCCTCTAAGTTAGGAGTTAGTTTACATAGCTCCTAGGTTGGTGTGTTTATGTTTGGGAAATTGTCTCAACTAAAGTGTCCAATATAGAATGCACTTTCTTGAAACACAGTCTCCTCATATATTTAATTGTAATATTACATTATTTTAATAATGAGAGAATATGTGAGGAAGTCATGAAGCTGAAGCCTTTTCTGCCAATGTTTTGTTTCTGATTTGTTATGTGTTTTTTATGTATTTTTCTGAGTGATTTGATTTTCAAAAGTTGAAACCAAATTCATGGAGGGTTCAGATGCATATTTTATGGCTTTATATGCCGACTCAGCTGGTGAAAACTACATCTCTTCTTCGTAGGAATTAATTTCTGAAGGGGCCAGTAGGATCCATTGGTCGATAGAGCCATCCAAAATGGTGGATATCATTTCAACCATTTTTGGAACCTCAGGCATGGGGAGAGGAAAAAAACCCATAAGGGAAAATGCCTTCAGAAGACTGGTACCTATACTAAGATAATAGTCAAGGATTCCTCCTACTAGGGGTATGGTGCTACTAGAAAACATGGAATAATCGAGGATGCAGAATGATATCTAGTCCATTGTAAATATCTTCCATCCAGAGGAAAGAGGACGAGTCAAAAAACCAAATGTAAATGATAGTCATGCAATAAGACTATCTACGACCCAAAGGATATTATAGTCAAGATGATGATCTATGACTTCAATGTCTACTGTTATAGCTTTCCCACTTAGAGTAATGGGGTAGCTAGAAAGGTAGCCTTTTGGGAGGAGGGTGCGTCCACTTAATGATTTGTGGAAATTTAACAGTGGAGACAAATTTGGATAACCAAAAGCAAGCCAACGTGCAACTTAAATTACACAGGTCAAATCACCTTCATCAACGGCAATGAGATGGATTGGCATGTCTTTCGACACAACTTGAACTAGGAAGGAAATTTTATGAGAAAGGCGAGGTTTACATTTTTCCATGTCAAATATAGCTATCATATAATCCAGAGGGTCAATTCCACCAATGGAAAAAGGTAGAGGGTTCCTTTGCATTGGATAGGTTTGAAACACTTCAAGAGCAGACATAGGTGACAGTGCTTGTGAAAAATCTTATACAATTTTGTAGTTCTGGGCAGCACATGCAAAGGTGTTATGAGTCCCATGACGAAGTGTCCATTTGGGGGGGCAAATGATAGGGTCAGCACAAATCATTTCGATATGAAGATCATTGGGTGACGGTGGATTTGAACTCGAGGCCACTTCTTCAGCATCAGTGACTAGAGTTCCATACGTTTTGGCTTAGGTTTGGAGTTAAATAGTCTCCATGCCATAAATGGTAGATGGTCCTTCACCAGAAAGATGAGAACCACCATTTCCCCCTTGTGGGGGTTGTGGTGGATTTGCAACAAGATGTTTCTGTTGTTGTTTATTAGGGAAAGGGTTGTGTAGGACAGCAAGGGTCCTCCCAGTGTCCTTTTTCGTAATAAATTTTGTGAATTCCTGTAGGTGAGGACATTTATATGTTAAGTGGTCCTCAACGAAAATTTTACAAGGGAACCTGGCAGTTTTTTATTTTTCCTTTTTAGTTTTAGCACCATTTATATAATTTGGATTATTCTGGGTATTAGGTTTCTCCTTAGAATGAGAGGTGCTTTTCTTATTCTTCTTGTTATTACCACCATGTTTTTGTGTAGATTGCACAGATTTTACCACAACGGTTGGAAGATTTTTCATTTTGGTAGCAGCATTGGCATTCAAAGAGGGTTGGGAAGCATGTCTGCTGAGTTTTTTTACAACAACCCTGGAGATTTTGTGAAGAAGACCATTGGCATGTGGTCTGGTTTTCTTAGTTGCAAGAGCATTGGAGTTTCTAGGGGCATGGAGGAGTAAGTCATACATCATTCCATATTGTGAATAGATCATATCTAGATGGTGTGCATGACAGATGGATTGGTCTTCCATGACTGCACCAGCTAAGGCAATGTACTTAGAAATGGCAGGAAGGAGTCACTTGTAGAAGAAATATGCTAATAGATGATCCCGAATTAGGGCCTTGACAAACCTCCGCCTATGCCTCCATTCATGGATGTGGTTGGAGATGTTGGTGGTAGTTTCGTGGGGCAACATCGTTGCAAGTTCAATTCAAGTTTCGTAGTGGATAAGGAGCTAAAATTTTTTGATAAATTCCATTGCTAAGGCACCAAATGTGTTAACTATAGCTCATGGTAGCTCAATGTACCACTTGGCACCATTTCCTATGGGGGTGTGGGGAAAGAGCTTGAGTTTCATACTTTCATCCTCGATAGAATTAAAAACAAACCATATATGATAGGTGGTAACATGTGTGGCTGGGTGATCACCTTCTTTCCCATCAAATCTAGGGATATATGAAGGAATATTATGCAGTATAGGAGGCCAAAGTGGGTTTTGGTTGATGGTATCATTGGTCAGTTTATATAGATTGGGGATATCTAGATTTTCCAAAAATATAAATTGTGTGGTTGCCCCCAAGTCTATCCAAAAAGGTGTTTCTTGACCAATAGGACCATAAGGTCCTCAAATCAAAGTGTTCCCAACGGGATATGCAAAACTTATCGGATAACAATTTCCTAGTAATGGCGGTGTAGCAATGTAAGGTGGTTGTCGATAAGGATTATTAAACTATGGGACAAAAGGTTGGTTTTTCTTAGGATAATAGGTCCCCCCTTTCCCGAATTAGGTTTGGGGCAGGTTTTCCCAAATAAACCCGATAATTTTTGGTAGTGGAATATTTTTGGCCACATAATTTAGATTTGGTATAGATCTTAAACCAAAGGGTTGACCAGTAAGAGGAATTGAATTAAAAGAGGATGAAACAACTTGTCCCATAGTTTGTAGGGGTCCCGAAGTGCCCCCTAATACATATGTGTTGGTAACACTGCCCCCTGGCATCGAGACTAGGGGGTTTGAACTCAGCAAGGGATTCCAACCAAAAGGGTTACTAAAAGGAGCTGTGGTAGACATGCTAGTGGAAATGGTAGTTAGAAGTCTAGTAGAAGACACTAAAGGAGTGTAGGTCAGAAGGTTCAGAACTCTACTCACAGCTGGTGTAACCAAGTTGCTCAGACCAAGCATATTCTGGCTAGTATGGTTTCCAGATAGCTGTGAAGAACTGACAACTGGTGGGAGAGGTTGTGGTGGAACCGAGTTGGCCACCTAAGCCAATGACCAATTGGTTTTCCTTTGTACATTGGACGTGGGTATTTCTGAATACATCACACGTATTGATGCTACCTGAATCAACAGAGGCCCAAGAGGGTTAGTGAGAGGACGATGATAAGGAGGTAGAACTCCTTCAATGAAAGGATCCTCAGGAAATATAGTATCCTGGGGAACAATGTGTGAAATAAGGTTGAACACTCGAGACTATTCTTCCATAGAAGAATCTAGGTTATCAAGACTTGACAAATCCTCTAGGTCCAATGGAGGAAGGCCATTTGCTTCCTAGACAGAAAACAAGGGTCAATGGACGCTGCGATGACAGATAAATTTTATCAAAATTTTAATGTGGTATATTATTAAGTCTCAGTGATAATCAAACCAACACCTAATAAATAAAATAACTCTAAAATTCAATCAACAAGCATCTTGAGGGGAAATACACTGTCTGATAACTACCATTCACTGGAGATGAAACCCAGTATCACAATATAAAACAGAGAGAGATGGTCATATGTATAGTTACGGTTACTCTTAAGCTTTTCCTGAACCTCAAATAATGGGGCCAAGTACTCTCATGAAGATGATCACCCTCCCAAAAACTGAAGACAAAGTAGGCCCATGTGTGTCAGGTACCACGATAGCCCACCATAGTCACCTTGTGTTCATACCTAAAGTATGGCCACTATGCATACCTCAAATCATAGACACTACTAGGGAGGTCACAGTCATAAACAACATGATGTATGAGTAGAACACCTGGATCCCCATTCCAGTTTCGACTTCCCCAAGGGGAACCCCAATACATAGAATTCCCATAGGATATGTGATCGAATGCAGGCTACCTCTCACACACACCAATATTTTCTCATACTTAACTCCTTTGTGAGGGGCTTGGTCCTGATAGTATGAGTGCAACAATATTTTCACTCTTTAGTGACACTAGTCTCAAGTTTTGCAACCTTGGGAATTTTTCTAACTCTTCCTATCCCAAGATCCTATCCTGAACTAATCTTTATGTAATCTCATAAAATATTTATTGACATATTTTAGTAAGCACTTAATTTTAGTGTACTTTTATTTAAGTCTCCTGAGGGGGATTGGATGTATGAAATTTGTGTAACTCTGACACAAACCATGCAAAAAATTCTTTTAAACTAAGTTCGATCAAAGAGTTACTCTAAAGGAGAGATTCATTTATACATCCATGCAATAACACATATCCAATAATGCATTTCAACCTATTAAATATAAAAATACCATTTCTCTCTAAAAACTATTTATCCCAATATTTTACAAAATGTAATCAGCTATATCAGAAAAACTAAAAATGAAAAACAATTTTTTTCTTCTTCACTCTTTCAGAAAGTAAATCACGCTAGGCTAAATTTTAAAAAGAAAAATTAGTATTCCAACAAGAAACCAAGAACAAATATTCACTTGCAGGAATCAGTCTGGCATCCAACAATCTAACAACCAAGGAAATCATAGAAGAAGGTGAAATGACAATGTTTTGGCTGAGTAACGCTCTCTAGCAGAGAGTACAATGTCTTAATAGCATGACCAACGAACTATTCACATGAAGGATCAAAGTTAAATGCTCTGGGGTGAAAACAGAGGGTGTGTTATAGAGGTTAGATTGCAAAATAGAGTCAAGTAAGGCCTGATCTGAAAACTGTGAGAAACTGAGATGGTTGCAGAGTGCACGAAATGGTCAGAAAGGGATGTGAGCAGAACAAGAAGTGATAGGAGGATAGAAAAAAGAGTTTGAAATAAAAATTAAAAAATAACAATTAGTCCCCAATGGAGTTGCCAATTCTACTTAGGGGTAAACTGCACAGGTGGTAACTGAAGTAAGACCCCTCTCGAGCCTTTGCGGGACCCAAGGCATAAATTCAGATTACTTGCAACATTTACAAGGAAAATAGATGCATGTTTATACAAGTATTTGATTGAAAATATGAAATATAGAAGGATTACCTCGATGCATAGTGTCGATCTATTGGAGAGCTCAAGGTAGTGTGGTGAAAACCCGCCTCACTAGCTCCAAGTCTAAATCGTGCAAGCAAACAACGAAACTAGTAATCTTCACAGTGTTATCATAATAAACAATCAAAGACAAGCATATAATTAAACATGAACTAATACAATTCTAGGCCACTTAACATATATCTTAAACAAATAACTCAATATATGTAATCACAAGATATCAGGTGGACAAAATAGAGGCAGTTCTATTATATCGAATGAAGGAGGGTTACAACCATCGGCTTGGTCAGCCCTCCCTCAGTCCTTTAACTCCAAGCTCTCCCTCTGTTAAATCTCCTAGTGTGACAATGCTTTGGAAAATAGCTCTCAATGAACTATTTGAACAATGAAACATCACACTAACTAAATTTCTCTCCTTTCAAAATCAACCTTTTAACCTTTGACAATGAGCCCTCGCCTCCAATTTATAAGAGTTTGGGAGGAAAAACCTTGCCATTTTTCTCCATTAGATTGAATAGGGAAAAATCCATTATGCTTCCTACTTTTCTAGATTTTACCCTCTTTGGATGCTTAGTTAGGTTTAGCAATGTCCAATCAGAGGATGGCATTGCATTTTTCCAACTTTTAGGACTAACTTTTTTGAGAAAAAAGTGGAATTGTCAGTCAATTATCTGGGAATCTGCCCCTCATTCTTCATGAACCACAAATCACACAACCCTTTAGGAAAAAAAAGGTGTTAACCTAGGCACTGAAGCTCCCTATGGGAATGAGGAAAGCATTATAACTCGGTATGGTAGTTTTGGTGTGTGTCACTATGGAAAAATAGGTATCTATCTAGGTCAATTTCTTCCATCAATGTGTCTTTATGTTTCCTTCTTCTTACCCTGCAATATTTTATGTTCTTCATTATCATCCAAGCACACAATGACTTTATTATAGCAATCTACTTTTCTACTATGAAGGTACAAATAATACATACACAAAAGGATATTCTATGATCCAAATTGAATTACATTCATATGCGTTGATGTAGGCATACCATTTAACTCAAATTCACAAGCTCTTACCCAAAGATGAACTCTCTTCTTAGTACCTGTAGCCAACTACACTAACCAAGACTCTACATGCACTTATTTTGTCAAACCACACTTATCCACTAGGTTAGGGTTAACTTAAATATAATTAGATTCAGGGTAAATAAAAATGGAAACCAATTGATCACAAAACTTACTGTCAATATTGATAATAGATACATAGTGATAAACCTACTTGCTATCCAATGTTGTATAGATTTGAGGAATGATTTTTCCAACATCCCCAACTGTCTACGCTTCTTGTCCACTATATATGTAAGGCCTACCACCCTGATACAATGGGAAATAATTATTGAGATACTCCTTTCCACATATCCAACACTACAACTGTCCCTTACCCTCACCTTTATTATACTACCCTCCAGGTTTTGACCCATGTCCCTTTCCAACTACATTACACTTCTTGTAAGGAACATCATTCTCTTTTTCACATACATCTTGAGGTCTTGTTCACTTCCGTGACCATTTAACTTTATTCTTTTCTTACCCTTTCCAACCTTGTTGAGAATTTTTCCTACACATTGATTGCTCATAAAAGTGCTTCAAATTTCAAATTACTTCTTCAAGTCAGCGAGACTCATCATACTCAATCTGATCTTTGAATGCTAATGGTAATCCACTGAAAAATCTTTGAAATTTGGCTTTATCACCCTTAAGATATGGTACATACCTCAAAAAATATAGAAACTTAGTCATGTAATCCTCATATATCTTCGATCCCATATTTATCTCATAGAAATATTTAGCTTTATTGTCATTGTACCTCTATGACAAGTACTCCTTCCTGAAAATTCTCTTAAATTCATGCCAAATCGACTCCTCTATCCTAATGTATTTGACCCACTTCACATCTTCCCACAAGCTATTCGCTTTCCCTTTGAGGCTGAAAATAGCTATATTGGTATTCATGTTCTCTGTGTAATAATGCAACTCAAAAAAATTCTTCATTCCATGTAACCATGCCTATGCATCTTCCAGTTTCTTCAACTATCCATAAAATTTAGGTAACCTAGATTTCTTGAACTCATTTGGTAAATATCCTTTTTCATTCCTTCTGTAAGGATGATAGTGATGATGACCATGGCACCTCTCCAAAATAGAACTAGAACAAAGCCCATGTATACTGCCTCTCCTCTCAATTGTATCCAAGAATCTGCCATCCCTAACAGTATCATCCCTATTAGACCTATGCCCATCATGATATCTGCTACCATATGCTCCAATAGTCATGTCCTCTTGTCCATGACTAATCTGAAGAGTTCCCTATTTATGTAACTTTGACAAACTCTCAAGGATAACAACATTTACCTCTATTTGTTTCTCATGTTCCCTAGCCGCAATCTCCCTTATGACTGAATGATTATGCCATTGTCTACTTTGAAACTTTTTATTCTTGCCTTCAAACTTCTCAAAGTGTATACTATTTTAGGGGGTATTCATCACCATGTTGCTCATTTGTTTTTTAGGGAGCGTCTCATGAACTATAATTGACCATTTTAATAGTCATATTTGATCCTCCTCTTCCTGAAAGTATACCATGTCAGCTAAACCAAAATATAAACATAAAAAACATACCTCAATATAGATTAGGGGAGGGTATATCCTCTGCAAGATCAAAAAAATTAGCACGATACATGTATAATAAAAATCATAACAATGTATTGACATCATCTCTGTAATGTTCCCAAATTAGGAACAACTACACTATTGGGAATAATCTGAATTATTACCAATGTGGAGCTTTAGCAATATATAAACATGAGCTGGAAAGTAGCAGTGAATGCATTAAAACCAAAATGCTAGAAGATCCACATAACCATTAAATTAAATGATAGCAGCAACAAACATATACAAGTTCTTGAGAAAATGATCTCTCAATCTAGGCAATGCAGCCTCAATGAAACATGTATATAAAATATGGAATAATACTGCTATATAAAAGAGACACTGGCTATGACTGCGCAATCCATGAGGCAGAACTGTTGTGAAATTTCAATAATACATAGATGTGACAATAATGGCACAAATAAAGAAGGGGGGGCAAGATCTCAACCCTTAAAAACATACAATACACAATCCTCAAAGGGATTGGCTGAAATATGCACAAAATGGAAAATCTACAAAAATGCCGAAGTTGTTGGGTAGCTGTAGCAACTCAAAACTTGAAATGGATGTACATAGTTGATGATGGTGAAATAGATGGTTGAATCTCATCCAAGGGATATCTAGAGTTAAAGGCTGATCCTCTCACCTAAGATCTCACCCTCTGAACTTGTGGAGTAAGTCTCCACTGCAAACACACCTAGAAATAACGTAGTCTAGAGAAGGGACTATGTTGTTGGTGAAGAGAAATACTTGGCCTTAATGCCAAAGTCTGCAATAAGCTCCAGGATATCTCCAATATGGTATCTCAAGGGAAAGAGAGGCTCCTCCTCTGAAAGTAGATGATGGAAGTGATGTAGTGAACCCTCATTGCAACATCTGGCAACACAACATTACTCTGCTACAGAAATAACACTGTCTTGATGGAGGATGTTTTTCCTCAAGCCTAGATGTGATGAAAATATAATAAATCCCTCAAGAGACCTCTCAAGAAGGTGAAGGAATCATAAACAGGAATTCCTCCTGGAAATTCTTGCTATACAGTAGAGAATGCACAATTGTCTGAATAGACAATGAAATGAATAATCCAAAGCATGAGAAAAAATGGTTTCCTTGCCTTCCTTTTAAACAAGTGAAATATCTCTCTCCATGCACCCCATCCATTAGGGTTTCCTCCACCAAATATCCTCTTCCTCATTCACACTGCGTTTTCTTCTAGAGTAAGCCACTCCTCTTATGGCAGCGTTGTTGACTTGGTCAAACCTGGCCTTCTCTTCATGCATTTTCCCCTTTTCACAATTGAGGGTGAAAAATCAAGTTCTTATGTCTATCCCTTTTCACATGTGAGGGATTTTATTCATGTTTTAAATAAACATGGGCCTCCTTACCCATTTATTTTGCTACAAAATGATAAAATCAAAATTTTAATGTTCCATTCAGCTATGAGCTAAAATGGGAACATTACAGTCCTCCCCTCCCAAATGTTGCTTGTCCTCAAGCAACTGCAAGGATAGAATTGAAGGATCTCCACCGAAGGCATGGAGTCTGAAATATGTTGAGGAACATCTTCCTCATGTAGATCCTTCATTCCCCAAGAAATCATCCATACAAAGTGAGTTACCTCCCAACATGGAAACTCCTGACAATCATCTTGCACCTTTGGCACCTACAATGTAGGTGGGCTGAGAATATGATCTTGGTAGAAAAAACAACCTACACCACCTTGTCCTCCTCTCCACTTAGGATAAGTGTAGAGTATATGCTGATATTGGGCTGAAATAATGTTTCCCTCAAATGGAAAAATGAAGACTAGACCTCCAAGGATCTCTTCTCCAGCGTTATGAAACATGCTGTCCCAAATCATCTCATATGTGATGAGTTGGTAGTCACCACCATATGGCATCCAATCAATCATATGGCTCACCTCAAATGGAAACAAATGTTTTGCTGTAGTTTCCATATGTCCTCTCATGGTCCCATTAGAACATGCAATGCAAATAATGTGGGAGATATCTCCCTCAAAGGACACATCCAACTAATGTGCCATTCCCCCAATCATTATCTCAACAAATAAAAAGACAATAGCAACATAATGAACCATAATTAAAACCATGCTTGCTGTCATATATGGCAAGGGATAAGGAAAATGGTCTGTCAATTCTAACCAAGTCATTTTGACCCTCAACTGCCCAAGAGTGTGACAAAAAGTGTGGCCTCTCAACCACTTTCTCGCTATCCTACTCTGCTCAAATGTATGGAGGAAGTGAATGATATATGGTGCAAGGTGAGTAGGTCCTCCAAAATGCATTTCCTTCCCAAGTCCTCCTAGGGAGTGGTCACCAATAGTGCTCATGGCCTCAAGTAGACCATGGGGTCTAGAAAGAAGAATTCCCCTCCTTGGAGCAACATCCTGTAGATATATGGTTAAGGGATGAATATACAAATCATCATGCAAATAAATAAAACCCTTACCATAAGTTTTATGTATGAAAATGGAGTGGCTCAAGAATGGATCTCCTCTCATCCTCAAAAATAAAAGATGTGGTTGTGCTAACTCCTCCAAAGAGTTATGTATCTCCTCCATCTGCACATGAGCTATGCATCTCCTCATATGCTAATATGTCAATATCATACAATCCAGATGATCCTGGGAATACTCCACCAACAACCCGGAGCTCCAACATGGATCTATCCTCCATAGTGACAGCACTGATGATTCCTCATGAAGGACATCTGTCATATGGTTATCTCCCAATGTCTCCACTCCTCTGAAATCAATGAATGGTGCCTCAAGATGTGAAGCATATCTCATCATCTGCTGATCTAGTTGTCTCCCTCACAAAATGTCTTCATGTAATGAGACATTCTCAACAAGAGATGACTGAATATATGAATGGAGAATGCTCTCCATGCTTCCACTGTGCAATCCAATCACCTTCTTAGGTGAATCAACCTTATAAAATAGACAGGGATGTGTGCTTCTCATCATATCATGATGGTCATCCTCCTTATCTCCTCCTTGTGTCTCCATGGTTCCACACCTCCTCAACAATGGCACATGAATGGTGCCTTGATCTCCATACATGAGATCCTGGGCATTTCCTTGCAAAGATGCAAGAATCCCTCTATTTGGAGCAAGAGCTCCTCCTTCCTCTACATGAGGCACTAGATAATCTCTAGATGGCACACCGTTGTTGCCCTCAGCTTCTCCAACATAGATGGGCAATCCTCCAATAATGTTGCTGCAAATATGGAATCTCTTCCAAGGTGGAATTAATTCTTAATCATAAAAGGTCAAGGAGTGTCTCATTTTCACCATGATAGTGCCATCTCCTACTCTTGCAACATCATACAATAAATGAGAGCAAATTTTCCCTTGATCTCAAAAGAATGACCCCAACAATAAATGTTTTTGCTTATTCCTCATGTTCTCATCATGCAAGATATGTGATGAAGACATAGTGAATGATATGAGTGTTGTATCATCACTATGCACCCATGCTTTTTGATGATCCATGATGCCAACATCCTACCACATCCCTTCCATCCTCATACCCTTGGAAAGAGAGAATGCCAAGTGATGGCCAAACTCCTTCAAGAGTAACTAGTGCAGCCAAGCCTCTTGCTGCCAGGTATCATAAATCTGCAAGTAGCTTACCAGCTTCTTGCTCACCATCCACATCCACTCAACCAATTGCGGATTTCTTCTTCCACCCTCCATCTTGGTACTCCTACCATGAGGGCTACCATCATCCCAAATCAGATTGCTACACTTCATGGGATATTGAAATGCAATATTCCCAAGGATCAATTTGACCCTATGAGGATCCAAATAGGTGGTAGTAAAAAACCTCCCATCATGATGTGCATGGCTCAAGGAATGTCCAACATAGTCATGAGAGATGTTATCCATCCAAATATATTCTCCATCTACTATATGTTCCTGTGATAAGGGAAGTACCTCCTCAAACTGATGAAGAATCTTGCACTCCATGATGTGCGGGAGTGCATCTCTACTGAAATCTCTCCGAGATATCTTCTCCTCATGCATGTCCTTCTAAGACCAAAGAGGCCTTGGATCTGCTACCAGTATAAGTCTCTCTTTGAGCTATGGCATGCTCATTGAGAGAGTGTCATCTAGAGAGGAGAAAGAGTTTCTTATCTCCAGATGTCTACTCCTTCTCACTGCTTCCTTCATGGATTCCTGAATAAATCTGCTCTCTGAATGCTCACATGAAGAATGATTCCTCCTTTCTTCATCATTACTCAGCGTAGTGCTATTATGTTTCTCTGAATCAATTGCATGCAATGATATAGAGCCATCCAAAGTGTTTGCGGAAATGACAAGAGATGGATTTTCAATCATTCCTTGGTGAAAATTGGAAGCTCCTTGCAGTGCTACAAGAGTTTCCTCCTCATAAGTGTTGACCTCCAAAACTGCTGAAAATGAAGGCTTCTCCTCCATGATCTCAACAGCGTTGGTACATGCCTCATTAACTGGTGGTGAGGGCTCCTCCCTCCTTTTTCCAAACCTTCTGATCAATCTTTGAGACAAATCAACAAGAGTAGAAACCCTTGTATGGCTTAGATGGCTGATCCACCAATTCTTTGCTTCACCTTCAAGGTGTAGCACTGTAATTTCTATAGCCTCTCTATCTACTATAGGATGTAGCAGGAAGAAAGCCTCTAGCTTCTTCACCCAAACCTCTGCTACACATGTGAGTGATCCATCAAATGTTGACAATAGAAATCTATTGCCTCTCATCATCCCAAAGCTGTGGGGTCTTCTTTCTTCTTTCTGTTGAATAAATTGTGGAAAAGCTAGATTTCTAGGGTTTGCTCAGTATTCATCTAGATACTCACTTAGAATTTCAAATTCCAAGTGTTCTTCATGCTTCATTCCTTCTTCTTTGTGATAATAGGAAGTGCATGGTCCTTCCACTTCTCCTTCTTCATTCTTCTTGACCTTCTTGGAGAGGTTCTCTCTGGATCTAAAAATAGACGAGAGTAAACTCATCTTCTTCATCATATTGATCTTCTTTGGTTAAGTCTCACAGGTTGAGCCATAGATCATGCTTTGATACCACTATAATGTTCCCAAATTAGGAATAGCTACACTATTGGGAATAATCTGAATTATTACCAATGCGGAGCTTCAACAATACATAAACATGAGCTGGAAAGTAGCAGTGAATGCATTAAAAACAAAATGCTAGAAGATCCACATAACCATTACATTAAATGATAGCAGCAACAAATGTATACAAGTTATTGAGGAAATGATATCTCAAGCTAGGCAATGCAGCCTCAATGAAACATGTAAACGAAATATGGAAGAATACTGTTATATAGAAGAGGCACTGGCTATGACTGCACAATCCATGAGGCAGAACTGCTGCAAAATTTCAATAATACATAGATGTGACAATAATCACTCAAATAAATAAGGGGGAGCAAGATATCAACCCCTGAAAACATACAATACACAATCCTCAAAGGGATTGGCTAAAATATGCACAAAATGGCAAATCTACAGAAATGTCAGAGTTGCTGGCTAGCTATAGCAACTCAAAACTGGAAATGGATGTTGATAGCTGATGATGTTGCAATATTTTAGTGTCAGTCTAGTCATACTGCCATCAGTGATCAAAACTGCTCTTTTGCATTTGCATATTAGGTGTCTCATATTGAATAAATTTCACCATTCCGCTAGGTCATGGATTCATTGATGGTAGTAATTTTTTATCAGTTTTCCCTCATAAGGTACTTGTTGATTTTCCTTTCTATGCTCTTTATTCATGAGTCACTTTCACTCTCAAATCATTTCATTAGGTCATAGGATGGGTCTCATCAGTTTCTAGGGTCTCACCATGGTCAAATTAATGAGTCAAATGTCAATAATATCAGCAAGATCATGAGGAAGTCAATAAATTCAAAGTCACAGCACCTGGAAGATCAAAGAGACATTTTATTCATCTTGATGTAATTTTCACCTCAAAGCCATGCTTTGAGGTGAAAACATGATATTTTTCCTTTATTATCATTCATTATGTAATTTTGTATCATCATGTAATAAGTCACAACTCAGAAGCTGCCATCTCGACAAAGTCATCATCCTGTCTTCAGAGAATTTTTCCACAGCATGTTCAGCACTAAATCATCTTCCAAGTAGATCCATGACAAAGATCCTGGAAAGAGCTTTCCAACGGTATACTGCACTCTCAAAACTAACTTTTGGATTGAAATTTATTCTTAAGTGAAGTAAAAGTCCCTATATCCTCATATACCCCCTATTTCCCATTTTTCCCTTTAAACTTTGTATTATTAAAGTTTAGTATTTTTCTTTAATAAAATCCCTTCCCCCCCCTCCAAAAACATAGTCGCATCATTAAAATCAAAAAAATACTTGTGTGATTAAAACCACTTCCCCTCCATTCCTCATTGAAAACCTTATGATAAACATTTCAAAGGTTCATATATATACCTCCCGCAATTCCCAAACCACTTCCCCTTCATACCTTTGAAAATTCATAATAAAATTTAAAGTTTCATATTACTTAACCCCGCCGACCTTCCCATCGCAAATCGCAATAGTTAATAATGTGCCCCGATTGGCCCTTCGTTAAAAAAACTTCGATGTGATTATGTAAGTCCCTCCAATTGGATTTGCCCGATGTTATGTTGGCCATCAATCCGATTGACGATCGGATGACCCATATCCAATCGGCGCTCCCATAATGCTTCCTCCGATTAATCGCAACATTCCCCGATCCCATCTCTTCGATCAATCGCGACCTTCCCTCCTCCGATTGATCGCAACATTCTCCAATTGAACCATCGCCCAAAACTCCGATGCGGTTGCAAATTCTGATACGTATCCCCCGATGGATCCCCTTCGATCATTCCACAACTGTCGATCTGCCCCCGCCGATCGGATGGCCCACATCTAATCGTGCCATCGCAATCGATGATTTCATATATAACCTTGCCTCCACTCCTTCTCCGATTTCCGATTCCGATTGACTAGCGAGCCCACCACATAATATCTCTGCCCGTTAATTATAAATAGACCTTACCCCTTTGTTAAATTAAATTTTGTTTCAAAATTATTTTACAAAGGGCCTTTCTCTCCTCACGTCAGAAATGTTATATTGTGTTATGCGATACACCTCCCCTATCCTCCCGATCCCGATTGCGATTGCCACCAGCGCGATGCATATTTTCAATTTTTTTATTATATGATTGTATTCCCTCTCCCACCCCTTCCGATTCCGATTGTGATGCAGGTCCCACCTCCTTTCCTTTGCTCCTTTCATTTAAAAAATTCCCTTCACCAAAAGCATATAATTTCATTTCACTTTTATTTCAAAGGTATTTTTATTAAAAGTCAGTTTTTTTAAAACAAATAAAGGAAAGCAAAGTGACAGTTAGTTGGCCGAAAGAGCTTAAATTAAAATGAATATATCTACAGCAGCAAAGAAATAGGATCGGATCGCCTAATTTTTCCTCAGTGACAATTTAAAGGGATCTACGCTATAGGTTTCACCTCCTCATTGGTTATCAGCAAATTTCAAGTGGAATAATGTAACATTGTTCTGTCTTTAGGACAGATGGTTGGCCCTGTCCCTATCTTCATTATTTCAGTTGTTAATGTTGTTAAAACAACTCCCTCTTTACATGGATCCATGTTCCCACATTCTAGCCTATTTATTGTAATTGTAAATCATTTTTAAAACAGTCTGTAATTCAGCAATAGGGGAAATAGTGTGGAAAGAAACGTTTTGCACTCCATTGTATAGTTTGACAGGAAATTAATAATAGATGCAGCTCTGATTTGTGGGATCCATGTGGTATGCGATTTAGCACTTGTTTCTTCCTTTGTTTCATATGTAAATTGTTATGTTCCATCTCTCATTCATAAACATTTCTTTTTGAATGCTTTCAAGATAGAAAGGTAGAATCCATTTTATATGCTCTACCTTGGGAAATCATTCATGCACTGTGTTTCTCTTCTATTTGAAAAGGATCCATTTATTGTTCCCTTTTCAGCTCCTCACCAGTTTGTCCATCCCATCCCTATTTAATTTTATTTGCTAAGTTTCCTGCCTATCTTGCTCCATGAAATACCCTGTGTCCTGATTTAAGTCCTGGTTTCAGTCATCCAATTTTTTCCCCACACATCCCTAAAATTAATTCACTAATTTTATTAAAGCTTTTTCCCATCATTTTATCTAGCCTAATATCAGTCCATTTATTGTATTCCATTGAATATTCTTTCACGGAGAGAGCCCTCTCTTGTCCTTATAGGGCTAGCTACAAGGCTGAGCGCGGTTTAGTTGTTACTCTGTTTTTCCCTTTTTCAGCCTGGGGTCCAATTCGGGTGCTAACATCTGTGGCGACCATACTAGGGAATACAAAAAGTTTGTTGTTTGCTTTATAAACTACAGATGGAGCTTGAAGTTGGCCAGGTAGCCTTCGAAATGCTCTTTCTCTGCAAAGTGCATAGTAGATAAATGTTGCTTCAATCAATCTCTGGTTTATTTTATGAACTAAACATCTGGTTTCCTTAGTAAAATGTAATCAAGTTTAAATCTAATTGTTGATGGTGGAAAACGATCAGAGATAGGAAGGCTGAAATCATTCACCTGGCGACTCCAGTATCGGAGAATCCTAAGGTTCATAATTTTATGGTGACTCTACTCTTCAAGAATCAGTAGCCTGAGGAATTTCTTGGTGAATTCATTATGGTTTTGCTGGATCGAAGGTATGCTCCCATGAGCCAAGATCACATTCTAGGATTTCCAAATAAAATTCCTAAGGTAGATTGGCAAATAAATTTTCCTACATTCAAGGATGATGATAGGAAGGACGCTGCTTTACATCTGGTTAGATTTCACATACATATTCACAATTTGAAGGTTGATTTTCCTGAAGACTGCTTGATGAAGATATTCATGGCCACTCTAGAAGGTGAAGCCCAATCTTGGTATGAAATTTTTCCGCCTGTTTGTATTTACTATTTAAAGGATTTTCATACCATTTTCTTTGAAAGGTATAAAGAATCTTATCCATCCTTAACTTTAGTTCAGAATTGTTGTAGCCATGTTCATAGTTTTATTGAAAATCTTGAAAAATTTTATGAAGATGATGACTTCATGGATGATGAGATCATGGAGGCTCTGTATGAAAATCCATTTGAGCAACATAAAGAGAACTTAGAGGATACTTATCAAGATTCTCAGGAAACTTTGCAGCAGGATCAAGATCTTAGTAGAATGGAAAATGATGAAAGAGAAGGTTTTATTTCAGATCTATCCATAGAAGAAGACAATATGTAGGAAAGTCAAGTTTCAATTTCAGAATGTGATAAATTCAAGTCAGCTATTTCCGATCTAGATTCAGATCGTGATGATCAAGAATACCTTGTGCTGAATCCCATGAAGGAGAGCTCTACTGTTGAGATCATCTGGAATGAAGAAGACATAGTTATTGATCCAAATGTTCTCATTTCATTAGAACAAAGCCTTCATGAGGAGGTAATCTAGTCAGTTCATGAAAAACAAGATGAGATCTTTGTTCAAGTATGTGAAAAATATTTTTTCAATAACTCAGTGATAAATGATCATTTGATTTCCATGTCATATGAAGAAGATCAACAATGTTTTCAAATTTCAGAAGATCAGGTAATTAAGGACTATCATTCAGGTTTTTCATGTTTTAAAATGTTATTTCATGAAGACAATCATTGTTTGAGAAAAAGAAAACAAAAAGTATTATCTCCTTTATTTGAAGATGAGATAGATCAACTCCTGAAAGGTCATGCTACAGCCCAGGCTAAAGCAGATTTGCAGTGCCCACATGGTCAAGAAAGTATTGGTGAAACTTCTTCCTCTTTTGAAAATGACGACGGTCTTGTAATTAGCTTTATAGATCAGCAAACAGATAATATTTTCTTTCATGAAAATGATAAGGCTGTCATGTTTGATAATATTGAAGATTTTTTTATGTTTAAGAATGACCTAGACCATGAAGTTGAGGAATATGAGCTTGAGAGAGACAATATGCCAAAAATTCTCATGGTCAAGGAATTTATAGCTAACACTTAGATGGCATAAGCATATACCTCTCTGTGCCTTCCTATCACTTGGCAATCAATGGTTCTTTCAGATCAGAATGAAGGGAGTACTTGTATTTTTGCTGCTGGATCTCAAGACAAGATAGTGCTTCAGGATTTTCAAGATCCCTTTGGCATTCTTTTACAAGCATTAGAAAGGATAAATGTTGCCTAGTTCGTTATCATAAGCCTTGGTTTCAGTGGTTATTGTGAGTTGCCTACATGTGCATCGTTCTACTTGCTCGAGAAAAGTGAGAGCCGAATTTCGGTATGTAGCCATCAGCTGGATTGGTTACATTGGAAGGCTCACTACACATGATTGTAAATATTCCATCAGTAGGCAGTTGGTTGTCATCATGATTTGAAGCCCTCAAATCTCGATGGACTGTTGCCATTAAAAAATATTTGTAAGTACTAATTTCAGTTAAGTAGGTCTCGAGTCATTTTTTTAAGTTAGTTTCAAACATAGTTTCAGATTTCAAATGCACAGTCATTCAAGTTTGGGGCCCGAGGTGAAGGCTATAAAACTTGGATGACATGTGTATGGTTTGATTTTATTTTAGTCTTAGTCTTGAGTCAGAGTCAGTTTTCATTTGTGTCCGCTTTCAGTGTTTTGACTCCATGCCCAATGGATAAGGCTACTTGGTCTACGGTGTTCTTGGCACCTCCAAGAAACTACCATCCCCATTGGAGCCAATGTTAGTGTCCGTCTAGTCATACTGCCATCAGTGATCAAAACTGCTCTTTTTCATTTGCATATTAGGTGTCTCATACCGAATAAATTTCACCATTCTGCTAGGTCATGGATTCATTGATGGTAGTAATTTTTTATCAGTTTTCCCTCATAAGGTACTTGCTGATTTTCCTTTCTATGGTCTTTAGTCATTAGTCACTTTCATTCTCAAAATCATATCAGTAGGTCATAGGATGGGTCTCATTAGTTTCTAGGGTCTCACCATGGTCAAATTAATGAGTCAAATGTCAATAATATCAACAAGGTCATGAGGAAGTCAATAAAATACAAAGTCACAGCACCTGGAAGATCAAAGAGACATTTTATTCAGCTTGACAATTTTTCACCAAAAAGCGAGTTGAGGTGAAAATTTGATATTTTTTTAGAAATATTTTGCAATAAGAACAAAGAAGTTGGCATGTCGAAACATCATTCTCATCATTCTCAATCCTAGTTGAAAGTGATCACCCAACCAGTGGGGGCCACACAGTGTGATTTTTGTCGTGAAAGTCTATTTTTAGACATATGGATCATGTTCTATAAGTTGTGATGTTATTTGTGGATGGTCGGTCGGTTGAAAAATAGATGATTTCTATTTTTACATATTGTTGAATCATTTTGATTTCTGCCTGAAAGTAATATGAGTAAATATTGTCATTTTAACAGTTTTTTGTTTGACTCAAACATTATCTTTGTCTTCTTGACACTTTCTATGCACATGTGACACAGACGGGCGAAGGAATTACGTTATTCCTAAGGGTTATGTGGAGCTATTGCATGGATACTTCAATTAGAACTCATGTGATAGAGTTTAGTGGAGTTGATTGAGGAAGTTAATGGAGTTGTGTTCAGTTTAACTAATCTAAACATATTTGAGCTATTTGTATCCATTTTAACTAATTGATAAAATTAGTGAGAGTGGTGTGAATTAATTATTAATTAATTCACTAATTATTAACTCATTAATCAACTAAAGAATGCATCAGTTAACTTCGGGCAGAGCAATAGTGTTAGACCACAAGTAAATAGGTGAAAGAGCAGGTTAACTATCAGTTGTGACTATACAGTTGCTATTTGCAACACACAGATAGGTGGAGAAGCCCATGAGGATTGCGTAGTACAATCTAGGTGGTTTATCTATTTAATGAAGCCATTCCATAGCATTGAAAACGCAATAGAGGCTAGCTATCAAGTGGCAAAAGATTGGAGCATGTGTTTTTCTAGATCTAGCTTGATAGTGTGTAGCAATTGCAGGTGGTGCTGAGAGCTTGTGAGGAGCTTTGTACTATGATTGTTACATGATATCCATGACATATAATATACATATAGTTGGTTTTTTCAGCTTTAAGCTTTCCCATTAAATACTGTGTTCATATGTGTGATTGCTTGTGGTTTTAATGTGTGCATGCAATTGATTTTATTTCCGCATGTGATGATCAATGGTAGAAGAGATTCTATATTATGCATGAAGCTAAAATAGTGTGTGATCAGGAGAATCTTGGTGAATAATATATCAATTATTCAAATTTCTACATGGTGTCAGAGCTGTGTTATAAATTTTCTGCATGGAATGAGAGCAGGAATTTTTGGGTGCGCGAGTTTGCAGAGAATATTTGAAAATTTTGGTGAAACATTTTTAGAAAAAAATAATATATTTGGATTCCTTGTGAAAAGATACCCAAATTGAAAAGAAAAATCGGTCGAATTGGAGCTCGGAAGAGGGAGATATCGTCGATTTAAAATCAGCTCTTTTGTTAGAAAATTTTGCGATGGTAGGACAATTGCAATGTGCACGAGCCTAGAATCTACATGCACTGAGGTACAAGATGCATGTAAAGATTTGAGGAGAAAACCAGAGGTTAGAAAATTTGTGGTTGAGAGGGAGCCTCTCAACATGCAGCGTGAGAAGCAGTCTTAGAAGGTTGTGGAGCAACCACAACTAGAGATGCAGAAGAATCTTTATAGATTTGAAGTAGATGGGATTTCTACGGAGCTTCCTACTATTGAGAAGTGTGTGAAAGACATGCAATTGAAGCTTGAGAGGGAGTAGGATTTTCATGCAGGTAAGAGTGAACCTTAGGATGTGGAGTAGCCACAAGATGAGGATCATGGAGTGGAAGCAACCACTCATGCAGAGAAACTTCGTGCCAGATGGGCAGAGGGAGTGCATGCAGCTATAGCACCAGGTGAGAGGTGGAGTGACATGCATGATTAATCCCAAGAGGATATTTCTAGGTAGGATTCATGGAGATGATGTGGATCTCATGTATTGAACCTAGCTACGAGGAGCCCACAGCGCAGCAGTAGCATGATCAGTTGGATTTATGCAGGCATATCAAAGTGACAGTGTCGGATACTGGAGCGTGGATCAGAGTTGACAGCAAGTGCAAGAGTGCATGGGTGCAAGCGTTCAACAACACAGTGGTTCCTGATGACATGTGTAGTTGTTACTAGAAGAAGTTGAAGACTTTGATGATAGATGCATCAGACTGATTGAGTTGTTTGGAGCCTATTCAATTTCAGAGGAGTTGCAAAGAAGATGCATGGAGTTGCATGGCGCTTGTGAAGGTTGTAGGGCGAATGCATGGAGTTGCATGTCGCATGAAAAGAAAATCCTTTCTTGTTGAGAGGGAGTGTTGAATATTGCAACAAGAAACAGTGAAGGAGGTATCCTGAAACATCATTCCTAATCCTACTTGGAAAGTGATCACCTAAACTAGGTGGGGGCCACACAGGTGATTTTTTTCGCAAAGTCTATTTTTAGAATGTCTATTTTTAGACATATGGATCATGTTCTATAAGTTGTGGGATGCTATTTGTGGATGTTTGGTCAATTTGGAAAAATATATGGATTTCTATTTTTAGAAATATTGGGCGGAATCTATTTTTAGATTGCCAGTCTAAAAATAGATATGTTGAATATTATTAGCTCTTAATAATATTTGGACTCTAAACATTATCTTATTCTCTTGGAGCACTTCAGTTAAGTGCACAGATGTGGCACAGGAGCTGACATAAGGAATTACGCTATTCCTGAGGGTTAAGTGGAGCTATTGTATGGATACTTCAGTTAGAACTCATGTGACAGAGTTTGGTGGAGTTGATTGAGGAAGTTAGTGGAGTTGTATTCAGTTTAACTAATCTAAACATAGTTGAGCTATTTGTATTCAGTTTAAATAATTGATACAATTAGTGAGAGTGGTGTGAATTAATTATTAATTAATTCACTAATTATAGACTCATTAATCAACTAAAGAATGCATCAGTTAACTTCAGTGCATGGACAATTTCAGTGAAGACCAGTGTAGAAATAGATGAAAGAGCAGGTTAACTATCAGTTGTGACTATACAGTTGCTATTTGCAACACACAGAGAGGTGGAGAAGCCCATGAGGATTGCGCAGTACAAGCCAGGTGGTTTATCTATTTAATGAAGCCATTCGATAGCATTGAAAACACAATAGAGGCTGGCTATCAAGTGGCAAAAGATTGGAGCATGTGTTTTGCTATATCTAGCTTGATAGTGTGTAGTAATTGGAGGTGGTGCTGAGAGCTTGTGAGGAGCTTTGTAATATTATTGTTACATGATCTCCATGACATATAATATATAGATAGTTGGGGTTTTCATCTTTAATCTTTCCCATTAAATACTTTGTTCATATGTGTGATTGTTTGTGGTTTTAATGTGTGCATGCAATTGATTTTATTTCCGCATGTGATGATCAATGGTAGAAGAGATTTTGTATTATGCATGAAGCTAAAATAGTGTGTGATCAGGAGAATCTCGATGAATAATATATCAGTTACTCAAATTTCTACAATTTTTCCTTTATTATCATTCATTATGTAATTCTGTATCATCATGTAATAAGTCACAACTCAGAAGCTGCCATCTCCACAAAGTCATCATCCTGCCTTCAGAGAAGTTTTCCACATCATGTTCAGTGCCAAATAATCTTCCAAGTAGATCCATAACAAAGAGCCTAGAAAGAGCTTTCCAATGGTATATTGCACTCTCAAAACTGACTTCTGGATTGAAAGTTATGCTTAAGTGAAGTAAAAGTCCCTATATCCTCATATACCCCCTATTTCCCATTTTTCCCTTTAAATTTTGTATTATTAAAGTTCAATATTTTTCTTTAATAAAATCCCTTTCCGCCCCCTCCAAATACACAGTCGCATGATTAAAATCCAAAAAATACTTGTGCGATTAAAACCACTTCCCCTCCATTCCCCGTTGAAAACCTTATGATAAACATTTCAAAGGTTCATATATATACCCCCCACCATTCCCAAACCACTTCCCCTTCATACCTTTGAAACTTCATAATAAAATTTAAAGTTTCATATTACATAACCCCACTGACCTTTCCATCGCAAATCGCAACAGTTAATAATGTGCCCTGATTGGCCCTTTGTTAAAAAAACTCCGATGCAATTATGTAAGTCCCTCCGATTAGATCTGCCCGATGTTATGTTGGCCATCGATCCGATCGACGATCGGACGGCTCATATCCAATCAGCGCTCCCATAATGCTTCCTCTAATTAATCGCAACATTCCTCGATCCCATCGCTCCGATCAATCGCAACCTTCCCTCCTCCGATTGATCGCAACATTCTCCGATTGACCCATCACCCAAAACTCTGATGCAATTGTGACTTCCGATACATATCCCCCAACAGATCCCCTCCAATCATTCCACAACCGTTGATCTGCCCCCACCGATTGGACGGCCCACATCCAATCATGCCATCACAATCGGTGATTTCGTATATAACCTTGCCTCTGCTCCATCTCTGATTTTCGATTCCGATTGACCTGCGGGCCCACCACGTAATATCTCTGCCCGTTCATTATAAATAGACCTTGCCCCTTTATTAAATTAAATTTTGTTTCAAACATTTTTTACAAAGGGCCTTTCTCTCCTCACATCGGAAATGTTATATTGTGTTATGCGATACACCTCCCCTATCCTCCCGATCCCGATTGCGATTGCCACCAGCGCGATGCATATTTTCAAATTTTTTATTATATGATTGTATTCCCTCTCCCACCCCTTCCGATTCCAATTGTGATGCGAGTCCCAC
Source organism: Pinus albicaulis (assembly GCA_034641835.2). Lineage (NCBI taxonomy): Eukaryota > Viridiplantae > Streptophyta > Pinopsida > Pinales > Pinaceae > Pinus > Pinus albicaulis. The sequence goes on along the minus strand of CM076570.1, from coordinate 740,263,871 downwards.
CTCCTTTCCTTTGCTCCTTTCATTTAAAAAATTCCCTTCACCAAAAGCATATAATTTCATTTCACTTTTATTTCAAAGGTATTTTTATTAAAAGTCAGTTTTTTTCAAACAAATAAAGGAAAGAAAAGCGACAGTCAGTTGGCCGAAAGAGCTTAAATTAAAACGAAGATATCTACAGCAGCAAAGAAATGGGATCGGATTGCCTATTTTTTCCTCAGTGACAATTTAAGGGGATCTACGCTACAGGTTTCACCTCCTCATTGGTTATCAGCAAATTTCAAGTGGAATAATGTAACGTTGTTCTGTCTTTAGGACAGATTGTTGGCCCTTTCCCTATCTTCATTATTTCAGTTGTTAATGCTGTTAAAACAACTTCCTCTTTACATGGATCCATGTTCCCACATTCCAACCTATTTATTGTAATTGTAAATCATTTGTAAAACAGTCTGTAATTCAGCAGTAGGGGAAATAGTGTGGAAAGAAACGTTTTGCACTCCATTGTATAGTTTGACAGGGAATTAATAAGAGATGCAGCTCTGATTTGTGGGATCCATGTGGTATGAGATTTATCACTTGTTTCTTCCTTTGTTTCATATGTAAATTGTTATGTTCCATCTCTCATTCATAAACATTTCTTTTTGAATGCTTTCAAGATAGAAAGGTAGAATCCATTTTATATGCTTTGCCTTGGGAAATAATTCATGCTCTGTGTTTTTCTTCTGTTTGAAAAGGATCCATTTATTGTGCCCTTTCCATCTCCTCACCAGTCTTTCCATCCCATCCCTATTTAGTTTTATTTGCTAAGTTTCATGTCTATCTTGCCCCATGAAATACCCCGTGTCCTAATTTAATTCTCGGTTTCAGCTATCCCATTTTTTCCCCACACATCCCTAAAATTAATTCACTCATTTTATTAAATCTTTTTCCCATCATTTTATCTAGCCTAATATCAGTCCATTTATTGTATTCCATTGAATATTATTTCACGGAGAGAGCCCTCTCATGTCCTTGTAGGGATAGCTACAAGGCTGAGTGTGGTTTAGTTGTTACCCTGTTTTTCCCTTTTTCAGCCTGGGGTCCAATTCGGGTGCTAACACAATAGATGGTTGAATCTCATCCAAAGGATCTCTATAGTGAAAGGCTGATCCTCTCACCTAATATGTCACCCTCTAAACTTGTGGAGCAAGTCTCCACCACAAACACACTCAGAAATAATACATTCTAGATTAGGGACTGCGCTGTTGGTGAAGATAAATGCTTGGCCTTAATGCCAAAGTCTGCAATAAGCTCCAGGATATCTCCAATCTAATTTCTCAAGAGAAAGAGAGGATCCTCCTCTGAAAATAGCTAATGGAAGTGATGTAGTGAACCCTCTCTACAACACCCAGCAACACCCATCCTCTTCCTCATTCACACTGCGTTGTCTTCTAGAGTAAGCCACTCCTCCTATGGCAACATTGTTGACTTGGTCAAACCTAGACTTGGCTTCACGCATTTGCCCCTTTCCACACTTGAGGGTGAAAAATCAAGTTCTTATGTCTATCCATTTTCAAATGTGAGGGATTTTATTCATGTCTTCAATAAACATGGGCCTCCTTACCCATTTATTTTGCTGCAAGATGATAAAAGAAAAATTTTAATGTTCCATTCAGCTATGAGCTAAAATGGGAACATTACAATCTCAATCATCATCTAGTTACCATGCATGATGTCAAAAATTGTAATGCTTACTTGACACATGCTAATCGTAGCAACTATAATGTATGCATAACAACATATAGAAGCTTACATGCATAAAAAATACATATACAACTTAAAACAGACATCCAAACAACAACGTCATCAAGTTCTACATGACATCACAACTGCAAAAATGAAAACCACCATGCATACATAATAAGCACATACACAACATTCATGCATGCATGATAACCACATTTTTCCGATCCAGTCCAAGTGTTGAATCGAGCTCTAATACCACTCTGTAACATCATCCTCCCCCACTTGCACAATTTCACCGATCCATTGAGGTAAATATGTGGCAAAGAGTTACTATGATATGAATCAACCTCCTAGGTATAGTTAAGGAAGTGGAATCATTCAAATAAAACTTTACTAACCACCCTTAAGAACTACAAGATCCCCAAGAGATAACCAACCACTTAAGGTGCCCAACCCCTAAGTTAACTTCAGTTTTTAATGATATGGACTCCCATTCACTCCCATGATCAGGAAATTTCACGATTGTAACCTTCAAGTCACTCACATAAGCCTTCTTCCTAGTGAATATAGATTAAATTATTCAGTTTTGTGCTAGAAACCTCGAGATATGAGCCACTATTTTAGGGATAGGATCCAAACCTATGCTTATTACTTGATGAAACTCTTATAAATGATAAATGACACAAATAAAATTCCTTTAATTAAAAACTTGATCAAGGAATTAACTTGACCCGTCATAACCATGATAGAAGTTTATTCAAACAAATCATGAACATGTAATATACAGGTCATAATTACATATCTAATAATATGGGTCTCATACTTATTTGTAAATCATGAGGATGGTCAGATGCTTTGTCTCAATATCTGCATTGTCATCTATTAGGTCATACATTCATTGATAACTTATTTACTGATCAAAACATGATAAGATCCATAACTGAAATATGTCATACAACCATGCTTATAATCAACATATAACCAAAATATTAACAATGATAGAGCATCCATCAAAGGCACATAATAACAAGTATGAATTATAAGGGGAAAAGAGTTCTTACTAACATATGAAAAAGACAACCAAATCAGGGACTCGTACGTACTACCAAACCATAGATTGGGCTAAACCAAATTCCCCTTTCAACCAATCATCCCCATAACATATTTCAAGCATGACTGTGGGAATCACAATAAAAAAACCATGGATTCCTCAGGCTTTATCATATATCTCGCCATTACCGGTCAAGGGATTTCTAGGCATGAAACCCTCAACTATATAACCAGGTTTTACTGCAATCATGTCATTACCGGTCAAGGGATTCCTAGGCCCAAAAAAAGTAACATACACTACCAGGATTTACCGCAATCCCACCAAAACAGGTCATGGGATCACTAGGGCCTAAAATTTTTTTGGATGCCTCTAGATTTATTCACCAATACCTTGAGGAATTTTCATGTCTCCACCCTTAGAATTTACCGTGTATCTCACCATTACGGGTAAATGGATTCATTTTCCCTTCATGGTTTTCCTGAGACCACCTCACCTGGTTTTGAAATCATCTGAAAATCCAAAGCTAAAAAAAATGAAAGAACCCCATCACCTCATGTCTATTTGAAAATTGAAATTCAAGGCTGAAATGACTCTCACACCTGGAAAAACCCATGCCAATGAAAACAAGAGAACCAAATACACACATGCATGTACTATGCATGCAAAAAATAGCAAGGAAATTATACATGCAACTTGATACCTAAAACTAATCTCATTGTAGTTTCTTGGTCCAACTCTTCCTTACTCGATATGTGCTTCCATTTTCTTCCTTTTCATTCCTTTTCCTTCCTTTCTCCAATGCTAGATTGCTCCAATAATTCTCTTAAGTGTGCAAGAGCATGAGAGAGAGATAATAGAGAGAAAAATACAAACCAAAACTATCAAAAGGTAGTGAATTGATCCTCATAAGCCTTTTTATCATTGAGGCCTATATTTTCTTCAATTTTCTCTATTTTCCTTCAATTTACTCCTCACATGCAACTTGTGACCTTACACTTTCCTTTTCTCCTATTTTCTGTTATTTCATAAATAAAATGCCAATTAATGTCGCTTTGCCTTTTCAAATCCTTTTCCATTTCCTTTGCCAATTTCACCTTATCCATAATAAACCAAATGAACACCCACTATGATGTTTTTCCCAACATTAAACTTGGAATAAGTGTCCCATGACCTTGGTCTTATTTTTCGTTTATTATCTTTATTACATGAACTTTTGACCCATGGCTATTACACCAATAATGGCCCGACCGTACGACTAGATGGGACTTTTACACCAAACATTGTGAGGTCTAATTGGAAATTCACATTGGGGAGATCCCCTTACAATGTTGGCGGTATCCACTGGAATTAACATTTTCGGAACTAGAAGGAAGGCCAGATGACAAGCTAAGCCTTTAAAGTCTATTTAAATCTCTTACCTTTAACAAAATCATCACAAATTATAATTCGGTGGTGTTTTTCCGAAGATTTATATATTTCAATACCCACGAATGTTTACATAAATTGTCACAATTTATATTCGATAGAAATTTTACAATAACCATCCTTTATTATTTATTTAATTTTGTTCATTTTTTTTTCAAGTGGTGTTTATTCTTGTTATAAAAAAATTGCACTTGATTGGATGCTAATCAAACAACTCTATGTAACTGTTTCAAACCAACTTGTGACTGAAGCTTAGCCTCTTCTGTCTGAGAGGGCTCTCTCAAAGAGGTTTATGATATTAGATAATGATGAAATTAGATGGCTAACTCTATTTGAAAAGTGACATGAGTTTGATGTATGTAAGTTGAAAAGACTACAGGTCTGTAACCATTGGGCTTATGGAGTCAACAAATCAGTAGATTCAGTGATAATGTTTCTTGACATGGAATTTAAGGAATATAAGAGTTTTTAACAAAGGAAATCACACATAGAACATAGGGAAACACAATCATTTCATCAATAAAGGAAGTTAGAGTATACACATATGAATTCTGAGTAATAAAGATGAAATCTAATACAAGTCGTACACATAAAATTATATATCAGAAAGGCATTAAAAACTCCATGAAAATCTCAGGTCTATCAAGAAGAAGTCTTTTGTATTACTCATATTAGTCAAATTACATAAAGCTGCATGTGGTGCAAAAAATCTCCAACCCTTTACAACTTTGATAATCTGCCTTTAAATATACTTGTTACATCAGAGATGATATGCCTCTTGGCTAGATTCATTTACTTCTTCTAATGACACCTTATATAATAGAAAAACATGTATTTTAATTATAAAATGACGGCTATACTCTAAAACAGTCATTTTCCTAATAGGAATCAAACTCCTATTTATTACATCAAACTACCTTATCTCTTAAAACAATTACATATCTAACAAATAAGCCTCACATGTTTTAATAAGCTATGCCATATCTCATCACTACTTGACATCTTAAATATCCTCCTCAACATATGGAAACAAAACCTATTTTTCAGGAAAACATGACCCTATCTTCAACGAAGGCTTCAGCTGATGAGTTGTCTCAATTTCATGGTCTTCAAGTCATAAATATTTTTTGGCAAGGTCCCTTGATTTTTTGGATGTGTCCACTGGTCCAAAACTGCTTTTAAACTTCTCGGAAACCTTTAAAAACAACTCGCCATGAAAACATAGCAGTTTTGTAGTGTACTTTTGTAGCATCCAAAAAACGACATTTAAAATCAAAATTTCTGCTTCTTTGTTGTTCCATAGTGTCCATCATGACCTGACACACCATCACTACCATTTTCCCTCCTTGAAAGCTGCAAAAAATTCTTTTAGAAGAAAAAATAAAGCTACATAAATTTTCGTAGCGTTTTCCTGGCTTCAAGCCTAGGAAATGCTACAAAACTGTGGAAAAATGTGAAATTTCCATAAATTGACCCTGTCTCAAAAATATACCTTCCAGTTGTAGAAAATTGGTTTTCAAAATTCCATTAATCTCTTAAAACATAATCAAACTAAACTTAAGAGCCTTGAGGTGTTTCCTATTCATTAATGATGAGTTGATCTATGGGTTCCTCAACTACATTCATCTTTAAACCCTTCTTCTCCAGCTCCTCATAGATCAATTCTAACTACTCTTGGAGGTCTTTGAATTGGTCCTTTAGTTTTCTGTTACTAGATTTCAAGTGCAGGTTCATTTTTCTAACATGATTCACCTCTTTCCTCAATGGCAGAGTCCACTTAATTAATTGTTGTGTATCATCTAAGGTCTTTGACACACTATCAATGTGCTCTTCCCAAATCTCTTTCATTTTCTCAATCTGCACTTTTTGGACATTATGTTTCCTTGCATATTTCTTCAACACTAATACTTTATGATTTTCTAACTTAAACTGCTCCTCAAGGACCTCAATATTTGTTTTTTCAATGATTTTCTCCTTTCCTTTCTTTTTCTTGATGACTGGATCTTCTTTTGTAGGTGATGAAAGGTCAATGATACTTGGTAGTGGATTGACAATTTCAGTGACCCTGTAAAACTTCTTTACTTCTTTCCAAGAGTTTTATAGCATGTCTTGTCATGGTTTCCTAGCTTGAAACATGAAACCTACATCCTCACCTTCAAACTCTAACTTATTTGTTGATTTTTCTTTCTTGAGCTTCTTTCCTCCCTCATCTATATCCTCAGCTTGGACTATGGGAGTCTTTTCAATATCAATAGCATGTCGAATTTCTTCTAAATTTAGCTTAGATATTGTTTGGATTCTAGTAATCCTTTTGCTATCATGTTTGCTCACAGTTTTCTCTTGTTTTGGAGGTTTTCTCATAGTAGGCTTTTGTTTTGTAGGTGTAACAACAGGTGTATCAACTTTCAGCAATTGCTCTATTTCCATGATTACTGGTTCACTTTTCTCTGCTCCTAAAGGTTCACTATGTTTTTCCACTGAAGTTGGTGTTAAACCATGATGAAAGAGTGAGGTTTCACTTCCTTCAGCTTTAGCTTGAACTTTATCTACCATTTTTTCTAAGCCTCTATATAAGTAAAATGGTATATCAAGAGATTTCTTACCAACAAAATGTATTAGAAGCCTGAAGTGGTAAGAATACACCTTATGATACCTCCCTTCACAAGTGAAGTACTTTTGAATGATAAGAAATAGCTTTGAGAAATTGTCTTTCATGTAGCTCCTTCGAATGGCATTTGTAAGGTCAACCTCACTATGTTCTAGCTTGATAAATTCCTTACAGTCTTGCATATTGAATTTGAAACATTTGAACCCTTGTTCTTCCCATCTTGGAATCCATGTTGTTGCTGTAATAGTCTCTGGTGTTATAGTGAGGTTCACATTCCCACTTTTGGAGCTTTCCCATTGAAATTTAGGGCAAACTCTTTAGAAACCTGTACATGGAATACTTGCAATCTTTGGCAAAGCTGTAAACACCTTGTTCTTCTAAAATCTTCTGAAGTTTTTGGGTCTTCATTTATAAATTTCATGTCTGATGACTCATATCTGAGACAGTGGCCACCTTTTTTGGTCTCCCTCTTTGCAGCCATGGTACTTTTATGTGCTTCTCAGCCTCGCTTAATCAATGATACATGCAAACCTTTGAAAATTCTAGCCACAACATGGGCTTAGTGAAATAGCTCTCTAGAGCTCAATAACATGCTAATAGGGAGTGGAGAGTGACAAATGACTCAATTGGAAAATATTTTAAATTTTGATGACAACTCACGGCATAATTATGACTCATACATACTTAAAATGGTAATAATGACTTCAGCCATGACCATTGTACCTTGATTTAACCCTAACTGAATCAAATGGAATCTATCCTAACCCTTTCAGTCATTGACTAAAACCTAGTAGATGTTTTGAAAAGACAGAAAAGAATACCTCCTTTCATAGCATACTTAGTGTATTTCTGGGCAGTTTCGCAACGAAAGTCTTAGCAGTTTCGTAGCGAAAAGTGTGTTTTTTATGTAATTTGCTATGAAAGTAGGGATTCTTGGCTAAAATTACCTTTTCAGAGTTGTAAGCTTGGGAAATGATATATTTCAGGAAATAATGACTAATGTGACATGAAAAGACTTGAATGGGGGTGCATTTGGACCTTAGGATAGGCTAATAAGAAAAAATTAAAATTTTCCTTAGCCAAGTAATGAAAAATGAATTCCATTACCAAACCTTTGACACATGAGCCTATAAGACTATGCAAAACTATGTTTCATTTTTTTATGAGTGATAATAGTGGCTCCACTTGGGATGGTGTTCCCCTGTGGTACACCAATGAACCTATAGTTTCAGTGCTATCCATATTTTTGAAAAAAACACTCTGAAATTTGCCAAGCTTTCCTTCAAATTCTAATGGCCTTAACATCGGGCTCAAGCTTGATGATCAGCTTGTATTTATTAGCATAAAAACATATAAAAATGGAATATATACAATGGAATGAAATATCAGCATGACTTAAGAGGAATAGTGCTTCAAAAACCTGCCATTGACAGGCCCTCCAGCACAAGGTTTTCCATCCATCTCTTGCATAATGTAAGTGTTTCTTCCATGGAATGAAGCTACTTTGAATGGACCTCTCTAAATGTTATCACCAAAAAAAAAAAAGTCAAAGCATTGTATGTCAACTCTGTTTCGGTCATGGTCTAAATAGTTTTGAAAGTCATTTTAGTTGGCTGAGGTTATGTCATAAGTTTTAGAGGTTTAGTGTTCATCATCAGAAATCAAATAAGGTCTTTATAGGTCCATTTCATGGTAACAAATTTCACATTTTCCATTCAAGAGTCATTTAAGTAAGTCTTGGACTAATTTTCTGCAATTAGCTAGAAATCCATAGTTTCATAGCATCGTTAGTTCAAAAAGGGAGTTTTGTGCTACGAAAGCGCTACTACTTTCTTACCGCAAAGTGCAAAAATTACATTGTAAGCACTACGAAAGCACGGTTTCTTAACTATCATGTCAAATAATCCGAGATCTGTCAGTTTCAATTGGGGAATGATATGATAGGGGTATGGTGAGTTAGTTAGTTACTAGATTCGATGTACTTACCTATCATATAGTCATCACAGTCATGATAGGATATCAATCAAACATAATTTAGTCATGAGGTGACATATCTAATTCGAATTTTTTTCTTAATTGAGTCATCCCTATTTCATTTACCTTCACATATGTTGTCCAAGATCTGAAGCAGTAAAGATAAGTTTGTGTTTGTTATATTCAAAGACAAATTTCACCATTATCAAGCAAGGTTGTTCATAAAATCAAGTGGGGTTTTTCATCAAATCAAGAGAGGCTGTTATATAGGTTTTAGAGAAGCTAACGAGTTTTCTTTAAAAGAAACATGGCAAAGGAGAAGAAGGTCCACAGAGGGGGACATTGTCTAAGATACGAGCCTGAGAATTAAAATGCTATTGTGGAGGATAAAATGGTAATGGAGGCTTTTAGCAAGGCTGGTTGTCTCAAATTTTGTGAAAAGATGCAGGGTTTCCACACTCAGGTGTCCAAAGAGTTTGCTTTACATTTCAGTGGAACCACTACCAAATTTGGAATGATAAATATGCCATTTACACCCTAGATCATAGCTGCTATGACGGAGATACCAAGGGGACAAGAATCTTGGTTCAAAGGTTTTAGGTTCAACATGAAACCATCCAAGCAATTTATGAAACTTGAATATGTAGACATGGACCTGAACAATGCAATATCTAGAAGCTGTATCAAGGACAACTATGCGAATTTGCTATTCAATATTCAAAGATATTTCACATGTGAAGGTAGGTACCATAAAGTTTACACTTATCATTTCAAACTGCTATTGCATTTCACAGGTATGATATCATTAGATTTAGCATTTTACTTGCATATAAGCCTTTCCAAAATGGCTAAAAAATTCCAAGCTAAATTTGATGGTTGTGAAACATATCTGTTTCATCATGGTTTGATAAAGTTACTGGTTTTGAACAACCTTCAGAAAATAAATAGGGATTGGTCTTCCTTTTTATTTATGAGTGGATTTGAAATGAAAGCACTAACCCCAGCTAGAAACCCAAAGATTAAGGGGAATCCTTCACCACCAGTAGCAAAATCTAGTCAGCCAGTGGTTACTAAAGAAAAGAGGTTTGTAAAATTGAAACCAAGGAAATAGGTTGAATATAGAACAGAGAAAACATTAGTGCTTGTTGTAGAAACCCCACCACCTACAAAACAGAGAGTAGAAAGGGTCAAAGAAACAAAACAAAAATAAGTGGCGAGTAAGTAGGAGATCCAGAGAAAGACAAGAAGCCAAGCAACAACATCAAAGGGAAAAGCAGTCTTTTTAGTGATAGAGGATAGCCAAATGATGAAATGCAACTTGGATGATATAATTCATGCAATTGATATAGAATAATCACCCATTTTGTAGGAAGATTTCATTGAAGTAGATGAGCACAAACAGAGAAAAATGAAATTAGAAAAGAAATTAGAATTTGAAGGTGAGAATGTAGCCTTTATTTATCAAGCTAGGAAACCTTTAACCAGGCATGAAAAGAAACTCCAAGAATGCAGTAAAGATATCCAGGTAACTATTGAAGCAGCCAGAGTCCCTGAAGAGGTGGTTGATCTCTCATCAGCTATAGTGGAGCATACAGCCAACAATATAATGAAGGGAAAGGAACACATGACAAAGTGTCAACTACTGGAAGAAAGGTTGAAGCCAACAAACCAAGATATGGAAATGATAATAAAGAGGGCCAGAAAGCATATCATTGAAAAGATAGAGGTCAAGAGGATGAAGGCTGTTTGGGAAGGAAAAATAATTTCTAGGTCAAAGATTCAAAGAAGTGCAGAGCAGTTTTTTACATGGACAGTTCTGGCCATTAAAGAAGAAATTTTTTTTAGAGTGATCAACACGCATTTGAGAGCCAGTAATATAAAGCGAACAAGCTAAGTGGAGGATTTGGAGTTGCAACTAAAACAATCTCAAAATGAACTAAAGAATAGAGGTACAAAATGACAAATTCAAAAACAAACTCAAATGGAAAATGAGGAATAAATTTTATGAAGGTTGTGTTTTTAGTCCAAAAATTTGATGGTATTGATGAATACAGTGATTTTCTAAAGTTGTGGCACCTTTTTATTTCAAATTTTGAATAAAATCTGGTTAAAACTACTTACACAATAGTTTTGTAGCACAGACAGTGCAAAATCAGCGAAAAGCGCTACGAAACTGCTGCAACATGCTTTTTCAATATCTCTCTCTTAAATTTTGGAAGGGAAAATATGTGTACGAAGACTGGAAATTTCTAGGGAGGCTATGATAAGTGATAATGAAGATAAATAGGAAAGGAAGAAGCCAAAATTTTGAAGATAAATGGTTAAAAATACTCCGCTATGAAACTATGTTATTCTCGTAGCGCAGGTCTGTTTTGGTTATTTTTGGTAGTTCAATGATGATTTTGTATAGCTAGCATCTATAGATGATTTTTAACACATTTTATTTCAAATCATGACAGAAAATGACTTCGAAGTCATAAGTTCATGGTGGTTAAAGTGTCTTCAAAGCTTGAAGAATCCTAAGCCTAAAAACAGGGGAGAAGTTTCCTAGTTTGCAGGAGACCAACATCATTAGGATTATGGTCATAACAGGTTGGAGCTCATCATCAGGGTTTGAATTTATGGAAATATAGGTGGAAAATTATGTAATTAAGTTTAGATAAAGTTTCTTTAGTTGAGTTAAAATAGTTCTAATTCTATTTGTAATAGGACTCTGTATTAGGTTTACAACTGTTTTTGTAATAAATATCATGTTTTATGTTTAGGATATGTGTCAAAAATAGGAAGTCGATGTGTCAAGTTGTGGAGAAGCTTACCTTATGATGTAAATGATCTATAAAAGATCAAGGAGTCGAAATAGAAAGGGTTGGATATTTGTTATCAAAAATCCTGTGTTTATTGTAAGTGACTGTTTTCAGCGTAATATAGATTTTCTACTTAGACAACTCAAGATTCGTGAGGAGTTCTTGTATGTTCTTGTTCTGATGGCATCTTTTCAATATTCTATTATAGTGGTGTTTTCTTATGCTACTAAGAATTCATCAATGATTCTCCGACTTCCTTCATAGAAAAACTGACTGTGTGTTTCACTCTTCTACACGTGTATTCCTTGACTTGAACTCCGATATGCCTTGACTTCCATGCTAGGTAGATTGTTTTGGTTTTTCTAAAGCTATTATGACTCCATAAGCCCAATATAGACTTGATAATGTGATTTACAACCAATTTATATCACTTATATGCTTTTATCCCATATAGAGTTAGCCATCTACATATTTATCAAAAATCATAAACCCTTGAGAGATCCCTCTCAGGTTGAGGAGGCTAAGCCTCAGCCAAAATATTGGTCTAAAATAGTTACCTGAGATTAACTTGATTGGATTCCTATCAGGTCTGATTTTGTGATAACATTTTGGTGTGTTTTCCGGGAGTCTGAAGATTATACTTTCTCGAGATTTTAAAGCTAAACTTCTGAAGGTAGCAAGAGCTCAAAAAGCCTTTCGAGGCTGCATCTACCTTGGTGACTCCATTTAAAGTTTATATGTTCAAAGTTGGCTTCAAGAAGGAGATACATGAGGAGTAATCCTGACCCAGATCCACCTACTATCGTGGAAAATACAAATACCATTTCAAGAGGCAATCAAGGCATTTCTGAGATATCAGGTACTCCATCTCATTCGAAATCCTTGTCCTTTGAAATATCAAGAAGTCTTGAAGAAACACGAGTTGATGATAAAATTAATGAGGTTTTGTTTAGATCAGAAAATGAAAAGGAGCTAATTGAAATTATGTTATACTTAAATAAGAGAGGAATTTACACCTCAGCTCTAGTAACACAAGAGGACAAAGAGGAATTTTGGGAAGTTGTCACTTTAGAGTTGTTGTTGGAAAGAGAGTCTTTAGACAAATTGAAGGAGCTTGATCCTTTTGAAGTATTATTGAAAATTAAAGCTGGTTTACCTCTTCCAAACTGGAGCTCCATTGTTAGTGGCTTACAAAGACCAAGTAGTCCTCCTCATAGAATTTTGTCATCTACTATTTCTGCCTTTCCCAAAATTACCAGAGTACCTCTGACCATGGTTGGAAATCCACCTGCTGCACCTGCTAGATATGCCCTTCTTGTCCTTCCTATTGTCTTACATGACCTCCCTAGTAAATATGCTGCTAGAATTAAAACCTGGGGAAGTAATGAAGACATTACAACAAAGGGTCATGTAGATCAATTTAATGAATTTATAGACAGGGAGGAGGTTGATCATGAAGATTTTAAGTTGATATTGTTTGCTCAGAGTTTTAATGGTGAGGTTAGGAAGTGGTATAAAGCTCTTACTCCTAGGAACATTCATGATTGGAATGAAATTGAAGATTTTTATTAAGAAAATGGGGAAATAGAACTAATACAGTAAAATCCCTCACTGAGTATAATACTTTGAAGAGAGCTGCTAATGAAACTGTCCAAAAATTTTCAAAAATTTTTAATAAAGTGTTAGATTCTATTCCTACCCGTTTGAAACCACCAGAAGCCTTAGCTCAAATGAGGTATGCTAAAGATTTTGACAATGAGCTTTCCATACTGTTGAGAGAAAGAGAATCCCCTACACTTGCTGAAATGAAAAATGATGCTGTGAAGGTGGAGGTTAATTTGATAGCAACTAAAAACTCAAAAATGGGTAAGGCTAAGTTGAAAGAAGAAGAGAAACATTCATCCTCTACCTCTCAAGACAAACTGGATTCAATGATGAAAACAATGGAAAATTTGATGGATAGGTTAGCCCTTGGGAATAACTTTTCTCCTCCTTCAAAACATGAACCTAAATTTAGAAAATCTTAGTTTAGGAGACCTTAGAATTAGCAAAGACCAAGGGATAATAGAAATCAACAGCCTGGTCCTCCAGTGAGACCTCCTTTTCAGCAGAATTTTATTGATGAAGAATATGACCCTGAAACTCTTGAGTATATTCATTGTTTTGATGAAGAAATGTCAGGGATTTTATTGACTAAAGAAGATAATGATCAATAATATCAAAACAATCATGAAGAGGAAACATCAGACTATCTAAATGGGTATCAACATGAAATTTTTGAGATGCAGAAACAATATAATCTCAGAAACGGAAATGTGTCTATCATTGCAAACAAAACAAAGCCTAAGAAGGATAAACCTGAGGTTGCTGATGGTAAGAAGGATACACCTAAAGTTTCTAATGGCAAGAAAGACACTCTTAAGGTCGCTGAAGTTAAGAAATATGCACCAGTTATTCCTCATATCAAAGAAGCTAAAAAATCTGTTTTTGTTTTTAATATTGAGAATGAAATTTCTAAAATAAAAATATCAGTCCCTTTTGGTGAGATTCTCAAGGTAGATGAATATAGGAACAAGATTGTTAAAATTCTAAACTCACAACCAGGAGCTGCTGATATATTGAATTTATTATAAGATCATCCAACCATATATTTGGGTCCAAGTCTAGAAGATGAACAGAATGAGGAAGTCCCTCCTTTTTATGTGAGCCTTAGCATTTATGACATGACATTTCACAATGCTATGTTGGATTCATCAACCTCTCACAATTTTATGCCCAAAGTAATCATGGAAAGAATGGGGTTAGAAATAACTAGGCCATATAAAGATTTGTTTTCTTTTGATTCAAAAAGAGTTCAATGCATTGGTTTAATCAAGGATGTTGTTGTTGGTCTGACGCAAGTTCTTGCTAAGACTGTAGTCATGGACATTGTAGAAATAGAAATTCCACTAAATTTTGGTATGTTGTTGTCAAGGTCATGGAAAAAAAAAATTAAAGGTACAATGCAAATGGATCTTACTTATGCTACCATTCCAGTCTTTGTGGAGCAAATAATATTGTATCGAGAGAAAAGGATGGCCTCCAAGCTAAATGGAACATTAGAGTTAGCAGTAGCTTTAGCTGGTGAATAAATGGGTAGAAAAGCCAATAAGTCTGCTAAGGAGGATAAAAACACTCTAAGTGTGAAAGGAGACACTCTTTCTAGCTCAATAAGACACCTCCATGTGTGAACAGGGTTCAATTGAAGCTGCTTTGACTAAGTTAACATCGCAGTTTTAGTGGAGGAGGAATCCTAGGATGGATAACACAATTTTGGAGGGAAGTATAACTGGGGTTAGAAGTAACCTAATTGAGTGGGGCCAATGGCAAGAAAAATCATATATTATATAAGGAAGAGGATGGAATCATTATTCATCATGTTGTAGATTATTATTCTTGGCTACCAAGAATTGTTGCTGCTTTGCTGCTTAGCAAAGCTATAGTGTTGTTTAGCACTGGGTGTTCCCGAGCGGGAATCCCATATCTTTACTTTGAGGAGCCTCATTGGAAGAGTTTTCATTCATCATTCCACATCAGGTTTTCAGGCCAAGCTTCATCCATCTTCATCAGCACAGTTCTTGCGAGAGATTGTGCAATTTTTCTAGGTGCAACAGTGGAAGGGATTGGAATCCCGGCTTCTAAGCTAGTTTCTCATTAAAGGAAGGTTTCCTTCACTTAAGAGATCTGTTTGGAGTGCTGCAAAGATTATTTCAGATCTTTGGTATCAAACCACACATTTCCCATACATTCCCAGCATTGTTTTTGCTAGGGAATGCGTTATTTTGGAGGTAGTGCTTAATGCATGGTTTGGTGGATCTGTTGTAGTGTTTCCTTGTGATTGAGAGGTTCAACCTTTCATGGGAGGAAGCCCTTGAGGGATCTATAGTAGATCAGACATCTATTAGCCTTATACACTCATGTACTTCAGTTTTGCAGTGGTTATTCAGTGAATTATTGAATTTCCCATTTTGTATTAAGAGTGTTTGACAAGAAACCCTTGCCGGTTTATTTTGTATTTTGTATAAGGAGATTCGATCTCTGTTCTTCAGTATTATTTATAAATGCATGAGTAGATATATTTTTCCCCTATAATTTTATGTTTAAAACCTCTCTTAGACTATGCAGTCCCTTGAGCATTTGCTCTGGAATTTTGCAGTCATGGAGTTTTAGCACTTTTTTGGCAATCCCAAGTGTGGGAGATCTGTTTAACCCACCTAGTTTGCTTTGTTTTAGCTCTAATATTGGATTTTGAATTTAAATTGACTAATATATGGGATCCAAGAGTATATTTTACTGTTTTATTGCATTTTTTGCTGGAAATGCATTTTTGATGCTTGATTCATGAGTAATCCTAAAAAAGAAATATTACAATGGTATCGAAGCATGGTTTCTGGCTCAGCCTGTGAGATCCAGCTATCAGAAGAAGGAGAGATGGACCAAAGCTAGAAAGCTTCAGTATGTGTAGAAATAAATGAAGACAAGCTCACAAAGCTTCTTCTAAAATCTATGAAGATATTTCAAGGAGAGATGAAGAAGATGAGATTGGAGATGGGATCTCCAAAGGAGGTTGAATCTAGAGCTGAATATAGATTTGCACATGGTGAGTGTGAGCATGTAGCTGAAATCCATGATGCACAATACAGCCAGATGCCCAGAGCTATCCTGAGATGGATAGGAGGAGGAAGAATGCATAAGAGAATGACTCTTAGTGATTTTTTGCGGGAGTATGAATCTCAAACTGAGAGTTTTAGAGGTCATACTGATTTCCAAGAGTTTTGAAAGATCCATATGGAGAAGAGCCAGTAGCAGGATACAGATAGATCTCTTCTATCTACTTTTTCTGGATCACCTGCATGTTTAGCTGGAGCTTGGGTGAAGGATCTAGAATCCTATTTGCAGCTACACCATATTTTCGGAGATGAAGCTATCAGAGTTGCAGCACTTCATTTCAAAGGTAAGGCTCATGCATGGTGGATTTTTGAATATTGTTCTTTAAATAATGCCAACACTTTCTCTTATGCAAGATTCATAAAAACATTGATGGAGAGGTTTGGTGAAAAACATCCTAAGACACATGAGAAAGGAAAACTTAAGAAAACAAAACCCTTGCATGTGATGGAGGAGACTCCATTTCAGAAAACCATGGGAGGAGCTGATGTTTTTCATTACACTTTTCCGAAAGAAAAACCTCCAATTCATATTCTTGAACAAGAGAGCATGGGGATCACTTTCTCATAAAGGGATCCAATTGTTGAGATGTTGCCTACACACATTGGTGAAGAAGAGGGCAACAACGCTGTCACATCTAGATCACATCTAGTGCCTCATGCAGAGAGAGGAGGATCACATTCTCCCACAGGAGGGATTCTTGTATCTTTGCAAGAAGTTCCCCAGGATCTCATACATAGAGGTCCAAGCACAATCAGTGAGCAGCATGATTGTGCAGCATTGCAGCTAGAAGGATATGGAAGGGATGAAGAGAAAAATCATGTGATTAGAGGCACACACCCTTCTATATTTCAGAATACTAATGCAAGGAAGAGGAAGACTAATTCATGCAGTGAGGGGAAGGGAAATTTTTTCCAATCATTTATGCAGTCTACTCTTGACATTGATGTCTCACTACATGGATGCATTCCACCTGGGAGGCCACCTGATCTGGAGTGGATGGAAGACATCTTATCTTTGGATTCACCACTCTTAGATTTTGGAGAGGTGGAGAGTCTGGAGGAAGACTTTAGCATGGGGGATGTCAAAGTAGCAGGCAACAGCATGAGTAGAGCTTCACATGCCAGATCACTAGCATTGTCTCTTAGGAGGATTGATCCTCATTAGAGGTCTCAGCTTTTGGTGGAGTAATCCAAGGATCTTGTTGCATGCATGATTATTGATGACCCAAATGGAGATGACAGATACATGGTGGATGATGTGATCATCTATTCCTATGGCAGGATCTTCTTGACTATATATTCTAGTCTCAAGGAGAAGCTGCTACATGCATCACATGAGGACTTCTCTTCTATGCACTTTGATGCATACTTCCAATTGATGGAGGAGTTCACTTGGGAGGGTATTCAGCATGACATATTTCAGCATATGGATAGATGCATAGTCTGGATGGTGATAGAGGATGTCACAACCACCTTCCTACTCATTGGGAGTAAGAGAGTAAGGGCGAATTTCCAGTTGAGCCATTTCAACTCAAGACCTCGAGTACATGATGGAGGAGGTATACTTTTACATTTTGTATTATATTTCTTTTCCTTATTTGAGCAACATGATGTAACAAGAAGAAATATTTCTTCTTGCATATTGTGTGATGATGTACTTGCACCTACTTGTAGAATTGATCTTGGCTATCTTTTTGATAAGTTGTGTGGGAAGCAATATGTCTCTTGGTGTGCACCAATGACACCATATTGTAACTTCATGTTTTCATCTTATGAGATGACTATGGTAGAAAAAACGTGGCTGGTAAAGCACTTGTTATTTCTTATTTTGGTGTAGGCCAAGGGCGCACTACGCTGGTTCCATGAGAGGGACCAAGATTCACTCTCCGGTTGTCATTTGGCAACTTGTTCTTATTGTACTTTGCTTCCATATATTGTTTACATGCTTATGATCATGAGGAACTTTGTTTAGAGAGTGGGCTTAAGATGGAGGATGCCCATTGGGAGCATGGCTCTCCCTAATTTATATATTGTAAATTTCAGGAGGAACCATGGGAAAACCATGTTTTCCACATCACACTTTTTATCTTCTTGTGGGAGGGACCACTTGGAGAACTCAAGGAGGCATTTCATGGCTAAACTATTTGTTGGGACATCATACAGGTTGACCACCTTGTTCTTATTCTATGGCTTGTATGAGGGAGAGATTAGGCAACACCAAAAGTTGTTGTTGCTATGGTTGCACTTGGGAGAGTATGGGAAAAATTCTCCCCATACTTTTCATGATATTTTTGAAGAGAATAAAGGCACATTCATGGTGCAAGGAGGCTACGCTTCATTCTTGGAGGATTATGAGAGACTTCCATGTCGAAAGATGATCTTCTCACATAGAAGCTTGATGGTGGATGGCTTTGGCATGTGGAATGTCAAAGGGAGAAATCATGGAGCCTTATTCTTAAGGCCTACAGTGCTATCACATGGGAGTGTGTTCTTTTTGATGGTCCAAAGAATATTTGCATCCCTTCTTCTTGCAGATTTTTTGTGAGGGAATCCTCATGGGGGAGCTTATACATGGACCTCACTTTTAGCCTACACACTATGCATGGTAAGAAAGACATTTATCTGCTTATTGATTACTCTATTGAGTATTTTTACTTTCTCACCATATGTAAATGGTGCATTGATCCACATGAGAGCAAGATTATTTATGGGTTTCATGGTCACTTTAGGGCCAAATCTTGTGATGTTGATGACCCATATTTACATGACTTTGGGAAAGTGTTGTATTTCTTTGATTGTGCACAACTGTTATATATTGTAGCTTACTAATTTATAGTAGATGAGATAACATGCATAGCTGCAAATTCTTGGGAGAACAACTTGCCACTTGATGCTCTACATCAGCAGTTGAAAGAACTACGTTGTATCCACCTGAGAGACCATATATATCATCCAAACTTGCATATAACCTTCAGCCATTTTTTGATTTGTATGCCATGTGGTGATGATGTGCCATTCATCTTGAATGGGATGGTTTGGGTTGGCATGACTCATGATTTTGGGGGAAGAGTCCTTGGAGGCTCAATATTCTTCTTTCCATTGGAGGGAAATCATGTTTCAGCCCAAGTTTAGCATGCCCTCTACACTTATCTTGAGTCGAGAGGAGGACAGCGTGGGATAGGACCTCTTTCCTATCATGTACATTCATTCAGTCCACCTTCATTTCAGGAGCACAAGGTGGAGGAGACTTTTCATGAGTTACCATGTTGGAGGGTGACTCAATTCATTTGGATGATAGCATGCGTGAGGGAGGCACTCATTCACCATGTTGGTCATCACTCCTAATTTGTGGAGGCCATGAGATAGCTAGAAGGTTTCCATTTACACTTCCTACCTTTGATTGCTGCAGACACTTTGGTTTTGCACAGTTGGGAGGAAGCACTGGATGATAGTTTATTTGCAGATTCTCTTGATGCAGTGATGGAGGCCATTGATGGGAGGCCACATGAGGAGGAGGTGAGAAATTTTTCTCTCCTTATACATTTTCTTGAGGACAAGCAAGGATTTTTGAGGGGAGGACTGTAATGTTCCAAAATTTTAGGCTCCAAGATAAATGGAACATTAGAGTTAGAAGTAGCTTTAGCCAGTGAATAAATGGGTGGAAAAGCTCATAAGTCTCCTAAGGAGGATAAAATTAGTCCAATTGTGAGAGGAGACACTCTTTATATCTCAATAAGACACCTCCATGTGTGAATAGGGTTAAATTGAAGCTGCTTTGACTAAGTCAACAACACAGTTTTAGTGAAGGAGGAATCCTAGGATGGACAACACAATTTTGGAGGGAAATGTAACTTGTGTTAGAAGTAACCTAAGTGAGTGGGGCCAAGGGCAAGAAAACTCATATCTTATATAAGGAAGAGGATGGAAGCATTATCCATCATGTGGTAGATTATTATTCTTGGTTGCCAAGAATTGTTGTTGCTTTACTACTTAGCAAAGCTGCAGTGTTGTTTAGCACTGAGTGTTCCCGGGTGGGAATCCCACTTCGTTCTATTGAGGAGCCTCATTGGGAGAGTTTTCATTCATAATTCCACATCAAGTTTTCATTCCAAGCCTCAACCATATTCATCAGCACAATTCTCGCCCGAGATTGTGCAATGTTGCTGGGTGCAGCAGTGGAAGGGATTGGAATCCTGGCTTCTGAGCTAGTTTCTCATTGAAGGAAGGTTTCATTCACTTGAGAGATATGTTTGGAGAGATCCAGAGCTTATTTTAGATCTGTGGTATCAGACCACACATTTCCCATACATTCCCAACATTGTTTCTACTAGGGATTGCGTTATTTTGGAGGAAATTCTTAGTGCATGGTTTGGTGGCTCCGTTGTAGTGTTTCCTTGTGATTGAGAGGTTAAACCTTTCCTGGAAGGAAGCCCTTGAGGGATATATAGCATATCAGATGTCTATCAGCCTTCTACACTCATTTACTTCAGTGTTGCAGTGGTTATTCAGTAAGTTACTGAATTTCCCATTTTGTATGCAGAGTGTTTGATAAGAAACCCTTCCAGGTTTCTTTTGTATTTAGTATAAGGAGCTTAGATCTCTTTTATTCAGTATTATATATCAATACATGAGTATTTCTATTTTTATTCTATCATTTTATGTGTAAACCCTCTCTTAGACTGTGCAATCCCTTGAGCAGCTACTCTGACATTTTGCAGTCTTGGGGTTTTAGCACTTTTTGGCAATCCTAGGTATGGGAGATATGTTTAACCAACCTAGTTTGCTTTGTTTCAGCTCTAATATTGGATTTAGAATTTATATTGACTAATCTATGGGATCCAAGAGTCCATTTTTATGTTTTATTTCATTTGTTGCTGGAAATGCATTTTTTATTCTTGATTCATGAGCAATCCTGAAAAAGGAATATTACATTGATTAATGAAGCGGAAGAGGAAAGGAAAGAAGAAAATCAGAGTTTTGAAATTCAACAGTTTGAAAATTAGCAAACAGAAAGTCAGCAAGTCAACAATAAAGAGGAAGAAGGTTGGTGGTCATTACATTTTGATGGAACATCAGGAAGAGAAGGAGCAGGAGCAAGGATCTGGATTAGAAATCCAAGTGATGAGAGTAAGTTATTTTCCTATAAACTGAACTTTGATTGCACGAACAACATGGCTAAATATGAATCTTTGATTTTGGGTCTAGAAGTTTTGAAAAGAATGAACGCTCAAAACATTCTTGTTTTTGGAGATTTAGAATTAGTCATAAAACAGATTGAGGATGTTTATCAAACAAAGGACACAAGGATGAAATCATATAGGAATTTGGTTTTGGACATGTTAGAAAAATTTCAAGCTTATTCATTCACATTAAAAACTATAGAACAAAACTCCATTGTTGACTCTCTTGCTATCTATGGAAGTCTTTTCATTATTCCTATGCACTCCACAAAAAAGTATGAAGTTGAGGTCTGCCATAGGCCAGCCATCCCTGATAATATTACTCATTGGCAATTTTTTGAGGATGACCAACAGGTGAAAAAATTTATTGAGCTGAAAGAAGGGTTTGAAAATGTACAAGTAGATCAGGGAAATATGTTAGCTGAATCTAGAGGGAATTCTGAAGTTTTGCAACTAAAGAATAATTCCATACCAAAGGGACTCATACTGCTAGAAATACTTTTTGATCAGAATGATGTTTTTAAATCCCCTAAGATACAAGCTAATGATGAAGAAGTTGAGATTTGTAACCTTGGTACTATAGTTATACCCAAGATGATTAAAATTTCAAAAAAAAAATTAGCTGATATGAAGTTTAAGTATGTTGAAATGATGAAAAGATTCATAGATGTCTTTGCTCAGAACTATGCTGATTTGAAATAATATGATCTCGCCATTATTCAACATACTATTCCCATAAAAGAAAATGAAAGACATTTCAAGCAGAAGTTAGGGAGGATCAACCCACATCTCATGCCTTTGATTGAGAAGGAGGTTAAAAAGATTTTTGATGCTAAAATCATAGTCCCAATCATATTTTCAAATTGGCTTGCAAATTTGGTTCTAGTTAGGAAGAAGAGTGGAGAAATCAGAATATGCATTGACTTCAGAAATTTTAATAAAGCTTCCCTGAAAGATAATTATCCTCTCCGAAAGATGGATCAAATTTTGCAAACTATTGTGGGTTCTTAGAGACTGTCTATGCTTGATGGTTTTTCAGGTTATAATCATACTCTTGTGCATCCTAATGATCAGGAAAAAATAGCCTTTACTACACCATGGGGTACTTTTATGTATGCCAAGATTCCATTCGGTCTCATGAATGCGGGAGCTACCTTTCATAGGGAAATGGATATTTCATTTTCTAAAGTGAAGGACAAGATGGTGGTTGTGTATCTTGATGATATAACAATTTTCTCAAGGAAGGAAGAAGATCACTTGAAACACTTGGAAAAAATTCTGCTGAAATATAGAAGGTTTGCAATCTCTCTAAATCCCACCAAAAGTATTTTTGTTTTAACTTCAGGTAAATTACTTGGGCATATCATTTCTAAAAATGGGATTAATAATGATCCAAGAAAGGTCAATGAAATTCATAAGGTGGAGTTGCCAAGAAGTAGGAAGTATATTCAATCTTTTCTTCGAAAGGTAAATTTTGTAAAGTGATTTATTCCTAATTTTGCTGAGATTGTGAAGGACATAAAAAGGGTGATAAAGAAGGGAGTTAATATTAAGTGGACAACAGAGGAAAAAAAATCATTTGAAGAGATCAAAATAGCACTCACACACGCACCAGTATTGATCAGTCCAAATTTCTCAAAGGAATTTCTAGTTTTTACCTTTGCATTAGAGAATACTATCCGTGGAGTTCTTCTACAAAAAGGATAACAAAGTATTTAGCAGCTGATTTATTTCTTTAGTAGGACATTATCCAATTCTAAGCTGAAGTATAATATCTTAGAAAAGCAAGCCTATGCTTTAGTGAAGGCTATCAAATATTTCATAATTTATATTTTGCATTCTCATATTGTGGCATTTGTTCCTAATACTGTTGTGAAAGACATCCTCACTCAAGCCGACCTAGATGGTAAGAGGGGAAAATGGATTTCCAATTTGCTAGAATATGATATAGAGATTAAACCAACAAAATTGGTCAAAGGGAAAGGCTTGGCAAAGCTGATGGCACAGTCAAACTTTGATTGTATTGATATAAATTGGATTGCAGAAATATCAAAAATTTCAGATGAAAAGGAGGAACTAGTTCCCATTTAAGAAAAATATATCATTTCAGATTGGTACAAGGAAGTTGTTTCTATCCTAAAACACCATAAAGCACCTGCTAATCTAACAAAGTCCAAAGCAAGGTTTTTTAAGCTGAAATATTTGAGATACTTTATATTTGACAGAAATCTGTTTTGGAAAGTTACTGACAGAATTTTTCTGAATTTTTTGCTGGAAGAAGAGGCTGATAAAGTGATTGAGGAGTTCCACAAAGGGGATTGTGGAGGTCATAGCTATTGGAAGGCGACAGTCAAATTTTTTTTGAGAGCAGGGTATTATTGGCCTACAATGTTTAAGGATATCTACAAGAGGGTTGCTGCCTGTCATGAATGCCAGATTTTCGAGGGTAAGAAGAAACTTGTACCCTTACCTTTGATGCCTATATATGTAGAATCGCCATTCCAGTAGTGGGGACTAGATTTTATTGGGGAGATTCATCCATCATATTCAGGTCATCATTTTTGGATTCTTACAGTGACTGATTACTAGACCAAATGGATTGAAGCAATCCCAACTAGGAAAGAAAATTATTCTGAGATTATTTAATTTTTAGAAAATAATATATTGTCTAGGTTTGGTTGCCCCATGAAGATTATAACTGATAATGCACGAGCATTTAATTATAAGAATTTGATCAATTTCTGTCATCAATATCATATTACTCGTAGGAATTCTACTACATACTATCCGCAAGGAAATGGCCTTGTTGAATCTTCTAACAAGAGCATTCTAAGGATTATTAAAAAGGTGTTGTAGGAGAATAAGAAGGCTTGGCATTTGAAGCTAAAGTATGCCTTATGGGCTGACAGGATATGCACAAAGAGGTCAATCGGAACTTCACCATATGAATTGGTATATGGCGTTGAGGCTATTTTTCCTACATCACTAGGGGTCCTCGTTACGAAGCTAATTCAAGGGCTAGAAGAGGAACCGAATGAAATCCAAAGGAGAATTAATTAGCTGATAGCCCTACAAGAGAAAAGGAATGAAGTTTATGATAGCAATCAGCAATATCAAAAAAAAATCAAGAGAACATTTGATAAGAAGATCAACAAAGAAAGTTTTCAAATTCAAGATGAAGTGCTGAAATGGGAGGCCAGAATTGAAGAGAAAGGCAAACATGGTAAGTTTGAGAACTTATGGAAAGGTCATTTCAACATAGCTGATTTCCATGGAAAAAGTATTTACATATTGTAGGAGATAGATGGAAAACCATATGTTGGAGGACCTGTCAATGGCAGGTTTTTAAAGCATTATTCCTTCTAAAATCTGATGGATTGTTCATGCCATTGTATATATTCCATTTTATAATTTTTTCTGCTAATAATGATAAGAAAAATCAGCAAACTTGAGCTGGAGGTGAAGGCCATTAGAGTTTGAGGAGGAAGCTTGGCGATTTCAAAGTTTTTACTATTTTGGTCAAGAATATGGATAGCAACAATGGAACTACTGGTTCTTAGTGTACCATAGGGGCACACTATCCCAAGTGGAGCCACTGTTATCACCAAGAAAAGAAAATTCAAAACATTGTATGTCAACTCTTTTTTGATCATGGTCTAAATAGTTTTAAAATTCATTCTAGTATGGTTAAGGGTATGTCATATTTTTTAGAGGTTTAGTGTTCATCATCAGAATTCAAATAAGGTATTTATAGGTCCATTTCATGGTCAAAAAGTTCACATTTTTCATTCAAGAGTCATTTAAGTAAGTTTTGGGCTAATTTTCTTCAATTAGCCATAAATCCACAGTTTCATTGCATTATTAGTTCAAAAAAGGAGTTTTGTGCTACGAAAGTGCTGCTACTTTCATAGCACAAAGTGCGAAAATTACACTGTGAGCGCTACGAAAGCACGGTTTCTTAGCTATCGTGTAAAATAAGCCGAGATCTGTCAATTTCAGTTGGGGAATGATATGATAGGGCTATGGTGAGTCAGTTAGTTACCAGATTTGATGTACTTACCTATCCTACATTCATCATAGTCATGATAGGATATCAATCAAACATCATTTAGTCATGAGGTGACATCTCTAATTTGAATTTTTTTCCTAATTGAATCATCCCTATTTCATTTACCTTCACATATGTTGTCCAAGCTCTGAAGCAGTAAATATAAGTTTGTGGTTGTTCTATTCAAAGACAAATTTCACCATTATCAAGCGAGGTTGTTCATCAAATCAAGCAAGGTTGCTCATCAAATCAAGAGAGGTTTTTTTAGAGGTTTTAGAGAGGCTAACAAGTTTTCTTTACAAGAAACATGGCAAAGGAGAAGAAGGTCCACAGAGGGGGAAATTGTCTAAGATATGAGCCTGAGAATGCAAATGCTATTGTGGAGGATCAAATGGTAATGGAGGCTTTTAGCAAAGTTGGTTGTCTCAAATTTTGTGAAAAGCTGCAAGGTTTCCACACTCAGGTGTCGAAAGAGTTTTCTTTACATTTCAGTGGAACCACTACCAAAAGTGGAATGATAAATATGCCAGTTACACTTGAGATCATATGTGCTGTGATAGAGATACCAAGGGGACGTGAATCTTGGTTTAAAGGTTTTAGGTTTGACATGGAACCATGTAAGGAATTTATGAAACTTGAATATGTAGACATGGACCTAAACAATGCAATACCCAGAAGTTGTATCAAGGAAAACTATGCAAAGTTTTTATTCAATATTCAAAGATATTTCACATGTGAAGGGAGGTACCATAAATTTTTCACTTATCATTTCAAAATGTTGTTGCATTTCATAGGTATGATATCATTATATTTACCATTTTAATTGCATAGAAGCCTTGCCAAAATGGCTGACAAAGTCCAAGCTAAATCTGATGGCTGTGAAACATATTTGTTTCATCATGGTTTGATAAAGTTAATGGGTTTGATTGAGCTTCAGAAAATAAATAAGGATTGGTATTCCTTTTTATTTATGAGTGGATTTGAAATGGAAGCACTAACCCCAACTAGAAACCCTAAGATTAAGGGGAATCCTTCACCAGCAGTAGCAAAATCCAGTCAGCCAGTGGTTACTAAAGCAAGGAGGATTATGAAATTGAAACCAAGGAAACAGGTTGAAGATAGAACAGAGAAAACATCAGTGCTTGTTTTAGAAACCCCATCACCTGCAAAACAGAGAGTAGAAAGGGTCAAAGAAATAAAACAAAAACAAGTGGCGAGTAAGCAGGAGATCCAGAGAAAGATAAGAAGCCAAGCAATACCATCAAAGGCAAAAGCAGTTGTTTCAGTGATAGAGGACCTCCCAATGATGAAAGCTAACTTGGATGATATACTTCATGCAATTGACATAGAAGCATCACCCATTGTGCTAGCATATTTCATTGAAGTAGATGAACAAAAATAGAGAAAAGTGAATTCAACAAAGAAATTGGAATTTGAAGGTGAGAATGGAGCCTTTTTTTTTCAAGCTAGGAAACCTTTAACCAACCATGAAAAGAAACTCAAAGAAGCTAGTAAAGATATCCAAGTAACTATTGAAGCATCCAGAGTCCCTGAAGAGGTGGTTGATCTCTCATCACCTATAGTGGAGCATACAACCAACAAGATAATAAAGGGAAAGGAACAGATGAAAGAGCGTCAACTGCTGGAAGAAAGGTTGAAGCTAGAAAACCGAGAGATGGAAATGATGAGAAAGAGAGCTAGAAAGCACAACATTGAAAATACAGAGTTCAAGAGGATGAAGGTTGTTTGGGAAGGACAAACAGTTTCTAGGTTAGAGATTCGAAGCAGTGCAGGGTAGTTTTTTACATGGATAGTTCCAGCCATTAAAGAAGAAAAATTTGTTAGAGTGATCAACACGCATTTGAGAGCCATTAATATAAATCTAGGAGGCCAAGTGGAGGATTGGGAACTGCAATTAAAACAGTGTCAAAATGAACTAAAGAACAGAGGTACAAAATGACATATTCAAAAGAAAACTTAAATGGAAAATGAGGAATAAATTTTATGAAGGTAATGTTTTTAGTCCAAATAGCTGATGGTTTTGATGAAGCCAATGATTTTCTAAAGTTTTGGCACCTTTTTTTTTTCAAATTTTGAAGAAAATATGGTTAAAACTACTTACACAACAGTTTTGTAGTGCACACAGTGTACAATCAGTGAAAAGCGCTACGAAACTGCTGTAGCATTTTTTTTCACTCTCGGTCTTAAATTTTGGAAGGGAAAATATGTGTATGAAGACCTGAAATTTATAGGGTGGCTATGCTAAGTGATAATTAAGATAAATATGAAAATAATAAGCCAAACATTTGAATATAAAGGGTTAAAAATACTATGCTACGAAAAGCGCTACGAAACTGTGATGTTTTCGTAGGGCAGGTCTATTTTGGTTATTTTGGGTACTTCAATGATGATTTTGTACAACTCGCATCTATAGATGATTTGGAACACATGTTATTTCAAATCTTGAGAGAAAATGACTTCAAAGTCATAAGTTCATGGTGGTTAAAGTGTCTTCAAAGATTGAAGAATCCTAAGCCTAAAAACAGGGGAGAAGTTTCCTAGTTTGCAGGATACCAACATCATCAGTATTATGGTCATAACAGGTTGGAGCTCATCATCAGGGTTCGAATTTATGGAAATATGCATGGAAAATGATGTAATTAATTTTAGATAAATTTGATTTAATTGAGTTAAAATAGTTCTAATTCTATTTGTAATAGGACTCTGTATTAGGTTTATAGTTGTTTTTGTAATAAATATCATGTTAATTGTTAGGATATGTTTCAAAAATAGGTATTTGATGTGTCAAGTTGTGGAGAGGCTTACCTTATGATGTAAATGATCTATAAAATATCAAGGAGTCGAAATAGAAAGGGTTGGACATTTGTTAGCAAAATCTTGTGTTTATTGTAAGTGACCATTTTCGGCTTAATACAAATTTTCTACTTAGACAACTCAAGATTCATGAGGAGTTCTTGTATGTTCTTGTTCCGATGGCATATTTTCAATATTCTATTGTAGTGGTGTTTTCTTATGCTACACAAAATTCATCAATGATGCTCCAACTTCCTTCATAGAAAAACTAATTGTGTGTTTCACTGTTCTACATGTGTATTCCTTGACTTGAACTCTGATATGCCTTGACTTCCATGCTAGGTAGATTGTTTTGGTTTTTATGAAGCTATTATGACTCCATAAGTCCAATGTGAACTTCCTAATGTGATTTACAACCATTTTATATCATTTATCTGCTTTTATCCCATATAGAGTTAGCCATCTACATATTTATCAAAAATCATAAAACCTTGAGAGAGCCCTCTTAGGTTGAGGAGGCTAAGCCTCAGCCAAAAGATTGTTTTCAAATAGTTACATGAGATTAACTTGATTTCCAAACTATCGGGTCTGATTTTTTGATAGCACTAAATATTCTCAAACTTACCATGTTTCCCCTTTTCTTCAATCCTAGCCTCCCATTTCAAAACCACATCTTGGATTTGAAAGTTTTCCTCCTTGACCTTCTTGTCAAATGTCTTCTTGATTCTGTTTTGAGATGGCTGATTATAGTTATAGACTTCCTCCATTTTCTCCTGCAAGGCTATCAACTAATTTATTCTCCTCTGAATTACATTTGGCTCCTCCTCCAATCCTTGCAGTAGCTTCATGAAATACACTCCAAAGGATGTAGCAAAAATGGATTTAGCTCGATATACCAACTCATAAGGTGAAGTTCCAATTGATCTCTTTGTGCACACTCTATCAGCCCACATAGCATACATCAACTTCAAATGTATCAGCATTTGGTGCACATCCAAAATGGTTATCATCATGCAACAGTAACATACTCAAGGAGACAACTATGTGCTGTCTAGAGGTCCTCTCAAGTCATGGAGTTTGAAGTGCATGTGAAACTCTCATTCCCAAATGGAACTCCCACCTCCAAGCTATCATCCATATGGAACGAGTCACCCTCCAATATGGCAACTCATGAAGAATCTCCTCCACCTTGGGCTCATGAAGTGTAGGTGGGCTGAATAGATGAACATGATAGGAAACAGGGCCTATCCCATGCTATCCTCCTCTCCACTTATGATAAGTGTAGAGGGCATGCTGATCTTGGGCTACAACATGATTGCCCTCCAATGGCAAGAAGAAGATTGAGCCTCTAAGGACCCTTCCTCCAAAGTCATGAGCCATGCCAACCCAAACCATTCCATACAAGATGAATGGAAAATCATCACCATATGGCATCCAAATCAGAAAATGGCTTAAGCTTATGTGCAATTTTGGATGATACACATGGTCTCTCTGGTGGGTACCGTGCAGTCCTTTCAACTGCTGATTTAGATAATCAAGTGGAAAGTTGTTCTTCAAGGAATTTTCAGCTATGCATGTTAGCTCATCTACTATGGAGTAGTAAGTAGCAATATATACTAGCTGTGTACAATCAAAGCAATACAACACTTGCCCAAAGTCATGTAGAGATGGGTTATCAACATTACAAAATTTGGCCCTAAAGTGACCATGAAACCCATAGATAATCTTGATCTCTTATGGAGCAATGCACTGTGTACATATGGTTAGAAAATACAAATACTCAATAGAGTAATCAACAAGCACATAAAGGTATTTCTTACTATGAATCATGTGTGAGCTAAAGGTGAGGTCCATGAAAGAGTCCTCCAATGAGAATCTTCTCATAAAAATCTGCAAGAGGAGAGGGTGCATACTATTAGCCACCTATAAATTTGCTATAGCAAAAGGTGGCTAAAACTTTTTTGAGCCTTCAAGAAAAAAAATTTATTGCTAAAAAGTGTTGGCTCTTGAAGACTCTTAAAGGCCTCATGTCTCTATCCCATTTTCACTTCTGTGCCCACTGTACACTCAGAAATCCTGTTGATTCCCAAGAAAGAATATTGCTGCAAATACGCTTTTCCCCTTTTCCCCTTTTCAAAAGCTAACCTCTTGATCTCTCCTCTTTCCCCATAAGATCCCTCATTTTCATGTTTTTCCCCTTTTCCCTTTATTCAAAAATCCCTTGATAATGTTTTAAGACTCCCTCTTAGCCTTATCGAAACTTTCAAAATCCTTTGAAAACCATTGAAAAATATGTCAAAATCATATTTTTTATATACCATAGACTTAAGTCCCCTTGGGATAAGTCCTTAACCCTCCCCTCCATATGCCCCGGTGCCTGGAACCGAGCACCAGCCTTCCAAGAATTTGTTGCATCGTCTGATCGCGATTAGCCCCTCCTCTTAAAAACCCCAATCATATTATTTTCCATGCACCCAAAGGCCCCGCAGTCGGGTGCCAAGCCGCATTATAAATTAATATAAACCTTTGGCTATATTAATTTTCCAATTTTTATTTTATTTTTAAACTTTTTCCGGTGAAAAAATTCCAATAAATCCTCACCATCGATCTGATCTCTAGATCAACGATGCACAGTATTTCGCCCAGTGGTCCCCGCCATCCACTCAGCATTCCAAAACCAATCGATATCCATTGCACTTCTTTCAAGCGGAGGGTGGTTTTTTCCCGATCGGCAGCGATTCCATACACTGCCTAACACATGTCTTGTGTACTATTCAGAAAACCACCACTCATCACGCGTTAAAGTTCGGACATGGACCCGGCTCGATATTGGCGTCCACCGTCTGATCTGCTGCCGCTCATCTGACGATGGTCGCTCTTCGAAGAAGCCTGATAGTCAACCAGGCTATGACGCGACGTTTAAAGGATCTTTGCCATCGATCTGATCTGCAGATCGACGGCCCACATTACATTGCCTAGTCCCATCGCCCACAGCAGTGCTAGTGGTCTGATTGCCACATTACGTCCACGCGGCAGATTCCTATTGGGCGGGTCTCCATGGTTCCTCGTCCAGTCAGCAAATTCGGACCCGAGAATTTTATTCAACATGGTTTAATTAAAGTCTTGATGTCTGGTCACATTTTCTAAAGTTTTTGACGCATGTTCTCCACCATTGATTGCTTGGGCTGATCTCATCCGATGGCCCATGACCGTCCCTTCACCTCCGCTCCTGGCCATTGATCTCTACACGATCGACAGCTCTTATTTAAATTATTCTTCCGCCTTCCCTTTGATTTCCCCATATCAATCTCAACCATTGGATGATGCCATCCAACGGCCCTACTCTTTCCACGTAATTTCTGAAGCAACAAACCTATACATGCAGTATTTTATAATGTTTTTTGTATTTTGCAGGGTTTTTAATGGTTTTTCCACCATGTCTGAAGAAAATTCAGAAGCAGAGGGTGAAAATCCTCCCGCCTCTGATCCATCAAAGAAAATTATTTGTAAGTTTCAAATTCACGCATCATCGGTGGTTCATGAGGCATTGATGCCATATCGCCCCTGCGCAGCCCTGCACACTAGAAAAACATAGCAAGTCAATCACAAATCAAAGAGTATCAATGTCGAAAACAAAAATATACCAGAGCAAAGGATTGAAGACAGTTTTTGTGGGGATTATGTCTAAGCTGGTTTATCAAAATCCTAATCCCCAATTTAAACACAGTTTGAAGAAAATCTTAAGTGTTTTATCAACAGAAAGCCCCCACCGCCACATCTGAGGAAAATTGATTCCTCCCAGGTACCGAAATTTGACCTGTGCCTCAAAGTATTCAATCAGAGGTTGAAGTTATTGATCAAATGAAGATATTTGCCTCAGCGCAGCCAGAGAGTTACTTCTGCAAGGAAAATTAATGAAAAAAATATCTGCAGAGTAACCTCGACATCACATAGAGCCTCAAAGGTCAACAAAATCTCCCACCAAGCTTAATCTTAATGTAAATTATTTAATACAGAGGAAACCCATTGTAAGTTTCTTCATTGAGCCCCCCAAAGGCCAAGAAGCCATTTAAGTCCGTATTAATTATCTTCAGAGATATTTTATCAGATCTCACCTCCTCATTCTTCTATATATACTTCTACAGAAGATGAGTTAAAGGTCGATTGATTAGGTTGCTGAATATTGTAATGTAATTGAGCTGGAATCTTCTGATTGTAAATATTATTCACTGGCTCTTCGAGCTCTTCTTGTGATAGATAAGTTAGGTTGAGATGAGTAGATGATTGCTAAACTAAAGCATTGGACTTAAAGCTGTAACTAGTTTGGAGCATCAATACAAGCTGATTTATGGGATCCTGGTCTATGTTGACGGTGATGTTTTTCTCATTGTAACTTGTTATTTTGTTTTTGTTTTCACTATGTTCATCTTCTATTATAAAGAACATCATGCATAGAGTTAGGACCTACTGTATATCAGTACCCTTCTCTGACTGAAAATCTTTATCTGCATGTTTTCTTCCAATATGTGTTATTTAGTAATGACTTAATTCAATTTAAGCATAAGAATGTCGGCGTTCCCTCATCTTATTTCCTTAGCTGAATATTATTCTCGAATGTTATGTTTAGTATTAGTTAAGTAGAGATGAACTATGGAAGATATGGTGTGCCCTAGTCCTAGTTTTATCCCCAAAGGCTATCTGGATGTTTCCCTTGGAATGTGTTAAAAGCTGGCTAGTTTAGAAGTACTTACCAGATCTTAGGCCATTCTGTGTTATCTTTGTGTTTGTCTTGAAAGTAACCAAGTAAAGCAGAGCTAGGAAAGGATTTGTGGTGAGCCCGGCCCGCTAGTTTCTACTCCAACAGTTGCCTTCAAGTTTCCCTTAGTTTTAAAATGTTTTCTATTGAAAGTGTATCAAAGGCTGGCTAGTTTAAAAGTACTTACCAGATCCTAGTTTTCTTTTATGTTTTTCTTGAGTCTATGTCAAAGGCTGGCTAGCTTAAAAGTACTTACCAGATCCTGGACTGCTCTTTGTTCTGCATCTGTTTAATTCTCCTTCTTATTGTACCATTTCATTCCATAAATCAAACTTAAAAGAGATACTTAGACATAGATGACTTGCCCCATGGACCACTATTGCCTCTTGCTGTCCCAATTAAATCATATTATGACTCCATATCCCAATGGAATAAAACTTGCAATTATCTATCTTTTTGGCCGAAGCTTACTCTGATTGCTTGCAACTTCTCACCTTTGAAACTCTTTGCATTCAGGACTTTCCACCTCAAACAATTTTCATGCTCAAACCTCCAAAAAACAAAACAAACCCTTGGCCTTCATAACTAGCCTAATATCATTACCCCAAACTTCAAAGACAAATCCATCTTTGCACTTATTGGAGAGATCCCTCTCCAGATTCAGGAGGGCTATATCCTAGAATCCCGAAGTGGTTGAAACGATGTTGTTTCTGTGATTGGACTTTTCCAATCTTGCTAATTACAGATTCCTAACATTTTTGGAAACTCCACTGGGGATACTTCATTTAAAAACTTCATAAAAATTGTGAGTAAAAAGCAGCCTTTTCAAGCACTACCAAATAAAGGTAATCATGATAAAACTTGTTTGAATCAGTGACAAACTAGGCAAACCCTAGGATTCTCATAAGACTTTATCTAACCTTGAAAAATCAGTTGGCTTAGCCATAAGATTACACTGTCTTTGTCTCATAATCGTAGCTAAGTTTTGAAACAGAGTTAGGATATTCTTAAAAACTGTACAACTAAAAAATATCTCAAAAAAACCTAAAAATATTTCAGATTGGTATCCAATAAACATGGTGGTGGACCATAAAACCTTTTACCTCCTTAGGAGCTAAAAACTTCCACTCGGCAACTCCACAATCCTCAACAGACCTTAAGACTCCACTCGGAAGAACCCTTACTATTATAATATCATTCAAACTCAGTTAGAGGACTATAGGATTAAAATTATGTAAACAGATTAGTTGACCTCTTAAATATTGTCATATCTGGTTAGACTTTTCTTGTTTATTTAGGTCTAAAAAACACAGCATACTGGCTCCTAGAAAGATTCACACTAGAGCCTATCCTGACCCTAATCCACATGAGATAGTTTATAACCTAGAAAGTATCCTTAGGAAGTCTCCTATGATTAAATTATCAACTGTTTTCAGATCACCCTTGAGAGCTAATTCAGTCCTTGAAAATATTTCAGCTCTACAACAATCACAAGCTGACTTAGTGAATCCATTTAGAACTGGGTCTCTTGGTGATTTAGATCAGTTAGATTCTGAGTCTTCACTTTCATCTCCTGAAACAAGTGAACATCCTGGTAGAAGAGAAGCAACACCTCCTGATTTGCATTTCCTTCACAACTTAGATGTCTCTCATCCAAGATCAGCTCATCAATCTACTGTTTTTCCATCCACATCCCTTCATCCGTCATCCACTATTCAAACCACTCCACTTCAGCCCACTTTCCCTCTTGTCAATCTACCTCTTTTGAATCCACCCCCACCACATATCATGGCAGCATGGTATGCTCCATTAGTCCTTCCTGTACCATTAGTCAATCTTCCACAGGACTATCAGTCCAAAATTCTATTATATGATGCTAGCAGTGCTACAACTGCATCACAACATGTGGATAATATGAATGACTACTTTGACAGAAATGAAATTGATAATGATTCTGTCAAGCTTAGATTATTTGCTCAGAGCTTAGGGGGAGAAGCAAGAAAATGGTTCAAAGGCTTAACCCCCCATAGTATTAATGATCTCCAAGCTTTCCATCAAACATTCTTAAACAAATGGGAAGTAAAGAAAAACCCTCTGCAAGTCCTTTCCGACTACAAGAACCTCCATAGAAACACTGGGGAAAGTGTGCAAGCTTATTGCACTAGATTTAATAGTGAGTATAATGCACTTTCCCCATAACGAAAACCTCCACAAGGCTCAACTTTAAACAAGTTTCCTAAAGGGTTTGACCCTAATATGGTCTATCAGTTGAGAGAGAGATATTTTGCAACTCCTTAAGAGATGCAAAAGGGTGCTCTTTCGGTGGAAGTCAACTTAATGGAAAAGAGAGCAAGAATGAAAAATGAAAAGAGAGTGTCCTTTAGAGAGGAAAACACACCTTCCACTTCCAAATCAAAGATGGAGAGAATGATGGAGGAGATGATGAAAGAGATGAGCATAATTAAGAGAGCACAAGCCAGTCAAAACCAAACTGCTCCTCAAAATATAAACTAGAACCAAAACTAGAATTTTAGAAGTAATCAACCTCCAAACAGACCCAGGGAAGATGATCAACATATCATTCCACCCTTTCATCAGAACTATGTAAGTGAGGTTGAGGAAGCATATGAAATAATAGAGGATGATGATATCAACATGCTGGGGGTAGATAATGATGACTTTGAGATTCATTATGATAGAAAACAAGGTCTATACACACCTTATGATGACATAAGAGATGATGATGAAAATTATTATCAAGACATGGAAAATGTCATCATAGAATCTCAAAAAGAATATGACCTTAGAAGAAAAACTAGTCAACAAACTCCCAACACTAAAGCCTCTGACAAGCCTTCACAAAAAAACACTGTAACCAAGCCTAAAATTTTCAAACAAAAGGATCAAAAACTGGTTGTAAATTCTGGTAGTGATAAAGAGAAAGGCACTCAAAACAATGAAAAATAGAGTGTAGACATTAGTAGTACTAACATCTCAGCTAGTACTCCTGTTAAAACCATTTTGTTAAATATAAATAAGACAAATCAGCAAGCTGATATTGCTGATAGAATGACAACTAATAAGGCTGAAACCAACACTTTAAAGAGTCAAATTCCTTTCAGACTGGAGTAGGAAATTTCAAAGATCAAAATCTCTGTTCCCTTGACTGAGTTAGCCACCCAACATGTATATAGGACCCAAATTTTGAAGTCTTTAAACATTGAAGAGAATGGGGACACTGTCAATCTTAATGATGACCAACTAGAGCTTATTTTTGGTCCAAAGATTGAAGGTATGTATCAAGAGGGACTTGTTCCTCCCTTTTATGTGAATTTAAACGTTCATGACAAGATTTTGCATAACGCTATGCATGATTCCAGGGCTTCTCATAATTTAATGCCAAAAGCTATAATGGAGAGCCTTGGTTTAGAAATCACCAGACCTTACAAAGATATTTACTCCTTTGACTCGAGCAGAGTAAAATGTTTAGGATTAATCAAAGACCTCTGTGTTAACTTAGCCTAGATTCCAGCCAAATTCTTAGTCATGGATATTGTGGTGGCTGATGTTCCCCCCAAATATGGAATGTTGTTATCAAGATCATGGGGGGCTAAGTTACAAGGGACTATGCAAATGGACATGACCTAGACGACTATCCCTGTTTTCAATCAAAATAGAAGACTTTACAGGGAGTCTCATATGAAATACACAATTACAAGTCAAGACAGACCACAAAACTCCCCTTTATACTCTGTAAACATAGGCCTTGATTAATTTATCCTATTTAATGAAGAAACATTGGATGAACAAGTAACTTTAACGAAATTTATGGCTGATAGAGAGGAGGAGGTAAACACCACATAACTATCAAAACAGTTGGATAAACCTCTGAATATCAGCAAACCAAACACAGGTCCTGAGCTTCAAGTCATGTTTCCATTCCTCCTAAACCTTGACAGTCAAGAAAACAATCCTCAACCCAATGAAGAACCTGAGGAGTTAAAACAAATGCAACTAAATGATGGCATTCCACAACAATCAAGAAGCACGTTAGTTGAAGAGGACAACCACCAAACAGATGAAACTAAGAATAGTCCTCTGTGGAGTATGTATTTTGATGG
This sequence comes from Pinus albicaulis, assembly GCA_034641835.2. Lineage (NCBI taxonomy): Eukaryota > Viridiplantae > Streptophyta > Pinopsida > Pinales > Pinaceae > Pinus > Pinus albicaulis. Next base: position 740,226,659 of record CM076570.1, on the reverse strand, counting down.
ATCCTGCACTAGAACTAACATTGGTGCAGGTGTCTAGATTTCCAACACTGAAAATAACCACACAGACTGCATTTCCTGTAAATTAAACTTTCAGTGTTCCAATAACATAGCGGAGTATGAATCCCTTCTCTTAGGCTTACATCTATTGCAAAAGTTAGGAGCCAGAAGAATCAACGTGTATGGGGATTTAGAGTTAGTCATTAGGCAAGTTAATGGGGAGTATAACGCAAATCATCCTAGACTTAGGGCCTACCGAAACGATGTCATGGACCTTTTAAAAACATTCGAGTAGTCCAAACTGATTTTTTTCCCAAGAAAAAGAAATATTGCAGCCCACAATTTAGCCTTTGCAGCTAGAACATGCTTAACGCCATATGAAACCAAAGACTGCACAACTCAGATTAAATTCAGACCAGCCATTCCTAATAACGAAAAATATTGGCAGGTGTTTGACGGAGACAAACAAATAGAAGACTTCATGCAATTCAGAAATGAATTCAAACTACACAGTTCGGACTCATACTATGATACAGACTGTGGTGAAGAAAATTTTCTTGGTGAAGAAGAGTTGTCTCCTAAGCTTGTCAATATTAATTTTCTAACAAGAAAACTTATAAACAAAACAGAATTGAATGCAGAGTTGGAAACTCTGCACTCTAAAGATGAAAGTTTTCCAAGTGGTCTGACACCTTTAGAAGAGTTGTTTGATTTTAACGATGTGGAAAATAAACCAAGACTGGAGCCTGTAGAGACTGAAGTGGAAGAGTGCAATATAGGCAGTGAACTTAAACCTATGATGATTAAACTGTCTAAGACTTTACCAGCTCACATTAAACTCAAATACATAGAGATGTTTAAATATTTTTCTGATGTTTTTGCATGGAGTTACGAAGATCTTAAATCCTATGACACTGAAACAATACAACACAAAATTCCCCTCAAATAAAACCAAAAACCTTTCAAACAGAAACTGCGCAGAACAAGCCTTGTTCAGTTGCCTTTGGTTTAGAAGGAAATCATGAAAATGTATGATGCTGGTATTATTGTCCCTATTAGATATTCTAAATGGGTATCTAATCTAGTGTCTGTTAGGAAGAAAATTGGAGAGATCAGGCTTTGTATAGACTTTATAGACTTGAAAAAAGCTTCATTGAAAGAAAACTACCCTTTACCCAAGATGGATCATATTTTACAAAGGGTGGTAGGGTCTAGAAGAATTTCTTTGCTTGATGGCTACTCAGGGTACAATCAGATCTTAGTTCACCATGCTGATCAATTAAAGACAACCTTTACTACACCATGGGGCACTTTCATGTATGTGAAGATGCCTTTTGGTCTCATGAATGCTGGAGCAACTTTTCAAAGAGCCATGGACATAGCATTCTCGGAAGAACTGGGCTACTTCATCATTATATAGATTGATGATGTCACTGTGTTTTCAAAAACAGATGAAGAACACTTAGAACATTTAAGAAAGGTTTTCAAGAAATGCAAAAATTTTGGAATATCCTTAAACCCTAAGAAGACACTATTCGGTCTCCAAGAAGGTAAACTTCTTAGGCACATTATTTCTTAGGAGGGTATAAAGATAGATCCAAAGAGGATTGAGGCCATATTGCAAATCTCTCATCCTCGGAACATCAAAGAGTTGCAATCTTTCATTGGAAAGATCAAATTTTTGAGAAGGTTCATCCCCAACTTGGCTGAGCTCCTTAGGAATATCACAAACATGTTAAAAAAGGAGCAAGGGGTAAAATGGACCTTGGAAACAAAGAAGTCTTTTGAGCTGGTGAAACAAGCATTAACCAAAACACTGGTTCTTATAAGTCCTGATTTTTCAAAGGATTTCTATATTTTTTCATTTGCATCAGAACATACCATAGCTGTTGTCCTTTTACAGAAAAATCCACAAGGACAAGAGCAGCCTATTGCATTCTTTAGTAAGGCATTGAGGGATGCCCCTATGAAGTACAACATTATGGAGAAGCAAGCTTTTGCTTTGGTTAAAGCTTTGAAAGACTTCAAAGTGTACATCCTTCACTCCCACATCATTGCCTTTGTCCCAAACTCAGTTGTTAAAGACATTCCAACACAGGACCCAGATGGTAAGAGAGGTAAGTGGATTGATGTTATTCTTGAATATGATTTAGAGATAAAACTCACTAAACTCATCAAAGGCCAAGGTCTAGCTAGATTAATGGCTGAATCCAATTTTGAAGTTCTTGATATTAATATGATAGATGCTTTGGATGACCAAGAAGGATTCTCAACTCCAATTGTTGAGGACCATTTTATCAATTATCCTTGGTATTCTGATATTATTTATGTGTTTCTTAATTTAAATACACCTCCTGGTTTGACAAAAACAAAGGCAAGATTCCTAAAGTTAAAATCTGTAAACTATTGCATTATAGATAAATGTCTTTATTGGGAAATGCATGTAGTGTATTGCTTAAATGTTTGCCTGAGTTTGATGTAGAGAATTTGAAGTACCAGTTCCATGAAGGAGAGTGTGGAGGTCATTTGTACTGGAAGACAACAACCAAAAAATTTTTAGGGTTGGTTTCTATTGGCCTACTCTTTTCCATGATGTGCACAAGATGATCATAGCCTGTCATAAATGTCAACTTTTTGAAGGCAAAAAAAAACTGCTACCCCTGCCTCTACATCCAACCACTGTTGAAGCCCCTTTTCAACAGTGGGGACTTGAATTCATAGGAGAAATCCATCCACCATCTTCTGCCCAGCATAGATGGATTCTTACTGCCACAAACTACTTCACTAAATGGATAGAAGCCATTCCTTGTAGGCAAGCCAATGACTCTGTTATTATAAAATTAATTGAGACTAACATTCTCTCCAGATTTGGTTGTCCTACCAAGATCATCATTGATAATGCAACAACATTTGGATCAAAGAAGATGGTTTAATTCTGTCATAGATATCAAATAACATTGGGGCATTCCACAGCCTATTACCCTCAGGGTAATGGAATTGTAGAATCCTCAAACAAAATTTTAGTGAACATAAGAAAGAAACTGTTGGAGGAAAACAAAAAGTCTTGGCACACAAAGTTGGTTCATGCACTTTAGGCTGACAGATTGACTTTGAAGAAATCTATTGGCATGTCACCTTTCCAACTTGTGTATGGTACTGATGCAAATTTTTCCAAACAGACTTGGCATACTAGTAATGAAGTTGACTCAAGAGTTGCAAACTGAAGATAATGACATGGTCAGAAGAATAAATTAGACCATTCATCTTCAACAAACCAAAGAGGAGGTTTATAACAAAGCATTGCATAAACAGGACAACATTAAAAAGCTTTTTGATAGAAGAAAAAATGCCAACAACTTCAAAATTGGGGACAAAGTTTTAAAGTGGGACTCAAGGAGGGAAGACAAGGGCAAGCATAGAAATTTTGAGAACTTATGTCTTGGCCCTAACTCTATTCATTCAGTTGCAGGTAACAATGCTTATTTTTTACAAGAGTGGAATGGAGCAGAATTGTTTGGGGGCCTTGTCAATGGCAGGATACTTAAACATTACTTCTCTTGACCCATGCTATGTTTTAAAGCCTTTTTAACTTTTCCTCATTATAAATATCTCATCCACCATTGCATTCAAAGTTATAAAAAATAAAAATACAAAAACAATGAAAAGAGAAAAGAGGGTAGATTGTGAAAACAAGAAAGGTACAACCCCATACCAAAAAAGGAAACAATTCAGAAAGTGTGCAAGCTTAAATGCCACTCCTGCAAAAAACACTTCTAGTTAGTCAAACAACCTAATCTTGACTAATTAGCTTTTAAATTTTCTGCTGATAGGATAGTGAATTCGATTTGCCAAAATGTTTAATCTTGTCTTATCAGTAGATAGTTTAGGATAGAAATTAAAGGTTCAAACAAGATCAAAATCTGAACCTAAGTTTCCAAAGAGAGATGAATCAAATCTATTTTTATTTTCTGAGTCAAAAAAGAAGTGAATCTGGTTCTAATTAGCTCAAAATATGAACCAGAGAACAAAGAAGGAACAACTCAAACAAAAGTCAAAATAGAGCTGTAAAAAGAGAATGCAGTACTTTGAACTTTCAGATCTCAAGCCTTCCATTTTAGTTTTAAATTTTGTACAAAATAATGTCTATGTGCAGCTTGTTTTTATGCCATACATCACAACAAGTCAAACAATTTAATCTTGACTTGGTTGTTTTTAAATTTTTGTTATAGAAATTAGAGAATAAAAATCTGTTGGATATTTTAATCGCAACAGATGGTAGAATAGGTAGAGAAGCATCTGAACTCAACTTTTTAATCTGAGTTTAGGGAGAAATAAGGAGTAGAATTAGATTAGTTTTATGCTTTCAAAAGAATAAAATGTTGTGTAAAGAGTTTGCCAATCCAAGTGCACTCTAATGAAGAAAAAATGTTAGATCTGTAGGATTGGGTAGGTAGAAAGCTTGTTGATGGAAGATCCATTGTTTTTTTTGGTTGCTGATATGTTTTCAGAGCAAGATCATCCCAGCAAAGGAAGGGCAGCCCAATGGATAAGGCACAGGTCAGCCTCCCAGAGAATGCAAGTCGGAATTTCTTGATGCCTTCAAGAAGGCACCATCCCCAAGTGGAGCCACTGTTAGCCACCTATAAATTTGTTATAGCAAAAGGTGGCTAAAATTTTTTTTAGCCTTCAAGGAACAAATTTTATTGCTAAAAAGTGTTGGCGCTTGAAGACTCTTAAAGGCCTCATGCCTCTGTCCCATTTTCACTTTTGTGCCCACTCTACACTCAGAAATCCTGCTGATTCCCAAGAAATAATACTGCTACAAAGACCCTTTTCCCCTTTTCCCCTTTTCCAAAACTAACCTCTTGTTCTCTCCTCTTTCCCCATAAGATCCCTCATTTTCATGTTTTTCCTCTTTTCCCTTTATTCAAAAATCCCTTGATAAGGTTTTAAGACTCCCTCTTAGCCTTATCGAAACTCTCAAACTTCTTTGAAAACCATTGAAAAATTTGTCAAAATCATATTTTTTATATACCATAGACTTAAGCCCCCTTGGGCTAAGTCCTTAACCCTCCCCTCCATACGCCCTGGTGCCTGGAACCGAGCGCTAGCCTTCCAAGCGTTTTTTGCATCGTCCGATCGCGATTAGCCCCTCCTCTTAAAAACCCAGGTCATATTATTTTCCATGTGCCCAAAGGCCCCGGAGTCGGGCGCCAAGCCGCATTATAAATTAATATAAACCTTCGGTTATATTAATTTTTCGATTTTTATTTTATTTTTAAACTTTTTTCCGGTGCAAAAATTCCATTCAATCCCCACCGTCAATCTAATATACAGATCGACGGCGCGCAGTCTTTCGCTTAGTGGTCCTCGCCATCCACTCACCATTCCAAAGCTGAACGGTATCCATCGCACCGATTTCAAGCGGAGGGCGGTTTTTTCCCGATTAGCAATGATTCCATACACCACCTGACACATGTCTTGTGCACTTTTCAGAAAACCACCGCTCATCGCACCTTAAAGTTCGGACGTGGACCCAGCGCGATATTGGCATCCACTGTCCAATCTGCGGTCGCTCGTCTGACGGTGGTCACTCTTCGAACAAGCCCGACATTTAACCAGGCTATGGCGTGACATTTAAAGGATCTCCACCATCAATCTGATCTGCAGATCGACGGCCCACATTCCATCACCCAGTCCCCTCACCCACAGCAGTGCCAGTGGTCACAACGCCACATCAACATCCACGCGAAAAATTTCTATTGGGTGGGTCTCCATGGTTCCTCGTCCAGTCAACAAATCCAGACCCGGGAATTTTATTCAACATGGTTTAATTAAAGTATTGATGTCCAGTCACATTTTCTAAATTTTTTGAACCCTGTTCTCCGTTGTTGATCACTTAGGCCGATCTCATCTGACGGCCCACGATCGTCCCTTCACCTCCGCTCCTGGCCGTCAATCTCTATGCGATCGACGACTCTGATTTAAATTATTCTTTTGCCTTCCCTTTGATTTCCCCTGATCAATCTCGACCGTTGGATAATGAAATCCAACGGCCCTACTCTTTCCACGTGCTTTCTGAAGTAGCAGACCTATACATGCAGGATTTTATAATGTTTTTTGTATTTTGCAGGGTTTTTAATGGTTTTTCCGCCATGTCTAAAGAAAAATCAGAAGCAGAGGGTGACAATCCTCCCGCCTCTGATCCATCAAAGAAAATCATTTGCAGGTTTCAAATTCACGTATCATCGGTGGTTCATGAGGCATTGATGCCATATCACCCCTGCGCAGCCCTGCACACTAGAAAAACATAGCAAGTCAATCACAAATCAAAGAGTATCAATGTCAACAACAAAAATATACCAGAGCAAAGGATTGAAGACATGTTTTGTGGGGATTACGTCTAATATGGTTTATCAAAATCCTAATCCCCAATTTAAACACAGTTTGAAGAAAATCTTAAGTGTTTTATCAACAGAAAGCCCCCACCGCCACATATGAGGCAAATTGATTCCTCCCAGCTACCGAAATGCCACCTGTGCCTCAAAGTATTCAATCAGAGGCCGAATTTATTGATCAAATGAAGATATTTGCCTCAGCGCATCCAGAGAGTTACTTCTACAAGGAAACTTAATGAAAAAAATATCTGTAGAGTAACCCTGACATCACACAGAGCCTCAAAGGTCAGCAAAAGCTCCCACCGAGCTTAATCTTAATGTAAATTATTTAATACAGAGGAAACCTATTGTAAGTTTCTTTGTTGAGCCCCCCAAAGGCCAAGAAGCCATTTAAGTCTGTATTAATTATCTTCAGAGATCTTTTATCAGATCTCACCTCTTCATTCTTCTATATATACTTCTACAGAAGATGAGTGAAAGGTCGGTTGATTAGGTTGCTGAACATTGTAATGTAATTGAGATGGAATCTTCTGATTGTAAATAGTATTCACTGGCTCTTGGAGCTTTTCTTTTGATACATAAGCTAGGTTGAGATGAGTAGATGATTGCTAAACTAAAGCATTGGACTTAAAGCTGTAACTGGTTTGGAGCATCAATACAAGCTGATTTATGGGATCCCACTCTATGTTGACGGTGATGTTTTTCTCATTGTAACTTGTTATTTTGTTTCTGTTTTCACTGTGTTCATATTCTCTTATAAATAACAGCATGCATAGAGTTAGGACCTACTGTATATCAGTACCCTTCTTTGACTGAAAATATTTATCTGCATGTTTTCTTCCAATATGTGTTATTTAGGAATGATTTAATTCAGTTTAAGCATAAGAATGCTGGCGTTCACTCGTCTTATTGCCTTAGCTGAATATTATTCTTGAATGTTATGTTCAATATTATTTAAGTAGAGATGAACTATGGAAGATATGGTGTGCCCTGGTCCTAGTTTTATCCCCAAAGGCTGTCTGGATGTTTCCCTTGGAATGTGTTAAAAGCTGGCTAGTTTAGAATTACTTGCCAGATCTTAGGCCATTCTATGTTATCTTTTTGTTTGTCTTGAAAGTAACCAAGTAAAGCAGAGCTAGGAGAGGATTTGTGGTGAGCCCGGTCCGCTAGTTTCTACTCCAACAGTTTCCTTCAAGTTTCCCTTAGTTTTAAAATGTTTTCTATTGAAAGTGTATCAAAGGCTGGCTAGTTTAAAAGTACTTACCAGATCCTGGACTACTCTTTGTTCTGCATCTGTTTAATTCTCCTTCTTATTGTACCATTTCATTCCATAAATTAAACTTCAAAGAGATCCTTAGACATAGATTACTTGCCCCATGGACCACTCTTGCCTCTTGCTGTCCCAATTAAATCCTATTATGACTCCATAGCCCAATGTACTAAAACCTGCAATTATCTATCTTTTTGGCTAAGGATTGCTCTGATTTCTTGCAACTTCTCACCTTTGAAACTCTTTGCATTCAGGACTTTCCACCTCAAACAGTTTTCATGCTCAACCCTCCAAAAAACAAAACAAACCCTTGGCCTTCATAACTATCCTAATATCATTACCCCAAACTTCAAAGAAAAATCCATCTTTGCACTTATTGGAGAGATCCCTCTCTGGATTCAGGAGGGCTAGATCCTAGAATCCCGAAGTGGTTGAAATGATTTTGTTTCTGTGATTGGACTTTGCCAATATTTCTAATTACAGATTCCTAACACATACTCCCTTTGGAACACTCCATCAATAAAAACATGCTCTCAAGTGACAACGTTGTAGGCCTTAGTAACAAGGCTCTTGTCACTCCATGGCTTCTCCCTTTGGCATTCCACATGCCAAATCCATCCACCATAATGCTGCTATCTGATAATATCTTCTTCCGACATGGAAGCCTCTCATAATCCTCCAATGCTGAAGGGTAGCCTCCTTGCACCATGAATGTTCCTTCCTATCATGAAAAGTATGGGAAAGTTTCTGCCCATACTTTCCCAAGTGTAACCACGGCAACAACAACTCTTGCTACTCCCTCATCTCTCCCTCATACAAGCCATAGAATAAGATCATGATGGTTATCTTGTATGATGCCCCATACAGACAAGTTTTCTGTTGTTTTATCATATGGGTGCGATGCCATGCTTCCATCCACCACATACTCCTTGACAAGGAGTGTGACCCAAGGTGGCCAAACTCTCTCAAGAGTAGCCAACGCAGCTTTGCCTCTTGCTGCCCTGTATCATAAATTTTCAAGTGGCTTATCAGCCTCTTGATCTCCTTCCACATCTACTCAACCCCATGTGGATGCCTTCGATCATTCTCCATCTTGGCATTCCTCCATTGAGGGCTACCATCCTCCACAACTAGTTTATCTTCCTTACATGTCATGAAATGTTGGAATCCTTGGAGATCCCTTAGAGAACATCCCATGTCCATAAATATCTTGAACCCATCAAGATCTAAATGTGATAAAGGCAAAGCCTCCTCACTGCTATTGTTTGGCAGCACTACTAGTCTCTCCAGTGATATAGTTGCTGCCTCATATTCTACCTCATGTATCTGATTCTGCATAAATTTGTTTGGGGTCAAGTTCAATCCATCCTTCAAGAAATCACACCCCACCCTTACATGTGGTGTGCAGCCCATCAGTGGCCCGTAGGATGATGTCTCAACCCTTCCTTGATTAAACCAAGGTTGCACAGCGCAGTGAAATCATGCTATCCCAAATGGGCAGTGTGCAATGGTATCCAATTCTCCATATGATTTGCTAAAACAATAGGAGATGGAAAGTTAGACATACCTTGATAAAATTTAGAAGTATCTTGAATGGTTTTAAGGGCTTCTCCCCCCAATAGGTTTTCTCCTCCAACTGAAGATGATGAGGGCTGCTCCCCCATAGTTGTGACAACGCTAGTACAATTTTCCTCAAATGGAGAAGAGGACTCCTCCTTATGTGCATAAACCTCCCGAAATAGGTAAGGGTGAATGCTCATCATCCCTTCATGTTGATCCTCCTCCTCTTCTTCCATGTATGAGAATGTCTGATCATCAATGAGAGACCCTTGATCCCGACCATCCCTTGAAGAAAAGGACTCCATGTCTTCACAAGTAGAAGAGGGCTCTTCAGGAAATGGGGATCTTGGCCATGGAAAACTATCATGCATGTTTTTATCCCCTCTAAGAATATGGAGTGGAGTTGGTTCAATAGGTCTCTCCAACTCATGCAAAGTGTTTGAGTTTTTTTTTTTAACAAATGATGGTTCACAATGTTCTTTATCAAATCTCCTCACAAATTCTTTAGTGAACTTAACATAAGTTTCTTCATTGTCATGAAAAAATGAAGTAGAATCACTAAACCACCAATCATGGTCCATACCTTTGAGGTGTAGCACTGCTACTCTAATGGCCTCCTTCTCTGAAACTTGGTGTAGCTAAAAATATAAATCCAACTCCTCTACCCAAGATTTTGTTGTGCACTTTGTTGATCCATCAAAGTGAGATAGGAAGATTCTACCTCCCTTACCTTTCTCGTGGTTGCTAGATCTTTCCTTCTTGAGTTCTCAAAACCCTTGGAAGTCTAAGTGCTCTTTGAATCTCCATGATTCAGATTCATACTCTTGAAGGTATTCACTCAAGGTCTCCTCCCTTTGTGCACCTCCTTCCTCCATCCTTCTTGCAGTTAATGTGGGCAATATACTGCGCTGTGGATCTGCATGTGTGGCTGAATGCTCACACCCATCATGTGAATAGCTAGGGCTTGCTTCAAACCCTCTTATAAATCTTCTACAGTCCTCTCCTTTCATCTCCTTGAGATCTTCTTCAATACCTTCCAGGGTTTGGAAAAGAAGCAGGGAGATCTCCTCTACTGTCATTCCTCTAAGTAATGGAGTCATGTCTTGGTTTCTTCTACACAACTTCTCTCTTCTGTGAGAATATTATCCTCTTCTTCTTATCTTCTTATTGGATCTGAAATCCACAGGCTGATCCAAGATGGCAGCTCCAATACAACTGTAATATCTCAAAATAGGGATTTCCTTCAACAAATAGAATATCTTAAGATATTCCAAAGTTTTAGCTTCAGAAAATCATGGACATAACAATGTAAATCAGATCATAATATGGACAAGGATCGTTTAACCAGAAAATTCATGATCAGCAGCAGACATTTGCCTCACTATTCTCTCCCGAAGTGAGGAAATGTAGCATTCTGGACCATAAAAACAACATTTTCAGAAAATAAAGCAATAAATTTGGGAAATAGGACTTTTAACCCGTATTTTATACATTATACATCTCCCATACCAAATTTTATCTTAAAAAAATCATTCTAGCTAAGTTAAACAGATCTCTCGAACTAGAGATAACTCAAAAACACCCCAATCCCATGACTTCCAGCTACAGAATTTTTGAAGACTATGAGAGTGTAATTCCCATGAGGGTTTCTATAGAAAATTATGAAATAAGACTGATAAAATTTTTATATTAATGATGTAGCAAAGAAATGGAGGTTTAACCTCTTTTACAGCAGAAACAAGACACCCGACAAGGGTTTCCGGCATTACACATGTATGAAAAGAAGTACTGCAGAAAATAACGCAGAATACTGCAAATATATATTAAACATCATTGAATACAACACAAAATATCCAATCAATATAGAAATTGGCCAAATTCCATCCTCATTAGATCTTCCAGAGGGAAATAAACACCTCCTCCTCAAACACTAACACAAAATCTAGGGGTGTTGGGAAAAATACTGAGAGGGGGGGGTGAATCAGTATTTAGGGAAAACTGAAACTTTTTACTTTTTCATGCTCTAAAACCCATATGCTACTTTGCTGAAGACAACTAGCGTATACACGCGGATATCCTTCATAAAACTCGCGTATACACAGAGATCTAATTATGCCATTAGTTCTTCACTTATATCACTCCATCATTCATTCATTAGATGTTCTGTAAATAGTAAACATGTGCAGTAAGAATAGAATAAACCATCATACATAAGCATCACACATGAACACTAGGATTTTAGGTGAAAACCCAAGTCGGGAGAAAACCACCGCTGCAGTTGCTCAGCCTTCAATATTTTATTATAGAGAAAACATCTTACAACATATGTGTTGGCGCAGACTCCTACCAGCACGCAGGCACCCACCTGCGCTCGTTTACCAGCCTCTCCTGGAATGGAGCTACGACCCCCTGCTCTCGTTTACCAGCCTCTCCTGGAAGGGAGCTACGACCCCTTGATCTCGTTTACCAGCCTCACCTGGAACGGAGTTACGACCCCTTAACTGAAGGCTACAACCCTCAGCACCTCTATGGACCACGTTCCATCAATTTTAACACTAGATCCAAAGCTTCCTTTAGGACACCACTTGCAGGCCACGTTTCATCATATTTTCAGAATGGACCCACTCCACACATTTAAGCTCAATCATACAACCAAACTGATACAGACAACTCAGAACTGTAGAACACAGATAGCAGTAACATAGCAGAACATATCAAACATTTCATACCCCATGCTTCAGCAAACCCTAGTTTGCATACACGCTTTCCTTTCACTGATCCCGCGTATATACGCCCCTTATACCATCCAAACCTGCGTATACTTCTGTACATATTACAGAGCTAATTTCACTGCGCATACACGCTTTATCTTCAGCGAAGCCGCGTATATACGCGCTTCTTCTGCGGAAAACTAGCGTATGTTTCTTCAGACATTAAGGTCATTGAAATTCTTCAGAACAGACACATCACATAGATTTTACCCTTTACTTCATACAGATTTTCGCCTCCTCTCAGATCTAATCATTCCATAAAAAGATGTAGCAAATACAAATACATTTCAGATCTAGAATCCCTTCTTCATCATTTTATTCATAGGTGCTTCATTCATTCAGATCTATCATTCAACTATAACCCTTTCCATTCAGATATACTTTAGAGAGAAGTATTCATTCAAGCTCAGACGTCTTGCACCCACACTCATGATTTGCACAATGAATTTCTTCTCTTTATATAGGTTTACCCTTTTTCAATACCATGAGCCAAAACCACATTACTTCCGATGGTATTCCTGGACGGGGTCATTTAGACGAATCATTACCCAATACAATGGGTCAATACCATGGTGGTTACCCCTGGTTTTGCACATTATGAGCGCTTTTGCCCATACGCGACTTGGCACGTTATTTTCCGCGTGCATATGCGACTTCTCCTAGACAATTCCGCGTATGCCTTGAGACATACTCTTTTCATCATAGATCTAGCACATATTGAATTCCTTTCTTCATTGCCTTCTGTACTCTCTGTAGATACATCATATTTAGTTCATCAAGCCATATTCTATCAAGCATAACTTCATCAAGTAGGTTGCCATCATCTTCATCAAGTGGGTTTCCATTCAAGGACAACACTCTATCAAGTGGGTTTTCATCAAGGACAACACTCAGCATCTTATTGCCAACAACCATCATATCACATCAGATTTACATCATTTACCAAGTCCATCAAGTCAAGAATAACTTCATCAGGTGGATTGCCATCAAGGACAACACATGCCAACAATCTCATATCTTCATCTTCATTAAGTGGGTTTCCATCAAGGACAACACTCTGCATCATATTGCCAACAATCTCCCCCTTTGGACTTGATGGCAACCACGATGGTGTTTGATCACCACAACAGATAGGTGCATTAAGAATACAATGACACCATGTCACTCTCCCCATTCTTTGACACCATTCTTTCTCTTCACTCAAACACCATGTCACTCTCCCCCTTTGACATCAAGGGCAAAGGGCGGATCAAAACCAACACACTCTCCCCCTTTTCTCCTTATGTAGAAGAAGCGTACTGCAGATCTGATGTATACTGAAGTGACCAAGCTCCCCCTGAGTTCATGCTGAATCTTCAAACATATTTTTCAATGAAGTACATGACTCTATGAACTTCATATCACCAAAGACTCATACTTACATCAAATATCCAACCAAGTGGATTTACATATGAGACTCAAGTACCCAACCAAGTGGGTTTACAAAATTTGACTCAGCTACCCAACCAAGTGGGTTTACAAATTTGACTCAGCTACCCAACCAAGTGGGTTTACAAATTTTGACAAGTCCTTACATGACTGAATATTACAATTTTACATCATGGGTCTCAACATGACCTTTTCATCAAACTAAAAATATAACTTTACATGACCAATACCAGAAATACCTCAAGAAAGAGAACATATTCCAGAACCATCATAATTCCAACAATGCATTATACTCAGCAAAGCTAATGCTCCCCCTGAATCTGTGCATCCAAGCAACCTTTCCATATGACTAAGGCTCCCCCTTAGTTTGTGCATCCTGAACACTTTCACCAAAAACTCATCAAGGCATCTTTATCAAAACATTAGAAATAGAATTATGAGAACTGGAACACCACTAGAGATACCAAACAGTATCAGAGATACCAAACAGCACTGCAGCTGTGCTGAAGAAAGCTGACCCCAAACAGAAATTTTTCAGCAACCAGAATACCTTCATCAGCAAGTCATCAGCAACAATTTTTTCATGATCTGTCCTTATCTCTGAATTATAAGACTTTCATCAACGAATACTCTTCATCAAAAATCAAACAGGACTCATCCATAATCTTCAACATAAGAAACCAAGTATCATATCATCATTATTTAGAACTAAGAAACTAAGTTGATACAAAGTCAATAAGACAGTTATTAACAGTCAGACTGATGCTCCCCCTAAACCTCTGCTCCTGATCTTCAGATGTCATCCCAATTCTCTTATCCTTAATGCATACGCTACTGTGTCTGTTGTAACTCGTGTGTATACGCGACTTTTGTTCATATAACCCGCGTATGGAAAGTGAAGCATAGAAATTTTTCATCTTCCTTCATCTCCCCCTGAACTTGTACCTTCTGTACCTGTCTTTTCACATCAGATGCACTGTCAGAAATAAACATAACCAGAGTAATCAAATCAACCATGAGAGTCATCATACATTGCTCCCCCTGTGACGATACATTACTAAATCTCATAATGTATCCTACATCATTCCTCCAGTCAATAAGAGAAGTAAGCTTCAGAAGCGGATGACTGCAGTAGGGTCAGAATTCCCTACGTTTCTGACTGGTCCTCCTTCTTTTTCCAAATTTTCTTGAACTTCCTAACTGTGTGCTGAAAATTGTCCACATTCTCAGATCTGTTCGGCCTGCATTCTTTTTCTACATGTCCATACTTGTTACAAGAATAACATCTCATGTGTCCAGAGAAATAAGCATAAGAATTATAATGAGTATTTCTAATCTTCCTCCTTTTGCAATCAGCTGCTTTATGTCCATACTTGTTACATGAAAAACAATATCCCTTGAAGAAATCAGAGTACCTTTTTATGTAGGAACTGTTTGTTTGAGGCTGAAATGATATGCTCCTGCAATTTGCTGCAACATGCTCATAATTATGACATTTAAAGCATTCAACATTATTGACTGATTTCCTTTGAGATTTCATCATTGTTGGTTGACCTTTTGTCTCTTTCAACACTTCAGGTTTTGCATTGACATCCTCTGAGTTCTTAGCACTTCCTTGTGAGCTAGATTCTCCTTTAACAGTTTCATGAAAATCAAGACCAAGTTTGATAGCGGGAGACCTTTGATTACTCAGAATATTGTCCAAAATCTTAGTACTATCTTGAAACCTCAAAAGTTTAACCTTTTATTCTAATTTACCTTTGAGAATGTTTACCTCAACCTCCAAGGCTTGACATTGCTTCGTCATGCTTTCTTCTTTCCTTCTTCCATCTTCTACTTGATCTTTCAGATTTAGAATCTCTTCTTTCAACCAATTTTCGTTTTCTTCACATGTTTGTTGCAGCTCTTCATTCTTCTTATTTGAATTTTCTAGATCTTCTTTGAGAGAGATGATTTCTGCTTCAAGTCCTTCCTTTTCAAAAGATTGTAGAGGTTCCTCGTTCTTCTTACTTGATGCTTCAAGATCTGCTTGTAGAGAGATGTTTCCAGCTTCAAGACCTTCATTCTTCTTGCTTGATTTTTTGAGATCTGCATTTAGATCGTTGATTTCTGCTTCTAGAATTTTAATTCGATTGGATGCATAAGTATGAAACCTTTGATACTTGTCCACCTGTCCTTTCATCATTTCTATTTGATCTTTCATTTGAGAGATTGTCTCTTTGTAGATAGATTCTTGCTTATTAGATGAACTTTGTAGTTCTTCAACTTTAATCTTGAGATCTTCTTCTAGATCCATAACTTTACTTTCACTATCTACACCATTGCTTGCACAAAAAAGATTACAAGGACCCCAATCACTACCTGATTCATCTTCTTCAATTTCTGCTATACATGTTTTCTGTGATATCTCCTTGCTTCAAGTAGCTTCTTCTTTTGCTTCTTTGCCATGAGCACTTGTAGAGCTTGGTCATAATCTTCTTCATCTTCACTGGACACTTCATCATCATCTTCATTTGCATAATAACTCTTCCTCTTTTCAAATTGTTTCCCTTTACCATGTTTTTCTCTATAAGGACATTTAGCAGCATAGTGACCAACTTTTCCACACTCAAAACATTTGAAGGGAAGCTTACCTTTGAATCTTCCAGTACCTAGTTGGAGTTTTCTCACGAAATTTGTTTCTTCTTCTTCGGATATATAGCTGGATTCTTTGACAACTTCCTTTTCTTTTCCTTTTGTAGACGCCTTAAAAGCAGCTTCTTTGATTTGAGAAGGACCTCCTTGCCTCATTTCAAAAGCAGTCAGAATACCATGTAATTGAACAATAGTAAGAGTTTACAGATCTTGCCTTTCTTCAATAGCTGAAACTTTAGAGTCAAATTTTGAAGTCAAGGATCTTAAGACTTTTTCCACCATAGTAGTGTCGGTTATGGTTTCACCCAAATTTCTCATCTGATTTACAATATCATCTAGACGAAGAAAGAAACTGGCAATACTTTCATCACTATGCATCCTTAAATCTTCATATTCAATTATGAGAGTTTGGAGTTTTGCACTTTTTACCTTTGTATCTCCTTCATAGCTCAGAATTATTTTGTCCCATATTTCTTTTGCTGAATTTAGCTGCATCACTTTAGAGAATTCTGATTCAGACATGCTTCCTAATAGGACATTAAATGCTTTGGCATTGATTTCATATTTCTTCCTTTCTGCTGCATCAGTAGGAATACTAGCCGGATACTGATAACCTTCTTCTACGATTGCCCATACATCTGCACCAAGACTTTGCAGATATGCTTTTGTTCGTACCTTTCCAGAATATCAGATTTATTCCATTGAATAGAGGTGGCTTTATAGACATTACTCCTTCTTGACTTCCCATTGCGACGGATCTCCTTCAAGCGATCAAGCTTCTGCAGAAGGACCTGCTCTGATACCAATTGTTGGGAAAAATACTGAGAGGGGGGGGGGGTGAATCAGTATTTAGGGCAAACTAAAACTTTTTACTTTTCCATGCTCTAAAACCCATACACTACTTTGCTGAAGCCAACTAGCGTATACACGCGGATATCCTTCATAAAACTCGTGTATACACAGAGATCTAATTATGCCATTAATTCTTCACTTATATCATTCCATCATTCATTCATTAGATGTTCAATAAATAGTAAACATGTGCAGTAAGAACAGAATAAATCATCACCCATAAGCATCACACATGAACACCAGGATTTTAGGTGGAAACCCAAGTCGGGAGAAAACCACCGCTGCAGTTGCTCAGCCTTCAATATTTTATTATAGAGAAAACATCTTACAACATATGTCCTGGTGCAGACTCCTACCAGCATGCAGGCACCCACCTGCGCTCGTTTACCAGCCTCTCCTGGAAGGGAGCTCCAACCCCCTGACTCGTTTACCAGCCTCTCCTGGAAGGGAGCTACGACCCCCTGCTCTCATTTACCAGCCTCACCTGGAAGGGAGCCACAGCCCCCTAACTGAAGGCTACAACCCTCAACACCTCTATGGACCACGTTTCATCAATTTTCACACTGGATCCAAAGCTTCCTTTAGGACACCACTTGCAGGCCACGTTTCATCATATTTTCAGACTGGACCCACTCCACACATTTAAGCTCAATCATACAACCAAACTGATATAGACAACTCAGAACTGTAGAATACAGATAGCAGTAACACAGCAGAACAGATCAGACATTTCATACCCCATGCTTCAGCAAACCCTAGTTTGCATACGCGCTTTCCTTTCACTGATCCCGCGTATATACGCGCCTTCTACCATACAAACCCGCGTATAATTCTGTACATATTACAGAGCTAATTTTCACTGCGCATACACGCTTTTTCTTCAGCGAAGCCGCGTATATACGCGCTTCTTCTGCGGCAAACTAGCGTATGGTTCTTTAGACATTATAGAGCAGCATACTTCTTCAGATCAGATATTTAGTTCAGATTTAACCCTTTACTTCAGACAGATGTTCACCTCATCTCAGATCTAAACATTTCACAACCAGATCTAGAAGATACAAATACATTTTAGATCTAGAAACCTTTCTTCATCATTTTATTCATTGGCGCATCAAGCATTCAGATCTATCATTCAACTATAACCCTTTCCATTCAGATATACTTCAGAGAGAAGTATTCATTCAAGCTCAGACGTCTTGCACCCACACTCATGATTTGCACAATGAATTTCTTCTCTTTATATAGGTTTACCCTTTTTCAATACCATGAGCCAAAACCACATTACTTCCGATGGTATTCCTGGACGGGGTCATTTAGACGAATCATTACCCAATACAATGGGTCAATACCATGGTGGTTACGCCTGGTTTTGCACTTTATGAGTGCTTTTTCCCATATGCGACTTGGCACGTTATTTTCCGCGTGCATACGCGACTTCTCCTAGACAATTCCGCGTATGTCTTGAGACATACTCTTTTCATCATAGATCTAGCACATATTGAATTCCTTTCTTCATTGCCTTCTGTACTCTTTGTAGATACATCAGATTTAGTTCATCAGGCCATATTCTATCAAGCATGACTTCATCAAGTAGGTTGCCATCATCTTCATCAAGTGGGTTGCCATTCAAGGACAACACTCTATCAAGTGGGTTTTCATCAAGGACAACACTCAGCATCTTATTGCCAACAACCATCATATCACATCAGATTTACATCATTTACCAAGTCCATCAAGTCAAGAATAAATTCATCAGGTGGATTTCCATCAAGGAAAACACATGCCAACAATCTCATATCTTCATCTTCATTAAGTGGGTTGCCATCAAGGACAACACTCTGCATCATATTGCCAACAAGGGGTTCAACCCTGCTACTACTGCAATTGTATAAAAGACACAGTTTCTGAAGGGAACTGCATTGTAGATGTATATGAATGATTGGCCTTAACCCTTAAGTGATGATCTTCATAGGGCAGCCAAACCTTGACAATATATTATTTTCCAAAAATGAAATGATAATTGAAGCATTTTCTTATCTAGTTGGGATTACTTCAATCCACTTGGTGAAATAATCAGTTGTTGTCAAAATCCAGCAATGCTGACCTGAATATGATGGATGAATCTCACCAATAAAATATACCCCCCCTTTGTTTCAATTGCGCCTCAACATAGATAGGCATCAAGGGTAAAAGAACAAGCTTCTTCTTACCATCAAAAATCTGGCATTCATGGTAGGAAACAATCTTTTTGTAGACGTCTTTGAACATAGTAGTCCAGTAGTACCCTTCTCTAAGAATATTATTTGTTGTAGCCTTCCAAAAATGATGACCTCCAAAATCTCTTTTGTGAAACTCCGCAATCACTTTTTTATCCTCCTCTTCTAGCAAACTATTCAAAAGAATACCAACAGTATCTTTTCAATACAGAATTTTATCAATGATGCACTACCTCAAGGATTTTAACTTCAAAAACCTTGCCTTGGACTTTCTCAACTCAGCATGTTATCTTTGATGATGTAAGACAAAAATAATGTCTTTGTACCAGTCTGAAAGGATGTACATCTCTTCAATGGGAATCGGCTCTTCATCGTCATCTGATAATTCTGAAATTTCTACAATGAAATTCATATCAATGTAGTCAAAATTTGACTGTGCCATCATCTTTGCTAGGCCTTGACCTTTTACCAATTTTGTGGGTCTGATCTCTATATCATATTCCAGCAAGTTATCTATCCACTTCCCTCTCTTACCATCAGGATCAACTTGAGTTATGATGTCCTTCACAACAACATTAGGAACAAAAGCTATGACAAGAGAATGCAGAATGTAAATTCTAAAATATTTGATGGCCTTAATCAAGGCATAAGCCTTCTTCTCTAAGATTTTGTACTTCAACTATGAATTAGCTAATATCCTGCTAAAAAATGAAATGGTTTGCTTAGTACCTTGTTGTCCTTTCTGCAGCAAAACTCCATCAATTGAATTTTCTGATGCAAATGTAAAAACCAGAAATTACTTTGTAAAATCCAGGCTGATAAAAACTGGTTCTTGAGTGAGTGCCTTATTGATCTCCTGAAATGAGTGCTTTTCTTCTACTTTCCACTTGATTTTAGCTCCTTTATTCAGCATCTTATTATGTCTTTTACAATCTCAGAAAAATTAGGAATAAACCTCCTCACAAAATTTACCCTTCTAAGGAAAGACTGAATTTCATTTCTACTTCTAGGAAGATCCACTTTTTGAATTTCATTGACCCTGCTTGGATCAATATTAATTCCATCTTTAGAAATAAGATGCCCAAGTAACTTACCTGAATTCAGAGAAAAAATTATTTTAGTGGGATTGAGAGAAATTCAAACCTTCTACAATTCAGCAGAATATTTTCTAGGTGCTTCAAGTGATCTTCTTCTCTCCTTAAAAAAATGTTATGTCATATAGATAGACAACCACCATCTTGTCCTTCTCCTCAGCAAGAGAAATTCTCATTGCTCTTTGAAAAGTCATTCCTGCATTCATCATACCAAAGGGAATTTTGGCATACATGAATGTGCCCCATGGTGTGGTAAAGGTTGTTTTTTCTTGATCTTCTAGATGTACAAGTATCTGATTGTACCTTGAAAAACCATCAAGCATAGACATCCTTTCAAGACAAAAAATGTTCTGAAAAATTTGGTCCATCTTTGGGAGAGGGTAGTTATCCTTCAGAGAGGCCTTGTTTAAGTTTCTAAAGTCAATGCAAATTCTGATTTCTCCACTCTTATTTCTTACTAGAACCAAGTTTGCAAACCACTTTGAGAATATGACTGGAACAATGATTTTGACATCAGAGAGTTTCTTTATTTCTTTCTTAATCTGAGGCATAAGAAGTGGATTAATCCTCTTCAGCTTCCGTTTGAAAGGAGTTTCATTTTCTTTAATAGGAATGGTATGTTGAATTATAGTAGGGTCATACTTCTTCAAATCATCATAACTCCATGCAAAGACATCTATAAAACTTTTCATCATCTCAATATACTTCTGTTTCATGTCAAATAAAAGAAACTTTGAAGGCTTAATCATTTTTGGTATTGTTACCATACCAAGGTTACAACTCTATACTTCCTCATCATCATCTTGTATCCTAGGAGACTTGAACACATCATTATTATCAAAACATTTCTCAAAGGATATGAGAACTTTGGGTATAGAGTTATTCTTCAGCTGTAACCCTTATACTTAGTGAGGGTGTTGGGTATGTGTTATATTATTTCCACAACTAATCATGTGTAGGGGCGTAAGAAGGGGGGTGATAGCCCCCCCTTTGTGCTGGGCACAAGGGGTCTGGGGCAGTGCCCTGATGAAATTTTTTTGGTCCTTAATTTCCGGTGGGCGGTTTGCGCCCATGGTTTTGTGCATGGTTTTGCACATGGTTTTGGGGTACAATGGTTTTTGGCCCCTGGTATTTTTTGTAGATCTGGTCAAGGGAACTATGGTTATTTTTTAATCCAGGGTTAATGGATTAGGGTTCATGTATGCTTCGACATGTATATATATGTGTTGTAACACTAAAAGGAACATAATGAAAAATCAAGTTGTTCATCCCGATTTGGGATCTGGGGGAAAATCTCTGTGTTTATTTTTTTTAGGTTTTATGCTCTCACTATTGTTTATTTTCTATTATAAGATTCGTGTGTAGATAATTTATGTTCAGGGATAAAACCTACAGAGGGTTTGCACGGGATTGGTTCTATTTCCCGATTTCTTCACAAAGCTATCTTCAAATTCATTCCAATTATCTAGGCTTCCTACAGCAAGGGCTTTGAACCACTTCCTGACCTCACCAGTAAAGCTCTGAGCAAACAATATCATATTGACACTGTTATGGTCAACCTCCTCCCTGTCTTTGAAGTCATTAAACTGGTCTACATCCTCTTCAATTATAATCTCTTCATCTTTTCCCCAAGTTTTGATTATAGCCGAATATTTTCTAGGAAGGGCATTTAGGACAATTGGAAGAACAAGAGTGGAATACCTAGTAGGTGTAGTATTAGGTGGAGGTGGCACATTTCCTGCCACGATGACTGGAACTGTGGTAGTTTTAGGGACAACAGTAGTAGAGGAAGAGGAATTGTTAGGAGGAGGGTTGGTTGGTCTTTGTTGTCCAGTCACAATTGGACTCCAATTTGGTAGAGGGACACCATTTTTACTTCTTAACAAAATTTTAAATGCGTCTAGTTCCTTCAACCTATCCCAATATTCTCTCTGTAACAACAACTCTAAAGTGACTACTTCCCAAATATTTTCTTTATATTTTTGTGTCACTAAGGTTGAGGTATCAATACCTCTTCTATGTAGGTCTAAGAAAATTTCAGTCAATTCTTTTTCACTTTCAGACCTAAACAAGGCTTCCTTAATTTTATCATCAAACTTTTTATCTTCGAGACTTCTTAAAAATTCAGAGGACAAGGATTTTGTATGTAATGGAGTACCTGATATTGCAGAAATACCTTGAAGGCCTATGGATATGGTGTTTGGATTTTCCACAATTGTAGGTGGATTTGGGTCAGGATTACTCATCATATATCTCCTTTTCAAGGCCACCTTTGATCATATGAATTTTGAATGGAGTCTGTTTTTTCAATGATTTTCTCCTTTCCTTTCTTTTTCTTGATGACTGGATCTTCTTTTGCAGTAGATGATAGGTCAATGATACTTGGTAGTGGTTGGACAATGTCAGTGACCCTCTGAACTTCTTTACTTCTTTCAAAGAGTTTTCTAGAATGTCTTGTCATGGGTTTCCTAGCCTGAAACATGAAACCTGCATCCTCACCTTAAAACTCTAACTTCTTTGTTGATTTGGCTTTCTTGAGCTTCTTTCCTCCCTCCTCTATATCCTCAGCTTGGACTATGGGAGTATTTTCAATATCAATAGCATGCAAAATTTCTTCTAAATTTATCTTAGATACTATTTGGATTCTAGTAATCCTTTTGCTTCCATGTTTGCTCACATTTTTCTCTTGTTTTGAAGGTTTTCTCACATTAGGCTCTTGTTTTGCAGGTCTAATAGCAAGTGTATTAACTTCCCACAACTGCTCTATTTCCATGATTATTGATTCAATTTTCTCTTCTCCTAAAGGTTCACTTTGTTCTGCCACTGAAGGTGGTGTATACCTTTAGGTTTAGGAGTTCTTTTAGGGGTAATGGCATCCAGTTCAAAACCACTGAGAAATAGAAAAGAAGACCAGTCTTTGCCTAGTCTTTTTAACTCCTCTAAAACCAGCAACTTTATTAAACCATGATGAAAGAGTGAGATTTCACTTCCTTCAGATTTATCTTGAACTTTATCTTCCATTTTTGCTAAGCTTATATATAAGTAAAAAGGTATATCAATAGATTTCTTACCAAAAAAATGTAGCAGAAGCATGAAGTGGTAAGAATACACCTTATGATACCTCCCTTCACAAGTGAAGTATTTTTGAATGATAAGAAGTAGATTTGAGAAATTGTCTTTCATGTAGCTCCATGGTATGGCATTTGTAAGATCGACCTCACTATGTTCTAGCTTGATAAATTCCTTACAGTCCTTGATATTGAATTTTATACATTTGAACCATTTTTATTCCCCTCTTTGAATTCCTATTGCTGCTGCAATAGTCTCTGGAATTATAGTGAGGTTGAGCATTCCGACTTTTGTAGTTGTCCTATTGAAATTTAGGGCAAACTCTTTAGAAACATATACATGGAATCCTTGCAATATTTGGCAAAACTACGAACACTCTATTCTTTTGAAAAATTCTAAAGCTGTTGGGTATTCATTTATCAAGTTCATGTCTAATGGCTCATATCTGATACAGTGGCCACATTTTTTGGTCTTCCTCTTTGCAGCCATGGTACTTTTATGTACTTCTCAACCTCGCTTGATCAATGATACCTACAAACCTTTGAAAATTCCAGCCACAGCTTGGGCTTAGTGAAATAGCTTTCCAGAGCTCAATAACATGCAAAGAGGGAGCAGAGAATGAAAATGATTCAATTGGGAAATATTTTCAAGTTCAATGACAACTCATGGAATAAGTATGACTCATACATATTTAAAATGGTGATAATGACTTCAACCATGACCATTGTACCTTGATTTAACACCGACTGACCTGAATGGAATCTATCCTAACCCTTTCAATCATTGAATGACACCTAGAAATTATTTTGAAAAGACAGATAGGAATACCTCCTTTCGTAGCGTACTTAGTGTATTTCTAGGAATTTTTTGCTACGAATGTAGGGATTCTTGGCTAAAATGACATTTTTGGAGTTGTAGGCTTGGGAAATGAAATATGTTAGGAAATAATGATTGATGTGACATGAAAATACTTGAATGGGGGTGGTTTGGACCTTGGGATAGGCTAATAAGAAAATTTTAAAATTGTCCTTAACCAAGTAGTGAAAAATGAATTCTGTTAGCCACCTATAAAATTTGTCATATCAAATGGTGGCTAAATCACTTTTAGCCTTTACGAAACAATTCATGTTCATATTGTTAGTTCTTAAAGTCTTATGAAGATATTTACCCTTTGAGTTAATCTTCACTGTTATTTCCCTCTTTATCCTAAAGAACCTGCTATTTGCCAAAAGAAAGCCTGCTTAAAACTCCATCTTTCATCATTTTCACTACTCCTTTTCTCATAAATAAACCGCATTTTCATCCTTGTTTCCTCCATGAAATCCCTCCAGAAACCTTCATCTAACCTTCAAAATCATAAAAAACCCTCCTTTAAACCTTATATTTCCCTTTTATTTGGTTTAAAAATGCCTCCTTTTACCTACTGAAACCCCCATTTTGCCTTTAAAACCCCTGATTTTGGCCTAAAAACACCCTTTATACATTATATAGGTCATAAGCCCCCCAGGGCTTATTTCCTTTAAATATCTTTCCTCATGTGACTTAAGGCCCCACAATTGGGCGCTAAAAGGTCTCAAAAAACCCTTTCCCCCTTCATTTTTTATTTACCTCGCCGATATGGTTTGCAATAGATCTGTACCATTGATCTCTGCAAATCAACAGCCAATTGTGCCTTACCTTTCTGCCCCTCCATCATGCCTTCCATTTTCCCTTTTTCAAAACTCCGCCCCTTGATCAAATCCTGATCGTCCATCAGAAAAATCTGACGATCAGGATTAAGCCCGACAATCTCTTGTCCCTTTTCTATTTTTCACATTACCCGCCCATTCCTTTAATCTCAACCGTCCAGTCATCAAATATGACAATCAGGATTTAACCCAATTTCTACCTTACTATATGCCTTGCCTTTCCTTCTATTCCTCCCCCCACTCCATCTTTTAATCTTGACCATTTGTTGCAGAAGATCCAACGATCGGGATTAAACCAGATCTCACCCATTTGACTTGCTCCATGACAAATAAGGACACGCCACTATGGACCCCACTACTCCCCTCATCCACGCAACTTTCTCCATCGCATCCTTTCCGCACCGTTCGATCCACCTTCGATGTTCCGACGATGGACTCAGTATTTTGCAAAATTTTTGTGACAAAACATTAACACCAAAAAATTTTCCAAAACCGGCAGTATTCAAAATGACACATATCAGATGATGTACTGTATCACGTTTTTATTTCGAAAAACCACCCAACCCCCTTAGCGCCACGTGAAAACCATTAATGGTTTTCTGCCTTACCACTTTTCTCCACAGCATTGACTTTTTCAGTTTTAAATATGGGTTGTTGATTGTTAAGATCAGATGGCTCATATTATAAACACAACCTATTTGTTTGCCCCTCACCTTTGCTCCAAAAAAATTTCACTGATTGATCCCAACCATTGGATATTCTAATCCAATGGTTGTCATTTTATTTCACCTCCATTCGCTTGCCCTCTATCTATACTCATAAATGCTCCATTGTGAGTTCTTCGCCGTTGATCTTCGAAGATCGAATGGCCCTAACTTAATCTTACCACCATTTTCTTTTCACCCAACCTTCTCCCAAGTGACTTGATCGAGCAATATCGACCTTTGATTAATGTAAATCAACGGCTCTGATTCTTCCTCGCCCCCAAACCACCCAAAGCAGTTTTAACCTTTTTCCTGCAGGATTTTAATAATTTTGTTTTTTTTTTTGCAGGTTATATGTGTTTTTTCCCATAGTTTTAAAATAATGCTAAATCCAGGGATGATGATCCACAGGCCACTATCCAAGAAGAAATGGAATCTACAGGGTTCAAACTATGATTCTACCCATTTCTCATGAGCATTGGTGATATCTTGTAAAGCTTCTGCACACCTGCAAAACAACAAAAACACAGTAAAACATCAAATAAAAAAAGAGTATCAATGTCAAAGGATAAGATCAGAGCAGAAGTGAAGAATTAAAGATTTTGATGAGATTTTAAAGGTATTAAGGCATAAATTCAAGAATCAAAAGCCTAATCCACAGTCAGCAAGGAATAAAAGACCAGAAAATAAGATCAAGGCCTAATAAGGCCTAAAACATAGACCAAAGTACATTAAAAGTGTTTTAAGGAAAAGCAAAGGGATATATCAGTCCGAAAGACCCCCACTGCCACATTAGAGGCCAATTATCCTCTTTAGCTACCAAAGAGCCACCTGCAGCCTCAATAAATCAAACAAAGGCATAGTTATTGTCCAGTCAGTGATATTTTTGCCTAAAAATAGCCATAGTTATTTCCAGCCTGCCTAAAGAGCTTTTAAAGTTAAAAAAAACTGCCAAGAAGCTTAATACTTAATGCAAGCAAATTAATAAATGGAAAAAGATCAGAGATGTTCTCTATTGAACCTCTCAAAGGCAGAGAAGCATTAAAAGTTGTATTCATTGAACTAGAGATCTTATTTTTTATTCCACCTCCTCTTTTCTTCTATAAATACTGCTAAAGAAGATGAGAGATTGTTGGTTGGTTATTGGATTTCTGATGTAATAGTTGTAGTATTAAATCATTATTGAATGTAAATAAATTCTGAAGTTCTAAAGCTCTGTTAAGTTATTGAAGAAGTTAGGCTGAGAAGAGAAGTTGTTGCTGTGATGAAACATTGGACATGTAGTTTGTAACTGGATTGACATCAATATACAAGCTAATTTTTGGGATCCTGGTCTATATCATTGGTGAAGTACCTCTTACGATTATCGTTTTCCTTTCATGTATGCCATTTTGTTCACTTTTCTCTAATAAATAACAACAAATATAGAGCTAGGATTTACTATTAAAAGTACCCTACTTTCACTGATAATCTTTATATTTATGTTTTCCTCCAATTGTGTATTTAAGAATGACTTTAGTTAAATGTAAACATTATCAAGGAATGTTGGTTTGTCCATGTCTTGATGTGAAAAACTTGAAAGGAAGTTCTTGAATGATATTTTCATTACATGCTAAGTAGAGTTAAACTAGAAAAGTTTATGGTTTTCCTTGTCTTCTAGTTGTTTATCCAAAGGTTGTTTTGAAGGTTTCCCTAAGATTATGTTGAAAGCAAGTCTAGATTTTAATGATATCTGACCTGATCTTAAGCTGCACTTTGTTTTCTTATCTGTTTTCATCCTTTCTAAAAGTAGTCTAGTGAGATTACTGGATTTTTTGTCTGATAAGTTAGCTTTAATACAAGCTTTTCCAAAGAATTTTAAAGTTGGCCCTGTCTTTGGTTGGTTTCAAACAGTTTCTTAAAAAGGATTTTCTTGTATGGAAAGTTGATAAATCCTTGTTTAAATTATTGACTTTTTCCACCTTCTCAACACTTTTAATGTTCCATTCTATCATTTAGTCTAAAGGATATTTTGATATAGATGACTTGCCCCTTGGATCACTCTTGAAATTATTGCACAATTATACCCTTTTGTGACTCCATTGCCCAATGGTTTAAAGCTATTTTCACACTAATCCTATCTGCTGAACACTTCTCAATATACTTACATCTTCACCTCTTTTGAACTCTTTCATTTTTTGATATTCCATCCAATTAAAGATCATACTTGACCAACCAAACAAACAAAAAACCTTGTTCTTCATAACTAGCCTAATATCATACTAATGCCTTAAAAGATAAATCAATATTTGCACTTATAGAGAGATCCCTCTCTGGATTCAGGAGGGCTAGATCCTAGAACCCCAAAGTGGTTAAATGGTGTAGTCTCTACAACATTTAGTCTTTCCACTCTGCTAAATTACAGAGAACTAACATCTTCTGGCGACCATACTGGGGAGTTTCTAAAGTAATAGATAACTTCACAACTTAGAGATAACCCATTTTTAACAATGAACCAAGTGTCTGCCTAGAGTGGTTTTGATTGTTGATGGTGAAAAACTTTCAAGCCCTGAAATCAAGTAAAAATCCTTCACCTGGTGACTCCACTAAACATCAGTAGGCCAAACACTCATCATTAAGTGCAGTATAAGTAGCTCTCTTGAAGCACTACCAAAGAAAGTGATAATTATGATAGGACTTATTTGAATCAGTGACAAACTAATTAACTCTTAGGATTCTCATAGAGCCTTATCAAACCTTGAAGGAGTCAGCTAGCTAAACCATAAGAGTAAAATCTATTTGTCTCATCACACTAGCTAAGTGTTGAAACAGATTTAGGACACTCTCATAAACTATAGTACTCAAAAACTCATAAAATCCAAAAATATTTCATATTAGCTTCATAAAAAACATGGTGGTGGAACCATAAAACATTTTACCTTTACAAAAAGCTAAAAATTTTCCACCTGGTGACTCCACAATCCTAAGTAAGACCTAAATACTCCATTGGGAAACCCTTTACCATAATATCATTCAAACTTAGTTAAAGAAGACTTTGAGGATTGAAGTTTTCTTGTTAAAATATTAGTTAGCCTCCTGAAGATTGTCATATTTGGTTAAAATTTTCTTGTTATTTGGGTCTAAGAGACAACACTATGGCTTTTAGAAGAGTTCATACTAGAGCCTATCCTAACCCAAATCCTCTTGAGATATTTGAAAACCCTGAAAGAATACTTAGGAAGTCTCCTAAGGCTAAAACTTCAACTATTATCAGACCACTCCATAGAGCTAATTCTGTTCCTGAAAACCTTATAGCTCTACAAGATTCATAAGTCAACTTAAGAAACCCATTTAGAACTAGATCACTTGATGATATAGATCAGATAGACCTTGAGCCTTCACTATCATCCCAAGATAGAAGTGAACATTTTGGTAGCAGGGAAACTACTCCACCTGATTTACATTTCCTTCATAATTTTGGTTTCTCTCATCCTAAATCTACTCAACAGTCTCTTGCTGGTCCATCCACTTCTGTTACCGATACACCCACTGTTCAAACCACACCATTTCACCAACCACCTCCCTTATTTCATCCTCCACCTTTAAACCCCCCATTTTTCCCACAACCTCCTATCATGGCAACATGGTATGCCCCTCTAGTCCTTCCTTTACCTCTAGTCAATCTACCACAGGACTATCAATCCAAGATACCATTGTATGATTCCAGTGGTGCTACTGCTGCTTTAAAACATGTGGACAAGATTAATGACTATTTTGACAGAAACGAGATTGATGATGAAACTGTCAAACTTATATTGTTTGCTCAAAGTTTAGGGGGAGAAGAAAGAAAATGGTTCAAAGGCTTAACCCCTAATAGTATAAATGACCTTCAAGCCCTTCATCATTTATTCCTAAACAAGTGGGAAGTCAAGAAAAAACCTCTCCAAATACTTTCAGACTATAACAATTTCAAAAGAAAACTTGGAGAAAGTGTTCAAGCTTATTGCACTAGGTTTAATAGTGTTTATAATGCCTTACCCCCAGAATTGAAACCTCCACAAGGCTCAGCCTTGAACAAGTTTCCTGAAGGTTTTGATCCTGAAATGACCTATCAGCTGAGAGAGAGATATCCTTTGACTTTAGAAGATATGCAGAAATGATCCTTAGCTGTGGAAGTAAATCTGATGGAGAAAAGAGCAAGGATGAGGAATGAGAAGAAAGTATCATTTAGGGAGGAATTTTCACCTTCCACATCTAGCTCAAAGATGGAAATAGTGATGGAGGAAATGATGAAAAAGATGAGCATTCTTGAGAGAGCACAAGCTAGTCAAAACCAATCAGCTCCCCAAAATAGAAATCAAAATCAAAATCAAAATTTTAGGAGAAATCAACCTCAAAACAGACAGAGAGAGGATGATCAATAGATCAGACCTACTTTCCAAGAAAGCTATGTGAGTTGGGTTGAAGAAACAATTGAAAAAACAGAGGAAGATGACATAAACATCTTGGGAGTAGACAATGATAATTTTGATGTTCATTACAATAGGAAACAAGGTCTATACACACCCTATGATGATAAAAGAGCAGAAGATGAAAGTTATTATCAAGAGCTGGAAAATGTCATCATAGAAACTCGAAAAGAGTATGACCTTAGGAGTAAAAAGAATTAGGAAACTCCCAAATCTAAGACCTCTAAAAATTCTACAAAAAACATCCATGTGAACAAAACTAAAGTTACAAAAAAAAAAAGATAAAACAGTGGCTATAAATTCTGAGAAAAACAAATAGAAAGGCACTCAAATGAATGAAAAAAAGAGTGCAGACCTTAGCGGCGCTAGCACCTCAACTAGTTCTCCTATTAAAATAATTTTGACCAATGTAAATAGAGGAAATCGGCAAGTTGATTTTGTTGATAGAGTGGTGATTAATGAGGCTGAAACAAACATTGTAAAAAGTCAGTTGCCTTTTAGTTTGGAACAAGAAATTGCCAAGATTAAAATCTCTGTTCCTCTCACTGAATTAGTTACCCAAGATGGATATAGATCATAAATTTTGAAAGCTTTCAACATAGAAGAAAATAATGACATTGTCAATCATAATGATGACCAACTAGAGCTCTTATTTGGTCCTAAGATTGAGGGAAGATACCAAGAAGGACCAGTTCCTCCTTTTTAAATTAGTTTGAAAATTCATGACAAAATTTTACACAATGCCATGCATGACTCAGGGGCCTCTCATAACTTAATGCATAAAGTAGTAATGGAGAGCATAGGGCTTGAAATTATCAGACCATACAAAGATCTATGCTCCTTTGACTCTAGTAGAGTGAAATGTTTAAGTCTGATCAAAGACCTTTGTGTGAACTTAGCACAAATTCCAGCCAAGTGTTTAGTGATGGATATTGTAGTGGCTGATGTACCCCCCAAGTATGGTATGATGTTATCAAGATCTTGGGGAGTTAAGTTACAAGGAAAAATGCATATGGATATGAAATATGCTACCATACCTATTTTCAATCAGACTAGAAGACTTTATAGGGAATATCATATGTAATACATGGTCAGTAGCCAAGAGAGACCAGAAAACTCTCCTATTTATTTTGTGCATACAAGCCTTGACTCATTTATTATTTTCAATCATGAAACATTTAATGAACAAGAAACCTTAACTGATTTAGTAGCCATGCCACATAATGACATAGTGGCAGACACAGAAAAGGAGGAAGACAAGACAAAAGTATCAAAATAGTTTATCAAATCAGAAAATCACAGCAAACAAATCACAGGTCTAGAGCTAAAAAATAGTCATCCATTGTTTGTCAACTTTGAGAGTCAAGAGAATAATCCTCAACATATTGAAGAACATGAGGAACTAGAACAATTTCAACATTCTGCTGAGAAATCTAAAATCACTATAGATAAAGAGGATAGTAGCCAAGCTAGTAAATCTGAAACTAGTCCTCTTTGGAGTATGAATTTTGGTGGGTCTTGCACTAAGAACAATGCCGGAGCAGGCATATGGATACACAACACAGAGAATAATCATGTTGAAGGACATTCTTATAGGTTAAATTTTCAATGTTCAAATAACATAGCTGAGTATGAAGCCCTCCTTTTAGGCCTACACTTATTGAAAAAAATAGGGGCCAAAAGGATAAAAGTTCATGGGGATTTGGAGTTGATTATTAGGTAAGTGAATGGGGAATATACTGCCAAACATCCCAGAATTAGAGCCTGTATAAATGATGTCATCGAATTATTAAAAAAATTTGATGAATCCCAACTTATTTTTGTCCCAAGAAACGAAAATTTCCTTACCAATGGTTTAGCCTTTGCTGCTAGAACTTGTCTAGCACCTTATGTAACCAAACAATGCACAACCCAAATCAAATTTAGACCAGCTGTCCCAGAAAATGAAAAATACTGGTAGGTATTTGATGGAGATAAACAAATAGAAGACTTCCTACAGTCCAGAAATGAATTTGAGCTTCCAAGTTCAGATTCAGAGTATGAAATAGACTGTCCCGTTGAAGAAAATCTACTTGTTGAAGAAGTAAAGTCTCTAGAGATTGCTGATATAAATATTTTGTCTAATAAACTTGAACATACCATAGAAATTACTTCAGATTTATAAAAAGAAGAGTTAGAAACGCTGCAATATAATTCTCAAAGCTTGCCAAAAGGACTGGTCCCATTAGAAGAGTTGTTTGATTTCAATGATGTGGCCAAAAAACCAAAACTGGAGCCTATTGAAACTGAAGTAGAAGAATATAACATAGGAAGTGAACAAAGGCCAAAAGATGATCAAACTATCTAAAACTTTGCCAGCTCACATCAAGTTGAAATACATTGAGATGTTTAAGGAATTTTCTGATATATTTGCATGGAGTTATGAGGATCTAAAATCATATGACACAGAGATAATTCAACATAAGATACCCCTCAAAGAAAATCAGAAGCCCTTTAGACAAAAATTGCGCAGAATAAACCCTGTCCAATTACCCTTGGTTGAGAAAGAAATCAAGAAAATGTATGAAGCTGGAATTATAGTCCCTTTTAGATATTCAGATTGGGTATCTAATCTTGTGTCAGTTAGGAAAAAAACAAGAGAAATAAGGCTTTGTATTGATTTTAGGAACTTGAACAAAGCCTCATTAAAAGACAACTACCCTTTACCCAAGATGGATCACATTTTACAAAAGGTAGTTGGTTCTAAAATAATTTCTTTGCTAGATGGCTTCTCAAGTTACAATCAAATTCTAGTATACCCTGATGATCAAATCAAAACAACCTTTACTACACCTTGGGGTGCTTTCATGTATGTGAAAATTCCCTTTGGTTTAATGAATGCTGGTGCTACATTTCAGAGAGCCATGGACATTGCATTCTCACAAGAATTAGCAAACTTCATCATTATTTACCTTGATGATATCACTGTTTTTTCCAAAATAGATGAAGAACACCTAGAAAAATTGAGAAAAGTCTTTGAGAAATGCAGAAAGTATGGGTTATCTCTATATCCAAAGAAAACAATGTTTGGTCTCCAAGAAGGAAAACTTCTTGGACACATCATATCAGAAGAATGAATAAAGATAAACCCAAAGAGGATTGATGGTATATTGTAAATTAACCATCCTAGAAACATCAAGGAACTTCAATCTTTCATTGCGAAGATTAATTTCTTGAGAAGGTTCATACCCAACTTAGCTGAACTCCTTAGAAACATGACCAATATGCTTAAAAGAGAAGGAGGAGTTAAATGGACCTTGGAAGCAAAGAAATAATTTGAACTAGTAAAACAAGCATTAACAAAGACACCAGTTCTCATTAGTCCTGATTTTACAAAAGATTTCTTCATTTTTTCTTTTGCATCAGAACACACAGTGGCTGTTGTCCTATTTCAAAAGAACTTGAAAGGACAAGAGCAACCAATTGCATTCTTTAGTAAGGCATTAAGAGATGCACCTTTGAAGTACTGTATCATGGAAAAACAAGCCTTTGCCTTAGTCAAAGCCTTAAAAGACTTCAGAGTTTAAATTTTACATTCCCATATAATTTCATTTGTGCCAAATTTAGTTGTGAAAGATATTTCAACTCAGGACCCAGATGGAAAAAGAGGAAAGTGGATAGCTGTGATACTTGAATATGATTTAGAAATCAAGCCCAATAAACTCATAAAGGGCCAAGGACTAGCAAGATTAATGGTTGAGTCTAATTCTGAAGCTCTTGATATAAACATGATAAATGCATTAGATGAACAGGGGAAGTTGCCAACTCCCATTGTTGAAGATCATTTTTTAAATTCATCTTGGTATGTTGATATTTTGTATGTTTTTCTCAATTTGAATACACCTCATGGTTTGTCTAAAACAAAGGAAATATTTTTAAAGTTGAAGGCTGTTAATTACTGTATTATGGATAAATGTCTATATTGGAAAAATGCTATTTGATTATTGCTTAAATGTTTGCCTGAGAATGACACAGTTCCATGAAGGAGAATGTGGAGGCCACCTCTATTGGAAGACAATTGCTAATAAAATCCTTAGAGATGGTTACTATTGGCCCACCCTCTTTCAAGATGTCCACAAAATGATTATTTCCTGTCACAAATGCCAACTCTTTGAAGGCAAAAGAAAATTTCTTCCCTTACCCTTGCATCCAATCACTGTTGAAACTCCTTTTCAACAGTGGAGTCTCGACTTCACTGGGGAAATCCATCCAACCTGATCTGCCCAACATAGATGGATCCTCACTGCAACATACTACTTTACCAAATGGATAGAAGCCATCCCTTCTAGGGAAGCCACTAACTCTATCATCATAAAATTCCTTGAAAATCATATCTTGTATAGATTTGGCTGTCCTAGAAAGATTATCACTAACAATGCTGCTGCATTTGGATCCAAAAATATGGTTTAATTCTGTCACAAATATCAGATTACATTGGGCCATTCTACTACTTATTACCCTCAAGGTAATGGGTTGGTAGAATCCTCAAACAAAATTTTGGGGAATATAATCAAAAATTTGTTGGAAGACAATAGGAAATCATGGCACACAAAGCTAGTACATGCACTATGGGCAAACATATTAACACTTAAGAAATCAATTGGAATGTCTCCCTACTAGCTAGTTTATGGAGC
Source organism: Pinus albicaulis (assembly GCA_034641835.2). Lineage (NCBI taxonomy): Eukaryota > Viridiplantae > Streptophyta > Pinopsida > Pinales > Pinaceae > Pinus > Pinus albicaulis. The sequence goes on along the minus strand of CM076570.1, from coordinate 740,191,857 downwards.
AGATGCAATTTTTCCAACTAGTATAGGGTGCCAGTCATGAAGTTGATCCAAGAAGTACAGTCTGAGGATAATTATATGACAAGAAGAATCAATCAAAATATACATCTTCAACAAACCAGAGAGGAAGTCTACAACAGAGCATTACACAAGCAAGAAAACATCAAGAAGTTGTTTGATAAAAGAACCAAGGCTAGTGATTTCAGCATTGGTGACAAAGTTTTAAAGTGGGATTCCAGAAGAAAAGATAAGGGAAAACATAGAAAATTTGATAACTTATGGTTTGGCACTTATCTCATTCATTCTACTGCTGGAAAAAATGCTTATTTCTTGCAAGAATTGAATGGAGCTGAACTTTTTGGGGGTCCTGTCAATGGCAGGATTCTCAAACATTATTTTTCTTGACTACACTAGTTTGAAAGCCTTTTTATTTTTTCCTTATTGTGAATATCATATCCATCATTTCATTCAAAGTTAGAATATGAAAAAATACAAAAAAAATACAAAAGAAAATAAGGAAGATTGTAAAAACAAAAAAGGTACAGCCCCATACCAAAAAAGAGAAACAAAATCTGAAAGTGTGCAAGCTCAAATGCCACTCCTAAAAAAACATACTTCTAGTTAGTCATACAACCTAATCATGACTAATTAGTTTTTAAATTTACTGCTGATAGGTTAGTGAATAGATCAGCCAAACAACATAATCTTGGCTTATCAGTAAGGTAGATTAGGATGGAAGAAAGAAGGTTCAAAAATGTGCAAATCTTGAACCCTTGAGATTGAAGAAGAACTAGTTCTAAAAAGATCAAAACTTGAACTAGAAAACAAAGAGAAAATAGCTCAAACAAATTCAAAATCAAAGCTGAAAAGATAATGAAGGATGTTCTTAAATTTTCAGATCTTAAGCCTTCACAGTTTTCTTTTTATTTTCTGTAGATTTTAATCTATGTGCAGCTTGTTCTTATGCCATAGATCAACAACAAGTTAGACTGTTTAATCCTGGCTTGACTGCTTTTAAAAATTTTGTTTTAGAATTTAGAGAATAAAAATCTATCAGACAGTCTAATCCTGATAGATAGTAGTTAGGTAGAGGAACTTATGAGTTCAACTACTTAATCTGAACTCATGGAGAAATAAGAGTAGACTTAGACTAGTTTTGTGCTTTTTCAAAAGAATAAAATGTTTGTAAAAAGAGTTTGCCAATCCAATCATGCTCTAAAATAAGAAAAATTGTTAGGATCATTAGGATTGGGTAGGTAGAAATTTTGTTTTGATATAATTCCATTATTTTAGATTGCTGCAGAAATCATCAAATCAAAGGAAAGTCGGCAAAAGAAAGAAAGGTTGTTTCCCAATCGATTAAGGCACTAGTTTACTGAAAGCCAGAGATCAATAGCTGAAGTTCTTGACATCTTCGAGAAGATGCCATCCCCATGTGGAGCCACTGTTAGCCACCTATAAAATTTGTCATATCAAATGGTGGCTAAATTTCTTTTAGCCTTTAAGAAACAATTCATGTTCAAATTTTTAGTTCTTAAAGTCTTATGAAGATCTTTACCCATTGAGTTAATCTTCATTGTTGTTTCCCTCTTTATCCTAAAGAACCTGCTATTTTCCAAAAGAAAGACTACTTAAAACTCCATTTTTCATCATTTTCACTACTCCTTTTCTCATAAATAAACCCCATTTTCATCCTTGTTTCCTCCATGAAATCCCTCCATAAAATTTCATCTAACCTTCGAATTCATAAAAACCCCTCCTTTAAACCTTATATTTCCCTTTTATTTGGTTTTAAAATGCCTCCTTTTACTACCGGAATCCCCATTCTACCTTAAAAACCCCTGATTTTGGCCTAAAAACACCCTTTCTACATTATATAGGGCATAAGCCCCCAAGGGCTTATTTCCTTTAAACCTCTTTCCTCATGTGACTTAAGCCCCCGCAATCGGGCGCTAAAATGTGTCAAAAACTCCTTTTCCCCTTCATTTTTTATTTACCCCGACGATATGGTTTGCAATAGATCTGGACCATTGATCTCTGCAGATCAACGACCAATCGCACCTTACCTTTACACTCCTCCATCATGCCTTCCCTTTTCCCTTTTTCCAAACTCTGTCCCTTGATCAAATCCTAACCGTAAGTTAGAAAAATCCGACGATTAGGATTAAGCCCGATAGTCTCTTGTCCCTTTTCTCATGTTCACATTACCCACCCATTCCTTTAATCTTGACTGTCCAGTAATCAAATCTGATGGTCAGGATTTAACCCAATTTCTGCCTTACCATCTACCTTGCCCTTTCTTCTATTCCTCCCTGCGCTCCATCTTTTAATCATGACCATTCGTTGCAGAAGATCCAACAATCGAGATGAAACTAGATCTCACCTATTTGACCCGCTCCGCGACAAAGAAGGACATGTCACCATGGACCCCACTACTCCCCTCGTCTGTGAAACTTTCTCCATCGCATCCTTTCCGTACCATCTGATCCACCTTCGATGATCCGATGGTGGACGCAACATTTCACAAAATTTCTGCGACAGAATGTTATCACCAAAAAATTTTCTGAAACCAGTGGTATTCAAAAGGACACGCGTCAGATGATGTACCATATCACGTTTTTTTCGGAAAACCACCCAATCCCCTCAGTGCCGTGTGAAAACCATTAATGGTTTTCTGCCTTACCACTTTTCTCCAGAGCATTGAATTTTTCGGTTTTAAATCTGGGCCATTGATTGTTAAGATCAGATAGCTCATATTATAAACGCAACCCATTCATTTTCCCCTCACCTTTGCTCCAAAAAAATTTCACCGATTGATCCCAACCATTGGATATTCTAATCTGATGGCTCTCATTGTATTTCACCTCCATTTGCTTGCCCTCTATCTATTCTCACAAACACTCCATTGTGAGTTCTCCATCGTTGATCTCCGAAGATCGAACAACCCTGACTTAATCTTACCACCATTCACTTTTCACCCAAACTTCTCCCAAGTGACTTAATCAAGCAATCTCGACCATTGATTAATCTAAATCGACGGCTTTGATTCTTCCTCACCCCAAAATCACCCAAAGCAGTCTTAACCTTTTTCCCGCAGGATTTTCATAATTTTGTTTGTTTTTTGCAGGTTATATGGGTTTTTTACCATAGTTTTAAAATAATGATAAAGCTAGGGATGACGATCCATAGGCCACTATCCAAGAAGAAAGGGAATCTACAGGGTTCAAACTGTGACTCTACGCATGTCTGATGAGCATTGGTGATATCCTGTAAACCTTCTACGCACCTACAAAACAACAAAAATATAGTAAAACATCAAATAAACAAAGAGTATCAGTGTCAGAGGATAAAATTAGAGAAGAAGTGAAGAATTAAATATTTTGATGAGAGTTTAAAGGGATTAAGGAATAAATTCAAAAATTAAAAGACTAATCCACAGTCAGCAAGGAATAAAAGACCAGAAAAGAAGATGAAGGCCTAATTAGGCCTAAAACACAGACAAAAGAATAATAAAAGTGTTTTAAGGAAAAGAAAAGGGATATATCAGTTTGAAAGACCTCCACTGCAACATCAGAGGAAAATTATCCTCTTCAGCTACAAAAGAGCCACCTGCAGCCTCAACAAATCAAACAAAGGCATAGTTATTGCCTAGTTTTTTGCCTAAAGATAGCTAGAGTTATTTCCAGCCTTCCTAAAGAGATTTTAAAGTCAACAAAAACTACCAAGAAGCTTAATACTTAATGAACGCCAATTAATACATGGAAAAGATCATAGGTTTTCTCTATTGAGCCTCTCAAAGGTAGAGAAGCAGTAAAACTTGTATTAATTGAACTAGAGATCTTATTTTTGATTCCACCTCCTCTTTTCTTCTATATATACTGCTGAAGAAGATGAGAGATTGTTGGTTGGTTATTGGATTTCTGATGTAATAGTTGCTATATTAAATCATTGTCGAATGTAAATAAATTCTGAAGTTTTGAAGCTCTGTTAAGTTATTGAAGAAGTTGTTGCTGTGATGAAACATTGGACATGTAGTTTGTAACTAGATTGACATCAATATACAAGCTGATTTTTGGGATCCTGGTCTATATCATTGGTGAAGTACCTCTTACTATTATTGTTTTCCTTTCATGTATGCCATTTTGTTCACTTTTCTCTAATAAAGAACAACAAATATAGAGCTAGGATTTACTATTAAAAGTACCCTACTCTCAGTGATAAGCTTTATCTTTATGTTTTCCTCCAATTGTGTATTTAAGAATGACTTAAGTTAAGTGTAAACATTATCAAGGAATGTTGGTTTGTCCATGTCTTGAGGTGAAAAACTTGAAAGGAAGTTCTTGAATGATATTTTCATTACACGTTAAGTAGAGTTAAACTAGAAAAGTTTATGGTTTTCCATGTCTTCTAGTTCTTTCTCCAAAGGTTGTTTTGAAGGTTTCCCTAAGAGTATGCTGAAAGCAAGTCTAGATTTTAATGATATCAAACCTGATCTTAAGCTGCACTTTGTTTTCTTATCTGTTTTCATCCTTTCTAAAAGTAGTCTAGTGAGATTACTGGATTGTTTGTGTGATAAGTTAGCTTTAATACAAGCTTGTCCAAAGAAGTTTAAGGTTAGCCCTATCTTTGGTTGGTTTAAAACAATTTCTTAATAAGGATTTTCTTGTATGAAAAGTTGATAAATCCTTGTTGAAATTATTGATTTTTTCCACCTTCTCAACACTTTTAATGTTCCATTCCATCATTTAATTTAAAGGATCTTTTGATATATATGACTTGCCCCTTGGATCACTCTTGAAATTGTTGCACAATTAAACCCTTTTGTGACTCCATTGCCCAATGGTTTAAAGTTGTTTTCACATTAATCCTATCTGCTGAACACTTCTCAATATACTTACATATTCACCTCTTTTGAACTCTTTTATTTTGTGATATTCCATTCAATTAAAGATCATACCTGACCAACCAAACAAACAAAAAACCCTTGTTCTTCATAACTAGCCTGATATCATACTAAAGCCTTAAAATATAAATCAATCTTTGCACTTATAGAGAGACCCCTATCTCGATTCAGGAGGGCTAGATCCTAGAACCCCAAAGTGGTTAAATGTTGTAGTCTCTGCAGCGTTTAGTCTTGCCACTCTACTACATTACAGAGAAATAACAAATTCTATGACCATACCTTTCACACATGAACCTCTAATACTATGTCAAATGATGTTTCATTTTTTTTGAGTGATGACAATTTTGAAGAAATCCTTCCATGGTTGTTTGCCTTACATTGGATGGTCATGTGAACCAATGGTGTTATTCTATACCCACTTCTTCCATAATATATTTCAAACTTTTGGTTAATAATTTTCTTCATGTCTTTGAAAAATATGAGTATCAAGATGTTATTGATGAAATTTATCAACTTAGAATGGAATTGAATGAATCTATTGAAAATTTTGTTGATCGTTTCCTTAATCTTTGTTATCAATTTCTAGATCAAGATGTGGATTGGAATTTCTTGGACGAGATGTTTCATTTCTTAGTGAGGATGTCAAGGAAATATTTTGAATCAAACTCTTCATGTCCCCCTGATCAAGAAGAATTTTAGCATCCCAAGGAAGAATCATATATGATCTTTGACCCATGTCCTCCTCCTTTTGTTGTTCCATATTTTGGACCTGGACCAATCACTAAACTAGAAGATCAATTTGTTAATGAAGAATTGATTTTTCTTTCACATCTTTCAACCGATCATTATTCATTTAATATTATCAATCAACCATCTCTAAACTTTTATATTCCTCCAGTCGATCTTTTACCCATTAATCAAGTTGAACCCTTGCACAACCATGACCCCAATGATTACCTTTTCTCTGAATTATAAGGGGATGATTATTCAAGTAACATGGATGAATATTTGTTACTACACGAATATTTATATTTGAAAGAATTTCAAATGGAGTTTTATGTGATTATAGAATATTTTATGTTAGGTATGACTCCTTTTAATCAAGAAGATGACTTTCTTATCATTAAGGATTTTTGTGGAAATCTTAAAAATACATATTATTTTGAATATCATAATCTAAATATTGACTCTTATTTTGATAATAATTTGATTTTGTTTTCTCAAAATTCAAACTTAATTTAGGTTAGTAGGACACTTCAACCTACATTGATGGTTATGTCAAGTTCCTGACACCTCTATGGCATTTCCGATTTCAGTCAGTTCATGATTATTTTGCACAATTTTATCATTCATTTCATCACATGGGATGTTGACTCTCCCCTGAGGGATGCTTATTTTCTTCACATAATTTTTTTCAACCCTCATGGAAGAAAGTTTAATTTGACTATTGAACTTCCCTTGCTACATCACATCTCAAGAAAATCTCTAATCTGTAATGTAGAAATACTGGTGAATATAAAATAATATTTTTCATCATCCATCAAAGTATCTCACATGCATGACAGCATGGATTGTGGTCAACACTTTAATATTTCTTATTGCAGGGATTTGTCTTTCTTCGACCTTTCTTGTTTAATTTTCCCTAAAGGTTGTTTCCATGATCCTATTGTGGATTCATTAAAGAATTCTTTTCAGTTTGAACCCATGTCTTGTGGCCTATACTTACATGTGCTTCATCAAACTTTGCATGGTCAGAAGCCTGGTAATTACTGGAGTTTTTCATTTGGTAGAGTAGTTGAGTGTAATACACCATTGTGGTTGCACTTCCTCTTTCCATTGGTTAGTGTGGATGTTTGCACAGTTTCTCTTATTCACTACAGTTTTTTTTTTTACTATACACAATAACATTTTACAGTCTAAAGGTTGGGAGAAAATTATATTGTTGCATTGAAAATTCCACTTCACATGGCCCACCCATGTATTATTTAGTTTACGGTAGTATAGGTTTCACTTATTTAGATGCATTTCATGTGTCTTATGTGTTTGAAATTTTCCTATTTTGATCCTTTTGTTTTTATCTTGTCTTCAATAAGTTGGTTTTTAGCTTTGAGATGATGTGGCTTAAATTTTGTGCAAGGAAGGTTGTAGTATAGTACAACCCTTTTATTATATGTTACCATATTCTTTGTTTTGGTTTACATCACTTTCGATTAAATAATTTTCCAATGGAAAATATTATCCTTTAGTTGGGAAGTTGTAAGCAAACCATGATACTCATATCTATTCAGGATTCTCATACATGCACTCAGACATTTTTATGCATATTTTGTTCTTGTTTATCAATATTAGTAGAGTAAGTAAGGGGAAAAATTTTAGTGATCAAAGCATCAAAGGTATAAAACCAGTCTCTGCAGGGATAACCTCGTTTGCTCTCAATAAGTTGAGATCGCTCTTCTGCTTGTTAAAAAAATAATAAGTGCTTATTCATAATCCTACTAAGAAAGAAATAAAAAAAAATGGTGAAAGAATAGAAAGGCTTCCTATGCAAGGAGGTGAGGCACTCAAATTTGCCAGGCTAGTATCTGGGCTCATTGGAAGTGAAGCAATGTTTGTGTTCCTAAAATGACTCTATCAGGGTATTGTCTAGGCATATTGCAGTGGAGAAACACCATAGATATAAAATTCATAGTCTGATTTTTTATTTATTTCGCCATCATATATTACCCTTACTTACATATATAGGATAATGATATGGCTTTTTTTATGTTGTGTTTCACTGAGTAGTGGAATTGGGAGACCATATCTTTAACTAGGTAAGACTGGGGAGATGAAATAACCCAATGATTGAATCAATAATTCCTTAATAATTGATAATTTTAACATAAATGAAACTATTTAATATAAGATAGAGTTCTCCCAACGTGTTGCCAATTGTTGTCGTTGCGACAACCACCCTCCAAAATTTTTCCCTATGTCAATTTTGGAGCTTACATTAACTATCATTTCAAGCCACTTAGTGTGATTGTCGCATCCTTCTTGAATTAAATGTTTCTTGAGTGTCATCACTTAACCATTAGAAGTGCTTGACTTAGTTAGACCATGGTTGGGTGTACTAATCACTTATATTGATGTAGAAACTTTCCTTCTCACCATGCACATACTCTAAAAACACTCAAAAGCATAGAACAAAAAAAGGAAATCTCTCAAAAAATAAAAAGTGCACTCCAAGCTCGCGAAGATATGTGCTCAACTGGAGAGCACTACTTTGGGCTGAAGAATTTTTCTCTCATTGAGCACAGTCCTTCATGCTAAAGACATGTGTTCTTCTGGGTACATGGATGAGCCATCTTACTTCATATGGGTGCATTCCTAGAAAATAGGAGCCCACTTAAATTCTCTTAACTAACCCTTTCACGGGATGAGAAGTAGTGATCATGCATGAATCAATTTTTCATGTAAAATTATTTAAGTAAACCTAGTTAATCATTCTTTTGAATAATCACTCATCTGTGTTTAGCGTAAAACTGGAGATAAATAAACTCTTCACCAACCAACGCTACAAGTAAGTTTTGCATGTCCAATAATTTCATTCCCTCTCATGATTTCACTGTTGGTCTTTCTTCTCTTGTTTTCATTTCTCTTTTTTTTTTTTCAGTTTGACTACTAGAATTGATGTTAAATATTAACCTTGCAAGTGCTAATATGTTTTCGCAAGAAGAAACTCTTCACATTCTTTAACCTTTCATATTCTACTATGAATGTGAAAAAATATATACACTCTTGCAGATATTTATTCTTCTAATTCTTATCATCATATATGGTTGTTAAAACTTGTTTCTGAGCTTCCAATAGGAATTTCACAATTCTGGAACTTGAAGCTCGATTGAATTTGAAAACTATGCCCTAAATAGTCAATTTTTCCTCTTGAGCGCACTTCTTCACCATAAAAAAATTGTGCCTCCCTTGAGCGAATGATTTCACCATGACAACTCAAATCATATTCCTTCATCCCTTTGGAGTGTGCCAGTGCACTCTCCTTTCCGTTGAGTATGTGAGTGCATTGTGAAGGATTGAAGGTTTTTAAACCCATAACTTTGTCCCTTCAGAGTGTGAATATGCACTCTATTTCTCTCATTGAGTACATGAGGGAATTTGAAGGCATGAAGGCCCAATAACCCACCTCTTGGACCCTTTCAAGTGCGTTAGTGTACCCTATATTATTTTCTACACTTTTTTTGTGTTGGGTTTATGTTATAGTATTTCCACAATTAGTCGCACACCCGTCTTGTTCGTTGCATTGGGTGAAGCAAGGGGGTCACAGGGGGGGAGGTAGTCACCCCTTATTGGGGGGTTTGTAGGGGTGTGGTAGCCCCTTACATAAGTTCTAGGATAATGCCTCAAGAATTTTTTTTTTGTAGATACCTATGGTTTTGTGCATAGATTTTGCACATGGTTTTGGGAATGATGGTTTTTTTCCATTGTAATTTTGTAGATCTGGTCAAGGGAACTACGGTTATGCTCTAATCCAGGCTTAATGTATTGGGGTTTATGAATGCTTCGGCATGAATATATATTTATTGTAATGTTGATAGGAATATATTGAAAAATCAATCTGGTAGTCCCAGTTTTGGGATCGAGGGAAAAATTTCGATATATATGTGTTTTATGTCTATGTTCTTGCCACTTTTTATTTTATTTTTTTTAAGAATTCATTTGTAGGTAATTTCTGAGCTTGAGTGCATGAGCTCACTACAAAGCCTTGAATAGCCCTAGACATTCCTTCATGCTTTGAAAGTGAGCCTTCCTAGTTTTCATGCTTACTTTCTCATGCATGCAAGTTGTTTTGTGTTGTCGTTCATTTATTTTCATGTACAGTTACATGTGATGGCTCTTTGTACATAATTTATAAGTATTGATGCATAGTTAGATTCTTTTAAGCTAATGTTGTCATTATGAATGTGCTTCCATAAAGAGGTGTTTGTGCTATAATTATTATCACCCTTTCATCATATGATCGAGCCATGCCTCCCTGTATAGTGACCTTCAAAGAAGCCTTAGAAGCAACCACCAAGGAACATGTTGAAGTTTCCAAGTCAACCACTCGTATATATGCAGATACACAGTTCTTTATTGATAAGATTTCAAAGGTCACGTCAATAGATATATACAATAAATTCATGCCGAAGAAGTTTTTTGAGGACTTATAAGATGTGCATGCACACATCAATATCAAGAGGCCCATAATGCATAATATTGCACGCAGATTCCCCATCAACCCTTATGTAGAAGTCATTGAGTGGGTCATTACACACATGGATAACTCTTATCTTGTGCTTCACAGTGAGAGTGGAAGTTAGCTTACCACTTATTCTAGAGAACACATGCAGATATATTACAAGATGCTTAAGACCACAAAATATAAAAATAATGATCTCTACACTAGATGGGCCGACATCGACCCAAGTGACGTTATCATATATTGGTGTTGAAATACTGCTATTTTTCACCATTTATGATACGTAATATATCCATCAAACATCCTCAATGATGCATATCATTATTTGATAACCATGTGTTGTCAGTTGCATGGATGCAAGAACATTGAGGTGTTTGAGGATAATTGGGTATGTATTCTCAAAATTGTGGTATGATATGGTAAAAATTTCAATTTGGTAGATATATTATGATTTGAATTGCAACATCATGTTGGGCAAGAAAAAACATCTTTGATGGTTAATCAATCCCTAGATTCTACATGTCTACATTTCTTTTAGATGGAATTTGTGTACAATATGCATTCCTAGAAATTTACTGGAATTGGACCTATGAGGAAAAGTCCCATATTACTTTTATTGTATGGTGTTATCAAAATCAAGCTTCAAAGGTTCATATTAAATATTGGTTGAACACTGCTTCAGAGTTATCTTTCATATGATATCAGAGATTGATCCTTTTTTCATTCCTCATTACGTAAAGGAGTCACTACAATATATTGAGGACTGGTTTTTAGTGCCTGAGGGGACATACATTATATGTATTGGTTGTCAGATATCCCCTCATTTAATTCTATGATATGTGATCAATAAGGTGGTCATGCAAGAACTGGAAAATAAGTTGGAAAAGGGATTGTTAGGAATTATTCAAAAGAGGAAGAAATACCTTTGGCCCACCTTCCCATTGAAGATAAGATTATATGAGTTAAAGAGCCACAAGGTGACAACAAAAAAGATATAGGAGATGGGTCAAATTTATTTTTCCACTATTTATTTTCATGGATATGATCCCAGGAGAATATGCAGGTGACATTGTGAAAGGCTCAATCACAATATGGAGTATTATTCAATATCTACAATAGAAGATGAGAAAATAAATAAAAGGTACAATGAAAACATGAAGGAACATTCAAGGATGAAAAATAGTTCACCCCAAGATCCACCAACTCAATACTTGTAGTTACAGGAGTAAGACTAAATAAACCCTCAAGTAAGTAAACTAGCTCCCAAGAAAATGGTCAGATATGATTTGGTAGGTGAGAGCACCAAAAAGTGAAAAGTTGATTCTCCAAACATAGGAGTTATTATATAATAATAGGATGGGAGGGAATTATAGGAAGAATAATAGAAGAGGCAACACAATGATTTTCTTCAGAAGCAACAGGAATAAGAAGAAAAGAGGAGAAGTATAAATAGTTATAATAGAGGCAGTCCCAAGAGGAAGAAGAAACACAGAGATTGGAAGAAGAAAAATTGACTCATGAGATGGATGAGGAACATTTGGAGGAAGAGGATACCATCCAACCAATGGAGGAAGAACTAGATAATCCATAAGAGAATCATCTCACAAATTTTCATCTTCCATTGAGGAATATGGGGATCACACCTCCACCGACAGACATAGTCATGGATTTATGTAGTGTAACGTTAGATCCACTTAATAAGAGGATCTTACATCATAACCTTAGATACTTTCCAATGGTCCTCAAAATATAGTCTCAATTTCTACATAGAAGGTTATTACTTCCAACACCAGAAGAAATCCTAGGGCAATTATGGAGGAAAATGTTGCATTCGCTACAATGAAACATGATAATTCTAAGTATGCTTTGAATGAGAATGCTAGGATGAGAAGGTGACATGTTATGGTGAAGAAACATGCATAACATCCTACAACATAAAATAAATGGTTTTCATCACAAATTTTTAGCACCGCAGAATGAGATTCAACCATGCAAGAAGAACTGGGGCCAATGGAGGACACCTAGGTGCAGATATATGACAGGATGATACTTATACAATAGGTAGTGGATCATCTCACTGGAATATATAAGAAAGCATAGTAAGTGGCAAAATTCCTTAAACTAATAACTAGAGCGGTCGATCAGATTCAGGAGTGGGCTTCCAAGTACGCAAATGCTCTGCAACACTGGGAAATTAAAGAGAGTATTGTAACAAAAATGGAAAAAATTTAGTTGAGACTACACCTACAGAACTACTCACACCTTGAAGCATAATTGATTAGTTCTATTTCTACCAATAATCCACTACACAATGGTTTTGAGTCTATAACAAAAAAACATGGGATTCCCATAATGGGATAACTTGAAGTAATCATAGATAGAAAAGAAATCTTCTAGGCAATTAGGAAATATATTGAGCAGATAAAATAAGCAAAATACATTATTATAAAATACGCCTTTGAGCCAGTCAAAGATCATATGAAACTATCACGGCTCTGAAATAATATACATTCAATCTCCAATACCACAGTGATGGAGTCCCTGGAGGTGAAGATGTGGTATATAGAGGAATTTCCCGTTTGGATCAAATCCATCTCAACAGAGTTCCAAGCATGGAGAACTTATGTTACGAGTGAAATCCATGAGGAATAAAATCATTTATCTATTTCATGACCATTTTTCCCATTATTAGTTTTGTCTTCTTAGTTCACCATCTTACTTGTATTTTTTTTATGTAATAAATAATATGTAATGAAGTCCAAGGGACAGATGTTGAATGTGAATAGTCACATATGGAATGTAATATGTCATGGATAGAATATGGACAGTTTTAGAAGTAAAAGAGTCATGATGAAACTCAAAGGTCATTGTTACTTGTTATAAATAGATCCTCGTAACTTGTAACAACCTTGGTTAAAAATCCATGTGATCAAGTTAATAATGTGTAATATTCCTAAATTAGAATGCAGCTAATAGGAATATTACTTTTTCTTTTAAAATATAGATGGATGAATAAATGGGCAAGGAGGCTCATAAATTTCTTAAGTATGGCTAAAAATCCCTCATAGTGTGAAAAGGGATCATGAAATAACCAGATCAAGCATCCACATGTGTGAACAAGGTCTAAAATATGTGGAAAAGGTAAAATTTTACCAATTCAACATGATCTATCCTCAAATACTGGATCCTAAATAAAGGCAGCTCAATGTGAATGAAAATCAAGCTAGCTAGTCAAAATGAAGACACCTTGAGTGTGAAAGGAGACAAGGCATGAAGACTCAGTCAAGGATGACCCTATCAAGATTGATCCAATCAAGCTTGACTAAATCAAACTACAATGTAAAAGGATTATCCTCATTAAATAAGACAACGTAATTGTAATGGAGGAACCTTTGCATGGAAGCAACCTCATAGTGGGTGGGACCCTTGGTGAGGAAGCTAATAAATTATATAATGGAGGAGATGGAAAGCATAGGAAATATATTGGAGATTATATTTTATGTGGTATATTTAGACTTCCTGCATACTTTGGCTATTTAGCTAAGTTTGTTGCACTACTTAGTGCAAGGGTTTTCCCGGGTGGGGATTCCATAGTCTTTCTTAGAGATCTTTTCTAAGAGATATAAGGGGATATTTCTGAGATGAATTTTCCACTACTTGGTGTTGGGCCAAGCATGTACCTTCAGAAAAAACGTAATCCCTTCATAAAACTACATTATTTCTTAAGGTTTGCAGTGGGAGGGGTCAAAACCCCATTTTGAGGAGCTAGTTTCCCAAGAGGAGGATCAAACTTTCTTTGGGAGAGCTAGGAGAAGAGTCTACAAAAATTTCTTTGCATGTACAACCATAATTATGCAGATCTTTAGCTATACAACATGATTCAGCCATAGATCTGTAGCAGTTCTTTCTTGTATATCATTTCTGTCAAGAAACCCTTGCTGAGTCTTCTTGGATCTGTATAAAAGAGATTAGATCTCTGTTTTTATGCCTCATTGAGTAATATAATAAGAATATCTGAATTATCTTCCTATTTTCTGATTTTTACCTCCATTATACTACACAGTCTCTTATGCAGCAATTTCTGTGTGTTACAGTCTTCGGGTTTTGTCAATTTTAAGATGTTTTCAGCATGGGAGGCCTGTTTAACTAGGATAAAGGCATTTTTCACTGAAAATATTTTGCATGCATGTACTATATTTCCTATTCTAAGGGACACAACTATTATTTTTCACTTTTATAACTCAATCTTTAGAAAATAACGTTTTTGGGGCCAAAATTGCTTCTTTTCCCCACTTGGTGACATTGTATAAAGGCATAGTTTGTTGTTGTGATTGTTTTATGATGGCTATGTGTTTAAATACACTACATGATTTTTTAATTGCTGCTATCCAGCTTAGGAATACCTTAGGGTATTATTATTGTTGTAGAAAATCCCTATTTTGGGATATTACAGTGGTATCAGAGCAACTTTCCTAGCTTATCTCGTGAGCTTCGAGCATTATGGAGTATTCTCATGGGGAGGAGGAGATCTGCAAGAGAAATCAAAACAAATCCTTTTTTTCTATAGAAAAGAGGTTCTCAAAATTTCTCTTTCCAAATCTTCAGGGCAAGAGCAAGGGCATCAAAGAAATGAGGAGGGAAAAACATTAAGATCCCTCAACAAGATCTATACAAGTGGAAGATTCTAAGACCTCATCCTATGGATATGAGCACTCAACCATATGATCAGATCTACCATGTTATATCAGAAACTTCTTCATGAAGAGGAAGAAAGGAGAAGTACTAAAGAAAGAGACCCATGGAGAGTATTTGGGGGAATATAAAGCTCAATCTAAGGAGTTCAAAGATAACTTGAACTTCTAAGGGTTCTGCAAGATCAAGGAGGATAGAAGCACAAAGGGGAAGCAACATGGTGTGGGTAGATTCTTTCTATCTACTTTTGACGGATCACCTCTATGTCTGGCTAGGGCTTGGGTAAAGGAGCTAGACACCTATGTGAAACAACATCAAGTTTTAGAAAATGAGGCCATCAAAGTAGTAGCGCTGCATTTTGAGGGTAAGGTTTATGCTTGGAGGTTGTTTGAATCTTTTTCCTTGAGAAAAGAAAACACATCTACTTATGCACAGTTCATTAAAAGAATAGTAGAAAGGTTTGATGGAGAATCATGTAAAACACTTTCTCTAGAGGCTATCAAACCATATCAAACAAAACTTCTACATGGGTTGGGAGGATCTATAAATCCAACTCCAGAAACTATTAAAGAGGATGTAAACTTGTCTGATACCTTGCCAAGGGCAATATATCCATTAAATGAAGATATTTCTTCTCAAGAAGAAGAGATTAAGACTCCTCCTACAAAAGGGGACCACGATCTAAGGTCTCTTGTTTATGATGAGGTATTTTAAACTATTGAGGAGAAGGAAGAGAAGGCTAGGGATAAAAGCGCAGTCATGACAAGAGCACATCTAGAACCTCATGGAGGGAAGGAAGGAGTAATTTCTCCAAGAAGAGGAACTCTTGCACTCTTGCAAGGAGTTGCAAAAGATCTCACATATGGAGGTTGTGGCATAAACTATGTGCAGCATGTGTCATCATTATCAAATGGTGAGAATTTTAATATTGCAGAGAATAAGAGGGAGGGAAAGCATCATATGATGAGGAGTATACACCTCTCTTTATCTCCAAATATTGATGCACAAAGCAGGCATGAGGGTGTATACAAGGAAGGCCAAGACCAATCAATCCATACATCTATACATCCTGCTTTATGCCTTGATGTCTCTTTGCAGGAAGGCATTCCACCAGGGAGACCCCCTGATTGGAAGAAATCTAAAGTGTTCTCTTAGCTATATACAACAACAACATATTTTTCTAGAGAGGGAACCTTGAAGGGAGCTACTACAACGCTGAGAACCATTGATGGGAGGCTAAGAAATTTTCTAAAATTGACTTTGCTATCTTCCATTCAAATTTTCATTGGAAAGGATAGATTCAGAAATCTGTGTTGAAATGAGCATAGTATCAAAAGGCCACTCCATAGCCTTGGAGAAGCAAAGGATACTCCAATATATAATGAAAATTTCTTAATATAACAAGAAATTATTTCCATTTTTGTATGCAAGAGCAAAACTATGGAAGTTTTGGAGAAGGAGAACCTTTCAAAGGGAGGATGACTCTCCTAAACTTCAATCTTGTCTTAAGCAAGATCAGCTACAATAGAGGTAGCAAAGGAAATTTGGGAGTAATCCAACATGTGGCTTTGACATCAAGCATGTCAAGGAGGAGATCCATGTTGTGGAAGAGGCTGCATTGCAGATTTCTATAGCGTTGTCATTGTTGGGGAGTCTAGATCCAAATTGGGATTCCCAACTTTTGATGGAATACTCCAAGGACCTTTTCACATGTAAGGTCCTTGATGGTAAAATGATATATGGGAGGTATAAAGTAGTTGAGGGATTCATTTATTCCCATAATCAGATCTATTTGGCTAGAGACTCCAAGATTAAGGAGAAACTACTTAATGCGGCCTATGATATCCTGCTTTCGAAACCCACTGGTTTCATTAAAGCATATCATACTCTCTTAGATGGATTTATGTGGGAGAACTTCAAAGAGGATGTGCACTCTCATATGAGGAAGTGCATGGATAATTTTCTAGTTGAGGAGGAACATAGCTCTTGGGAAGATTTATCATTACCACCTCCTTATTCATTGAGTGTGAGAGGGAGCTCATCCATGAGCTACCTTGCTGATTTGAAACAAGTGTATGATAAACATTGTATTGCTAAACCTCATGATGTATTTATTATATACTTGCATTTTCTTAACACTCATGTACAGGTCTTGGCTCCAAGAGGGGGCACTTTTTCTGATGGGCTTCATGATCCATTTTGGGCCATGCACAATGGTGATGTTGGCCATTCCTTGGGAGATTATGGAGAGATGATGTACTCTTCATGGTATGATTCCTTAACACCAACCATCATACACCTTCTCCAAGCATGCAAGAAGGATGGGGCAGAAAACAAGTGTTGGGGAGAACACTTGTCATATCATATTCTATGGCAGTTAGGAGTAAAACTGCGCTAGTTGCACATGAGGGACCATTGTCCTTCTCCTTTATTGCATATGGCAGCTAGCATGACCTTACTTATGATCCCACATTCTGAAGATGTTCTTATCTTTGCTTGGGGCATGGTTGAAAGAGAGACACATAAGTTAGATGTGTCCTTGGGGAAAGAAATTTCCTACATTTTTTGCACTACATGTTCTAAGGGGAGCATGGGAAACTATATGGCCACTATAGTAACTCACATGTCTCTTTATGATGTGGGCCAAATGATTGATTGGAGCACTTGGAGCATGCCTGTCATGAGTATTTGGGAGGAAATTTCCTATGGATTACCACGCTGGGTGGTAATTCATTTCATTTGGATGATAGCATGGAGGTGGGAGACCTTCATTGATTATGGAATTCCCCATGATTGTTATTACTTCTATCTTGAGAAGGCCACAATGAGAAGAGGGGAGATTTTGCAGAACCCTTGCAGTTGGTTGAGGACAAGCAACATTTGGGAGGGGAAGACTGTAATATTCCTAAATTAGCATGCAGCTAATAGGAATATTATTTTTTCTTTTAAAATCTAGATGGATGAATAAATGGGCAAGGAGGCCCATAAATTGCTTAAGTATGAATAAAAATCCCTCATAGTGTGAAAAGGGATCATGAAATAACCAGATCAAGCATCCACATGTGTGAGCAAGGTCTAAAATATGTGGAAAAGGTCAAGTTTGACCAAGTCAACATGATTTATCCTCAAAGAGTGAATCCTAAATAAATTCAACTCAATGTGAATGAAAATCAAGCTAGCTAGTTAAAATGAAGACACCTTGAGTGTGAAAGGAGACATGGCATGAAGCCTCGGTCAAGGATGAACCTATCAAGATTGATCTGGTCAAGCTTGAATAAATAAAATTGCACTATAAAAGGATTATCCTCACTAACGAACACATCATAATTGTAATGGAGGAACCTTTGCATGGAAGAAACCCCATAGTGGGTGGGACCCTTGGTGAGGAATCTTATCAATAGTATAATGGAGGAGATGGAAAGCATAGGGGATATATTGGAGATTACATTTTATGTGTTTTTTTTAGACTTCCTGCATACTTTGGCTATTTAGCTAAGTTTACTACACTTCTTAGTGCAAGGGTTTTCTCAGGTGGGGATTCCCTACTCTTTCTTGGAGATATTTTCTATGAAATATAAGGGGAGATTTCTGAGCTGAATTTTCCACTACCTAGTGTTGGGTCAAGCACTTAGATTTAGCAAAAATGAAGTCCCTTTAGAAAACTGCGTTATTTATTAAGGTGTGCAGTGAGAGGGGTAAAAACCCCATTTTGAGGAGCTAGTTTCCCAAGAGGAGGATCAGCATTTCTTTGGGAGAGCTAGGAGAAGAGTCTACAACCATTTATTTGCATTTAAATCCATCATTATGTAGATATTCAGCTATACAACATGATTCAGCCATAGATCTGTAGTACTTCTTTCTTGTATATCATTTCTATCAAGAAACCCTTTCCAGGTCTTCTTGGATCTGTATAAAAGAGATTAGATCTATGTTTTTATGCCTCATTGATTAATCTAATAAGAAGATCTGAATTCTCTTCCTATTTTCTAAGTTTTAGCTCCATTAGACTACATAGTCTCTTATGCATCAATTTTTGTGTGTTGCAGTCTTTGGGTTTTGTCAATTTTAAGTTGTTTTGAGCATGGGATGCCTGTTTAACTGGGCTAAAGGCATTTGTTTCTGAAAATATTTTGCATGCATGTACTATATTGACTATTCTAAGAGAAACAACCTTTATTTTTCATTTTAATTACTCAATCTTCAGAAAATAACATTTTTGGGGCCAAAATT
The DNA here is from genome assembly GCA_034641835.2 of Pinus albicaulis. Classification (NCBI taxonomy): domain Eukaryota; kingdom Viridiplantae; phylum Streptophyta; class Pinopsida; order Pinales; family Pinaceae; genus Pinus; species Pinus albicaulis. The sequence continues at coordinate 740,172,799 of CM076570.1, read as the reverse complement.
TCTACTTTTCCCCACTTGGTGACATTGTATAAAGGTATAGTTTGTTGATGTGATTTTTTTATGATGGATATGTGTTTAAATACACTACATGAGTTTATTACTTTATGATCTCCAAATTGGGAATACCTTAGGGTATTCTTATTGTTGTATAAAATCCCTATTTTGGGATATTACATAAAGGAAAAATAATAATCGTGGTCATGGGCCACATATTCCAAGACCATTCAATGTTTCCTAAGTGTCATCACTTAACCATTAGTAGTGCTTGAATTATTTATTCCATAGTTGGGTTGAATAATCACTTATATTTAATTATAAACTTGCCTTATCTCCATGCACATACTCGAAAAACACTCAAAAGAATAAAAAAAGGAAGGAAATCACTTAGAAAATAAAAAGTGCACTCCAAGTTGGCAAAGATATGTGCTCAAATTGAGAGAACTCCTTCAGGCTGAAGAAGTTTTCCCTCATTGAGCACACTCCTTCATGTTGAATACATGTGTTCTTCTAGGTACATGCATGAGCCATCTTGCTTCATGTGAGTGCATTCCTAGAAAATAGGAGCCCACTTAACTTCCCTTAACTAACCCTTTCATGGGACGACATGTGGCGATCATGCATGAATCAATTTTGCATGTAAGATTCTTTAAATAAACTGAGTTAATCATTATTTTGAAGAATCATTCTCATCTGTGTTGAATGTACAATTAGAGATCAATAAACTCTCATCAATCAACGCTACAAGTAAGATTTGCATGTCAAATATTTTCATTCCCTCTCATGCTTTCACTATTGGTATTTATTTTCTTGTTGTTATTTCTCTTTTGTTTCAGTTCGACTACTGGAATTTATGTTCAATCTTCATCCTGCAAGTGTTAATATGTTTTCACATGGAAAACCTCTTCACATTCTTTAACCTTTCATATTCCACCGTGAATGCAAAAAAATATATATAACCTTGCAGATATTTATTCTTCTCATTCTTATCATCAAATATTGTTGTTGAAACTTGTTTCTGAAATTCCAACATGAAAATTGTGCCCTAAACAGTCAATTTTTCCTCTTGAACGCATGTCTTCACCATGAAGAACTGTGCCTCCCTTGATCGCATGAGTTAACCATGAAGACTCGAATCATATTCCTTTGTCCCTTTGGAGTGAGCCAATGCACCCTCCTTTCCTTTGAGTACATAAGCACATTCTAAAGGATTGAAGGTTGGTAAACCCATCCCTTTGTTCCTTTCGGAGTGTGATTATTCACTCTATTTATCTCCTTGAGAACATGAGGGAATTGGAAGGCACGAAGGCCCAACAACCAAATGTTTGGAGCCTTCAGAGTGCTCTAGTGTGCCCTAGATTATTTTATAAACTTGTTTTGTGTTGGGTTTATGTTATATTATGTCCAAGATTAGTCACACACCCCTCCTGTTCATTGCGTCAGGTGAATTAAGGTGGTCACAGGAGGGGTGATAGTCCCCCCTATTGGGGGGTTTGTAGGGGTGTGGTAACCCCCTACACAAGTTCTAGGATATTGCCTTGGGAAATTTTTTTGGTCCCTAAATTAGGTGTGAGGACCTACCTATGGTTTTGTGCATAGGTTTTGCACATGGTTTTGGGAATTATGGTTTTATGTCCATGATATTTTGTAGATCTGGTCAAGGGAACTATAATTATGTTCTAATCCAAGCTTAATGGATTTGGGTTTACGAATGCTTCAGCATGTGTATATATATATTGTAACATTAAAATGAATATAATGAAAAATAAATCTAGTAGTCCCAATTTTTGAATCAAGGGAAAAATCTTGGTATATATGTGTTTTATGTCTATGTTCTTGCCATTTTTTATTTTTCTGTTTTTTAAGAATTCATTTGCAGGTAATTTCTAAGCTTGAGTGCATGAGCTCACTCCAAAGCCCTGAATGACCCTAGACATTCATTCATGATTTGAAAGTGCACCTTCCTATTTTGCATGCTTATTTTCTCATGCATGCAAGTTGTTTTGTGTTGTCATTCATTTATTTTCATGTCTACTTACGTGTGATGGCTCCTTGTAAATAATTTACAGGTATTGATGCATAGTTAGGTTATTTTAAGCTAATCTTGTCATTATGGGTGTGCTTCCACAATGATGTGTTCATGATACAAGTATTCTCACCCTTTCATCATCTACTAGAGTCATGCCTCCCCATATCATGACCTTCAAAGAAGCCTTAGAAGCAACCACCAAGGAACATGTTGAAGTTACCAAGCCAACCATTACTATATATGTGGATACACAGTTATTTATTGATAGTAATATAGAGGTCATGTGGAGAAATATATATATATATACATATAAGCATGCAGAAGAATTTTTTTTGAGGACTTAGAATATGTGCATTTTTTTATCACTACATCGGGCCTTTGAAGGCTAAGAATGAGACCAGCAAAGGTAACCACAGACCGCTTTAACCTAGTAGATAGCCATACTAGGAAATAGAGGGCTATCTCAATGAGGTCACAGTCAAATTGACTAGAAATGAATATTTTATGCTAGGTATAGTAGGATCTACGGTTTTATTGATTGATTTTGGGTGTTGGATGGTGAATTAGGTCAAGGAAAAACTAGGTCAGGGCACTGAAAATGAGACTTGTAGAGATATGATGGGGAAAGGTAGGCATACACTTTATCACTTTCAATTATCTTGGTGAGTGTGAGAGACTGCTAGGGTTTAAAAAAGAGCATGGGAATCATGAATTATTTTATATCAAATGAAAGTGAAACACAACTATGATAATTTCTCCATAAAAAATCATCAAAATAATGAATTATGCTTATCTATCTTAGAAATCAATCACATTAAGATATTTACATGAATATGGAAGGCATAATACATTCAAACATATGAAAACATAAGAGGAAACACTTCTAAAACACATACCACATGAATCTCACCACAATAACTAGAGCTTTATCTATTAGTTCTTGCCAAAAATGATTGAATACACTAGTGTTGAAAGATCAATTCTACAGCATCCCGCCCTTGCAATGGAAAAGGAAATGAAATATATAGACCTAAACAAAATTCTCCCACTCTCAGGGGTCGAATCCATGACTTGTGGACTTGTTCCCCAAAGTCCTCAACTTGAATCCTAATGACTAGGGAGTTTAACAAATTCATCCCTATCTTTGATGAAACTGATTCACTTGACCCAAAATTACAAATTTACTTGATTTACCTATACTAACTATAAAAGACATAGTTAAATTTAATTTTTACACTTACATAAGTAAAAATTGTTGGAATCCATAAATAAACTGAGAAAAAGTGAAATTTATGAAGAAAATAGAAGACTAGAAAAAGTGTAGTGTGTGTGCAAAAAGTGCAGTGTGGGGCTTCCAATTGAGTTTTGACTGTTGTGCTGAAGTCAAAATTGAGCCCAAGATAGCTAATTGGAAATATCTTCCTGTCTAGGTGTCAAAATTTTCTTCAATAAATGAAAATGGTGGAGTTAAGCTCCTAAATAAATAAATATCACAATACTGGTTAAAAAACGCAATGTGAGGCTGAAAATAGTGGCAGAAAGGTGTTTTTCAGGTGGCTTTTGGGCTTTTCCACCTATCAAAAACTCATATTTTGAAGTGCTAGTAGTCAAAATGTGATGTAGAGGCCATTATGTATCCAAACATTTATATTTTTCATCATTTAGAGGCTCCCAGAAAAAGTGCAGTGTGGCCCATGCTGCGCTTTTTGCAGGCTGACTATGCAAAAAGTTTGTAGAATTTAACCAAAATGCCAAAAATGCAAAAAAAATAACCAAAATCTCACAAATTTTTTGAATGAGTTCCTAATGAAGTATTTCAAGATACAAAGGAGGAATCAGCAAACAAGTCAAGTTTATCATTCTCCTTTTGGATGATTAGGGTGTCGTTGAGCTTATCGTGCAATTGTTTAACCTTGACATTGAAAATTTTATTTCTCATATGGTAGTGGCCAGCCATGTGAATCAACATTTGATTATATTTTTTGGCCTTGTGAATGAGATTCTGCAGGTGTATATTTACTCTATCAAGCCAAAATTCCCTATTCTCATTAATTTCCATGGAAATCCTGTCCTCAAAGGTGAGTTCCTCATGTTGTTTTTCCTACTCCAATGCTCTTTTAGGGCCCCTTGTTTTTGGTCCCTTATTGGTGATCTAGGCCTCATCCTCATCAGACTCATCATGTCCAATCCCTGCTTTTCCTTTGACATATTTCCTCTTAGCCTTCAAAAAATCCATTTCCAGGAGTACTTGTTTTTCACTTCACTATTTTTTTTCTTGCTAAAAGAAGGAGATAATGTTGAACCCTTGGTTAAAATGAGGGGGGGGGGGGTGAATTAGTTTAATGCAGTCAAGTTCTTATTAAAATTTATTTTATACTCATTTACATCATCATTTTGTGATCAACTTAATATACAATGGAACAACAATCTCAATAAGTGAGCAGCAGGTATTAAGTAGAATAAATATAGAGTATCATCACATAATCATCATGCATATATACAATAGATATAAGTGGAAACCCATAAGGGAGAAAACCACATATTATTATTGTTGTGATGCAAAGGCAAGCTCCAGCTCCCTCTCACCACTAATTTTCTGTAGGCTCCTACCTATAGGAGGCTACAACCTCAATTCTGCAAAGCTAAAATTTGCAAGGAAGCTCCAACTCCCATCTATTTTCTGGAGGCTACAACCTTCAGGAGGCTCCTACCTCAGCCAGCTACACCTGAAATCTATCAAGCTACAACTTGATATGGAAGCACCAACTTCCTCACTCTTTAAAAAGAAAAACACATGTTAATTTACCTGGATATCAGCTCTGTTCTGCTCCTTCTTCACCATTGTCCACGAGCCTTCATATCTACCTTATATCATCTCTGAATCTTCACAGCTTCTCTATCTTCTCCTTCTTCTTCTTACCCTCTCTACCACATTTTTCCATTCTCTAACACTTTATGCATATCAATGTGACATCATTTATAGAGATTACCTCATTATTGTTTGCATTCCATAGGGAATTCGAAATGAACAACCATGAATCTTTACCTTCCACCTTCTCATTTTTTTGCCTAGCATATTTTGTAAAATATAACAATATGTATACATTTAAATATTACAGTGGGGTATTTATTTGCCTACGGAGACTTTCCTTTGCATCACAAACAATATAAAATTAATTAAAACCATTTACATTTACATTTGCAACATATATATCTCATTCAACCCTTTCAGCTCTTGGCTCACTGTATGTTTGTCTTTCTATGCATGTAGAATGCATTTCCCAACTTATGATCTAAATCTGGCAGCTTTATCAATGCGAAAGATTTCTTCAACCTTCATGGTTCCAACCATAGCCAAAATCTACTTTGCAGACTTACCATATGAAATGATCTTGTTAAAACCTTTGGAACTTAAAATCTGGGCAATCTTTAATTTAATGTGCGGAAGCTTTTATATCTCAAATCATAGATTTGAGATATTAAAATAAAATTCTTATGGTTGTAAACCCCATATCAAAAACATACATGGGAGAATTTATTTTCCTTAAAACCCTGCAGTTATAGATCATAGAAATAACCCACTTTATAAAAAGAGAATAAATACAAATAAGAACCCCAAATATTCGCTCTCTCTTATATTAATTTCCATTCAATTTCACGTTCCATTAATCCATACCTTGGGTTAAATTAATCGAAGGTGCCAACAATAGGCAACAATATAAGGACTCTTAATCCTACCACCCAACATTTCATTAACATAATTTTTCGACCTTGGTATAAACCATTGCACATTTAATATTGGGTCCCACGGCATATTCAAACTATATATGATAACAACACCATACTTTTAGACCACGCAACATTTCCTCTGCTTTAATAAAACTCAATTATCCAAATGATTAATACGGGCCCCACAGCTTAACTCTTACCTCTTCACTAGTTAACACCCCCACAGCTTTGATTGCAAACACCCTTTGATCGTTCGTCTTTACCATCGAATGAAAATCACACTTTTTAAAGAACAAAACTTTAACTCAAAAAAATGTGAAAGAGGCAGTTTTCAAATACCATCTATGCCACGTGTCATTCAAAGACCTTTATCGCATTTTTTTCATGAATTCCGCTTACCATTTAATAAAAATGCGAAAACCACTATTTTCTTTCCAGAACCCACCTTCATGGTTCCTCCTCACGGTTCCACTTCTATCCATGATTCCGCCTTTTGCAATTTTTCCGGTTTCTGTACTAGAACTCGCTTTTTCGTTCCAACACTTAGACAGATTCTACATCGAATTTGAACCCGCATTCTGCTTATGTTTCATGGGTTTGACCTCTGCTGCGTTCTTTTCAATATTCCACGCCATTTCTTTGGTTCTTGTACAAACCATAGTCTATGCAGCCATGGAAAAAGTGCCCCTCTGTCATCGATTCAGATTTCAAAAGGTCCGCAACAAGAGTTTGTCGACCTGTTTCAGATTCTCCAATACACGATTTATGTAGTTTAAATAACCCTACAATGCACTCCGGTAGTTAATAGCTGTGGATTCTAACTCCACTTAATAAATACAAAGCCACAACTGATTTCAAACCCGATAACTTCACAGTCCCATAATTACATAACATAATTTATACGTTCCCTCAAAATGCCTTATTCAATACTCATTCCAGTCAAGCAATTCTATTCCTCGATCTAAAAGGTCCATGGAATTCAATTCAATAGCATTGATCTGAATTTCTTATTCATTCCAGAATCAAATCATTATAGCATAAATCCTTAGCATATTCAAATTTTTTATGAATCAAAACATTGGCATTAACCCTTAAGAGAGAGTTTATCATGAATTTCTCATACAATTGCTTACTGGACTCAAGCCTATTCACACAGAATTCAAATCAACAATATCCATATAATACTGAAACAAATCTCCTTTTTTTGGCCAGATCTTCAGACTCAGTGGCGCTTTCAACCTCACTACTCTGTCTCTCCAGATATCTGCTCCTTCTGCTTCTTTGCTCCTTTGAATGATAGTCCAGGTGTTGCTCATGTCTTCTCCTTTGCCATCAATGACAAGATTTCCAATAGATAACAAATTGTGCCCTTGCCAAATAATCTTGAAACTCTCTGATTTTGGCATCTTTATATTTTATGATACATTTTAGGGTTTCTTGTTCATCTTGGACCTCCAATTCCACCATATCAATGTAATTATGAAGGGTTCCTTTCTCTTAGACAACTATCTCTTTCTGCTTATGATATCCTTGTTTTGTTGATGTAGAAGGCAAGGCCTCTTCCACAATTTCTGGAGAAAATAATTCCCTGTGTCCTCTCTAATAGGCCTTGACCTCTTTTTCCTTTTAAAATCTCTTAACTATAGCCCTATGTTACACAACATTTTTTCAATGTCCCTACAATCCCCATCCTGAACATTGGAGGACCATTGATGTGACTTCTGTGTAGTGTCATGCCTTGCAAAAGGTGTCATTGCATTCCTTGCCATGAGGATAACATTTTCTCTGTCGACTGTTCCTGAAGAAGACTATCAAAAAAATATGATTTTGGGTCAACGATAGCAGAAAGTTATGGCCTCACACCCATAGAGAAATTAGCACTGGGCTTTGCGCCCATTGGCACTATATCTTAATGGACTTCCCACGCCGAGCTGTTTTTGGAAAGTTTTTAAAATATAAGCGAAGTTTCCCTTCCCAACCACTTCGTGAGTGGAGTGAGCATGGTTTGTTTGACTGAATAACATTGAACATATTCCTTTGGCTTCTTGTTTCCTACATTTGGGCAACCTCCCAAAGGATAAGGCCTCCCTTCCACCATATGAGGGATCCCAACCTCCTCCTCCTCTCCTATAAATGCATCTCCCTCACATAGTTGCAACTAGCTGAACATTTTGAACAATAGCTAAAATGGTTGAATAGTTGAATAGTTTGATACAGTTGGTGTGAGATAGAGTAGAGAGAGATACCTATTGTCAAGAGAGAGTATAGGATTATTTCCTCACAAAATCCAATTCCCCAACGAATGCTTGAGACGTATTTTGATTGGACCCGCTCAAGGAGGCTACAACGTCAAGGCTCTTTTGGTTGTAAACTCTTTCTCTCTATTTATTAATACATGACTCATGTTTTGGTTCCCATTTTGCATTTGATATGGTTAATATTGTGCAATATGTTTAGTTCTCCTTGATCAATTAGATAGTTATGAATGCAAGTATTATTTCATATGCTGCTATCATTCTTTGATCCTTGTGCAGGCACCTAAGTACCACCGCTGAAGGACCATGATGTGTCAGGACGAAGATCAGGAGATTGCTACCACAGCTACACCAACTGCATTATAACAAAGGTAGGACATCTATATCTGCTCATTTTCATTCATTAACTAGGAATCAATGCATTAGCATGCCCTCTTGTTGCTAGACCCACCCTAGGGTTGGAGGGATTTCCTTTGTCCACAGAGGTGATTTACCTACACAACAAGTTGGCGACTCCACTAGGGATCAGTGTGTGTTTGTCGTGTAGTTGTTCATGTAGCATTTTTTTTGTTGAGTTTACTTTGTTCATTTCATCATTTTTCTACGTTTCTTGACTTGTCTAACTATTTTCAACCATCCAGTTGAGTTCCAGAGTGTCAAGTCTGACCTCTTCTCAATGGTTTTTATTTTTTCCCATGGTTTTCTAGCTCGACGCTGATTTTATTTGAACAATCGCGTCTATTGGCGCATGCTACTTTTGTCACAGGTGTGCCAACCCCTGTTTAGTGTGGATTATGGCCAAAAAGTCGCATTGAATCTTGTAGTATTTAATTTTGGCCTCTCTTTTTCTTTTTGTCAATATTTCTTGGCTATGGATTCATTTTTCACCTTGCAATTGGTCTACTAAGATTGTTTTGACTCTATAGTCTCAGTATTCTCAGCTCTTTCTCCATCATGTTATTAGTGGAGTTTGTTGTTGTAGGGTTTCTAGGTGCCTTGTGTCATTTTTTCGGCTCTCTCCTCACTAAGCCTTCTTATTTGAGTTTGAGTCACTTTGATCTTTATCGTTTCAATCCGCTGACTGATTGTTTTAGTCTTTCTTTCAGTTGCTCGTGTCTTTAGTTTGTTTAATTATCACCTTTGTTTTTTTTTACCTCTCCATTCATCACTTTCAGCATAGATTACATTGCTCGTTGAATCGGTTCGAAAGCCCTTTGTTTGCTTGGAAGAGTGCATCCCTATTTTGAGTGTGTTTTATGTTTGCATTGCATTCATCCCTTTGTTTTAGATCATTACATTCGCATTGCTCAAACTATTTTTTTTTTCTTTTTAGTGTAACAGTGCATTCTGCTTCTTATTCATCTAAAAAGACAAAATTTTCATTCTTTCACTTAATTTGAAAATGAAAATGTTCTTTTGCATTAGTAGCTATTAGCGAACAAGGAAAGATTTTTTTGTTTTATGATTTGGTTGTATTATATGCATTAGTGAAATTACTCTTGTGATTCAATTGATTTCTACTTTGTCATAGGATTCCTATCCTTCTCTTAGCTAGCATTCATTGAATGGAAATGATTTTATTTTGCATGTAGTTTGCATTAAGAATTTGAGATCACATTCGTAAGGCCTTGAAATCGCAACATTAATTCAAGATAAATGTTAAAATGAATTAAATCAACCTATGGAAGCATTAAAACCTAACACACATATTTTAGAGGTCTAGGCTAGTGACATGTTCCAGCGTCATTAAACCTAGTAGTTGTCATCTTCCATCTGGCATTAGACAGCACTAGCATGGAGTTATGCTCCCTGTACCATTAGGTATATAAAGGGATACCCTCATAGGTTGCAATCCTTTATCAATAGGAATTCGAGTCTGCCTCCCTGTAACTGTGATACATTGAACACAACATTCAGAGAGACTACCTACACATACATCAAGTACTTGGTCATTTGCCTTTCATTTTATCACCAAGGTGTATATTGCAGTTCACAGAAACTTGGTATGCCCTCTTGCTTAGATTACTTGAGTAGTCATTTTTGTCTTTTCGTGATTCTCTAAAAGTGAAAAGATCATCGAGCGCATGTCATTTCAGGCTCATTCAGCCTAAAAGTGAACAGAGTCTTCTTTTTTTGTTTCTTGAATCTTAAAACATGAAACAACAATGTTTCATTTCAATGTCATAAAATTAATTGCCTATGATCAAATGCCTGTTAAAAATATTTTCTTGGCTTGTTTTTAGTACTTCCTTAGTGTTTTTCCTTAAAGCCTCGAATAGGATACCTCATTTCATTTTTGTTTTGAAACATAAAAACAGTGGCAGAACCACCAGTTTCGTCATCCTCTTCATCACCCCCTAGTGGTGATCCTTCTCCTGAAGTTTGTTTGGAAGCATCTCAACTGACTAGGTCTGTCGATTTCTGGTAGTCTATCCTTTCAATTATCTTACCTCTTGCTACCTAATCTCCTTTTGAAGAGCCATTTGATATCAATTACCAACCTCGGGACACTTGGTCTGGTTTTGGGAAAAAGGAAGAATTCCCTCCCCTTACCTCGGAATCACCCATACTAACTACTTCCTTGCTCAGCACTGTTCGTTGTCTTTTTCACGATCAACTTGATTCATTTGACATATATTCTTCGAGTCTCATTAGTAGTGAAGAGCTTTATGTTTCTTTAGAATATCATCAGCTCCCTCCTGATAACTTTCTTTATGTGTCAAGTCAACCTTCCTCATAACCAGTGTCTCTCCCACATGGTTATCAGACTTTCGGTCAGATTATTTCTAGCATTCAATTGTTGTATCATAATCCAATATGGTCTCATACGTCAACTCCCTCCACGAGTTCAATTGTGTCGGTATCATGGTAAGCACCCTCGACTCCTATGAAATCGATGATTTTAACCTCTGTTATTGTCCAACCCACTGCTTTTGTGGCTTCATCTCCACTGGTTGTTAGTATGACTCTATCATCATCAGGGCCTTATTCTGTCCATAGGTCTATCTTTATGAATCCCCGATACCTGTTAGGCTTTTCGTGAGTGGATCACAACCTCATGTTGTGGAAATCCCACCTACTTGTAGTGCACCTATGTTTTCTACTTTCCATTCCTAGTGGTTATACATTCGATGAGTATTTGCTGGCCATTCAACAAAAATATTCTACCTCTTAGGGTCATCAGTAGCAGAAGTCTACCCCTTATGGTTGTCAGAAGTTAGCAACTTCTAGAAATCCTCTGCATAATTATGATGCGTACTGTAATCCCATCTATTTTCCTTCAATTGATCCCAGTCATTTCACATACCAACAGGGAAAACCCTCTGGTTCACAAGGACAACCCTCACAAGGACAACCTTTGATCCAACAGGGAAAACCCTCTAGTTCATAGGGACAACCTTATGGTCCACAAGGACAACCCTTCCAGGTACAACCTTCGGTCCAAAAAGGAAAACCGTTCGGTTTTGCTAGTCAATATCATGTTCAATAGGGTGCATCTTATGTTCCTGGGGAGAAAATATATCCACAACAAGGAAAACCTTTTCTGCAATAGCATCAACCTTACATTTAGCAAGGAAAAAAAATTGTACAACAAGGAAAACCTATGGTCCTACGCCGGGTCAACCTAGTCTTCAGGGGAAAAGTGGATTGTCCCAACCATCAGGCCAACCTTTTCCACAATGGAAACCTAGTGGCCCTTAGTGTCCAGGCCAACCTGCTCCACAGGAATAACCTATCCAACTTCAGTATCTGGGTCAGCCTGCACCCCGGGGGCAACCCGTTCAGCTGAAAGGCACCACTTATCTTCCTTGAGGTCAATCTCAGGTCATATATAGTGTGCCCCAAGGTGTTTCTTACATCCCTCAAGGTCAATCTGAAATGGTATATAGCGCTCCTTAAGGCACTGCTATCTTTCACTAGGTCAAACTCAAGTGTTGTATAATGCACGCCAAGGCACTACTTTCATTCTGTAACAAAATCCATATGTTTCTTAGCAAGGACCTGAGTGGTATGATCAGAATCAATATCCTAGTCCTCAACCCATGTATGGGAAAAAATTTTAGGCTTATAACCCCTATGGACAGAATCATCGAGGACAAAACATATAGGGGAAGAATTTCTCTCAACTTGGGTGGAATCCGAATGTCAGTCTTTATCTTTGACCTGTAATGTCTTTCAATACTCAATTACCTTTCCTTGCTATGTTGGAACTGCCTGATGTGTCAAAGTTAACGAATGATCCAATCCTTCATAATCCATATTGGCCTCCAATTCCAACCAAAATTCCTGGCGATTGTCCCAAATTTGAGGCTAAGTCTGGAGAAGACCCCCAAGCACATGTTATGACATATCACCTTTGGTGTTCCTCTAACTCTTTGGTTTACGATTCTATTCGACTCCATCTTTTCCAATGGACTCTTACTAGTGCCGCTGCCAAGTGGCACACTGAATTATCTCGTGGTGTCTTCCAAGATTTCAACTCTTTAGCCATGGTGTTTCTCACGCATTTTTAGTTACTGATTCAGTATGAAATCGGGACACACCTCATCACATCCTTGAAGCAACATCGAGCTACCCATATCTCTTATCATATTAATGAATAAAGGCATTGTCATCATCTGATCAAGTTTGAAATTCCTGATCAAATTATAATTGATTGGTTCACTACCTCCTCCATTGCTCCGATTGCTAAGGACATTGCTATGGGGGCATGCGTTACTAAGGAACAAGCCATTGCTCATGCCCTGTACCTTGATCTTGTGTACTCTCAGTCCGACACATTGTATGAACTCTTTCCTGATGCTCCTAGAATTGGAACTTCCAAATCACTAACAAAGCCATTCATCAATGGTATCATCAGTTCCTTGTCTCAGACTTCTTAGAAGTCTCCTCCTCTGAATCCTAGGAAGAAAAAAATCTACTACTTCCAATGATACTGCTTCTTAGCTGATCCTGAGTTTTGGTAAAACTGTAGAAGTGAATGTTGTCTAGGCCAATCTGGTAGATAAATCCTCCAAGGGTAAAAATAAGGGTAAAGGTAAGGCCAAAACCGATACCTTGAAATAGAATTCTCAGAAATATCTTGTTGATTATGGTTCACAACATAAACGAAAGTATCCTTTCTTGATTTGTGATGAAGAGCACTACACCAAGGACTATCCTAGATGGGTTGAAGTGAGTCGATTTCTCAAAGGCACCCAAGGCACTTCGGTTGTTCTCAAAGAACCGTTTCCATCATAGCAGACCCAATTGGTAGAGCAACCTCGGTCCTCTGCCCCATTTGGCTCTCAAGTTTTCATGATGAATGGTCCTTCATCCATCTCTATAGCTACACGATTGAAATATTATACTGAACCGTGTGAGGAAGTGGGGAAAGAGATCGCTAATGGTCCTCCTCCTTTGCCTACTTCTGGCCCTCTTCAGATTGAAAGACCCAATATTGAGCCCGTTGTATGACAACCTTCCAAAGGTGTACTCCATAAGTCTTCTTACAATCCTAATGCCAGTTCTACTTAGCATTATCGTATTGTTGAGGATTTGGCTCAGGCGCCATCTACTATGTCTACATTGGAAGTACTTCAGAGTTGTCTGTATCAATGGAAGGCTTTTCTATCTTCCATCGGTGGGGTTGATCTCGCTAATTCAAGCCTTCTCACTTTCGACTTGGAGAATTTTGTCCCACGTCTCCCTCACCAACTTGCATTGATCATCCAAGTTGGAATTAATGGACTAAATACCCATTGAGCGGTCATGGACGAGGATGCGTCTACGTCCGTCATGTCATCTTCCTGCTAGAAATCCATTGGTTCTCAAGCTCTCAATTCATCACTAAATGCTCTAGAAGCATTTGATGGAAGGGACTCTAAAAATCTTGATGTTCTCACCATTTTACTAATTACTTTAGAAGGGAAAACAATTAACATCGAGGTTGAGCTAGTTGACATCGAACTCAATTACAATCTTCTCCTCGGTCACAGTTGCACTCACGCCATGATGTGCGTTCTGTCCACTCTCTTTCATGTTTTGCAATTTCCGCACGAAGGAAACATCCTCACTGTTGATCAGTTATATTTTTTCACTTCTTCATCTTTCGAGAGCAACGATCCATACGTCGATCAAATTCCTTCACCTTATGAGAGCGTAGGGATGGGTATTTTCAAAGATCCTTCCCTCATGGGTATTTTTCCTCTTCCTCCACTAGATATTATTCAGGTTAATAATATATCTAGGTCTTTTGATCCATGGAACATCCCTTCACTTGAGAATATTGATTAATTTGGAGATTTGATGTCATTAAGTCTTGCCAATATTGATTATTGTAAACTTATTTCAACTTCAGATCCTCTGCCTCCTAATCATGCTCATTTAAGTATGTCTCTTGAAACTTATTCTCAATCCCCTTGGCTCGATGATTCGAACTTGCTTGATACCTTAAGTGAGATGTTTCCCTCCGATGATTCCATCGTGGAAACTATCTCTCTTGAGGATCCTCCTTGGGAATATAGTCATCATCATTCCTCGTTCATGCCTGGCCTTGGGGCCATTTCTACTTGTCTCGAGAGGTTCGCTTCTCAATGTAATATTCCTAAATTAGCTTATACCTAATAGGAATATTAATTTTCCTTTTGAAATCTATATGGATGAATAAATGGGCGAGGCTCATAATTTCCTCAAGTATGAATAAAAATCTCTCATAGTGTGAAAAGGGATCATTAAATAACTAGATCACACATCCACATGTGTGAACCATGTCTAAAATATGTGGACAAGGTCAAGTTTGACCAAGTCAACAACATTTATTCTCAAAGAGTGGATCATAAATAAAGAGAGCACAATGTGAATGGAAATCAAGCTAGCCAGTTAAAATGAAGACACCTTGAGTGTGGAAGAGGTTGATCCCTTGACCAAGTCATACATGACTGTATCTACAGTGCAGTCTAGATGCATTGAACCTCTTGGAGGGATAGCGCCGTTCTAGAAGGGGGTTTTACATGTGAAAGAGGCTAAAATAATGGAGTGCTTTAGGGTTTTGACAAGACTCCAATCTTATAAAAGGAGTAGGAGAGAAACATGAAAGGGTTGTTGAAGATATTATTTTCTGAAGGTATTTTCTTCTTAGACATCTCTTGTCGGGTCTTCCTGTTCAGGAATCCCACCTCCTTCCTTGAGCAGCTCTTGTAGGAGACTTGTGCTATCTTGTCCACTATCAGGCTTGAGCAAACCTTCACCTTACACCTACAGCATTGATCCTATTGAGGGTTGGGTTGTCCCTGTGAGTTGCAGTTATGGAAGACACTAGATCTACTCAGATCTAGACTATATTAGTGGCTCTTCTCAGTGACTGTGTCTTTTAACCTTATGGAAGAGTGCATTAGCTGATTAAGCTTCAGATCTAGACCTTGGCATCAGGCCAAAGCATTCTCAGAGCCTGTAGCACATTTTCTCTTCCTGGACTACGTTATTTTCAAAGGAGAAGTTGCAGGGTGTTTTGTCTGCATTTTGGAGGAGAGATCTCCGGTGATAGGATTCTTCCTCTCACTATGGTGATCCATGGATTGGCCATCCAATCCATTTTTGTTTCATATATGATCTATTGTCCCATTGTATTATTCAGAAATTTTTGAATCATTCTGCAGATATGCAACCTTATATCTCATATCTACTCTCTGTGCTTCATGTTTTGCACAAAACCCCAAGGGGAATGTATAGATGAGCTTTTCAAGTACACAGATCTGAATTAGATCCATATTTTTATGTATATATTTTCTCTAGATATGAGTATTAATAAAATACTACTTCAACCCCTGAAAATAACAATGTCATGTCTATGCAGTCTTTTCTTATGGTTGTAGCACCTCATTTTTGAGGATTTTTCTTGTATAGTCTCATTCTTTCTCTTCTACAATGTATGGGCTGTAATCTAAATTTTATTTGTTTTTATAAATATGATATTTGAACCTCCATATCAGCCTATTTTTTTTCTTCAATGGATCTGTGTTATTTCTGAAGCAGTCTCTTGCACATAGTTGCAGCCCCTCTCTTTGGGTGATTTTCAGCTAGAGTAGTTTGTGGGAGATATGTTTAACCCACCTAGTTTGATTTTTTTTTTCTCTACTTTTGGATTTAGATCTTATATGAGCGGATGTAAGGGATCTAGGAGCTTCAAACTCATTTCTATGCATATATTTCAGAGGAGTGCATTATTTCAGCAAGCTTGCTGAGTTGTTCTAGAATTAGAATATTACAGTGGTATCAGAGCAAGATCTTTGGATAAACCTGTGGGCTTCAAGCCAAAGTGATATAAATCAAAGAGAAAGGTCAGAATGATGAAGAGGATGAGCTTACTCTCATCAATTTTCAGATCCGGCAAGAACCTCTCCGAGGAGGTTGAACAAGAAGAAGAGAGAAAGAGCAGTGAAACTCCTAGAGAGTTTTGAGAACAGGAAGATCTCCCAATCAGATCTACAAGATCTATACATGAGGAAAATTAGAAATCCTCATCTCATGGATATGTGCACTCAGCCATATCACCAAATCTTCAATTTTCTATCAGTGACTTCTTCATGAAGAAGAAGAAAGGAGGTCGCCCAAGGAGGAGACTCTTGGAGAGTACTTGCGGGAATATGAAGCTCAATATAAGGAGTTAAAAGATAACTTGAACTTTCAAGGGTTCTACAAGATCAAGGAGGAAATAAGCACAAAAGAGGAGTAGCATGGTATGGGTAGATTCTATCTATCTACCTTTGATAGATCACCTAAATGTCCAGTTAAGGTTTGGGTGGAGGAGCTATACAACTTTGTGCAACAACATCAAGTTTCGGAGATTGAAGCCATCAAAGTGGAAGCACTGCATTTTGAAGGTAAAGCATATGCTTGGTGGTTGTTTGAGTCCTTTTCCTTAAGAAATGCAAATACACCTACTTACGCAAAGTTTATTTAAAGATTAGTGGAAAGGTTTGATGAAGCTCCATGTGTAACATCTTCTATTGAAACTGTCAAACCATATCAAACCAATATTTTGCATGAGTTGGAAGGGTCTAAGAATCCAACTCCATTTCTAAAAACCATGGAAGAAGGTGTAAGTTTGTTTGATTCCTTGCCAAGGACAAGATATCCTTTAGATGAAGGGCTCCCTTCTCAAGGGGAAAGCATGAAGATTACTCCTTCAATAGATGACCAAGATCTAAGGTCTCTTGTTGATGATGAGGCAATTGCAGTTATTGAAGAGGAGGGGAAGGCAGGAGATGATAATGTAGTCATGACAATGGCACCTCAAGCACTTCATGAAGAGGAGTATTTATCACTTTCTCCAAAGAAATAAACTCTTGCACTCTTTCAAGGGGTTCCACAAGGTCTCACACATAAAGTTCTTGGCATAACACATGAGCAGCATGTACCATCATTGTCAAATGATGAGATCTTGAGGATAGGAGGAAAAGAGGAGGAAGGGCATCACAAGATGAAGAGCATGAACCCTTCTATATTTCAAAGCTTGGAAGAACAAAGAAGGCAAGAGGACCTATGCAATAAAGGTACGGGTAAATCTATCCACCTACATCCACATCCTACTCTATGCCTTGATGCCTCTTTGCAAGAATGCCTTTCACCAAGAGAACCTCTTGATTGGAGGGAAACTAAAGTGTTCTCTCAACTATGGGAAACATTTGCATACTTACCTAAGGAGGGAGCCTTGGGAGAAACCAGAACAGCACAAAGAATCTCTCATGAATTCAGAAGAGAGGTGAGCAATTTCTTGAAAGGGGCATTGCTATCTCCCACTCAGTTATCTGCGTTGAGAGAGGAGAGATCAAAAGTCTATGATGGAATGAGCATGCAAATACATGGAAAATCCATAACCTTGGGGCAGTCCATGATACCTACATTCACAAAGAAGATTTATGAACATGGCAAGGGGAAGATAACCCTCTTACATGCATGAGCCAAAATGAGGAAATATTGGAAGACAAGGACTTTCCGAGGGGAAGTTTATTTCCATCTACTTCAATCTTGTCTTGAGCAAGATCAGCTGCAAATGAAGTAGCAAATGGGGAGATTATGATGCTCCAACATGTGATTTTGACATCAAGAATGTCAAAGAGGGGAGCCATGATATGACAAGGGTAGCATTTTAGACCTCTAGAGCGCTATCATTACTAGGAAGCCTGGGTTCTTATTGGGATTCCCAACTCATAATGGAATACTCCAAGGACCTTTTCTTTAATGTTCCCAATTTTAGCCTCAAGCTAAAATGGAACATTATAGTGGAATATTTTTATTTTTCTTAATAAAATGGCTAAGGAGACCCCTTAACCCTTTGGTGGTAGAGAAATAACACTCCTTATGAGGAAGGAGGGAAAATAAGAAGCTAAAATAACACGTAATGGTGTGAACATGATGAGGATCACCTTGAGCTGGCCATATTTGACCAAGTCAACAGCGCTTCCTTGGAGGGGTAGCTTGCTTTAGAAGACAACATAGTTTTTGGAGGGAAAGCATTCAAAAGTAAATGGAAACTCTAATTGTGGGACCTATGGTGAGAGAGAGTTCACTTTCTTTATAAGAGAGAAGATAGCAGCTCATTTGTTTTTTCTTTGATTCAGAAATTTCATGGTGAGGCCAAGGACTTGCACATCCGGGCTGTTTAGCACGATTGCAGTGCTCTTAAGCACTGGGGGTGTTCCCAGACAGGGATCCCCCACCTCTTCCTCATGGGAGGAGAGGATTTGAGCTGAATTTCCTCATTCCGACATTTTTCCAAGCTCACTGCTTCAGTTGCAGCATTATTCCTGTAGCAATATGGTGTTGTGTAGCTAGGGTAGCAGCAGAGGAACTCATAGAGTCTTTCCTTACTTGATTTTTCAGTGGAGGAGTGATATTTTCATTGGAGGAGTTTTAGAGATGGATCTTGGATCATATTTCATATTTGTGGCATCAGGCCACTCATTCACCAACTCCCACTGCACAGTCGCTTGGAGAAACTTCGTTATCCCATGAGGGCAGTGTTGAGGGAGATTCTTGAGCTCATCAGGAGGAATGCTTTTGAGAAGAGGGGACCAGATCCTTTTCCCTTGGGGGAATTATTAGAGGAGGGCATCAAAATTTCAAATCATCCACAGCCTCATATTCATTTGGTTTCAGTTGCAATGAAATTTTGTTTGTCACTTTGTATTTTATCCAGCATTTCTAGCAATCTCCCCAAGATTGGCTAGAAATCCCATATTGAGCCCATTTTCCCCTCTTGGGACATTTTTCTTGTATCTTTCAGCTACATTTTTTTTTTTTATGTATTTAGCAACTACATCTCTCATAGAGACTGCGCATTTATGTTTTTCCGACATTCTTTGTAGCTGCAGCTACTCCGACATTATATTGTATATTCATTGGAGGTTGGTTCTACAAGCTTGAGGGCCTTGTTCCTCATGATGTTTCTATATAATATTGCTGATAAAATAATATAATGATGGCTGTAGTATTTACCCTCTCATGGTACATTCATATTTGCAGAGTTTCAGATTGATGTTTTGCATATTGTTGTAGCTCACTCTTTGAGCATTGTTTTAGAGTCCTAGATTGGGGAGATCTGTATAACCCATCTAGCATCATTTCTTTGAGCTCATTTTATGTATGGGGGTTTTATTAGAGTTTTTCTAGGGAATACTAGTGCTGGTTTTCCTTTTTTATGTAGCAGCTTCCTTATACAGTGTCCTCAAGGACCCTGTAACAGAAATTCCCGAGGTGGAATATTGCATATCCATAGGCAGAGTCTGAGAAGGGCTAGCTAGCCTCAGGATTTCTCCCTTCTTTGGAAGGAGTCATATCCTATAAATTACCCATCATTAAATCTCTGAAATGGACTTGTGATAGCTCACTGAAGAAGGAATTGGAATATCTTAAAGATATTCCCTATAGAGCAAATATTTCCAGATTTGGAATATTACAGTGGTATCAAAGCATGATCTTGGCTCAGCCTGTGCCCAAGATCCAAGGATATCAAAGAGAGGAGCTTCTCTCCAAGGAGAGGAGATTTATAAAGGAGACAAGAAAGAGGAATGATGGAAGAGGAGGTTTCCCTTGTTATTTTCCAGACCATTGAGAAAATCATTGAAGATCTGATGGAAGGGAAATTTGGAGAAGTTTTCTAAAAGGGGTTTGTGGATGAAACAAATCCTAGATACTTCATGAGGGGTGTGAGCATTCAGTAATACATGTAGATACACAACACAGTCCTTTGTTCACTTGCATTGCAAGGGAGTAGAGGAAGGAAATGAGGCCATGGGAGGAGCAGCGCTGCAACTCAAGGTATGGCACATGATTTTTGGTTGAAGGATCCATTTTTCATTGTCATGCAAATGCAAAAACATGTGATGCATTCACTAAGGGTTTGATGGAAAAAATTAGTGAAACTCATTGTGTCATAAACACAAACACTTTGCATACACTAGAAAGAACCAATAGTGTTGTCGCATTATGAGGAGACCCATCACCACATGGAGGAGAAAGGGGGAGTCATTTCTTCTACTAGAGGAGCCCTTGTGTCTTTGCAAGGAGTTCCAAATATTTTTACATGTGAGTACCAAGGCACAATTCGGGAGACATGTGTAGCATTTGAATGGGGATTGTGAGATGGAAGGAGAAGAGAAGGATCAACATGGAGGGATGATGGGCATTCACCCATATTCATTTCAGAAACTTTCTGTACAAGAGAAAGAGACTGTACTGTGTAGAGGAGAAAGGGGCAAATCAGCCCACTCATACATGCAGTCTATTTCAGAGCATGATGTCTCACTTTATGGGGGCATTCCACCTAGGAGGCCACTTGATTTAGAGTTGATGAGAGGCATCATTCCATTTGGTTCACCACTCATGGATTCCGGAGGGGTGGAGACACTAGAGGGATCCAACACAGCACAGAGGGTTTGGGGTACACTCAAGGAGGAGAGATATACTCTCTCATTTTCAGTACCACCCCTTTCCATCAGGTTCACTGCACTAACTACTACAGGGATGGAGGATTGCATATTCATGATATAGGATGAATTTTCCATATATTTAGTGAGAGAGATTATAATTCCTTTGATGAATTACTCTTTCATGCATTGGAGTGGATGGAGGCCACTCGTTCTTACATTGCCCAGCATCAGGAGATTCTTTGGAGGTGATAGTATCTCATGGGAGGCTCATTTTCAGAGGCCCTTATTTCTGTTTGAGCATGAGCAGCTGCATGATGGCATGGAAACAACTTGGAAGGTGACTTTTGCATGAGGGGATTTCAAGGTGGTAGGCAACAGCATGATGGGGCACCATATTGCAAAATACTAGTGTTGTTTATGTGGAGGAATGATCCAGGATGGAGGGCTCAGCATGGGTTGAGTATTCCCTAGGATCTTGATGCATGCATGATTCTTGATGACCAAGAGGGAGATGACTGATACATATTTTATGATGTATTCATCTAACACTATGGTAGATTCTTCTTGGCTAGAGCTTCTAGTCTCAAGAAGAAATTATTGCATGCAGTACATGAGGACTTCCTAGCTATGCACTTGGATGCATACTTTGATTGGATAGAGGAGTTCACTTGGAGGGCAGTCATCATGGCACCTATCAGCATTGGGAGAGATGCATATCCCACTTGATTATGGTGGAGATAACCTCACAGCCACTTCCCTACTCATTGAAGGTAGAGGGAAAATTTTCAGTTGGGTCATTTCAAGCTCAAGAGCTCAAGTACAAATTGGAGAAGGTATAATCTCACATTATATATTGTACTTTCCTTCCTTGTTTGAGTAGCATGATGAGTCAAGAAGAGTCGATTCCTTCTTGAATAATGCGCAAGGATCTATTTCTACACTTTTGTAGCAGAATAATGGACCATTCTTAAGGTGGTTTGTGGAGGGAGCCACATGCTCTTTGGTGTGCACCATTGGCACCAATTTATGTTTTCATGTTCTTATCTTTTGAGATGTGTATGGCAGAAAACAAGTGGCTGGGAAAGGCACTTTTTATGTATATTTTGATGAAGGCAAAAGGCTCACTGCCTTGGTCCCATGAGAGGAGCAATGAACCACTCTCTAGTTGTCTTGTGAAAGCTTGTTTTCATTGTATTATGCTACCTTGTATTGCTAATGCTGATTTATTCGCAGGGAGCACTATTTGGAGAGTAAATTATAGGTTGGGACAGCCCATTGGGAGCATTATTCTACCCATTACACATGCTCTATATTGCAGGAGATACCATGTTCAAACCATGATTGCCATACTATTACTTTTCTCTTCTTCTGGGGCAAACCACTTGGAGAATTTGTAGAGGCATTTCATGGTTGGATATTTGATGGGGTAGCTTGGGCCACTCTTGGAGGCCATACCATTTCAGCCCAAGAATAGAGGAAGACCCATATGTACTACAAAGGGAGAGAAGATCTTATTGGGGTTAAGCAGAAAAACTCTCCATTCAGCCCCATTACATTGCAGAACCGAGGGTAAAATTTCCATTTGGATGATAGCATGGACGATGAGATCACTAGTGGGATTATATTTTCCCATGCATGTCATCACTCCCACCTTGAGGAGGCCATGGCTTAAGAGGGATATTTCCACCTACACCTTCTATCTTTTTGTAAGGTGCACCATTCCGGTTTTCATACTTGGGAGGATGCATTTGAGGATAGTTTTATTGCAACATATCTTGAGCAGTGGTGGAGATTTTTGATGAGGTGGCCACAAGAGAAGAAAGGGGAGAATTTTTTTTCTCTCTATGCAGTTTCTTGGGGACAAGCAACATGTGGGAGGGGAGGACTATAACGTTCCCAATTTTAGCCTCAAACTAAAATGGAACATTATAGTGGCATATTTTTATTTTTCTTAATAAAATGGGTAAGGTGACCCCTTAACCCTTTGGTGGTAGAGAAATAACACTCCTTATGAGGAAGGAGGGAAAATAAGCAGCTAAAATAAAACCTAATGGTGTGAACATGATGAGGATCACCTTGAGTTTGCCATCTTTTACCAAGTCAACAGCGCTGCCTTAGAGGGGTGACTTGCTTTAGAAGACAATGCACCTTTTGAAGGGAAAGCATTCAAAAGTGAATTGAAACCCTAATTGTAGGACCTATGGTGAGAGAGAGTTCATTTTATTTATAAGAGAGAAGATAGCAGCTCATTTGTTTATGCTTTGATTCAGAAATTTCGTGGTGAGGCCAAGGAATTGCACATCCGAGCTGTTTAGTAGGATTACAATGCTCTTGAGCACTGGGGGTGTTCCTGAGTGGGGATCCCCCACCTCTTCCTCATGGGAGGAGAGGATTTGAGCTGAATTTACTCATTTTGTCATTTTTCCAAGCTCACTCCTTCAGTTGTAGCATTATTCCTGTAGCAGGATGGTGTTGTGTAGCTGGGGTAGCAGCAGAGCAACTCATAGAGTCTTTCCTTACTTGCTTTTTCAGTGGAGGAGTGATATTTTCATTGGAGGAGCTACAGAGATGGCTCTTGGAGAATATTTTAGATTTGTGGCATCAGGGCACTCATTCACCAACTCCCACTGCGCAGTCACTTGGAGAAACTTCGTTATCCCATGAGGGCAGTGTTGAGGGAGATTCTTGAGCTCATTAGGAGGAATTCTTTTCAGAAGAGGGGATTAGATCCTTTTCCATTGAGGGCATTATGAGAGGAGGGAATCAACATTTAATATCAGCCACAGCCTCATATTCATTTGGTTTCAGTTGCAGTGACATTTTGTTTGTCACTTTGTATTTTATCGGGCATTTCTAGCAATCTCCCTGAGATTGGCTATAAATCCCATATTGAGCCCATTTTCCTCTCTTGGGCCATTTTTATTTTATCCTTCAGCTAAATTATTATTTTTTATGTATTCAGTAGCTACATATCTCATAGAGACTATGTAGTTATGGTTTTCCAGCATTCTGTGTAGCTGCAACTACTCCGACATTATATTGTATATTCATTGGAGGTTGGTTCTACAAGCTTGAGGGCCTTGTTCCTCATGATATTTCTGTATAATATTGATGATACAATAATATAATGATGTCTGTAGTGTTTACCCTCTCATGGTACATTCAGATTTTCATAGTTTCAGATTGATGTTTTTCATATTGCTGTAGCTCACTCTTTGAGCATTGTTTTAGAGTCTTAGATTGGGGAGATCTGTATAACCCATCTAGCATATTTTCTTTGAGCTAATTTTATACAGGGGGTTGTATTAGAGTTTTTCTAGGGCATCTTGACACTATTTTTCCTTGTTTATGCAGCAACTTCCTTATACAGCGTCCTCAAAGACCTTGTAGCATAAATTCCCGAGGTGGAATATTGCATATCCATAGGCAAAGTCTGAGAAGCACCAACTAGCCTCAAGATTTCTCCCTTATTTGGAAGGAGTCATATCCTGTAAATGCCCCATCATTCAATCTCTAAAATGGACTTGTGATAGCTCACTGAAGAAGGAATTTCAATATCTTAAAGATATTCCCTATAGAGCAGAGATTTCCTGATTTGGAATATTACATTTTCACATGTGGGATTCTTGATGGGGAGGTAATGGATGGGAGGTTTAAGGTAGTTGATGGAGTCATCTATTTCTATAATATTATCCTTTTGGTTAGAGACTCTAAGCTTAAGGAGAGACTACTAGATGTAACCTATGAGATCCTACTTTCCAAACCCACTAGCTTCATTAGAGCATATCATACTCTCTTGGGTGGATTCATATGGGAAAGTTTCAAGGAAGAGGTGCACTCTCATTGAATATGTGCATGGATTACTTGGTAGATGAGGAGGAACATAGCTCTTGGGAAGAGCCATCATTCACACCTCCTTACTCATTAAGTGTGAGAGGGAACTCATCCATGAGTTACCTCACTGATGTGAAACAAGTATATAGAGGAACTTGTCTTTCTGAATATTATGATGTATCTCCTATATGCTTATATTTTTCTAACACTATTTATGATGGGTTTCATGGACCACTCAAGGCCATGAACTATGTTGATGTAGGTCATTCCTTGGAGGATCTTGGAAAGTTGTTTTGTCCTTCGTGGTGTGATTCTTTTACACCAACCATGATGCACATTCTCCAAGCATTCAAGAGGAATGGGGCAGTAAACAAGTGTTGGGGGAGGCACTTGTCACATCCTATTCTATGGTAGTTAAGGGTAAAACTACGTTGGTTGCACATGAGGAGAAATATTCCTTCTCCTTTATCATACATGGCAGCTACCATGATTCTAATCATGATTCCATATGATGAAAATGTTCTTACTCTTGGGAACATGGTTTGAGGAGAGGCACATTGGTGGGATGTGTCCTTGGGGAAAGGAGTTCCCCACTCTTTTTGCACTACATGATTCAATGGTATCATGGGATACTGTATGGCCACTATGATAGATCACTTGTCTCTTTGTAGAGTGAGCCATATTTTTGTTGGGAACATGCCTCTCATATGTATTGGGGAGGAGTTTTTCTATGGATTTCCAAGCTGGGAGGTGATCCACTTCATTTGAATGATAGCATGGAGATGGGAGACTTTCATGAATAATGAAAATCCCCATGATTGTCATCACTTCTATCTTGAGGAGGCCATGGATCAGCAAGAAGGTTTCCATAACAACCTTCCATCCTTTCATGATGAGAGTCATTGGGTTTACTCACCAAGGGCCAACTTGCACATTGAGAAGGGACCGTTGGAAGATAGAACTATTGTAGAAGATTTAAATAAATGGTAGAGACTATTGGATGAAGATGCCACAAGAGAATAAGGGAAAATTTTGTAGCACCCTTGCAGTTGCTTGAGGACAAGCAACATTTGGGAGGGGGAGACTGTAATATTCGTAAATTAGCTTATAGCTAATAGGAATATTAATTTTTCTTTCGAAATATAGATGGATGAATAAATGGGAAAGGTGGCTCATAATTTTCTCAAGTATGAATAAAAATCCCTCATAGTGTGAAAAGGGATCATGAAATAACCAGATAAAGGATCCATATGTGTGAACCATGTCTAAACTATGTGCACAAGGTCAAGTTTGACCAACTCAACATCATTTATTCTCAAAGAGTGGATCCTAAATAAAGACAGTTCAATGTGAATGGAAATCAAGCTAGCCAGTTAAAATGAAGACACCTTGAGTGTGGAAGAGGTTGATCCCTTGACCAAGTCAACCATGACCATATCTATAGCGTAGTCTAGATGCATTGAACCTCTTGGAGGGATGGCACAGTTATAGAAGGAGGTTTTACATGTGAAAGAGGCTAAACTAATGGAGTGGTTTATGGTTTTGACAAGACTCCAATCTTATAAAAGGAGGAGGAGAGCAACATGAAAGGGCTGTTGAAGATATTATTTTCTGAAGGTATTGTCTACTTAGACATCCCTTGTTGGGTCTTCCTGTTTAGGAATCCCACCTCCTTCCTTGAGCAGCTTTTGGAGGAGACTTGTGGTATCTTGTCCACTATCAGGCTTGGGACAAGCTTCAACTTACACCTGCAACGTTGATCCTGTTGAGGGTTGGGTTTTCCTTGTGAGTTGCAGCAGTGGAAGACACTAGATCTGCTCAAATCTAGACTATACTAGTGGCTCTTCTCAGTGAGTGTGTCTTTTAACCTCCTGGAAGAGTGAATTAGCTAATTGAGCTTCAGATCCAGACTTTGGCATCAAGCCAAAGCATTCTCAGAGCCTACAACACATTTTATCTCCCTAGACTGCATTATTTGCAAAGGAGAAGTTGCAGGGTGTTTTGTCTTCATTTTGGAGGAGATCTCTCTGGTGTTAGGATTATTCCTCTCACTGTGGTGATCCATGGATTGGCCATCCAATCCATGTTTGTTTCAGATCTGATCTGTTGTCCCATTGTATTATTCAAAAATTTCTTAATCATTCTATAGATCTGCAACCTTAGATCTCATATCTACTCTCTGTGCCTCATGTTTTGCACAAAACCCCAAGGGGAATGTATAGATGAGCTTTTATTGTACACAAATCTGAATTAGATCCATATTTTTATGTAAATATATTCTCTAGATCTGAGTATTAATAAACTGCTACTTCAGGCCCTAAAAATAATGCTTTGATGTCTATGCAGTCTTTTCTTATGGTTGTAGCACCTCATTTCTGAGGATTTTTCCTGTATAGTCTCATTCTTGCTCTTGTACAATGTATGGGCTGTAATGTAACTCTGATTTTATGCTATTCATATGATCTTTGAACCTCCATATCAGCCTATTGTTGTGATTTAGCAGAATTGGATTATTTCTAAAGCAGTATTTTGCATATAGCTGCAGCCCCTCTCTTTGGGTGATTTTCAGCTATACTAGTTTGTGGGATATCTGTTTAACACATCTAATTTGATTTGTTTTTGCTCTCCTTTTGGATTTAGATATTAGATGAGCTGATATAAGGGATGCAGGAGCTGAAAACTCATTTCTATGCATACATTTCATAGGAGTGAGTTATTTCAGCAGGCTTGATGAGTTATTCCAGATTTGGAATATTACACTCAAGTTCCTTATCCTCCACTTCAAATGCCCATCCTAACACATGATGTCTTAGCCGAAGGTAAATTGGGAAAAATCACACAAAATATGCCTATATACATATCCGTTAAGCCACAGGTTTTCGAGAACATCCATATTGGGGTGACCTGTTCTCCTGATGAGATCCAGGTCTATACTAGTCTCTTCCGTGATTTTTGCAATGTTTTCGCATGGTCTTATGAAGATATGCATGGAATCGATACAAGTATAGTGGTGCATGAGATTCATACTTGTCCTGGTGCGAAGCCTGTTCACCAACTTCTTCATCCTGTGCACCCTAGGAAGGCAGCCGCTATTAAGGGAGAAGTTCAAAAAATTCTTAAAGCTGGTTTTATCTATCAAATTCTGTTGAAAGAATGGGTTTCCAATATTTCTCATGTGGATAAGAAATATGGTACCATTCAGGTCTGTGTCGACTACCGTGACATTAACCTTGCTTGCCTTAAGGATAATTATCCCACTACTTTTATTGATAAAATCAGTGATGACTATAATGGGAGTGAGATCTTTTCCTTTATGGACGGGTTTTCTGGGTACAACTAGATAAAAATTCTTTCGGCTGATCAAAACAAGACCACCTTTTTCTATCCTTAGGGTACTTTCGCCTATAAAAACCTCCCATTCAGTCTTAAAAATGTTGGGGCTACATTTCAGTGAGCAATGCCATATGATTTCCATGATATCAAGAGCATTGTTCAGCCTTATCTAGATTACCTTCCGGCTCATTTAGCTAAGCGTAATGACCATCTTGATCATCTCCGTCAGATTTTTCTTCATTGTCGACGCTATAAGATCTAGAAAAATCCACATAAGTGTGTCTTTTGCGTTGACTCTGGTAGACTCTTAGGGTTTATCATCTCCAAAGACGACATTTTTCTTGATCCACTTAAAGTTGAAGCTATCGTTAATCTCCCCTTTCCTTTATCCTTACTTCAGCTACATAGTCTGCAGGGGAAAGCCAACTTCTTACGCTGTTTTATACGTAAATATGTTGAAGTGGCCAAAGGATTTATGTGATTACTGAAGCAAGGTTCCTCGTTCCTCTAGGATGAGATCACCTAAAAGTCCTTCGATGCACTGAAGACATTTCCAGTCAATGCTCGTGTATTGCATCCTCCAAATTATCATCGCGATTACTCCCTCTATTTGGTTGCCACATTTAGCACGATTGCCATGGTTTTGGTACAAGAAAATGATCATGGTGATGAGCATGTAATTTTTTACATAAGTCACAATATCCTCGATACAGAGACGCGTTATGCACATGTCGAGAAGTTGGTGTTGGTTGTTGTTCAATTTTTTCAACATTTTTGTCGCTTTATTTTGTTGTGCACAGTGACCGTTGTTTCTGATTGCAACCCTATCACCTATATATTGACTTGTCAATTTTTGGGGAGGAAATACTCAAAGGGGATAATTATCCTACAAGAGTTCGATCTAGAGTTCACTACCGCCAAGTCGAAGAAGTCATTGGTCTTCACCGATTTGATCTTCTCTCTCCCTTCTCATTCTACTCCATTTGGTTCCGAGGAATGCATTTCAGACGACACAATTTTTCTCATTGGCACCCTCGATCCATGGTACAATGATATCATCATATATCTTCAGACTTCCACCTTCCGATCTGAGTTGATGAAGGATGCTCTTCGATGCATCCACCATCAATAGCAACCTTATCGCATAGTCGGAGATACTCTCTACTGCATCGAAGTTGATTCCATTTTCCGCTAGTTTTTTCCTCTTGAGGAGGCCGAAGAGGTCCAGAATGATTTCCACAGTGGCGCCTATGGTGGTCACAAGTCTAGATATGCTACCGCGTAGAAGATATTTTGTGATGGCTATTTCTGGCCCATCATCTTTAAATACTGTATTGTTGTCCGTAAGCACCATGATTGCCACATCTATCACTGCTTGATGCATTCACCACCTTCCCATCTTCAGCCTAACACTATTGTTGGTCCCTTTGCAAAGTGGGGCATTGATTTTATGACGTGTAACCCTCACTCGGCCGGGGGGCATGCTTATATTATTGTACTCATGGACCACCTCACAAAATGGGCCGAAGAAATTCCTACAGTTATAGCTGACCGTAAGATAGTAGCACAATTTCTATTAAATCATGTCATTACTAGGTTTGGTGTCCCTCAAGCCATTGTTATCGATAATGGTTCCCATTTTGGACATTACATGGTGACTGAGTTGACTTCCAAGTTGGGTGTGCGCCACGACAGCTCAACATCATACTACCCTCAGGCCAATGGCCAGGTTGAAGCCATGAACAAATTTCTTGTCACTATGCTTGAACATAGGATTGGGATGCACAAATCAAACTGGCATCTCATTTTGTTTTCAGCTCCTTGGGCTTACTGAACCTCAGTGAAGGATGCGACCAGATTCACTCCATTCTAGCTTTTCTATGGTTTGGAAGCTACCCTTCCAATTGAATGTGTAATTCCTTCTCTCAAAATAGTTTTTGAATTATTGCCGAATACTTTGCCAGAAGAAGAGCATCTTCTGTATTTAGAGAGGCTTGATGAAACTCACCGCTTTGCTACTCTTTTCATAGAAGCACAGAAAAAGTAGGTCAAAGCTCAATTTGATGAGTCAGTTTTCCCTTGTTCCTATATAGATGGATACCTCGTCCTCATATACGACCAAGCTCATGATAATCTAGGGATAGGAAAATTTCATCCCAAGCAGCATGGGCCCTACATTGTTAAGTGTATTTTATAGAATGGGGCTTATGAGCTTATTGATTATGAAGTTAATCCTATAGATCAGCCCAGAAATGGGTTGTATTTTAAAAGTACTATGCATGAGTCTTTTTTTCATGTTTCTTTGTACATAGGTGTTTTTTTCATTTTTGTACATTTTTGTCTTGGTGTGCTTTATGAGTGTTTTCCTGCTTATTGGATCGTTGCTTATTGTGTAGATGTCTATTACCCCTTATGTCAATTTCACGGATGGTGCTTCCCGTAGTACCCAAAACCTGTCTTCTATAGCCTAGGTGATTTATGATCCTACTGGTGAGTTGATACACCTTCAAGGTATCTGTCTAGGGTGAACCACAAAAAATGTTGCTGAATATGGTGTTGTTATTGAACTATTTACCAAGGCCATTTCTCTCAACATTCAAGCATTGATTGTTAACCTAGACTCACAGCTTGTTGTTCTTTAGCTTAATGGGAATTATTCTATTAGAAATCCTCACATATTAAGGCTGTATTTATGTGTTTGTTTACTAGAAAGACATTTTGATTACATTACATATCAACATATTCCTAGATGAATGAATGCGTTAACTAATACAGTAGCCAATATTGTATTAGATAGACATTTGCATAATTTTTAAAACATCATCATCACATGACAAGATCCATAAATGAATATATATATATATCGAGTGTTTTCATCCATGTGCATCATAAGTTCAAAACATATGTATGTTTCGGTTACATCCTGAGACATTATGTCTCTCAAAAAATATGTGGAAATAAAAGCCTAGGTGTCTAGTCAGTGTGATGCTCATGATATCACATCATTGCTCATACAATCCACATTAATAAGTGGTGAACACAGTTCGACACCCCTGTAGTATGTCTCTAGTATGCACGAGGAACATCATCGAATCACACATAGTCCAGGATCCCACAGGAGATTCCCTCCAAGTTGTGTATGATTTCCTCCTCCTCACCTCCCTCACCATGAGGGGCCACATACAACTCACGAGGAATTATCAGTGCTATTGGAGACATGCCTGCAGGTCTTTTTGGGCCAACATCTGAAATTTCATGGATTAATGTCAAAACATACATAATAGAAAAATGATAATACTCATCGAAATAAAAAATGAGTCTCACCCAATGCTTCAGCCCAATCATCTCCTTCTGGGATTGGGAGATACGCATCACTGGTAAAGTCCATGCCAGAATAGGGCCAGTCCTCCATGACAATCAGCTATCGATGGAGCCGATTAAGGAACTCCGATCTCCAGGACATCTGTTGACTGCCCCCTAATATTGGAATTAATGCTACCCAATGGACCATTAGTGGATCTTGAGATGGTGGTGTTGGAACTATCACTTCTTGACGTTGGAAAATTGGTAACCTTTCCAAGGTGAAAGGTAGCAAGATGGACCCATAGCCAAACTGCTTCATCTTACCATTCTTGCATTTTGTCAACTAGAATTTTATGTTGATTGTTACCGCCTCTTCTTAGTTGTAGAGCATTGGTGCCATGAAATCCACTGCAAGAATTAACTGTGTTTTTGTGGCATCATGTGGAGCTTGAACTCCAGCAACTCACATGATGGTGTGTAGCACTACTTTGAGTGCCAGATCGGGAATGGTTTGGATATCCACCTTCCCGCTTTTCGATCCTTTTTGTGCTCCTTGGCACACTCTGTCGATAACCATACTCATGCTTTCCATTGTGGGCTTAGTACCTATCAAGATTGGTACTTAACCCCTCTGTAGAATTAAAGTTATGAAGTAAACATATGAAACTTCAATCTCGAGTTCCTAATCGTGAATGATGAATCTTTCCTGATCAATGTCCCAAACACTGATCAAGTACTAAAATAGCTCCAGTTGAGCTCTGAGACATGGTGACATGAAGAATTTATTGAGCCCATAATCCCTAAGATCGTCCATGCATCTCACATTACCCATGGCTTTCTCATCTTCTTCACTATGTTCTCGCTCTTTCCATTCGATCACCATTTTATTCTTTCACACCTACAAAAAAATCCATATGGTTGTCATTAGTCAAATAATATGCTTTGAAGTGGTTAAATTGGGCTTAATTTTTGAAATCGCAATCTGAACATTGCAGTCACGGTTGGCGCGCCCCCATTTTATTTAAAGGATTGTTGGCATGAGTCCATTCTCGATACCTGCGTCAACTGCTACGCCCTCATTTTTAAACCCCCCCCCCCCCCCCCCCAGATCTACAAAATGGGGTGCAGGTGATGAAAATTATATCAAAATGTAGGTAAGGATATGAGTTCTTACCTAGAACAGATGGATTCACAATTAGCCTTATGGATTTCCCGCTATCAACTCCGTTAAATCATAGTGAAAAAGGGTGAAAATTGCTCACAAGAGGTAAAAGTGAAAATTAATTTACTTTTTACGATTTTTTGCATTTTGTAAACTTTTCAGAACCCTAATTATGTTTCAAAACATATTTTTTGATTATTTTTCTATTTTATTTTCAAAAAAATGGGTTTTACGTGCATCTCTTATGTAGTGACAGGTCCTCAACGTGATACCCTAGCCTATCGTGACTAAGAGGTTCTCTCAGACATAGTTTTCTACCTTTTCGGATTTGTGAGACTACCTAAGAAAAGGGACCTATTGGAATTTTCTTTTTTTCTTCTTTTCAAACTCTCTAAAAATGAAAGGATCCCAAGTTCTTCCTTTGTTAGACTCGTTAAAATCTAAGTGACATCAGAAATCGTCACCATGACGCAACAAAGTTCCTCCTTCCTAGGGCTCGTAAAATGTACTAGGATGGATTTGTTCAAACGAAAAACTTACATGACAAGCATATTATATCGCCTTTAAGTTTGTTTCCAAAAATAATCGGGGTACTCCGCAGCTATGGTGGGGAAAATGGAAGTATTTCTCAGTTGTGTTGGCAGTATGTCGCTCTTGAAGATGACACTCATCTACATTCGTGTCGGGTTAGGGGCATCTCATTTCATCATTTTTTTCCTCCATGGGTTTGGGTAATCTATTTTGACCTCTTATCTGCTCTTTTCCATGTCGCCATGACCTCATATCCCTTGATGTCAAATACTGCCAAATTTTGAAGTCATGTCACCGATATGTTCAAGAGAAGTTTCATTTTGCAGTTTTCAACCTCTGATCCTCTTTTTAGTCTTGATTCACTATCATCTTATTCCTTTTTCTTGTGTCGATGATGTGGGAAAAATTATGGCCCTCCTTCAACCAGGTCACTTACTTTCGACTTCAGATCATTATCCAGGAAGTTGATCTAGAGTCTCCCTTTCGGTAACTTGGAGCTTGCATGCCTCAATGGAAATTTCTTCGCATTCGACGACATGTCCTCATCATTGGCCTTCGATCAAGTGATTTTGCAGGTGTTCGATGCCAGATCACTGTTCACATTTCATGGATTGTACTTGTTATACCTTGAGAGCCATTGTAATTATTAGTGGTTTCTCTCATGCTTGTTAATAGCCTTCATCATTGGCTGTGTTAGCCACCTATAAATTTGTTATAGCAAAAGGTGGCTAAAAGTTTTTGGAGCCTTCAAGGAACAAATTTTTATGGAAAAAAGTGTCGGCTCTTAAAGACTGTTAAAGGCCTCATGCCTCTATCTAAATCTTCAATGTTTTGCCCATTTCGACACTCAGAAATCCTGCTAATTCCCAAGAAAGAATACTGCTTCGAAGACCCTTTTCTCCTTTTCCCCTTTTCCAAAACTAACCTCTTGTTGTCTCCCCTTTCCCCATAAGATCCCTCATTTTCATGTTTTTCCCCTTTTCCCTTTATTCAAAATCCCTTGATAAGGTTTGAAGACTCCCTCTTAGCCTTATAAAAACTCTCAAATTCCTTTGAAAACCATTGAAAAACCATTAAAATGCATATTTTATATATATTATGGACTTAAGCCCCTTGGGCTAAGTCTTTAAGCCTCCCCTCCATGCGTCTTGGTGCTAGAACCAAGCGCCAACCCTTTAGGTGCTTATCACATCACCCGATGCTGATTATCCATCTGCTTTAACCCTCGGTCTTATTATCTCCCATGCACCCAAAGGCCCTGCAGACGGGCGCCAAACCATATCAAAAATTTAAATCTCTCCCCCAAAGTCTAAACCTTAGTTTTATTTAAATTTGTCGGATTTATTATGAAATAATGTTTCTACCAGTGCAAAATTCCAAATCAATCTCCACCGTCGATCTGATCTGCAGATCGACGGCACGCAATCCATCGCAGTCAATGGTCCCTGCCAACCACTCACCATTCCAAAACCGGGCAGTATCCATCGCACCGCCTTCAAGCGGAGGGTGGTTTTTTCCCGATCGGCAGGGATTCCATACACCGCCCGACATGTGTCTTGTGCACTGTTTAGAAAACCACTGCTCATCGCATGTTAAATATCGGACGTGGACTCGGCACGATATTGATGCGCATCGTCCGATCTGAGGCCGCTCATCGGACGATGATCGCTCTCCAAAGAAGCCCGACAGTTAACTAGGATACAATGTGGTCCGTAAAGCATCTCTGCCGTCGATTTGATCTACGGATCGACGGCCCCCAAATCATCGCCCTGATTCCCCCGCTTTGAATTTTCATCTCCGCTCCCGACAGTCGATCTCTCCATGATCGATGGCTCCGATTCAAATTCCTTTTTCACTCTCCTCCAACTTTTTTTGATCAATATTGACCATTGAATGATGCCATCCAACGACCATGCTCCCCCCACATGTCCTCTGAAGCAATATATCCTATACATGTATGATTTTCTAATCTTTTCGTATTTTGCAGGGTTCAAAGGTTTTTCCACTATGTCTGAAGAAAATTCGAAGGTAGAGGGTGACGATCCTCCCACCTTCGTTTTGTTAAAGGAAAACACTTGCAGGTGTTAAATCCACATTTCATCAATCATCCATGAAGCATTGATGCTACATAACCCCTGCACAGCCCTGCACACCAGCAAAGCACAGTCATAAAGGTTTATCAGTGCAGAAAACCAGAGATATGCCAGAACAGAAGACTAAAGATAGGCCTTCGGGGATTACGTCTAATATGGTTTATCAAAAGCCTAATCCCTGATTAAAACACAACTAAAGGGAAATTCATAAAGGTTTATCAGTCATAAAGCTTCTACTGCCACAGCTGAGGAAAATTGATCCCTCTATCTACCATGATGCCACCTGTGCCTCAAAGCATTCATATCCGAGGCTAGAGTTATTGATCAGGATCAGATATTTGTCTCGAGGCACAACCAGAGAGTGAAATCTTCAAACAAAATTAATGACAAAACATCAGCAGAGTTACTTTGACACCACATAGAGCCTCAAAGGTCAAAAAGAGCTCCCACTGAGCTTAAATCTTTATGTAAAACATTTAATACAGAAGACACCTATGTAATTTTCTTCATCGAGCCCCCCAAGGGCCGAGGGACCATTAAGTCTGTATTAATTTTCTTTAGAGATCTTCTAACAGATCTCACCTCCTCATTCTTCTATAAATACTACTGCAGAAGATGAGAGAGGGGTTGGTTGATGAGGTTTTTGAACATTGTAATGTAATTGAGATGGAAACTTATGATTGTAAATAATATTCACTGGCTCTTGGAGCTCTGCTTGTGATAGATAAGTTAGGTTGAGATGAGTAGATTATTGCTAAACTAAAGCATTGGAATTAAATTTGTAACTGGTTTGGAGCATCAATACAAGTTGATTTATGGGATCTTGGTCTATGTTGATGGTGATGTTTTTCTCATTGTAACTTGTTATTTTGTTTCTTTTTTCATTGTGTTAATCTTCTCTTATTAAGAACAGCATGCATAGTGTTAGGACCTACTATATATCAGTACCCTTCTCTAACTGAAAATATTTATTTACATGTTTTCTTCCAATCTGTGTTATTTAGGAATGATTTAATTCAGTTTAATCATAATAATGTTGGTGTTCCCTCATCTTATTGCCTTAGCTGAATATTATTCTCGAATGTTATGTTCAGTATTAGTTAAGTAGAGATGAACTACAGAAGATATGGTGTGCCTTGGTCCTAGTTTTATCCCCAAAGACTGTCTGAATGTTTCCCTTGGAATGTGTTGAAAGCTGGCTAGTTTAGAAGTACTTACCAGATCTTAGGCCATTCTATGTTATCTTTGTGTTTTTCTTGAAAGTAACCAAGTAAAGCAGAGCTAGGAGAGGATTTGTGGTGAGCCCGACCCGCTAGTTTCTACTCCAACAGTTGCTTTCAAGTTTCCCTTTGTCTTAAAATGTTTTCTATTGAAAGCGTATCAAAGGCTAGCTAGTTTAAAAGTACTTACCAGATCCTAGTTTACTTTTATGTTTTTCTTGAGTCTATGTCAAAGGCTAGATAATTGAGAAGTACTTACCAGATCTTGGGCTGCTCTTTGTTCCTCATTTGTTTAATTCTCCTTCTTATTGTACCATTTCATTCCATAAATCAAACTTCAAAGAGATCCTTAGACATAGATGACTTGCCCCATGGACCGCTCTTGCCTCTTGTTGTTCCAATTAAACCCTATTACGACTCCATAGCCCAATGGAATAAAACCTGCAATTATCTATATTTTTGGCTGAAGCTTACTCTCATTGCTTGCAACTTCTCACCTTTGAAACTCTTTCCATTTAGAATTTTCCCTCAAGCAGTAATCATGCTCAACCATCCAAAAACAAAACAAATCCTCGGCCTTCATAACTAGCCTAATATCGTTACCCCAAACTTAAAATAAAAATACATATTTGCACTTATTGGAGAGATCCCTCTCCGGATTCAGGAGGGCTAGATCCTAGAATCCCAAAGAAGTTAAAATGATGTTTCTCCCTGCGATCGGACTTTCGCCAATCTTGCTCATTACAGGGAGCTAACATTTCTGGCGACTTCGCTGAGGAATTTTTGAGTTCATAGTTGCTTGGCCAACTTTATAAACTCTTTAATTTTCCATAAAACCATAGAAACTCATAAAAAACCCAAAATATTTTAGATTGGTATCTAATAAACATGGTGGTGGACCATAAAACCTTTTACCCCCATAGGAGCTAAAAATTTTCCACTTGGAAATTCCACAATCCTCAACAAACCCTAAGACTCCACTGGGAAGAACCCTTATCATTATAATATCATTCAAACTCGGTTAGAGGATGGTAGGATTAAAACTATGTAAATAGATTAGTTGACCTCTTAAAGATTGTCATATCTGGTTAGACTTTCCTTGTTTATTTGGGTCTAAAAAACACAGCATAGTGGCTCCTAGAAAGATTCACACTAGAGCCTATCCTGACCCTGATCCACCTGAGATAGTTGATAACCCAAAAATTATCCTTAGGAAGTCTCCTAAGATAAAATTATCAACTGTTTTCAGATCACCCTTGAGAGCTAATTCAGTTCCTGAAAACCGTGCAGCTCTACAAGAAACACATGGTGGTATAACCATAAAAAATTTTACCTCCTTACGAGCTAAAAATTTTCCACCTGGGGACTCCACACTCTGAAACTCCCAAAATACCAAATGACTCCACTGGTAGAAGACCCTGAACTGATTGACTAGACACAGTGACCTCTTTCTTGATTTACAAACATGACTCCAAGGATACAACGAAGATATGCCCCAATGAGTAGAGATCATATCCCTGGGTTTCCACATAAGATGCCCTAGGTGAATTGGGATGACAACCTGCCTGTTTTTCAAGGTGAAAAGTTTGATGACCCTCTATTACATCTCATCAAATTTCATATACATGTGTGGAGGTTGAAAGTTGAATGGCATGAAGACTACCTAATGAAAATGTTCATGTTAACATTAGAAGGGAAAGCTAGGGATTGGTATGAATGCTTAAGATATAGTAGTTTTTTTTCTTTAAGAGACCTTGAATATGTGTTCTATGATAACTATAAAGAAAACACTACATCATTATCATGGGGTGCAATATATTATGATCCATCCCAAAACATCATCCAACACATCATAGATAATGATGAAGCTTTGGAAGAGATGCATCCTGAAGATCTTTTAGCAGCCATTCATGAGTTTAATATCCTATTGAAAAACTTTAAGAACATAGATGAATTAGTTGAGGAAGAGATGATCCAGGTAGTAAAGAACATTCCTTAAGATATCTTTGAAAACTCAAATATTGATTCATCATCCCTTATAGCTAAGGCTCAATAAGACATCCAGCCTCGAAATTAGTCTTCACAAGAGACAGAGAACTACTGTACTCCTGTTCAAAGGAACATAGAAACATCTTCCCCTTTGACAGAAAAATATATAGATCAGACTATTTATAAACAACCTCTCTCTGAAACTTTATGTAAAAAAAACACTCTTGCCCATTCACATAGAGAACTTTGTTGTGAAGATTTAGAAAGTTCTTTTGTAGATCAGAATGTAGAAGGACCTGCTGATAACCTAGTATGTTTTATTGGTAGTATTACTTATATTCGTGATTCTCCTAACTTTGATCTATCTAGTGATGATGCTTCCCAAACAAAGATTAATTTTGCAGGATCATCATTAGCAGATTTATGGGAGGAAGATCAGTTCCTTCAAAGAAGTAATGAGCCAGTGACAACTATTTATGATACTGATGATGAAAGTTTTCAAAGCCTAGAAGTGAGTGAAGATTCATTCGATATTTTCTCTACTTCATTTCAGATCATCAGTAATAATTTCCATGTCATTGGGACTCAGCAGACTTTCGGCTCAAAGGATGAGGAGGAAAGAAAAAAAGAAATTTTTGGGCAGGTTGAAATCAACGAGCCTTCCCTTGAAAAAGAGGAAGAAATTGAACATACCCCTGCTCAAAAATATAATAAGCTCCTCATAGAGTTCAGTCCACTAAACCAGAGCTTACTAGGGCTACAAGAGGACAATACTGCCAAATATAATGAGTCCTCCAGTTCAGATGATGATGAAGAAGAGGGAGAGAAAAAAATTGAAGACTGTCCTACTAAAGATATACCATCTTTTCAAGAAGAATCTTCTTCATTTTATGTTAAGAATAATGAAGCTTCCAAGCAACTTTCTAAAGGTATACCCCTCAAAGCTAAAGCCTTGGAAGCAGACAATCTACCAGACATGGAGGGCCAAAAAGAAGAGAATATTCATCTTTTCTTTATTGATCCTATGGAAGAGTGTGTGGAAATCACAACTGGCTCAAACTATCAAGAAGTAATCCTTTGCAAGAGCCAGAGACATGAAAAGTTGTCACCTTCTGTGATAGTTTTTATTTTGAAGATTAATCTTCAAAATATACTATGGATACCCCTGACAAGTAGCCATATTTTCTTCTTTTTCTTGACATTACTCAACTGGCTGCATTAGCACTTTTGTATCATATGAATAGGTAAATGCTCCATGTTTAGAATAGGTTAGATAGGAATGTCAATAAAGCTCAGTTTTGAGCATGTAGTTAGTTGTTGTTTTCTGCTTTGAAATAAAATCAAAAATTCAAAACTAAAAAAACAATGAAAGAAATAAAAGAGGGTAGATTGTGAAAACAAGAAGGGTACAACCCCATACCAAAAAGAGAAACAATTCTAAAAGTGTGCAAGATTAAATGCCACTCCTGCAAAACACACTTCTAGTTAGTCAAACTGTCTAATCTTGACTAATTAGTTTTAAATTTTCTACTGATAGGATAGTGAATTCGATTTGCCAAATTGTTTAATCTTGGCTTATCAGTAGATAGATTAGGATAGAAATCAAAGGTTCAAACATGCTCAAAATCTGAATCAGCTAGCAAAGGATAGACAGCTCAAAACAAAAGTCAAAGCAGAGCTGCAGAAAATAGGAAGGAAGTGCTTTCAAAATTCAGATCTCAAAGCCTTCCATTTTTGTTTTTAAATTTTGTGAAAAAATAATGTCTATGAGCAGTTTGTTCTTATGCCATAGACCAACATCAAGTTAGACTATTCAATCCTGACTTGAATGCCTTTAAATTTTTGTTGTAGAATTTAGAGAATGAAAGTTTATTGGACAGTTCAATCCCAACAGATAGTAGATTAGGTAGAGAAGCATCTGAACTCAACTGTTTAATTTGAGTTCAGGGAGAAATAAGGAGTAGAATTAGATTAGTTTTATTCTTTCAAAAGAATAAAATGTTGTGAAAAGAGTTTTCCAATCCAAGTGCACTCTAATGAAGAAAAAATGTTAGATCTGTAGGATTGGGTAGGTAGAAAGATTGTTGATGAAATGTCCATTGTTTTTATGGTTGCTGATATGTTTTCAGAGCAAGATCATCCTAGCAAAGTAAGGGCAGTCCAATGGATAAGGCACAAGTCAGCCTCCTAGAGAATGCAAGTCTAAAGTTATTGATGCCTTCAAGAAGGCACCATCCCCAAGTGGAGCCACTGTTAGCCACCTATAAATTTGTTATAGCAAAACGTGGCTAAAACTTTTTGGAGCCTTCAAGGAACAATTTTTTATGGAAAAAAGTGTTGGCTCTTGAAGACTCTTAAAGGCCTCATGCCTCTGTCCAAATCTTCAATGCTGTGCCCATTTCGACACTCAGAAATCCTGTTGATTCCCAAGAAAGAATACTGCTGCAAAGACCCTTTTCCCCTTTGCCCCTTTTCCAAAACTAACCTCTTGTTCTCTCCTCTTTCCCCAGAAGATCCCTAATTTTCAAGTTTTTCCCCTTTTCCCTTTATTCAAAATCCCTTGATAAGGTTTTAAGACTCCCTCTTAGCCTTATTGAAACTCTCAAATTCCTTTGAAAACCATTGAAAAACCATTAAAATGCATATTTTATATATATTATGGACTTAAGCCCCTTGGGTTAAGTCTTTAATCCTCCCCTCCATGCATCTTGGTGCTAGAACCGAGCACCAACCCTTCAGGTGCTTATCGCGTCACCCAATGTTGATTAGCCCTCTGCTTTAACCCTCGGTCTTATTATCTCCCATGCACCTAAAGGCCCCGCAGACGGGCACCAAACCATATCGAAAATTAACCTCTCGCCCCAAAAGTCTAAACCTTAGTTTTATTTAAATTTGTCGGATTTATTATGAAATAACGTTTCTTCTGGTGCAAAATTTCAAATCAATCTCCACCGTCGATCTGATCTATAGATCGACAACGCGCAATCCATCGCAGTTGATGGTCCCCGCAAACCACTCACCATTCCAAAACCGAGCAGTATCCATCGCACCGCATTCAAGCGGAGGGCATTTTTTTCTCGATCAGTAGCGATTCCATACACTTCCTAACAAGTGTCTTATGCACTGTTTAGAAAACCACCGCTCATCGCACGTTAAAGATCAGACGTGGACCCGGCGTGATATTGATGTGCGTCGTCCGATCTGAGGCCACTCATCGGACGGTGATCACTTTCCAAAGAAGCCTGAAAGTTAACCAGGATACAGCATGGTCCGTAAAGCATCTCCGCCGTCGATCTGATCTACATATCGATGGCCCCCAAATCATCGCCCTGATTCCCCTGCTTTGAATTTTCATCTCTACTCCTGACCATTGATCTTTCCGCGATCGATGACTCTGATTCAAATTCCTTTTTCGCTCTCCTCCGACTTCTTTTGATCAATATTTACCATTGGATGATGCCATCCAACAGCCATGCTCCCCCCACATGTCCTCTGAAACAATATATCCTATACATGCAAGATTTTCTAATCTTTTCATATTTTGCAGGGTTCAATGGTTTTTCCACTATGTCTAAAGAAAATTCGAAGGTAGAGGGTGAAGATCCTCCCACCTTCGTTTTGTTAAAGGAAAACACTTACAGGTGTTAAATCCATGTTTCATCAATCATCCATGAATCATTGATGCTACATAACCCTTGCACAGCCCTGCACACCAGCAAAGCACAGTCATAAAGGTTTATCAGTGCAGAAAACCGGAGATATGCCATAACAGAAGACTAAAGACAGGACTTCGGGGATTACGTCTAAGATGGTTTATCAAAAGCCTAATCCCTGATTAAAACACAGTTAAAGGGAAATTCATAAAGGTTTATCAGTTAGAAATATTCTACCGCCACAGCTGAGGCAAATTGGTCCCTCTATCTAGCACGATGCCACCTGTGCCTCAAAGCATTCATATCAGAGGCTGAATTTATTGATCAGGATCAGATATTTGTCTCGAAACATAGCCAGAGAGTGAACTCTAAAAACAAAATTAATGACAAAACATTAGCAGAGTTAACTTGACACCACACAGAGCCTCAAAGGTCAAAAAGAGCTCCCACCG
Organism: Pinus albicaulis; assembly: GCA_034641835.2. Taxonomy (NCBI): domain Eukaryota; kingdom Viridiplantae; phylum Streptophyta; class Pinopsida; order Pinales; family Pinaceae; genus Pinus; species Pinus albicaulis. Next base: position 740,130,308 of record CM076570.1, on the reverse strand, counting down.
AGCTTAAATCTTTATGTAAAACATTTAATACAGAAGACACCTATGTAAGTTTCTTCATCGAGCCCCCCAAGGGCCGAGGGACCATTAAGTCTATATTAATTGTCTTTAGACATATTCTAACAGCTCTCACCTCCTCATTCTTCTATAAATACTACTGCAGAAGATGAGAGAGGGGTTGGTTGATGAGGTTGCTAAACATTGTAATGTAATTGAGCTGGAAACTTCTGATTGTAAATAGTATTCACTGGCTCTTGGAGCTCTGCTTGTGATAGATAATTTAGGTTGAGATGAGTAGATGATTGCTAAACTAAAGCATTGGACTTAAAGTTGTAACTGGTTTGGAGCATCAATACAAGCTGATTTATGGGATCCTGGTCTATGTTGACGGTGATGTTTTTCTCATTGTAACTTTTTATTTTGTTTCTGTTTTCACTGTGTTCATCTTCTCTTATAAATAATAGCATGCATAGAGTTAGGACCTACTGTATATCAATACCCTTCTCTAACTGAAAATCTTTATTTACACATTTTGTTCCAATCTTTGTTAATAAGGAATGATTTAATTCAGTTTAAGCATAAGAATTCTCGTGTTCCCTCGTCTTATTGCCTTAGATGAATATTCTTATCGAATGTTATGTTCAGTATTAGTTAAGTAGAGATGAACTACGGAAGATATGGTGTGCCCTGGTCCTAGTTTTATCCCCAAAGACTGTCTGAATGTTTCCCTTGGAATGTGTTGAAAGCTGGCTAGTTTAGAAGTGCTTACCGGATCTTAGGCCATTCTGTGTTATCTTTGTGCTTGTCTTGAAAGTAACCAAGTAAAGCAAAGCTAGGAGAGGATTTGTGGTGAGCTCGGCCCGCTAGTTTCTACTCCAACAGTTTCCTTCAAGTTTCCCTTTGTTTTAAAATGTTTTTTATTGAAAGTGTATCAAAGGTTGGCTAGTTTAAAAGTACTTACCATATCCTAGTTTAATTTTATGTTTTTCTTGAGTCTATGTCAAAGGATGGCTAGTTTAGAAGTACTTACCAGATCCTGGGCTGCTCTTTGTTCCTCATCTATTTAATTATCCTTCTTATTGTACCATTTCATTCCATAAATCAAACTACAAAGAGATACTTAGACATAGATGACTTGCCCCATGGACCACTCTTGCCTCTTGCTGTTCCAATTAAACCCTATTATGACTCCATATCCCAATGGAATAAAAGCTGCAATTATCTATCTTTTTGGCTGAAGCTTACTCTCACTGCTTGCAACTTCTCACCTTTGAAACTCTTTCCATTTAGGATTTTCCCTCAAGCAGTAATCATGCTCAACCATCCAAAAACAAAACAAACCCTCAGACTTTATAACTAGCCTAATATCATTACCCCAAACTTCAAAGACAAATCCATATTTTCACTTATTGGAGAGATCCCTCTCCGGATTCTGGAGGGCTAGATCCTATAATCCCAAACTGGTTGCAACGACGTTTCTCCTTGTGACCAGAATTTCGCCAATCTTGCTGATTACAGGGAGCTAACAGGTTGGTAATCAGGTGAATTTTTTGCATGTTTGAATTCATCTCACATGGTCACATGCTTGAAATTGTAGTTTTTCGGATTGAGATGGATCACAACACTGTAATATTCCCAAATGGGAAAATAAGGAATATAGTAAAAAATGTTGGAATATCAATGTTAATCATCATGTAGAAACAAGAGGTCAATATGGAGACCTTCTAATCATTAAAAAAATAATAAAATATTTATAATAAATGGGCCATATTATGTACAATAAGATAGAACAAGCCTCTAATGGAAAAAATCCTCAAAAGAGATGTTGCTACTATATATCAAAATGCTGGAAGACTACTACAACGCTATTTAAAAGGAACTGCTACAACAAATAAATATATAAAATAGCATGGGCTGATATGATGGATTCCCAAACCAACAATGCCAGGAGATGATTTGATCAAACAGTTCACACTTACTTAATAAGCGCTTAGGAGGGAGGTACAATTATTAACCCAACATAGCATGAATGGCATGAAACCTTCTTACCCTTATACCTTACTTCTGTAACTTATTACCTGTTTCCCACCCATATACTTAGACCTATTAACCCTATACCCATCGGATGAATGAATCTTCGGAGAAAGGAGGTCAGCTTTAGCTATAGACCCAAGCAGATTGATTGAATTCACTTGTGTGCCTTTGTTCTTCCAGCTAGTCGTGATGCGCTTTAAGGCTCTTAAAGGACCAAGATATATTTCATAGCTGGGCACCAAACATAGAAGATTATTTTTTACTCAAAAGATACATATGATATAGATCTAGGCACTATACAACCTCCAATGAATAACCCCCAAAGGGTTTTCAACAAAACACCATTTACAAGATCTGAATCAATGCCTAGGGCTGAAGATTCATTGCAATATGTAGATCTTTAAAGTGTGGCTGATATGATATAAAAAATACTATAGCCCCCTCCAATGGATTTCCTAGATGAAATTTTGATCCCTTCACTAGAAAATCTCCTCTCCAAATGGTGTACCAAAACCACCCTGCAACTCCTCCCTGAAAATAACACAGATCTGGAAAGAAACTATGCTATAGGGGAAAATAAATAAGTGGCCCGATGCCAAGATATGAAAGTATGCACAAGGGCCTTCCTTAATGTCCTCTCAATGGAAAGGAACCCTTCTCCACTAAAAATAAGTAGTGAAGTTACCCAAATATGGTCTCCCCTGCTGCAACCTGCAAAACAAGTCAACCCTCAACAGGATCTGCGATGTAGATGTAAGATGAAGCTTTGGCCAAATGCTTGATAGTGGAAGTGAACTACAAGATTCCTCCAAGAGCTTCTCAATGGAAGAGGTGGGATTGTCGATCAAGAACACCCAGTGCTAAACAACACTTGTAATCTCGGCTAAACAACCAAAAAAAGCTATATGTCTAAACAGACCATATATTCAGAAATATCATATACCCATACATAATGAATTTGGTAGCCATCCTCTTCCTTTTATATGATGTGAGCTTCCAAAAACCAAGACCGATTCATTTATGACCCTAATTCCATGCGATGTGTCTCCATCTAAAACTACGTTATCCCTGATTGATTGCCACTCCTCCATGATAGCGTTGTTGATTTGGTCAAATTTGATCCGGTCAAGATGTTCCAGCCACTTTTCACACCTAAGGGTGCTTAATTAAGCTACCAAGATGTTTTTCCTTTTAAATTTCCATTTATTTATTCATTATTAAGCAGATTTATGGACCTCCATTGTCCTCTTATTCATTAAACATAAAGCAAAAGAAAAAATTAATATTCCAACTAGCTTATGCCTAATTGGGAATATTATAGTCCTCCCTTCCCAAATGTTGCTTGTCCTCAAGAAACTATCAAGGTGAGTGATGCAACTCTTCTCCTCCAACATTTGTGACACCAAAATGTCATAAGCTTCCCTCATAATAAAAGTGTCTCCCAATCCATCCCTCCATGAAATGCTCCTCCAAAATTCTTATGAGATGCAAATGATTCATCCCACAAGGAAGCAATAGATCCAATGAAACAAACATGGTTTTCCCAATGTTCTCCGTGAAAAATGTAGCATAATGAACATGGATAATCTCTCTCCCATAGGACACATAAAATCCTCCCATCCTCCCTCCAATCATTCCCATAAAAATAATAATCACATCATCAATGTATGGGATCAAAACTAAGTACATACAAACAAAAATATGTAAAAATGGAGGTGGGTCATAGTCCCACATGTGGAACCAGCACAGTAAATCTCCTGAATACATCAGATAGTGATATGGTAAGTGGTCTCCCCACCACTTATGTGCTACCCAAGTCTTCTCACAATGGATGAAAAAGTGAGAAATGTTTGGTGCCTTTGGAGTGCACCCACAATGATACAATGTCTCCCTATATCCTACAAGGGAGTGGCCATGTTTAGAAATGATTATGACCCAAATTTGGCCATGAAGCTTATATGGAAGAATTCTCTTCCTTGAAGCTATGGCTTGCATGTACATGGTAAAGGAATGCAAATATTCATCAAATAAAACATTATGTACATAAGCATATTCCTCACCTAAATTTTTTCTCATACAAATGGAATGGTCCATAGATAGATCCCCTCTCTTTCCAAAAGAGGAAAGAGGTCGCTATGATAACTCCTTCACTGAGTTATGTATCTCTCCCATATCTACATGGTTCATGAATCTTTGAAAATGCTGATATGGTTCCTCTTCAAAGCCTTTGCAAGTGTAGCTCTCCATGATAGTGTTGTAGGTACTCATGGAATAAGTATGGCTGAAAAGGAATTCTTCATGTGCTCTTTGTAGAACATTCTCCTTGAGCTTGGAGGCTCTAGATAAGAATATCCTACCATGATAATATGACCTCATCTTGGACTGAATATCCCTCTTCATGTAGTTGGCCATCAAGTATCATACATGTGAAAATATCCTTTGAATAATCCACGAATAGTTGGGATTTCCAATATGGATCTATCCTCCATAGTGACAACGCTGATGATCTATAAAAAGTAACATTTGTCATATGGCCTCCCTTCTCCTTGACATCTCCCATGCCAAAGGTATATTTTGGAAGGTTTCTATCCTTCCCATGCTTCTCCTCCCACAATGCAGAATCTGAAATGATAGTGGGTAATGATGATGTTGGGAGAATGTCTTCTTCCTCCTTGAGTCTAACCAAGACTCTCAGCGTTGTATCATGGCCTCCTAATGCTCCCATTCCTCTTGGATCTATGAATGGTACATCTTAATGTGAGAAATTTCCCACCAAATCTGGATCAGGTGGCCTCCCAGGTGGTTTTCCATAAAATAATAATGTCCCATGGCCCAAAGTCATGTGCATGATAGATGGGATTGTTAGGTCTTTCCTTCCACTATGAAAATCCATCTCAGATTTTTGTGTGGAAGTTGTATGTGAGGGATATGTGTGCATGAACTTAGTCATCTGAGTTTTTGCACTCTTTCTATCCACCTATTCCATCTGCAAAGTATCCAAATCTATGGTGACCTTCCTCAAAGTAATCAACCACTCCACACCCAATATAACATTGGTGTCAGGTATGTCAACCACAAAGAAGTGATTAGTCAATGTATATGTCCCCATGGTGATAGATAAGGATGGAACATAATGCATGCATTGCATAGTTCTATCTCCTGGGACTAAAACATAAAATCCCTCAAAATCATCAGTGGCTATTGCCCTACTTTGCATTACTTGGGCATCAATAAATTTTTGGGTAGCCCCACTATCAATCAAAACAAAAACCCTCTGATCTAAGATGGAACCTCGAACCCTCAAGGTCAAGTACTTAGGTACTCCTCTCAATGATGCAAGAGCCCCTCCAGTTGGAGAAAATGCCCCATTCCCATCTCCTGATGGTGTTGGTTCATCTCCTATTGTGTCAACGTTGTGAACTCTTCTTGGTTCATATTCTTCTTCCTCCTCATCATTTGAGAAGACATCTATGTAGTGTGCCTTTCCTACTGCACATTTAGGTCTAGGTGCCTAATACTATTGGCATGTGAAGCAAAGCTTCCTCCTCCTCAAATCTCTTGGGACATCATCATCAAGAAATTTTTATTTTGGCTCTCCTTTGAAAGAGGAGCCTTCTCATATTTTCCCTTTGATGGAAAAGAGGGCTTATGCCAAAATGTTGCCCTTTATTTTGGCAAGGAATCTTGAATATATCTAGCCCTTTCAATGGAATCTTGAAGGGTAGTGGGATTGGTAGAATTAGCCAACTCATGAAGAGGTTCATCTAACCCATCAATGAACATATAGACACTTCTTGCTGCAGATAAATTCAGAACCATAACAGAAAGTTTTAAAAATTCAGAAATATAAGTTTCTAGATTACCTGATTGTTTTAGCTTTGCAATCACCATGGATGGTGCTTTAGGATCACTTCTATCAAACCTCTCCACTTACCTCCTTGTGAACTTTGAATATGCAGTCACATTGGCATGACCCAATGTAGACAATCTATGGAACCACCAATCATGTGTTTGACCATCAAGGTGCAATGCTACTATCTTAATGGAATCCATCTCTCGAACTTTTTTCAACTAGAAGTAGATGTCAAGCTTCTCTACCGATGATTTGGAAATGCATTTAGATGACCCATCAAAGTTGGGTAAGAAAAATCTGCCCATATTGCGGTGTAGATCATGTTTCTGAATGAATCCTCCACCTCTATTGTGATGTCCGGGTCTCCTATAGTCCTTGATTTGACAAAATTCTTGAAAACTCAAGTTTTCCTTGAATCTCTGAGATTGAGACTAATACTCCATGAGATAGTCTTCAACGGATTCTTGTTATTTAAACCATTCATTTCCCACTGCTAAGAATGTAGGCATCTTAGAGCATTGGGAAACTTGTTTTTTTTGCACTGGTTGATCACTCCAGTGATGAGAAATGTCGGAGCCTTCACCATTTTGAAATCATTTAGGGGATTCCTTATATCTATCCATCCTAATCTCCTTTATTTCTATAGCAATTTCTTGCATATCTTTGAGAAGAATCTTAGGAAACTCTTTCTCTTCATCTTCTCCTCCAGATAAAGGGGTTTTACCCTTGTCTTCTTTGTCATTTGTATAGTCAAACTTTCGGTGTCTTCATCTTTGATAAATATTATATCTATTAGTAAGAGTATCTCCTTCTTTAGATGACATATTGGATTTTCATGATGCATAGGCTGTACCAATATTATGCTTTGATACCATCGTAATATTCCCAAATGGGAAAACCAGGAATATAGTGCAAAATGTTGGAATAGCAGTGTTAATCATCATGTAAAAGCAAGAGGCCAATATGGAGACCTTATAATCATTAAAAAAAAGAAAAATATGCATAATAAATGGGCCATAAGATGTAAAATAAGATAGAACAAGCCTCCAATGGAAAAAACCCTCAAAAGAGGTGTTTCTACTATATATCAAAATGTCGAAAGATTGCTACAATGTTGTTTAAAAGGCACTGCTACAGCAAGTTAAGATACAAAATAACATGGGCTAATATATGCCTCAAAAGATAGATATAATACAAATATAGGAGCTATACAACCTCCAATGAAGAACCCCCAAAGGGTTTTCACCAAAACACTATGTACAAGATCTGAATCAAAGCCTAGGGCTAAAGATTCATTGCAATATGTAGATCTGGAAAGTGTGGCTAATTTGATATAACAAATAGCACAACCTCCTCCAACGCATCTCATAGATGAAAGGATGATCCCTTCACTAGAAAATCTCCTCTCCATATGGTGTGCCAAAACCACCCTGCAACGCCTCCGTCAAAATAACGCAAACCTAGAAAGAAACTACACTGTAGGGGCAAATAAATAAGTGGTCTGATGCCAAGATCTGAAAATATGCACAAGGTCCTGTTGGAAATACTGAGAGGAGGGGTGAATCAATATTCCTTTCAATTCGAGCATTAGTTAATCTTCAATTATTATCAGTGTTTGTACAATGATAGAAGTAAACAAAAGGAACACAAATGCACACATTTTTTAAGGTGGAAACCCACTCTGGGACAAAAACCATCTAATGCTTTTCTAATAATTCTTTAATATTCAACTCCAATTGAAAATAAAGCTCCAACTTCCGAGAATCTAGAAAAAAATTCTTCTCCAGCTTCCACTAGATGGACACTCCAATGCCCCATATTCTTCAGTAGTCAACTAAACGGATGCCCCAACACCTAATGAGCTACAACTCACCCTAGCACCACCCTACCACCCTATAGAAGATTAAAATAACAATGGACTCCCATACCAATGAAAATGGTCCACTTTACAATGATATAGAATGATGTAGAAGAAGAAGACACACTAGACCATAACCCCAACTATTACAAAACCACCTAATGACGATCCTACACCTCCCAACACTACCTCTTCAACTCTTGGTAGATAGACACTAGTAAATGTTTTACAATAATGTATTTACAATGACTTAGTACAATGATACCTTTACAGTGATGTTATAGGTCAATTTGAGCATCACTCCCAATGACCTGGTTAAATGGGCATCATCTCTAGGACCAATGTATAGGGTCTATCATTCCTTAAAATTTTAGTTGCTACATGCCCTAAGACAAATAACAAGACAAATCAATCAAATACTTTCATCTGCAAAGGTTTCCAAAGTTTGAAGTTTATAATATACCATATGAGAGCTCACCAACACAGCCTCTAAAGGGACTAAGTGTGTTACATATGCAGGTAGCCCTATGCAAGGTTGCTCTGCAAAGCACTTCCCAACATTCATGTTTGTGTTGGTCACATTGGGAGCGAAATTCTTATTGTTCCAGAATCTTCACTTGGCCAGTGCCTTATAGAAGAGTTCACATGTGTCAAACTTTGAATCCATGTGTCCATTTGACATCTACAAGATTGGGAACATGTCTTGCCTATTATTGGAAATTCATTGATTGTAAAACTACCTTCAGCTCCTCTATAAATTGAGCACAAATCTTAGTGTTTGATGAGGAAGAATTTGTGTAGAGAAATGCTGGTGGAATTTCATTAAGGATATTAATTTGAGTGACATATTGTTGGAGATATCTACATTGTGATGAGGTTAGGATGCTACTAGATATGGTGACACTAAATCAATCAACTGGGTTGTAACTTCCCCTTCTATCATCAAAAAATATTAATGCTTATTTTTCCCTATATGCATCTGTATAAGTTTTGATTTTCAATATTATGATTTCTTAGTTGATTTATATGGTTTATTCTTTATTGATTTATCTAAATAAATTGAATATACATATGTATTATTTCTATATCTTGCTATTTAGTGTTCATTCTTGCAGGAAATATTTTGCACATCCAGTTGGAATTTGAAGCTACAGTAAAAGTGGCAGAAGGAGACTTTGGAAGCGCTTGGATCCCAAGTAGGTTCCTTATTTCATTCTGTGTGTCTTTTTACAGTTAGGAAAGATAGTTGTAAAGTATTTGACCTATTGTTCTAGATTAGCACCTATCTAGGGAAGAATGATTAGATTTTTAGGATCCAATTTTGTAAAAGAAGTGTGTTAAACAACCGTGTTTTTCTTTATACACTGTGCCTAACACACTCTTGGATAGGATACAGTGCTTTGCATATCATTGTATCCCTTTCAGGCCTACGTTGTAAAGCACTGTCTCTAATTAGAGACTGCGTTTCCTCCTGAAACCATCCAAATTCCCTTGAATTTTTCTTTGTGGTTTGTTTCAATTTGTTTATTGTTGTGTTTTGAAAATCCTGAGCCTCATATTAACCAACGAATTCATCTACCTCTTCCTCCTTTGAAAGAAACTTTGTTCAATGTTTGTTTAAATAATTTTTCTTTATCATTAGCAAGTTAATCTCAAAGTATTTTTATTGTCTCATTAGATCCATTTGCTTTTGAAAAAGGAAATTGTCATAAATTCTTTGTTTCCTGATAGGAGAAATTGTTGTTTCATTCCTCATTTTTTATCCAAAAGAGAAATTGTTGTTTGTATTCCTCATTTCTCAAAAGTAAAAGACATTTGTTTTTGTTGATTTAGTGCACTTAGTTTATTTTATGCATTCATAACATTAAAGGAACTGAAAAGAAAAAGTTGCATTTGCATGTAGTGGTTTGTGAGTTTTGCAAAAGGAACGATTAGGAAATGTGCATTTAGTTTGTGTTATTTTATTTTATTTTCTCGCAAATTGATTTCTCTTTCCCTCTAGTAGCTAGGATTTTAATTGAAAAACTAAAATTGAAATATCGCTTATCATTCTTGGTTGCATTTTAGGAATTTTTGAAATACATCATCACGGTGAACCTTTGAAAGGAAAATTGTTAAACAAGATTAACATAAAATTAATCTAAATTTACCTAACAAAGAATTGGAACCATAACGATAACATTTAAAAGGTCTAGGCTGGAGACGTGTTATGATGTCATAAAACATAGCAACTATTGTTAAATTTTCTGTGATACATTCCGAGTGTGATACCTCACTCCACGTACGTAAGTATATCATAGCTTTTTCACGTACTTTCGGGTATATCGGGGGGTGTTACAATACAATAAGTATAAAGGGGTGCTCTCACTGTGCGGTTTCACATAAGACAACACTAATATGGACTTGGGCCTCCACGTACCTTTGGGTATATTTTGGAGGAAAACTTTAGGTTGCTATCCATCTATAGTGAACCGCGTCGGCCGCCTTGTAAATCGTGAAACACCAAACACAACAGTCGGGGAGATTTCTTTCCTGTACTTCTTCGTTTGCCAGGAGGTATTATGTAGTTCATATTTTCTTGGTAAACCTTCTACCTAGTAATACCCTTTTTTTTGTTTTTTGTTTTTGGTTGAAATAAATCAGTGATTGTGGAAGAACAAAATCCCTATCCCCTTCATTCACATAGATTAGCATTGAAATCACCTTTACCACCAGAAATCACTTCTGGTCGGAAAAGGTGACATCACTCTACCAAAACCAGTACTATCGGTACCTCTGGTGAAGCATCATCTTCCCATATACCAGAGTTGGAACAAGTTGTTTCTACACATTCTGGTTTGTCTTCTGTTGTCTAGACGAAGTCCTCACAACTACCTATGGTCACGATCCATCCAATCAGTGAGACCATACCTCACAAAGCCGATGTTGTTCAACTGGAAGTTGATCCAGATCCCATTGTACTTTAGGGGGTATTTTTTATTGGTCAAACTAGACATCATCCCCAGGACCAATGAAATAAGGTCTATCATCCCCTTATATTTTAGTTTCTCTATTCCCTAAGTGGAGAAAATACTGATCCCAAAGTCGAACAACCGAAAGTTGTTTCTATATTGGTCACTCCACAATCTATTATAGCAATTGAGTCTCCCATATCACACAGTCAACCACATGAAATATACTTTGGTACTAATGAAAAAGTTATTCCACATGGTTTTATTTCAATTGAAGAAATATCACAAGATGAGACACCTTTAAATCTAACTCATTTTCGGCAGGAGATTTACCTGTACGAGTCTTTTCCTTAATCACCTTCCTCTTCTTTTGTTGATCCTATTTCACTTTGTGTTCTCGTAGATTTTATAGGGCATACATTGGGTCATTTGACCATGGATGAGATAACATCCTAGACTGAACCATCTATTTCAGTTGCAACAACATCTAATGTTGCTTCCTCTTCGATGTTTTTTCCATTGAATTCACCCATGTAATCATCTAGAACCTTATCTGGTTCCTCCCTTATGAGTAATGAACAGATTGATCCTTTATTCACATCTTCAGTGCAATATCAAGATGATACCATCAGTTATTCTCCTTGGTGGCTGATGATACCACATATGTTACCCTCTGACATTCCTAAATTCAATGAAAACCCTAGAGAATACTCATCAACGCATGTTATAACTTATGATTTTTTGTGCTTATCAAACTCCTTAAATGGTGACTCTGTTAGACTACATCTTTTCTAGTGCACACTCACTAGTCCAACTGCACTATGAGGATGGTTCTTTTACTATGTCAACCTCGTTAAAAAATGAAATAGGTTATGAGGATGGTTCTTTTTACTGTGTCAACCTTGTTAAAAAATGAAACAATTTCCTTTGAGGAAATTTCTTTTATTGTTTCAACCTCGTTAAAAAATGAAACAGGTTCTGCAGATAATTATTTTTTCTTCTATCAACCGTGTTAAAAAATGAAACAAGTTCCTTTGAGGATATTTCCTTTTTCTTATGTCAACCTCATTAAAAAATTAAACAAGGGCCTTTGAGGAAAGTTATTTTACTGTGTCAACCTCATTAAAAAAATGAAACAGATCATGAGCATAGTCCTTTTCCTGTGTCAAGCTTATTAAAAATGAAACAAATCCTCTCCTAATTAAGATGACTCTTCCATTTGATCTCGTAAATGAACCTTCATTCCATCCAGCTACTAGTAACCAATAGTTTACTTAGGTGAATGAAATGAAGCTTGGGGGGGCGTCTTCTCTTGCACGAGGAATTTGACATGTGATCTTGCAGGGGGTATTCAAAACATTCTTACCAATTCCATGTAATTAACCGCTGAAGTTTAGGGGAAAAACTGGTGCAGAGCTCCAAAATACAAATGGTAACTATGTAATGGTAAAAATGATTAGTAGAAATACTTTTAATAGTCATTTTTATTTGAAAATTGAATTTATTGCTATGACAATAGTTTTATTATGTTTTTCATCATGAAAAAAGTATTTTTAATTCATTTGATGTTGTTCTGAACAGGTCTTACAACTGATTCATAGATTAGTCGTGCAAATTTATTTCAAGAATGATTTGACCACAAAGCATACTTTTTCTCCTTATTTTTCGAACTTCGTTAAAAATGAAAAAGGATTTGAACCACACTTTTATCTCTTTTTCGAGCTTCGATAACAGTGAAAAAGGAACACCTGGAGTCTTCTTTCAGCTCTTTTCTGACTCCAATAATGTGAAAATATTGTCGAGCACTTGCATTTTCAAGCTCGTAAAAGTAAATGAATTGATATCTACTCAGTATAAGTTTAACCATTTTGTGGACTGAGATAGATTATTTACGAAAAAGGAATACCTTGGTTAAACATGACAAAAGAGGTTCTCTCAGATATTGTTTTACACCTTTTCAGATCTGAGCGACAAATTTATGAAAAATTACTTATGGAGTTTTCTTTCGTCCTCTTTTTCAATCTCTATAAATATGAAAAGGATCGGGCTATCACTGTTGTTAAGCTCGTTAAAACATAAAATAGTGACGGTCTTGTCGATCATCTAAAGAATCGAGTTCCATTCATCGCTAGACTCATTAAATTATAAATGGTGATACTTTATTCACCTGAAGGGTTGAATTATAGATCAAGTAAATATTATCCCCCTCAAGCTTGTTAAAAAATAAAGAGGTACTGATCGGAAAATGACTAGGGAAAATTTGGGAAAAGTGAGCAAAATTATTTATGGTAGCAAGTCGCTCTTGAACATCACACTTCCTTCACTCCATGTCTGTGACTGTTTGGGTTGGGTAATCATCATGACATTCATTCATACCTATGGTTTTTCATACCTTCACTTCGGTTTTGGGTCAATGCTCCCAACTCATATCATTATCGCCGATATGTTTAAGAGAAGTGATCCAATGAATAACTCATCCTCCTATAATACTCATAAACCTTTATTCTCATGACTGTCATCCCTAAAAATTGCTATATCAAGTCATACCCTTGTCTCCAAAATCAGTAACCCCCATTTTGAAATAAGGTGATTTCCTGTCGATGACAAATCATTACCCAGGAAGTTCACTTAGAAACATCAAATTCTAGTACCATGAGGCTTGTTACATCATCGACAAGATCCTCGCTTCCAGAATTTTAACCAAAATGTTTTTTTTGGCATTCAACATCAAATCATCTATTCACTCCTCACGAAATGTGTTGAAGTACTTTGAGGGCCATTTTCATTAATGGTGGTTCTCTCATGTTTGTTAACAGCTCACATCATTGGCTGGTAATCAAATGATGTCTTTCGATGTTTGATGACAAATCATATATTTGTATGGCTAGACTTGTAACCAAATGATTGAGTGAGTGAGATAAGAAGAACCCAGATCTAGTCTCAGCCATTCAGGCTGTGATTTCAGTATTGTTGTACACATCATCCGTATGGTGACCTTACATACAGATCGTCATCTAAACATGGGCCTATATCTATAGGCATGTCTGCATTGGGCAACATTCCAATGTAGATGACTTTTTGAATTATGTACATTTTATTAGATTGTTTATGTGTTGAATATGGGAATACCTACCCTCAGCAATTATGATCAAGAGGATATATCATGATGTAATGTATTGTAAGATTGATGCAGATTGCCACTTCGCTTCATCTCCAGCCCATCACAGTGTAAAGCATATCAATCAAAATATTTTTGTTATTATTCTGACTTCATGCTTTAGGGGGCAATTGTTATAGGCCAATTTGGGCATCATTCCCAATGACTTGGTAAACTTGGCATCATCTCTAGAACTAATGTATAAGGTCTATCATTCCCTACCATTTCCATTGCTAAATGCCCTAAGAAAAAGAACAAGACAAACCAATAAAAGAATTTCATCTGCAAAGGTTTCCAAAGTTTGAAGTTTATAATATATCATACGAGAGCTCACCAAATTTGCCTCTAAAGGGACTAAGTGTGTTTCATATGGAGGTAGCCCTATGTAAGGCTGCTCTACAAAGCACTTCCCGACATTCATTGGCACATTGGTAACATTGCGAGTGAAATTATTATTGTTCTGAAATCTCCACTTGGAAAGTTACTTCTAGAAGAGTTCACATGTGTCAAACTTCGAATCCATGTGTCCGTTTGACATATACAATATTGGGAACATGTATTGCCTATTATTGGAAAGCCATTAATTGTAAAACTACCTTCATCTCCTCTATAAATTGAGCACAGGTCTTAGTGTTTGATGAGGAAGAATTTGTGTAAAGAAATGTTGGTGGAATTTTATTGAGGAGATTGATTTGAGTGACATATTGTTGGAGATATATGCATTGTGATGAGGCTGTGTTGTTGCTAGATATGGTGACACTAAATCAATCAACTAGGTTGTAACCTCCCCTTCTATCGTCAATACATATTACTACTTATTTTTCCCTATATGCATCTATAGAAGATTTGATTTCAATATTATGATTTTTTATTTGATGTATATGGTTTATGCTTTATTGATTTAGCTAAATAACTTGAATAATCATTTGTATTATTGCTATCTCTTGTTGTTTAGTGTTCATTCTTGCAGGAAAAAATTTGCACAGCCGGCTGGAATTTGAAGCTACAACAAAAGCAACAGAAGGAGACTTTGGAAGTGCTTGGATCCAAAGTAGGTTCCTTATTTCATTATGTGTGTCTATTTACAAATAGGAAATATAGTTTTAAAGTCTTTGACCTGTTGTTCTAGATTAACACCTGTCTAGGGAAGAATGATTAATCCGTAATTCATAATTCTGCATAACAAGTGACTGTATGCAATGCTTCCCACTTCAATACTTCATGTGATGAACTTATTATTGTTTTTTTTCACCTTGGTTTCTATTCTTGTCATGCTACCCTCTGGTGCAACTTGATTTGCTTTGCTGCCCTAGAAATTATGGTCCTTTGCAGCCCTTGAAAACACATGATCTAGCTTTTTCTTTCCTTCTAGGAGCTCGATATTGAATCTGGTGTAACTCTATTATTTCATATCCCCAATATGTAATTTTTGGTCTTGTAGTAGTCCTCTAAGTTTTCTTTCCAATGCCATAAGTCCGACCCAGCTTGAATTCTTCAAGAGGGACTTATGCCCAATCTCTCCAATTCCCTAGTTATGGACTTTTTCAACACAGAAAACTTGTACATCATGCCACGTGTCACTGTTTGTTCATTCTTCTCTGAAATTGATAGAGCGAAAGCTATAGTTCGTGCACTATTTTTCACTTTTTACATAATTCCAATTTGATACTCAGAGAGAGACTTATGATGATTTTCACAAGGTCACTTCTTTGAGATGAATTTCATGAGCCTGCAAAAACACTGAATTTCACAGATCATATCTCTGAAAATGTTGCACACCTTCATCTAAAATTTTTACAATATATTCCTTAGTATTTCAGCTTCCCCTCATAAAAATTTTATCTTCTGAAACTTCATAGAAAAAAAGTTAGAATGAAAATTCCACGATGACCTATTTCAGATAGCGAAATCCCTACATAAGGAGGATATGAGGATCATAGTTTATATAAATGCTTAGGTTGAGAGGGGCTTCAACAAATGAACATGGGAGGGATTTTAGGAGCTTAAAAAATATTAGTTATGACTTTTCAATGACCCATGCCACAACCCCATGGGGTCTTAGCCCACTAACTAGGGGTACAAACTTCAAACATGAATATCTTTCAAACCTTGAAGAATTACGTGGCTTTCCATATATCAACGGAAACATCTTGACAAGTAGAAACCATGAAAATAATTCTTGACCTAGAATATAGCAATTTGGTAGGTTACAATTCCCATCCAATATTTGGGTAGCCCCTGAAGCTTCTTGTGTTAACATCAATGACAATCGTTGATCGACAATCTCCCCCTTTGGCATCGATGGCAACAAAAGTACTCCCCCTACGATCATGACACATCTTCCTAAAAAATTCTCTCCCCCTTTGACATCAATGGCAAAGGGTAACTCCCCCTGACACACAACCATCCTGAAGACCTGTACAAACTTCCACTCCCCTTTATATTATGAATAAGGAAAATCTAATGAGAACTTGGGAGAATCCCAAGATTATGGCGAAGATATTCAAATGCTTCTCGAGGTAAAGGATTAGTGAAGATATCAGAGATTTGTTCTTTTGTACCAACATACTCAAGTTGGATATTATTTTCAGCAACTTTTTCTCTAACAAAATGATATCTGATTGGAATGTGTTTTGTTTTTGAATGCATGACAGGATTCTTGGAGATGCTGATGGCACTAGTGTTGTCACATAATATGGGAATAGACTCACTTAATTGTACTTGAATATCTTGCAAATTTTGTTTCATCCAAAGGACTTGAGTACAACATGATGCTATTGTAATTCTTCTTCTATTGTAGATAACAAGATTGAGGTTTTCTTTTTGCTCAACCATGATATGAGACAACCACCTCGATAGAATGATGGTCCACTAGTACTCTTATGATCATCAATGCTTCTTACCCAATCTAAATCTGTAAAGGCTTGAATAATGAGATTTTTACCCTTGGAATACCACAAGCCATTTTCTTCTGTGCCCTTTAGATATCGAAGAACTCTTTTGACAGCAATAATATGTGATTCTTTTGGTGCTGCTTGGAATCTTGCTACTTGTCCAAATGCTTGCATAACATCTGGCTGGGAGGCTATTACATATAGAAGACTACTAATCATAGATCTGTACAACCTTTGATCCACATCCTTAGATGAGTCGTCTATGCTCAATTTGGAAATTGTTACCATCAGAGTAAGGACGAGTTTGCAATCTTCCATTTTGAATTTCTTGAGCATTTCCTTGATTTACTTGGCTTGAAAAATAAATATTACTTTCTCTTGCTAGGATATTTGAAGCCCTAAGAAGTATGTTAGCTCACCAAGTAAAGACATCTCGAACTCACTTTTCAACTTTGTAGAAAAGTTCTTACTTAATCGATCATCATTGCTACCAAATACTATATCATCCACATATACCTCAACAATTGTTATATTATATTTATCTATTTGTACATAAAGATTGCTACCAACAGTACCTTTCTTGAACCCTTCTTGACGTGGATATCCATCAATATGAGCATACCATGCTCTAGGAGCCTGATTGAGACCATATAGAGCCTTCTTTAACCTACAAACATATTCTTCTTTTTCTGATAGTAGAAAATATTCACGTTGTTCGATGTAAAATTCTTCTTCTAATTCTCCATTCAGAAATGTTGACTTCGCATCCATTTGGTAGATATTAATTTTTCTTGAACATGCATAGACGAGAAACATTTGGATGGCTTCCATTCTGGCAACTGGTCCATATGTTTCGTCGAAATCAATTCCTTCCACTTGTGCATAGCCTTTGCAAACCAATATTCCTTTGTTTCTGGTAACCTATCCATCTTCATTCAAACCCATTTTGTCCCAATGACATTTTTATCCTTTGGTCATGGAGCTAATTCCCAGGTGTTATTCTTCTCTATTTGATCTAATTATTCATTCATAGTTGCTACCTAATGTTCATTCTAGCTGGCTTCCTCAAAAATATTAGGCTCAAAGGTTGCTATAAAATCAATGTGAGCTTGTTGTGATGAACGAAGCTATCAACCTTCATTTATGTCACCAATGATTCGATTTGATGGATGGTTCTTTTGAATCCATTATTTCTTTCTCTTTGAAGGAGCTTCTTATTGTTGTTCTAATATATCTTGATGATCATTATTTACTTCTTCCTGGTTGATAGTTTCTTCTTGTTCTAGAATTTTCTCTATGCCTCTTCCAGCCTCTATCTCAAGTTTAAAAAATTCTATATCCTCATCATTATTCATTAGAATACCACCTTCGTCAAATGTAACATTTATGCTCTCCACTATTTATTTTCGTCTTATATTATAGAATTTATAGGCCTTTCTTTTGTGTGAGTAACAAGCAAAGATGCCTTCATCAACACATGATTTAAACTTACCCAAATTTTGATCTTCTATTTTGATATAACATTTTCTTCCGAAGATTTTGAAATATTTTACATTAGCTGGTTTTCCTTTCCATAATTCATATGGGGTATTGTTGCAATTTTTTTTAGAAGACTTCGGTTGATAATGAACACTGTCATATCAATTGCTTGAACCCAAACATTTTCATCCAATTTTGAGTCCTTTAACATTGTTCTACCCATTTCCTATACGGTTATGTTCTTTCTTTCAGCAACTCCATTTTGTTGAGGTGTTTGTGCTGTTGAAAATTGTATTTTTATTCCATTTTCATCACAGTATTGTTGAAATAATTTGGAAGTGAATTATCTGCCATTTTTTGATCTTAGACACTTTATTTTTAAATCAATTTCATTTTCGAGCAAATCCTTGTAGATCTCAAAGAACTCAAATGCTTCAGATTTTTTCTTTACGAAACTAACGGTTGTCATCCTGGTATAGTCATCTATCATTAACATGAAATATAATTCTCCATATAAGCCTTTTATTCTCACAAGACCACATAGATCATTATGTATCAATTCTAATGGACATGATGCAAAGTGTTCTTTTGTTTCAAATTGGACTTTTGTCTCCTTGCCATGCTGGGAGGCCGCACATAATGTGTTGGAAGGTTTTGAAATTTTCGACATTTCTCATATTGCTTCCATTTTTCTTATCTTGACAATATTGTCAAATTTTATGTGACCCATTCATTTGTGTCATAACCAACTTTCATCTTATTTAGCTAGTAGACATGATTTATTTGCTTCATCCATAACATATATGTCGTTTGGAGCTTGACTTGTTGTAGCCACAATTTTACCATACCTGCCTTTCCTGAGTTCACATTTGGTGGAGTTGAATAGCATTGTGTGTCCTTGATCACACATTTTCCAACACTGAGCAAACTATGATTCATGTTTTCAACCAATAGGACATTCTTGGCTATAACATTTTTTCTTCCAAGGGTGACAGTACCTGATCCTATAACATTTGAAGATCCGTCATTTCCAAAGGATATAGTTCCATCCTTCTTCTCTTTTAGGGATAAAAATTTCCTTATATCTCCAGTCATATGTGTTGAGAAATCGTTGTCAACATACAACACATATTTTGTTGTTTTGAGCTTTGAGAGTGAGAGCACAATTCTCAGTCTTCTTCTTCTTCCATGTTTGTTCGCTCTATGGTTTCGAAGATTCTTCTAGAATATTTTCAAGTCTACAGTCTTTGGCTATGTGTCCAAAGTTATGACATTTGTAACATTCCATATTATGTCTTAAATGTTCAAATCTATTGATGTTTTGTTGAGCCTTGGGAGGTTCATATTTGAAGGAACTCCTGGAATTGTATTGGTTCCTAGGGTATGTGCGACATTCTACAGCTTTATGACCAAATTTTCCACATGAATAACAACAACCATGAAAAATATGTTGGTACTTGGATGGAAATATTCATCGTCGAATCGTCTTCGAAGGATGTTCTTGTGAATCTTGTCCAATAAAATCTACATGCATGTCAGATCTCATAGGTTCATTGTATTTTGTTGTAGAAGGTCCTGCTTCTTCTTCTTTGTAACTGAGGCCAGTTATGTCATTGTAAGATCGTTGATTTTTTATGAGTTCTTCCAATTCCCTTGAGATGTTGGCCTACTTTTGGATATTTTTTCCTTTCTTCACTTCCTTACGCGGCAAGAATACTTCGGCTTCTAATGCTTCCTTTTATTGGTTGCTTTCTTCCAACTTCTTTTGAAGTGACTCTTCAATACATTTGTGTTCTTCAACTTCAATTTTGAGACCTTGAACTTGTTCTTAAATAGTATTGGAATGGATCTTCTAAGCCTTAAGCTCTTCTATAAGCCTGATTACCTCCTTAGAAAATTCTTCTATGGTCAACCCTTCTTCTTCATTGTTTGATACCTCTTGTTTATTGTGCTTGGCCATAAACAATACTTTCTCATTGGCTTCTTCTTCATTGTCATTGTCTTCATCGGATCATGAGCTATCTTATTTAGAGAGAAAGTTCGTTTTGAATCCTTTCTTTTTGCCTTGCTTGTTGAATTTCTTAAAGCCTTTCCTTCCTTTTGACTTTCCATCACTTTTGTTCAGACATTTTGCTACAAAATGCCCAACCTCACCATAGCCGAAACATATCAATGGAAGTTTACCTTTGAATTTTCTCTTACGAATTTTAATTTTTGTCATACAGTAATCATATTCTTCATCTGAAAGACCTTGTTCATCATCTCCCTTTTCTTCATGCTTGTAGGTGCATGTCTTTTCAATTGAAGTTTGTTTGTCCTGATTGGTTTTCTTAGATGCAATGAACATAGTTTCTAGATGCAAAGTACTTTTTTCTTCATCAAGTCTCATTTCATATGCTATGAGAACTCCATGTAATTCCTCTTTGTTGATTTTGTCCAGATTTTCACTGTATTATAAGACCGATATATTTGGGTTGAATATTATTGGTAATGTTCTAAGAATCTTTTGTATAATAGTCTTCTCATCAACTGGCTCTCCCAATCATTCCAGAGTGATTGTTATTTCATCAACGTATTAGAGGTATTCTGCAATGTTGCCATATTCTTTCATTCTGAGTTGCTCAAATTTTGCTCTATAGATTTGAAGCTTTGCTTCTTTGACATTTGAATCACCTACATATATATTCTCAAGCTTGTCCCATATATTTTTGGCATTTTTACAACCCAACACCTTATGATAAGTTGATTCAATAATTCCATCGATAACAATATTCTTTGCCTTTGTGTGATTTACCAAAATATTCTTACCTTGTTCATCCGTGGTTGGTGTAAATCCATTTTGAAAAGTGTCCCATGCTTTGTAACCTTGAACCAAGAGATAGACCTCCATTCTTCCTTTCCACGGTGCATAATTATTTTCATTGAACACAAGTACACCATTCTTGGTATGCTCCATGACCTCCTTCCAACTGTTAAACTGCTATTGAGGGAACCAAGCTCTGATTCCAATTCTTGGAAATACTGAGGGGGGGGGGGGGGGGGCAGGTGAATTAGTATTCCTTTCAATTAGAGCATTAGTTAATCTTCAATTATTATCAGTGTTTGTACAATAATAGCAGTAAAAAAAAGGAACAAAAATGCACACAATTTTTAAGGTGGAAACCCACTCCAGGACAAAAACCACCTAATGCTTTTCCAATAATTCTTTAATTTTCAACTCCAATTGAAAATAAAGCTCCAACTTCCTAGAATCTAGAAAAGCGTTCTTCTCCAACTCCCACTAGATTGACGCTCCAACACCTGAGATTCTTTAGTAGACAATCGAATGGATGCCACAACACCCAATGAGCTACAACTCACCCTAGCACCACTCAACACCCTATAGAAGGATAAAAGATGAATGGACTCTCATACCAAGGAAAATGGTCCACTTTACAATGATATAGAATGATGTAGAAGAAGAAGACTCACTAGATCATAACCCCAACTATGACACAACCACTTAATGATGATCCTAGACCTCCCAACACTACCTCTTCAACTCTTGGCAGATAGACACTAGTACAATTTTTACAGTAATGTATTTACAATGACTTAGTACAATGATACCTTTACAATGACTATATGCAGTTCTACCCACTTGAAGACTTCATGTGATGAAATTCTTGTTTTTGTTCTACAACTTGGTTGTTTCTCTTGTCATGCTACCCTATGCTACACCTTGCTTTGCTTTGCTACCCTAGAAATTATGGTCCTTTTCATCCCTTGACAACACATGATATAGATTTTTCTTCCCTTTTAGGAGCTCGATATTGAATAAGGTGTATCTCTATTATTTCATACCACCAATATGTGATTTTCAGTTTTGTAGTAGCCCTCTGAGTCTTCTTTCCAATGCCATAGGTCTGACCCAATTTGGATCCTTCAAGGGATAGTTATTCCCAATCTCTCACAATGCCCTAATTATGGATTTTTTCAGAGCAAACTTGTACGACGTGCTACATGTCATTGTTTCCTCATTCGGCTTTGAAATTGACAGAGCGTAAACTAAATTATGTGCAATATCTGCCACCTTTTACAGAATTCCAATCCGATACTCAGACAGAGAGTTATGACGATTTTCCCAAGGTCAATTATTTGAGACGAATATCAGGAGCCTGCAAAAACATTGAATTCCACAGATCATATCTCCGAAAATATTATGCATCTTGATCTAAAATTTTTACAGGAGTTTCCTTACGATTTTGGCTTTGCCTCATAAAAATTTCAGCTTCTGAACCTTTGTAGAGACAAATTTAGAGTGAAAATTCCATGATGACTTGTTTCAGATAGCGAAATCCCTTCATAAGGAAGATATGAGGATCACAATTTATATAAATGCTTAGGTTGAGAGGGGCTTCAACAAATTAACTTGGGAGGGATTTTAGGAGCCTAGAAAATATTAATTATGAATTTCCAATGACCCATGCCACAACTCCATGGGGTTTTAGCCCACTAACTGGGGGTACAAACTTCAAACATGAATATCTCTCAAACCGTGAAGAATTATGTGGTGTGCCATATATCAATGGAAACATATTGACAATTAGAAACCATAAAAAGAATTCTTGACCCAGAATATACTAATTTGGTAGGTCATAATTCCCATGAAATATTTGGGTAGCCCCTGATGCTGCTTGGGTTGACATCAATAACAATTGTTGATCAATAGGGTTGTCCTTACTGTCCTCCCAATGGAAAGGAACCCTTCTCCACTGAAAATAAGCTGTAATATTCCTACATTAGCATGCTTCTAGTAGGAATGTTGATTTTTGATTTTTTCACCTAGTAGATAAATATTACTTAACTTGAATTAGCATAAAATCCCTCTTGGTGTGAAAGGGGATCATTTTAGTAGTTGGATTTGACACCATCATGTGTGAACAAGGGAAATTGGATGAGGAAAAAGTCAATTTTGACCAAGTCAACAACATTCATGGAGAAGAGTGGATCATCCTTGAAAATAGCTCAATATGAACAAGAATTAGTTTAAACAAACATACGAGAGCTAGCTTGAAGACACTTGGGTTTGAAAAGGGGTGAAGCAGGTTGAAGAGGTCAACTTTGACAAAATTAAACAACGTGGTTTTGAAGGGAGATTGATCATGTGATGTTGGAAACCCTAATGGGTGGGACCCAAGGTGAAGAGGCTCATATAGCTTATAAGGAAGAGGATGGCAAACATTTGAGGTTAGTTTGATGATTATTGATTTGATGGTCTACATGACTGTTTTGCATTCTCTTCTTGTTTAGTAAAGTTGCAGTGTTTTTTAGCACAAGGCATTCCTGTTCAGGAATTCCTTCTCCTACCTTGAGAGGCCTCTTGGAGGAGCATTGTACTTCAGTTTTCCAAATTCACACTTGAGGCCAAGCATCCTCCTTCAGCTAAAATTTTATTTCTTTAGAGCATAACATTATGTTGCAGGGTGTTGCAGTGATAGGTCTAGAATGCCACTCTGGAGCTTGTTTTTCAGAGGAGGAAGCATTCCTTTCTTTGGGAGATCAGCGAGGGAGATTTCTGAGCATATTTTACATCATGGCATTCTGAAAAAGAAGTAATTAACTCCTACAGCGTAGTCCCTTGTAGGAATTGCATCATTTTTCTCAATGTTGTAGTAGCAGGGTCAAGTCCCTTGATCCCGAGCTTGTTCCGTGGGGTAAAGGCCAACCCTTCTCCCGGGAGGCTTGTATTAAGAATTCTCTTCTACTCCTTATATTAATCAGCTATATTTATACAGAGTTGTAGTATAACTAATGTTACACCATTTTTTGGTCATCTAACCTGTTACTATTAGATGGAACTAAGTACACCATGTAAGACCAATTTTACCCTAAGTAAAATTGCTTTCACTATGAAAAATAACTTAGTAAAACACCTTTATTAAGTTGTTTATGGTCTAAACAGAAACCCCATGAGGAAATATTAAATAAATCCATATTTGTTTGATTTTCCTCCATGAATAATTAGTTAAACAATAGTTTAATTAATATTCCTAGTCATATTTAACCCAAAACAGGAAAACTAATTAGATAAATTATTATTTATCTTATTATTTTCTAGGAATAATTATTTAAACCTTATTTAAATAATATTCCTTGTTAAATTTGACTAAATCACTCATAAATACTTAAATAAATCATTATTTATTTAATTATTACTCATCCACATCCTTAAAATCATAAATAAATCATTTATTTATTTTTTATTTACTAATAAATGGATTTGATCCAAGTCAAATTCCTTTTCCCTCCAACAAAAATAATAAAATATTCCATAAAAGTTGGATCTTGATTTGGCTAATAATATTTTAATTATGCACCAATATCTAGGCTAAATCAATATTTTGTTATAAATAGAAGGATTTTTCCATTCATTCATCACCTTTTGTTGCCTAAAGATCACTCTAGATCTATACTTTTGGTCTGACTTTAATCCACCATCATTGTCATATTTTTCTATCATTTTTCTTGTGAGCTCCCTTTGATTTCCATTTTTTTCTAGGTTTTCTACACCATCAAGAGAAAGGAATTTTAGATCTGAAGTGCTGAGGACTTACAAGAACCCATCCCATTGATGAGAACTGGTAACATCCTTCTATGTTTTCCTCCCAGGTGCCCTTAATATAAAATTCATTCAACATATTCTTGTCTTTTCTATTGGATTCATGGAGTAAATCTTGTTTTATCTACTGCTTAATGTCTTTTGATGCATAGATCTATATTTTTTCAACATTTATCTTGATCAACTAATTGCAGATCTGGAGATATTGGCAGCCATATTTTCTGTTAGGGAAGTTTGTTATGCAGAGCTAAAGTGGTATTTTTTTGTACACTTGAAATTAAGATTCATACTAACAACCACATTATTTCAGGTCTAGATCTGCAGATGTGGTATTTTATACTTGTACTTTCATGGAGCCCTTGCCGGGTCATTATTATACTGTATAAAAAGGAAGAGATCTCCATTTTTCTCAACCATTGGATGATTGTAAACTCTAGATCTATTATTTCTTGTAATTTTCTACATAAACCCTCATTAAAATAACACTGTCACATGCTCCAAGAATTATGCATGTCATAAGTCATGGGGTTTGGGCAATTTTGAATTGTATTGACTTGGGGAGATCTTTTTAGCATGGCTAAAGAAATTTTTTTTTGCTCCAATTATGTATGTGAGATATATATAGGATGAAAGAAGGGATCCAAGTCCCATTTCTCACATTTATAGCGTAATTTTCTGAATATAACATTTTTATGGTCCATATTGCTGCATTTCCCCACTTTTTGGATCATAAAAGATGTAATAAGTTGCTGCTATAACACTAACTGATGGCTATGCATTTTTCAACACATTATATGAACTAATTTATTATTTATATTCTAGTATTATGCTTATGCATTGTTGCATTCCCAATTTGGGATATTACAGTGGTATCAGAGCATGATCTTTAGCTCAGCCTATGAGTTCCAGCTGTCATAAGAATAAAGAGAAGGAGAAAATATTAGAATGTTGGAGAGGATGAGCCTTATCTCGTCACTTTTTAGATCTAGAAAGAACCTCTCCCAGGAGGTTAAGCAGATGAAAGAGAAGAGATGCGATGAAACTGCTAGAGGGTTTCAAGAAGAGGAAGAGCCATGCACTTCCTACTCTCAAAGAGGAGAAGAAAAGAAGCATGAATAAAACTTGGAGCATGAGATCCTAAGTGAATACCTTGTTGAGTATAAATCTCAACCTAGAGCCTTCAAGGAGAGTCTAGTCTTCCCATAGTTCATCCAGCTGAAGGAAGAGAGGAGGCCTTATAGCACAAGAAGAATAAAAGGCAATAGGTCTCTATTGTCTACTTTTGATGGATCATCTTTAGAAAGGGCTTTGGGTAGGAAGACTTGATGCATTCTTCCTACTAAATCTATTGGTAGAGAGAGAAGCAGTAGAGATTGCAACGCTACACATGGAGGGTAAGGCAAGAACTTGGTGGTTCAGTCACATAAGCCATGAAAGAGTATCTACTTTTGTAGATTTCACTCAGAGGGTGATCAAGAGATTTGATGAAGAAAAATCAAAGAGGGAGGAGCCCTCACCACCACTTGAGGAGACTTGTACCAATGTTGTCACAACCTTAGAGGAGTAGCCTTCAACATCTGCAATCGAGGGATCCAACACAGTGGAAGAAGGAACTCTTGTAGCCATACAAGATGTTCTCAAATCCCATCAAGGTATGATTGAATTTATGCTCTCTATTATTGCAGCAAATATTTTAGAGGATTGTGGAAATCTGATTTTGCATGACCCAGGATTAGCACTTACTGCTAATCTAGAGCAACAGAGTTGCACTGCGCTGTCCAAGAGTAGCAGTGAAGTAAAGAGGACTCATTCCTCATGGAAGCATTTAGATGGCAACTTCATTCAGGAAGCTATGCAGGAATAAATTACAGAGGGTAGAAATCTTGAGATGATAAACACTTTCTCCTTTCTAGATGACACTTTCTCAATGAGCATGCCACAACTCAAAGAGAGACTTCTACCTGCAGTAGATCCAAAACCCCATTGGTTTTGGAAGGCCATGCATGAGGGGAAGGTGTCATTAAGAGATCTCATTGGAGATGCACTTCAACATTTCATGAAGTGAAAATTTCTTCAAAGGTTTGAGGAGGTTGGTGTCCTACAATGGAAGGATACCAAATATTTGCATAATGAGATCCATCACCCACATTGGGATGAGTGGATGATAGTATGGAGCAAGGGATTTCCCAACCACTTGTAGATCTATGATACAGGCCAACAAGAAGCATGACTGCGCTGGCTACTTTTGGGTGAGTATGGTTACTACCCAAAGATTCATATTTCCTTGTCTCATGCCTTATATCTCAATGATAGAATGCATAAAAAGAAGGCATGGTTGCTTTGGTTGTTAAGAAGAGATTTTGGACATCACATGTTAAATCTTATGTCCATGTATTTACTTTTGTTTGAGGTATGTCTCATGTATTTACATATATTTCTGTTTGAGATGTATCTCATGTATGTACCTTGGTTTGGGAGGAAGGATAACTCCCACATAATATGACATAAGGGAGATTGTTCATACTATGTTGATGAGACATCTCACATGTCCATTACTGTATTGTTGCTACATGTTTTGCATCATGATAATGCAAGAAGGCAGCAAGAGTCCTTGTTGTTGTGGTTACTATTGGGAGTGTATGGGCTGAAATTTCTCCATACCCATCATGATATTTTAGGAGGAATGTATGGCACATTTAAGGTGCAAAGAGGCTACCCATCAACATTGAAGGATAATGAGGGGCTTCCACATAGGAAGAATATTTCCCCACATAGTAGCATGATAGTGGATGACTTTGACATGTGGAATGTCAAGGAAGGGGATCATGGAGTGACAAGAGCCTTATCACTAGGGCCAACCGCTATCACTTGGGAGTATGTTTATATTGATGGAGTGTTCTAAGGGGAGGATGCATCCTCTCTTGTTGCAGATTTTTATGAGAAGATTCTCATGGGAGGACTCATCCATGGACCTCACTTTCAGCTTACTCATTATGCATGGTAAGGACTATATTTCTGTACTTATTGATCATTTCATTGAGTATGTACACCTTCTCACCATGTATGTACAGTGCATTGTTCCACAAGAGGGAAAGATTATTTATGGGCTTCATGTTCATGCTAGAACCAACCTCTATGATGGAGATAACCCTTCTCTACATGACTTTGTAAAAGTGTGTTGTCATTCTCATTGTACTCAGCTGACATATAATGCCATTTACCACCTCATGGTAGATGTGAAAACATGCACAGTTGTTATCTTGTTGAAAGACCATTTGTCACATGGTGATCTAAAGTAGCAGTTGGGAAGATTGCGTTGTATCCACTTGATAAACCTTTGGTATCATCCTAACTTACACATTACCTTCAACATTTTTCTGATTTGGATTCCAAATGGTGATGATGTGCCATCCATTTTTAACGGGATGATTTGGGGATGGAGGTTTTACATGGGAATGATAGTTCCCAAAACATTTCAGACTCCATGCCTTGGGAGGAACTTTAGACAACACATAGTTGCCTCCATGAGTATTTCACCTTTTCATGATGATGGCTATTTGGGATACTCACCAAATGCTAGCTTGCATGCTTGGGAGGGGCACTATGGAGATTCATTGTTGAGAAAACATCATATTCCTTGGAGGATTTCATCATATGAGGATGCTACAGGAGGAGGAGAGGAGACTCTTCAGTTCTATCCTTGTAGTTTCTTGAGGACAAGCAACATTTGGGAGGGGAGGACTGTAATATTCCTACATTAGCATGGAGCTAGTAGGAATGCTAATTTTTTATTTTTGCACCTAGTAGATGAATAAATGGGGGAAGAGACCCATAATTAACTTGAATTGGCATAAAAACCCTCTTGGTGTGAAAGGGGATCATTTTAGTAGCTGGATATGACACCATCATGTGTGAACTAGGGCAATTGGATGAGGACAAAGTCAAGCTTGACCAAGTCAACAACATTCATGGAGAAGAGTGGATCATCCATGAGAATAGCTCAATATGAAAAAGAATCAGTTTAAAAAAACATATGAGAGCTAGCTTGAAGACACTTGCGTGTGAAAAGGGGTGAAGCAAGTTGAAGAGGTCAACTAGTTTGACCAAATCAAACAGTGTGGTTTTGGAGGGAGATTGATCATGTGATGTTGGAAACCCTAATGGGTGGGACCCAAGGTGAGGAGGCTCACATAGCTTATAAGGAAGAGGATGGTGGCCATTTGAGGTTAGCTTGATGATTATTGGTTTGATGGTTTCATGACTTTTTTGCATTCTCTTGCTGTTTAGCACAAGGAATTCCTGCTTAGGAATTCCTTCTCCTACCTTGAGAGGCCTCTTGGAGGAGCATTGTACTTAATTTTTCCACATTCAAGCTTGAGGCCAATCATCCTCCTTTAGCTACACCATTATTTCTATAGAGCATAACATTGTGTTGCAGGGTGTTGCAGTGGAAGGTCCACAACACCACTTCCAGAGCTTGTTTTTTAGAGGAGTAAGCATTCCTTTCTTTGCGAGATCATTGACGGAGATTTATTAGCATATTTTACATCTTGGAATTTAGACAAAGAATTAATTAAATCCTACAGTGCAGTTCCTTGTAGGAGCTACGTCATTTTTCTCAGTGTTGCAGTAGCAGGATCAAGTCCCTTGATCTTGAGCTTGTTTTATGGGGTAAGGGCCAACCCTTCTCCTGGGAGGCTTGTATTAAGAATTCTCTTCTACTCCTTGTATTAAATCAGGTATATTTATACATAAATATATTATAACTGCATTGTTTCAGATCTCGATCTGTAGATCTGGTATTTTATACTTGTACTTTCATGGAGCCCTTGCCGGGTCATTCTTATACTATATAAAAAGGAAGAGATATCCATTTTTCAAAGCCATTGGATGATTGTAAACTCTAGATATATTCTATCTTGTAATTTTCTGCATAAACCCTCATTAAAATAATGCTATCACATGCTCCAGGAATTCTGCATGTCATAAGTCATGGGGTTTGGGCAATTTTGAGTTGTATTGACTTGGGGAGATCTGTTTAGCATGTCTAGAGAGATTTTTTTTTGTTCCAATTCTGTATGTGAGATGTATATAGGATTAACTAAGGTATCCAAGTCCCATTTCTCATATTTATAGCTTAATTTTCTAAAGATAACAATTTTATGGTCCATATTGTTGCATTTCCCCACTTTTTGGATCATAAGAGATGTGATAAGTTTTTGATGTAACACTAATTGATGGCTATGTGTTTATCAACACATTATATGAGATAATTTCTTATTTCTATTCCAGTATTGTGCTTATTCAGTGCTACATTCCCAATCTGGGATATTACATAAGTACTAAAGTGACCCAAATATGGTCTCCACTACTGCGACCTGCAAAAAAACTCAACCCTCAACCGGATCTACATTGTAGATGTAAGATGAAGCTTTGGCCAAATTCCTGATAGTGGAAGTGAAGTACAAGACTCCTCCAAGAGCTTCTCAATGGAAGAGGTGGGATTCCAGATCAAAAACACCCAGTGCTAAACAAAACTTGAAATCTCAGCTAAACAGCCAAAGAAAGCTATACGTCTAAACAAACAATATTTTCAGAAATATTATATACCAATACATAATGAATATGGTTTCCATCCTCTTCATTTTATAATATGTGAGCTTCCAAACCCTAAGCCCCATTCATTTATGACCCTACTTCCATGCAAGGTGTCTCCATCTGAAACTGCGATGTCCCTCATTGATTGCCACTCCTCCATGACAACGTTATTGATTTGGTCAAAGTTGATCCAGTCAAGATGTTCCAACCTCTTTTCACACCTAAGGGTGCTTAATTAAGCTGCCAAGATGTTTTTCCTTTTACATTGGCATTGATTTATTCATTATTAAGGAGACTTATGGACCTCCATTGTCCTCTTATTCATTAAATAGAAAGAAAAATAAAAAATTAAAATTCCAACTAGCTCATGGCTAATTGGGAATATTACAAAGACCTTGGGTTTTGTCTGACAGAATCTAGGCTGTGGGATATTTTGGTTTATCATGACTATATGCATGACTCTTTTGATTGGAAGGTTGCGACCATACCTAAGTCTATTTATTGATTCTTATTGTTGGATGGCTGCATCCATACCTCAGATCTCATTTTTATATGTACTCTATTATGGATGGATGCACCCATACCACATGTTCATGTATCAAAGCTGTCAGTTATATTTGTACTTTCATGTCTTTCGATGATAGTGTTTGGTTTGAAAGTGTTATCGTAAATCATTTCACTCCTCCCTCTCTCTCAGAACTCATGATCTATTACACATCATTTTTTCACCATCCCTGCAATCCCCATCCCAAAAATTGGAGGACCATTTATGTGACTTCTGTGTAGTGGCATGCCTTGCAAAAAGTGTCATTGCATCCCTTGCCATGAGGAGAACATTTCCTCTTTTGACTGTTCCTGGATAAGACTATCAAAAACATATGATTTTGGGTCGACGCTGGTAGGCAGTTGTGGCCTCGCACCCATAGAGAAATTAGCACTGGGCCTCGAGCCCATTGGCACTTTGTCTCAGTGGACTACCCAGGCCGAGCTATTTTCAGAATTTTTTTTAAAATAGAGGCAAATTTTCCATTCCCAACCACTTCATGAGCGGAGTCAGCATTGGTTGTTCGAATGAATAACGTTGAACATCTTCCTTTGGCTTCTTTTTTCCTACATTTGAGCAACCTCCCAAAGGATAAGGCCTCCCTTCCACCATATGATGGATCCCAAGCTCCTCCTCCTCTCCCATAAATACATATCTCTCACATAGTTGTAGCTAGCTAAACATTTTGTACAATAGATGAAATGGTTGAATAGCTGAATAGTCTGATATAGTTGGTGTGAGATAGAGAAGAGAGAGAGACCTATTGTAAAGAGAGAGTCTAGGATTATTACCTCGCCAATTCCAATTCCCTAACAAATTCTTGAGATGTGTTTCGACTGGACTCGCTGAAGGAAGTTGCAACGTCAAGGCTCTTTTAGTTGTAAACGCTTTCTATCTTTTTATTAATACATGACTTATTTTTTGGTTCCCATTTTTCATTTGATATGGTTAATATTGTGTAATACATTTAGTTCTACTTGAATAATGAGATAGTTATGAATTAAAGTATTGTTTTGTATGCTGCTATCATTATTTGATCCTTGTGGAGGCACATGAGTACCATCGTCGAAGGATTGCGATGTGTCTGGACGAAGATCAGGAGACTGCTACCACACCTACGAAAACCGCATTGGAACAAAGGTAGGACATCTATCCCAACTCAGTTTCATTCATTAATTAGGAATCAATGCATTATCATGTTCTATTGTTCCTAGACCCACCATAGGGCTAGAGGGATCGCGTATGTCCGCAGAGGGGATTTACCTACACAACACCCTGCTAGATAACCTAGTTTTTTTTTAGAAACTGACGATGATGGTGGAATAGGTCTAGCAGGCTGATTTGGTGATCCAGGTGGATATTGGTGGTCACCCACCTATTCCATTTGGGGCCCCACCATTTTCTCTTTCATTTTTTCAGTTTCGGCACAACTTACTATTTTTAGCAGTTTTTCGGGTCCTGAACTTCCGTAGCCGTTTTGAGGCCCTAAATGACGTTTTTTGGGAAAATGGAGAGAAACATGGGTCCATGGACTAATGTTTCTCATTAAAAATTTGTATTCCTTGGATAGATATTTCTAACGAGTTATGGTACGCGTCAAACGGAGATCGTATGCCAAAGTTATGCCCCTGGGAAGTTGAAACACCAATTTACCCAAACAGGGCCCATAGTTTTGGCACTTCATCTCCTAGGGTTAGGGTTTTGGCTGTTTAGGATTTCCCATTGTTTATAAATAATAAATAGGTCCACAAGCCTTATTGTAACTGAGTTCATAGGCCTGTATCTGCTCTCAGAGATAGCTACCAGCGCCCTAGCTAGTTTATTTTCATTCTGTCTGTAAGCAAAATTTCAGTTCTTTGATATAATGAAATGAACTGTTATTTCCGTTGCATCTCTGTATTTATGGTTATATGTGTATTCTATTGTGTTCCTGCATAAATCCAGATCAGTGGTATCAGAGTGGTCTGCTTTTTCTCGATCCTTCTTTGCATGTCCCCAACGAGGTTGGGGTATAAGGAGCTAGGGCTTGATCTGGTGGAACCTTTGCAAGATCAGCATCGCAAACCTCGACGGACGCCCATGGGGGATGAAAATAAAGATGAGGGAGTATGAGATCCTATCAAAGTATTGCTCAAGGAGGCCCTCGAAAAACAAAGGAACGCAATGATGGATAACTTTGCACAGATCCTTCAACGACTGCCCACCGGCAGTGCATCTGTATCCAGCATCCACTCTGGAGGCGCGACTCCTTTTAAGGTATGAGTAAATTTTAACATTTCCATATTTGAGGTTCAAATAGACGCAGATACTGTAGATAGATGGTTGAATCTGTTAGAAGGATATTTCTCTGTTCATGACTTTTCATACCGGGAGAAGATCATTTTTGCACTCCTCAAAGCTACCCCCCATGTTAAGGACTGGCGGGAAACCTACTGTGAGAACAAGGACCAGATATAACCCTCTCTTTTCTCGGCCGTACCAACTTGGAATTCTTTCTGAGACACCATCAAGGAACAATACTATCCCGTGGGGAGCTATGAGGACAAGTACATACAATGGACCACGCTGCGACAACAAAGGGATCAAGATGTGCATGAGCTAACGAATTTGTTCCATACCCTGTGCACAAAGTTGGGTATCAAATATTCAGAGAAACATTTGGTGCTAAAGTATCGTAGTTGTCTGCACAGATACATTCAGGAGTAAATGGAGTTCCTCGACATCTCCTCGCTTGGTACGGCATACCGGTATGCTGCCAAGATTGAGCAGAAATTCAAACAGAAGAAGCGAGACTTTGGATCTGCGAATCAAAAGCAAGGGAAAGGTGCTTCCAAACCGCAGAACAAAGGACAGAGCCAAGGCATGGCGGCTAAAGACAACCCATCAAAGCCACAAGAAAAGAATAGCACCGCAAAGCCAAAGAAGGACACGGGAAAGTGGTGTGAGTTCCATAAGAGCTCCACTCACAACACAAGTGAGTGTCGGGCCAAGCAGTCGCTAGTGGCCGAGATGAGGGCTTCTGAGTCAGATGCATGCTCTGACTCCGAATCAGAACCTGAAAAGGGGAATGAAAAAGGGAAACAGATTATTGATGCGGAGCCCAACGCCACCGTTGCCACTACAAAGGTCCAGAAGGAGGAACCGGAAGATCCAGAGGAGGAGGAACGTCTCTTCCACTCCCAGATGTGGGTAAAGGGCTCCCCTGTACAGTTCATTGTCGACAATGGGAGCCAAAAGAACCTCATTTCAGCAGACGCCGTGAAGCGGTTGGGCTTGCCGACCACAGCTCATCCACATCCATACACCATCGGGTGGCTTCACCAAGGACGAGATCTCCGCGTCAGCCAGCAGTGCCGCCTTCCCTATAGCATCAAGCCCTTCACGGATGAGGTATTATGTGACGTTACTCCTATTGATGTTTCTGATGTATTATTAGGACAACCATACTTGTGGAAGTGTCATGCTATGTATGAGTCTCGACCTCGTGCTGTTATTATTACTTTGGGAAATAAGTTGTACATGATACCAGAGGTACCACCTCCTATGACTATCTCTTTGGTTACTACAAAACAATGCAGTAAGCTCATTTCCCAAACCAGGAAATTCGTTTTCCTGATGATCCGCCCCCAGGGAAAGAAGAAGACTGTGGCCACGACCTCCAGACAGGGCCCCTCTGCACGACAACAAAAAATGGATAAGGTTGTGGAGGAGTACGGGGACATCTTCACCTCACCCACAGGGGTTCCTCTGCACTGTCAGGTCAAGCACCCGATTGATCTGACCCCAGGTGCGCCGCTACCCAATGGACTGATCTATCGGCGCTCTGTTCTGGAGAATGATGAAATCAAGAGACAGATTCAGGAGCTGTTGCAGAAAGGTCACATCAGACCAAGTTCATCGCCCTGTGGGAGCCCGATCGTGTTGGTACATAAGAAGGATGGGACATGGAGACTCTGTATTGACTATCGGGCGCTGAACAAGATCACTGTCCAGAATAGGTACCCAATCCCACGGATTGATGACCTTCTGGACCAACTCAAAGGTGCAAAATATTTCAGCAAGATCGACCTGAAGTCTGGGTATCACTAGGTACCAATTGAACCCTCCGATGTGTGGAAGACTGCCTTCAAAGCCAAGGAAGGCCTTTTCGAATGGCTGGTCATGCCTTTCGGGTTGATGAATGCTCCCACCACCTTCATGAGGATGATGGATGACATCTTGCGGCCATTCACCAACTCATTTGTAGTGGTGTACTTGGATGACATTCTGATCTTCAGCCAGACTTAGGAAGAGCACCTTCACCACATCCGACAAGTCCTCCAAACACTGCGGCAACACAAGTTGTGTGCCAATTTGGAGAAGTGCACTTTTGGCATGACCCAGGTTCAATATCTGGGATACATTATTGATGAAAGAGGGGTGCATGTGGATCCAGCCAAGATCCAAGTCATTCGGGATTGGCCAGCCCCAACCACTATAACAGAGCTTCGCAGCTTTCTGGGTCTTGCTAATTTCTACCGGAGGTTCATGTTGGGATTCTCTCATATCACTTGGCCCTTGAGTCAAGTCACCAAGGGAGGAGCAAGAGAAAAATTCTTTTGGTCGGAACCTCAACAGAAGGCGTTCACAGAATTGAAAAATCGCCTCTATTCTGCCCCAGTGCTCACATTACCAGACTTGCAACAACCATTTGAGATCGAGACAGATGCCTCTGACTATGCTATTGGGGCAGTTCTTACTCAACAGGGACATCCAGTGGCATATCACAGTGAGACATTGTCTGAGACAGCTCGCAAGTATCCCACCTATGACAAAGAAATGTATTCCATTGTGCAAGCCTGTCGACAATGGAAGCATTACATTTTGGGGAAGGAAACAATCATCCACACAGACCACCAGCCCCTGCAGTTCATACAGACACAAGGGAAGCTGCAGAATGATCGCCATCAGAAGTGGTCCACATATCTGCAACAGTTTCATTTGAACATCAAGTACAAGAAGGGTAGCACCAATAATGTTGCAGACTGCCTCAGCCAACCACCGATCGTGGCGCTCACCACCGTGCTCAACTCTTGTGGGCACGAGACTTCTGATTGGCCGCTTCTCTATGAGAGTGACCTAGAATTCGGCCACACTTACAAGGCACTCTTGGGGGGTACACAAGTTCCAAATTTTCACCTCCAAGATGCACTTTTATGTCACCTGGGACACCTTTGTGTTCCTTCAAGCAAGCGTGCCAAGATGATATGGGAAGCACACTACAGTCGAGTCACTAGGCATTTAGGGGTTGAGAAAATAGTAACAATACTGCAGAAGTATTTCTATTGGACGAACATTCGAAAGGATGTCGAGAAGCACATCAGATCCTACATTTCTTATGTCATTGCCAAACCGACCATCAAGAAGCAAGGCCTATATACTTTGCTATCTACCCCTAGTCGACCTTGGGAATCCATATCCATGGATTACATGTCGGGCCTACCTCTTACTAAGAATGGAAATGACTGTGTTTTCGTGGTCGTTGACAGATTCTCAAAGATGGCCATTATGGCGGCCTGTAAGAAGAATATCACAGCAGAAGTCACTACTAAACTCTTCTTTGAACGAGTCTGGGTGCACTTTGGGATTCCACAGTCTATCATATCAGATCGAGATAGCAGGTTCCTCAGCACATTTTGGTCTAGCCTCTGGTCAATTTTGGACACAAAGCTCACCAAGTCCACAGCTTTCCATCCCCAAACAGATGGCCAGAAAGAGGTCGTCAACAGAATGATTGTACACATTCTGCGCATGTAAAATTAAAAGCATCCCCGCACATGGGATGAGAGCCTCCCCTATGTACAAAATAGTTATAACCGAGCTCTCCACAGTTCAATTGGCCATAGCCCATTTCAGGTGGGCTTGAGATTCCAGTCACTATGTCCCATTGACGTAGCCATGCCATTTGCAGCTGCTCAAGCCGATTCACCTCATGTCCAGTCTAAAGTTGACAAAGAAAGTAGCTTCATCAAGCGCATTCAACACATCCGCCAATAGGTTCATGATATATTGGACAGATCCAATGTGAAGTACAAGCAACACCATGATCAACACTGGGTGCCACACAACTTCCAGGTGGGCAACAAAGTATGGCTACATTTGCAGAAGGAGCGCCTCACTAGACCCCACCGCAAGCTTTGCCCACTCCATTACGGGCCATACACCTTCACCAAGGATATATGGAATAATGCCTTCGAGCTCAATATTCCACCATTCCTTGGTCTTCACCCAGTCTTCAATGTGGATCACCTTCTTCCTTACTTCCCACCTCTACTGGACACCTCAGACATTGTAGAACAACTCACACCAATAGAGTTAAACCCAGATTGCATGGAATAGGCCACCACAGATTGTATCATGGACATGCAGATCAAGAACACTCACCAACAGAAGATCCAACTGTACCAGGTTGTCAAATCTGGCCAACTCCTGCACCAAGGAAAGTGGTTCACCAGGGACCAAGTTCAGTAGAAATTTCCTCATCTCATGGAGGACCTTAACGCAATGGGGACCATTGCTTCCTAAGGGTGGAGGAATGATCCAGGTGGATATTGGTCGTCACCCACCTATTCCACTTTGGGCCCCACCATTTTCTCTTTCATTTTTTCAGTTTCGGCACAACTTACTATTTTTAGCAGTTTTTTGAGTCCTGAACTTCCGGAGCCGTTTTGAGGCCCTAAACGACGTTTTTTTGGGAAAATGGAGAGAAACATGGGTCCATGGACCAATTTTCCTCATTCAAAATTTGTATTCCTTGTATAGATCTTTCTAACGAGGTATGGTACGCATCAAACGGAGATCGTATGCCAAAGTTATGCCCCTGGGAAGTTGAAACACCAATTTACCCAAACGGGGCCCATAGTTTTGGTGCTTCATCTCCTAGGGTTAGGGTTTTGGCTTTTTAGGATTTCCCATTGTTTCTAAATAATAAATAGGCCCTCAAGCCTCATTGTAACTGATTTCATAGGCTTGTAGCCGCCACATCTCTTCTCAGAGATAGCTACCAGCGCCCTAGCTAGTTTATTTTCATTATGTCTGTAAGAAAAATTTCAGTTCTTTGATTTTAATGAAATGAAGTGTTATTTCCATTGCATCTTTGTATTTATGGTTATATGTTTATTCTGTTGCGTTCCTGCATAAATCTGGATCATTTCGTGGTGATGTGAAGACCTCTGCCTCATTGAAAGTATCCCATGCAATGTCTTTTAGGTGATGGAAAATGATTTTGATGAGTGAATGATGGAAGAGACTATTCATTTGAAGATCATACTCTCTGTTTCATACTATGTAGGCAATCTTGTCAATGCTTCTGTATAAATAATAGGGAATCTTGAGCAATTTCACCCTAGTGAAATGCATGAGTAACCTGATGTGATAGTTGTACATCCTAGAGAATCTGCCCTCACAAGTGAAATATTTCATTATGATATTCATCATTGGAGTCAACATATTAAGAAGCTAACCAAAAAAATTTATTTTCTTCATGTTTCCTTTGTAAGGTGCTTTGAGATAGGGTTCATACAGTTGGGCATCCAAATCCTGAGTTTTGAACCAATTTTCACCTACATTAGGTATCCCTATTGCTACTGCAATAATGTCTGTAGAAATGGTGAATTTCACCCCTCCAATGGTGACTTGGTATTTTTGTAGGTCAGTGATGAAGATATTGGTCCAATTGGGATGGCTCTGCACTCTTTGGACCATCTCACAAAACTCAAAAGAACCTACATACTGAAAACATTTAACTGCTAGGGGTGATGACATCAATTTCCTAGTGTCTAATGGCTCAAGACTTAATATTCCTCCTCCTTTATTGTAGGTATTCTTCTCTTCTTCTATGGTGTTTCTCTGTTCCTCCATAATGTTTCTCTGTTCCTCCATGATATTTTTGTTTGTTTAGAAACCCTAGGGGAAAAGGGGAAGGAAAAGTGAGTGGAATAATAGGGTTAGGGATTTTGGATAGGTGTGTGAAACTTTGGTAAAGGGTGCAAGGGAGTTAAGAACCTTAGGGAAGTGATGGGGAGTTTAAATGACAAGGGGGATGTGGTATGGAATTCAATTATATGGATGTATTCTAGCTACCTTGAAAAGTGCAACGGAGGGGTAGGGTTCTAAGAAATATGACTTAGGAGTGGGTGATGAAGGGATGTGAGGGTAGTGGGGGATGAATTAGAGTGTGAGAGACGTAAACTGGTCTATGGGAAAGCAAATTTAAATTGTAATCTTGAAAACTAGGATTTAATCTCTAGAATATAACATGGAAGTCATGGGGTGGCTTTCACCATAAAATTATGACAATCAGATGAAAGGAGGGGTTTGCAAGAGGCAAATTACTTGAAAATAGATGAAGAAACCTTTATTTTCTGCTTAGAACCATTGAAAAAAAGTTTTGAGGTTGTAGTTTCTTCACAAGGAAAAGCACAATGTCATTGAGAAAAGTGTATCGAGCTCTACAAAAAGTGGAATGATGGGCCAGGAATTTGATGTTTCAAGGAAAAATTTGGTTTTTTGAGTTGGGGAAGCTGAGAGCTCAATGCTGAAGAGTGAGAATGAATAAATTTTGGTCTTTTAGGGCCTTTTATACTTGGATAAAAATCATTAAATGAGCATGGACCCACATTTCCCTTTTTTTTAAATCAACCTTTCATTGCATTTTACTTTTAACCTTTGAACTTGATCTTTGAACTTTGAACTCTTGGTGGCTTTATAAAAATGAATGTATTCTTGGAACTTTGAACACTTGGTGGTGGAAATTTAGAATTTGTAGCTAGTTGAAACTCTTAAGTACTTGATACAAATTAGGAACATAAAATTACATTTTACTTCGAAATCAAATTGATTGATGAAAATACTTTATTGTCACTCCACTTGTTGGACTTTATGCATGAAATGATGATTTGATGACATTGGAACCCCTAAGACATAATCAAGGCTTTGGAATAAATGAAACCATGATGAAAATGAATGTAATGATGATGGAAACTCATGAACTATGGTACACTCAACTGAGAGGTGGAATGAGCCCAAAACTAGTAAAATTTTGAAAGGAGTAAAATCAGACCTAGATCGACATCCATTAAATTCTTTTTGCATGATGACCTAATGGAATGACAAAAAATTGACAATGGGATTGTAACAAGACATGATAAGATTCCATTTTATCACTAGTGGAAGGATGCAAACACTGACACTAACACACGCATACATCAATATCCAGAGGACCAGAATGCATAGGATTGCATGCAGATTCCCCATCAGCCCTTCTATAGAAGTCATTGAGTGGGTCATCACACACATGGATAAATCTTATCCTGTGCTTCATAGTGACAGTGGAAGTTAGCTTGCAACTTATTCTAGATAAGACATGCAAATGTATTACAAGATGCTTAAGCCCACAAAATATACAAATACTGATTTCTACACCAGATGGGCTGACCTCGACCCAAGTGACATTATCATATCTTGGTGTTGAAATATTTCTAAGTTTCACCATTTCCCATAAAAATTCTATCAGTCAAATATCCTCAATGACGTATATCAGTGTTTGATAGCCATGTGTTTTTAGTTGCATGGGTGAAAGAACATTCAGGTGTTTGAGGAGAATTGGGTATGTATTTTCAAAATTGTGGTATCCTATGGTAAATATTTCAATGGGGAAGATATATTAGCATTTGAGTTACAACGTCATATTTGGCCATTAGGGGAATTTTGAGGTGTAAAATGGGCCTCCTAAGGAAAATGTACAACCAAAATAAACTTTATAAGAACCAATAGGATTCAAGATGATGATGTCAACCATGGGTGATGATTCACCAATACCCTTCAAAAATACCCTAGATGCAATGATTCACCGATACCCTTAAAAATTACTCCTTGAACGAGGAATTAAATTTTTCATCCAACAAGTACTCCTGCTCGAAATTTGAGTAAAAAATTTGTGAGATAAGTTGAAAATACGAGTTGAAAAAGTTGTTTTCTCTTTTTATTCCCTCTAAAATTTTATGATGTAATCAAATATAAATTTATTATTTCCACTATCATTTTATAATTTCCTTTGGAGGCTGATTGTGGACCTCAAAATTCTTCAAGTGAGGAAAAAACATCTCTAAGGGTGAATCAATCCCTAGATTTTACATGTCTGCATTTCTTTTAGATGGAATCTACACACAATATTCATTCCAAAGAATGTACTGGAATTGGACCCTTGAGGAAAATTTCCCAGACTACTTTCATTGAAGGGTGTAATCAAAATCAAGCTTCAGAGGCAGATATGAAATATTGGTTGAAAACTGCTTTAGTGTTATCTTTCATGTAATATTTGAGATCGATCCTCGTTACATTCCTCATTAGGTAAAGGAGTCACTACAAGATATCAAGGATTGGTTTTCAATGCCTGAAGGGACATGCATTATATGTACTGGTTGTCAGAAATACCCTCATTTCATGCCGCGATATGTGACCAATAAAGTGGTCATGGAAGAACTGGAAAATCAGTTGGAAAAGGGATTGTTAGGAATTC
Source organism: Pinus albicaulis (assembly GCA_034641835.2). Taxonomy (NCBI): domain Eukaryota; kingdom Viridiplantae; phylum Streptophyta; class Pinopsida; order Pinales; family Pinaceae; genus Pinus; species Pinus albicaulis. Next base: position 740,088,784 of record CM076570.1, on the reverse strand, counting down.
TTCACAGGAGGAAGAATACCTTTGTCCCACCTTCCCATTGAGGATCGAATTATATCAGTTAAAGAGCCACAAGGAAAAAACAATAGAGATATAGGAGATGGATCACCTTAAGTTTTCCACTATGTATTTTCAAGGATATGATCCTCGGAGAATATGCAGGCAACATTATGAAAGGTACAATCACAATATGCAATATTCTTCAATATCTACAGTAGAATATGAGAAGATAAAGAGCTGGTACAATGAAAACGTGAAGTAAAATCCAAGGATGAAAACTAGTTCACCCCAAGATCCACCAACTCAAGACTTGTCGGTATAGGAGGAAGACAAAATAACCCCTCAAGTAGGGAAAGTAGCTCCCAAGAAAATGATCAAATATGATTTGGTAGGCGAGAGCACCAAAAAGTGAAAATTTGATCCTCTGAACATAGGAGCTATTCAAGCATAATATGATAGGAGACAAGTATAAGAAGAAAAAGATAAGAGGAAACACGATGAGTTTATTCAGAGACAACAAGAAGAAGAATAAGAGAGGAGAAGTATAAAAAAATAAAAATAGAGGGAATCCCAGGAGGAATAAGAACCATAGAGATTGGAAGAAGAAAATTTGACTCATTAGATGGATGAGGAGCATTTGGAGGAAGAGGATACCATCCAACCAATGGACGAAGAACTAGTGTAATATCCCAAAATGGGAAATGCAGCAATACAATGCAGAATGATAGAAAAATAATGTAGATCATCTTAGATATAGAAAGATGCCAATATGGATACCTTTCATTTGTTATTACAGCAGCAAAACATGTGTAAGAAATGGCCCATAAGATGCATAACAAGGAAAGAAAGCCTCCAATGAAATAAATCCCTCAAAATGAGGTGCTACAACCATATATAAATACTAGAAAAGCCTTACAACGTTATTTTATTGGCTCTACAATAGTTATATATTACACATCATATCTAGAGAAAATAACTGCATAACAATTTATATCTAAATTATATCCATGCATTATACAAGCTCCTCTAAAGAACCCCCTCGGGGTTTTCAGCAAAACACCAAGTACAAGATGTAGATCTGAGATCTAAGACTACAGATCTACTGAAATATCCAGATCTAGAAAGTTTGGTTGAACTGATATAGGCAATATATTAGTCTCCTCCAATAGATCTCCAAAGTGAAGGGCAGATCCCCAACACTCAGAAAATCGCTCTCCAAATGGTGTGTTGAACCACCCTACAACTACACCTACATAAACAACGTAGATCTAGAAGAATACGATGCTATAGGGGAAAAAATATAGTTTCCTTGATGCCAATATATGGAAATGATGTTCAAGCACTCCAATACTATCTTCCCAATGAAGTGGAAACCTCCTCTATCAAAAAGGAGCACTGAAATGACCTAGATTTGAAAGATCTAGTATCCACTTGTTGCAACTTGCAAAGACAACCAAAACCTCAACAATATCTGTACTTTAGTTGAAAGAAGAAGCTTGCCCCTAAGCTAGATAGTGGACAATGCAATACAAACTCTCGCAAGAGCTACTTAATGGGAAGAGGTGGAATTCTCGATCAGGAACACCCAATGGTAAACAACATTCAATCTCAACTAAACAACAAGAGAAAGATATATGTCTAATCAGAAAAAATATTAAAAAATATGATAAACATCAAAAAACCTCCTAACATTTCCATCTTCTTCCTTTTATAAGTCAAGAGCTTGCAAACCCTAAACCACTTCTGGTGAGATCACTTCTTTCACACAAGGCATCTCCATCTAAAACTGTGTTATGCCTCATTGATGGCCACTCCTCCATGACAGTGCTATAGATTTGGTCAATATTGACCCAGTCAAGATGTTCCAGCCCCTTTCACACCTAAGGGTTCTTGATTTAACAACCAATATTTAGCCTTTTCACATTTGGCATTGATTTATTCATTATTAAGGAGTATTATGGACCTCCTTTGCTCTTTTATTCTTTAAACAAAGTAATAAAACAAAAATGAATATTCCAATTAACCAATGACTAATTGGGAATATTACAACTAGATACTCCATAACATAATCCTATCACATGTCCTCATCTTCCATTTAGGGATATGGGGATAACACCTCCACCGACAGACATAGTCATCGATGTATGTAGTGTAAAATTCTATCCACTTAAGAAGAGGATATTGCATCATAGACTTAGATACCTTCCCAATGATCTCAAAATATAGTCTTAGTTGCTATAGAGAATTTTATTACTACCAATACCAAAAGAAATCCTAGGGAAGTCATGGAGGAAAATGTTGCATTTACTACAATGAAACAGGATAATTCTAAGTATGCTTCGAATGAGAATTCTAGGATGAGAAGAAAAATTATTGTGGTGAAGAAACATGCATAACATACCGTGATAGAAAATAAATGGTTTCCATCACAAAGTTTTAGCACCTCTGGATGACAGTCTACCATGTAAGAAGAACTGTGGCCAATGGGGATACCATGGTGCAGATATATGAGGAGAATATACTTATACAATAGGTTGTGGCTCATCTCATGGGAATATAGAAGAAAGCACAGGAAGTGGAAAAAATCCTCAAATTAATAACCAGAGTGGTCGATCAGATTCAGGAGTGGGATTCAATGTACCCAGATTCTCCGCAACACTTGGGAAATAAAGAGAGTATTGTCACAAAAATGGAGAAATTTTAGTTGAGACTCCACCTATAGAACTACACACATCTTGAAGCACAATTGGTTAGTTCTATTTCTTCCAATAATCAACTACATAATGGTTTTGAGTCTATAACAAAGAATCATGGGATGCCTATAATAGGAACACTTGAATTTATCATAGGTAGATAAGTCTTGTTCCAAGCGATCTGGAAATATATTGAGCAGATCAAATAAGAAACAAAATAGGAAGACTTGGAGGTTACCAAATACATTATTATACAATATGACTTTGCACATGTCAAAGCTCATATGAAATTGTCACGGCTCTGGAATAATATACAGACAATCTCCAATACCATAGTGACGGAGCCCTAGATGTGAAGATGTGGTAAATAGGGGAATTACTAGTTTGGATCAAAGCCATCTCAACAGAGTACCAAGGATGGAAAAATTACATTACAAGTTAGATCCATGTGGAATCAAATCATTTATCTATTTCATAAGAATTTGTCCCATTATCAGTTTTGTCTTGTTATTCCACCATATTATTTGTATTTTTTTTTATGTAATAAATAATATGTAACGAAGCCCAAGGGACATATGTTGAATGTGAATAGTCACATATGGAATGTAATAAGTCATTTATAGAATATGAACAATTGTAGAAGGCAAAGAGTCATGAGGAAACTCAAAGGTCATTATTACTTGTTATAAATATCTCCTCATAACTTGTAACAACCTTGGTCAAAAATCCATGTAATACATTTAATAAATAAAAAATAATAAACGTGGTCATGGGACATATATTCCAAGCTGAATGTTGCGGAAAAAAATAGTGATGGGGATCACTTGTGATTAATTAATGGCTAATTAATGGCTATGGAAATTGGAAAAGGCAATGGAAAAGGACTTGGAAAGGAGTGAGTCATTTATTGGCATTTTATAATATGAAAACAATGGAAATGGGATAAAATAAAGGTGAAAGGTCATAGGTTGCATGTGAGGAGGAAAAGGAGAGGCCCCATTAATAAAAATGCTTATGAGGATCAGTTGGAACCTTTTTTTTTTCGGTTTTGTAGCTCTCATTCCATTTTCTCCCTCTCTCTCATACTCTTGGAAACCTAGAGTTTTCTTGGAGCACCCTTGAAGTAGTGAGGCATACTTGGGATTTGGAGCAAGAAGGAAAAGGAAAAGCAGGAAAGCATAGTACATTAGCATATGTAGCTACAATGGGTTTTTGTTGCGAGTGTCGAGTTGCATGTATGATTTCCTTTCTAGTTTTGACATGCATGACATATGCATCTGGTTTCTTGGTTATGGTCTATCATTGGCATGGGATTTCCTAGATTGACACTGTTTTTCCAAACCTTTCCATTTCCAAGAGAGCCATGGTGCTGTGGGTTTTATTTTTTTTCCTGGTCAGTTCTCATGTTCCTTATGGTTATGGGTTGAGTTACTAGTTCCTCGAAGCCTTGGTTGGGAAAATGCTCTAGAAGCCCCATAAAAACTTCGGTTGAGTTACTAGTCCTGGAAGACTTGGTTGGAAAAATGATCTAGAATCCCTTGGTGGGTTAAGTTAATTGTCCCTAAGTACCTGGTTTGAAAATTTATATGGAAGCTTGATAATAGTTCTAGGTTGAGTTACTAATCCTAGAAGCCCTCAGTGGAACAAATTTCATGGAACCCTTGACATCTCAGGTGGAGACTAATCTGGTGATGGTTAGTGACGTCCAACCCTAGGGTGGAACCATTGGTTGATGGTTTAGGTGGCTTTTTATCTGGAAGTCCTAGTTTGATTTTGTTTGGTTTATTCTATCAGATCCCACATTCATGCTTGGAATATGGCACAAGGGTGATCAGTTGAAAGAAATATTTGGTTCAGCCCAATCTATGGTCAGGTGGTAGTTAGAAGTCCAAGAATTGGTTTAATTTTGTATATGTTAATAATAGATATTTACCTCTTTTATTTTATGGGTAAATATACTTGTTAATATTTTTTATGGCTAATATATCCTTATTACTTATGTTGGTTATATGTTGGCTATGAGTATGTTTTATGTCAAACTTGATGTATGGATCTTATCATGTTTTTATTAGAAAACTAATGAGAAATGAATACTGACCCAATAGATGATAATTAAGTTATTGTGATAAGGCATCAATGCTTCTTTACGAATCTTGGATAAGTATGAGATCTTTATACTCAGATCTGTAGTCATGACCTGTAGAATACATATTTGTGACATGTTTAATGAAATGCATGTCATGGCTAGTAGGGGTACGGTTAAGTCCTTGATTAAATAATTGAATAAATATCCTTATTCCATTGGTATTTATCATTTTTTAAGGTTTCATAAAATTTTGGGCAGTGGCTTGAGACCTTGCCCTGAGAAAGTGGCTCAGAATTTGGGGTCACTAGCTCAAAAATACATGGAAAGGTGAACAATCACTGGCATGCCTTGTCGTGGGAGTCAATGGAAGGCCTCAGTCACATGAATGGATTTTTATGGGATATTCTAAGGGTCCAGACTAGAAAAATGTTATGTTTTCTCATGAGTTGGTCACGTGGAAGAGTTTGTTGGCTCCTGAAGGTTTTATAGCATCTCTGGAAGTTCAGATTGGTCTTGTCATGTAAGTTCCACTTCCTTAACTGTACTTGTGGAGTTGAATAATACCATATAAACCATTCATCACATGTTTACCCTCATGGACCAGTTAGATTAGGTAAATGTGGGAGGAGGGTCTTACATAGTGGTATCAGAGCACGGTTTTGTTCTCCTCGGGTGATGTTTTGTTTCTGTTCTCATTGGATCACTATGTTGTCATATGAACATGTCAGTTGCATATGTGTCCTTATGTTGTGGTCTATGTGCTTGTTGTGTACGCATAATGGAGGCCATGGTTATCGTTGTGATTTTGTGTATAATTTGGTAGCATTGTTGTGATAATTTGTTCATCATGAATGCATGTCATTTTTGTATGTATTGTTATGTATGCATTGTGTTTAGTTGGTGTTGTAGATGTGGCATCATGCATGGTACTAGATGCTGATTGAGATGATGTCAATATACTATTGTGATTGTGATTATACATATATTATGCTAATCTGATTGGTAATGAAAATAAGATATCCTCCCCAAACTATAGTGAGGTACATTGGTTTGTTTATGGTTCAATTTAGCTGGCATAGTATGCCTTTTAGGAAGAGAAGAAGAAATATGAGTAACATAATGGTAGACAATAGTTCATGAAACTCTCTCTATAGATTAGATGAGCAACATTGTGATGATTAATCCCATCGCATCACAATCACCCTAAGAAGTTTGAAGGTATAGATAAGAGGTTCCAAATAATATAATGACCAAATCATTAAATTGCAAGAGAGACTTGTTAGGGAACATGAGAAACAAGAAAAATTTAATGCAATTATCCATCATATCTTGTCAGACTTAAAAATATAGGGACCACTTAGAATCAGTCATGGATAGGAGGATGAGACTAATGGGGAATATGGCAGTCAGTCTTATGGTGGGCATAGGTCAGATAGGGATGATATGGTCAAAGATGGAACATTCTTGGATATACCTGATAGATGAGGCAATGGACATGGGATTTATTCTAGTTCTTTTTTTGACAAGTATTATGGTCATCATCATTATGATCCTTATAGGAGGAATGACAGGGGATATTTTCTGGATGAGTTCAAGAAATCAAATCCACCTACATTTGAAAGAGAAATGGAGTCACAGGATGAAGAAGCATGGTTACTTGGGATGAATAATTTATTTGAGTCGCATGATTACTTAGAAAGCATAAACAGTAGAATAACTATGTTTAGTATTAAAGGTAAAGAAGATATTTGGTGGGAAGATGTAAAGAATGTTAGATGTATTTATGAAGAGGAGTTGACTTCGAGTGAGTTTGAGAGAATATTTAGGAAACAGTATCTATCGGAGAGATACTATGATGATAGGGAAAAAGAATTCTATGAGCCAAAGATGGGATCTATGACCGATAAGGAGTACACTAGAATATTCTTAGGGTTATTGAGGTATGTGCCTTATTTGAAGGAGGAGAAATTGAATATTCAAAGATTCATTAGTGGGTTATCGGTATCATTTAAAGATAGTATTGAGTTTGATGAGCCTAGATAATTAAAGGAGGCCATATAAAAGCTAATGAATTGTTATGAGCAATCAAAGTGGAGATCTAAGACTAAAATGGATTGGAGAGGTAATGAAAAGAATAAAGGAAAATGGGATAGCAAGTGAACAAGGCCTTGGGACGTAGGTAACAAAGAGAATGTAGCAATGCCTGATAAGTTCAATACATCTATTCGAGGATAGATATTTCAGTCTAAGGAGGAAAACAATGGTGTAGGTTGGAAGCCTTTATAGTGTTTTACTTGTGGCAAGGACCATCGCAGGTGAGATTGTCCACAACATCAGGGTGGTAGACCGTAGATTTACAGTGCTCGGTAGGCATAGAAAGTGGGGGATGTTGGACAAAGCATTCCTCGAATTTATGCAACTTTTAATAATAGGAAAGCATATTAGCAGGCATCTATTATCGAGATGGAGAGTAATATTTGTGATCAAGTTGTTTCTATTGTTATTGAACCTGGATACAATTATAGTTATGTTTATCATGACCTGGTGGATAAGTTTCTTTTAAATAAAGAAGTACATGAAAAATATTGGTTAGTGAAATTGGCTACAAGTTCAAAGAACAAATTTCATCATTGGGTAAGACCTTGTCCATTTGGGTCTAATGGTATGCCTACATCAACACATTTGAAATTATTATTTTTGGGAACATATAGTATGTTGTTGGGTATGTACTGGTTCTAACTTCATATCACTAAGCTAGATTGTTATGATAAGGCAATTGAGTTTTTGGATGACAATGACGAATAGAGAATATTGTAGGGTAAGAAGAAGGAAACATGAGTTAGAAAGGTGACCTCTATGCAGGAAAATCTTAGCCATAGGAAAGGGTGTGTGTTATTTACAATGCATATTTCCAATAACAAAGGTAAGGAGGTTGAGGATGTGAATTTTTTGAGTAGCTACCTATTTCTACATCAATTTTTGGATGTGTTCCCGACAGATATTTCATGTTTTCCAACTCATAGAGAAGTGGAAATTTCTATTAAGTTGGTACCATGGGTAGCATTAGCATCAAGGGAATTGTACATGATGAGCACACTAGAGTTAGTGGAATTGAAATTGCAGTTGAAGGAAATGCTTTACAAGGGATACAGCAGGCCAAGTGTATTGCCATGGGGTACAACAGTTTTGTTTGTGAAGAATAAGGATGGTACTCTCAGGTTGTGCATTTATTACATGAATTTGAACAATGTGACCATTAAGAACGGGTAACCATTATTGAGGATTGACAACTTGTTTGATCAGTTGAAGCAAACAACACTGTACTAGAAGATTTGTCTGAGATGAGGATACCATCAAGTACCCATCAAATAAGAGGACATATACAAGAAAATTTTTAAGACCACGTATGTGAATTATGAGTTTGTTATAGTTCCTTTCGGTTTGACTAACTCTCCAGTTTCTTTTATGTGCTTGATGAATAGTGTATTGTGTCCTTATCTAGACAATTTTTTTATTGTATTCATTGATTATATATTTCTATATTATAGGATGAGGAAGAACATGTCTAACACTTAGAATTAATATTTAGATTGATAAGAGACAATTAGTTCTATGCTAATCTCACTAAATTCGATTTATTTTAGACAAAGGTTCATTACATGGGGCATGTGGTTTCCAAGGAAGACATGGAAGTGTATCGGGAAAAGACAAAGTCTATCATGGAGTGGACAACTCCTAGGAATGTGGATGAGGTAAGATCATTCATGTGGGGTTATTAGTCTATTACAGGAGGTTGATAAGGAAATTCTCCTAGATTTCTTATCCTATTACATTGTTGTAAAGGAAAGGTAAGAAGTTTGAATGGATAGAGGAGTGTGAAACTAGTTTTGAGTAGCTGAAGCAGTTGTTGAAAAATGCTTCAATTTTAAATATTGCATATCTAGATAACGAGTTTTTAGTGTGCACATATTCTTGCAACAAAGGAATTGGCGGAGTCCTTATGAATGAGGGATAGGTGGTGTGCTACGAATCAAGGAAAATGAATGAGCATGAGTAGAGCAATCTGAAATATGACCTTAAATTGGCAGCAATCATTCATGCATTGAAGATGTGGAGGAACTATCTTCTTGGAAGGAGGTTTGTATTGATGAGTGATCACAGTGGATTGAGGTATCTATTTGACCAATTGAATTTGAATTCTAGACAATCTAGTTGGTTTTCCATGATCAGTGAATTCAACCTTGATATTAGGTACATAAAACATAAAGAGAACATGATTGAAAATGCTCTTAGCATGTGGATACATGTAAATCACATAGTAGTTATGATTTCATATGGGAAAAATCTACAGGATCAGATATTATAGGAAGGTCAGAAGAATGACATGTATGGGGAGATTATACATAGGTTACAACAATGTACAGGTGATCAGGATATGGACTATCATCTCACAACATGTGGCTCAGTGATACTTAGGGATAGGATTTATGCGATATATAGGAGTGAGCTCAATAAGATTATATTGACAAAATTTAATGCTAAGTTTTATTCAGGTCGCCCATGATAACATAAGGCATTGACAACAGTGAATAAGTTTTATTATTCATCGAACCTGAAGAAGTGGCATAGTTGCTTGCTAGATGCTTTGATTTTCAACACGTAAAATCATAGTGTAAGCATCGAGGTAGTTTACTATAGATGATTATGATTCTAGAGTGGAAATGGGAGGTAATTTCCATGGATTTCATTATATTTTTGCCGAAGAAATATAGACAACATGATTTTATTATAGTTTTGACAGACATGTTGACAAAGGTAGCGGATTTCATCTCAATGAAGACTATGTATTCAACTAGTGATGTAGCATGACTATTCATCAAATATGTAGTGAGGTTTCATGGTGTTTTGAAGAAGATTGTGTTAGAAAGGGATGCTAAATTCACTTCTAGGTTCTGAAAAGAGTTATTTTCAGGATTAGGTACAAAGTTGGCCTTCAATACAACTTATCATCCACAGAAAGATGGAAAAAGAGAAGGTCAAAAAAATATTGAAGGACATGTTGAGGATTTATGTGATGCATCAGCAGAAGAGGTGGGAGGAACACCTTCCATTGGTTGATTTTTCTTACAAAAATGGGTATCAGGAGTCACTAAGGATGATTATACTCGAGCCACTGTATGGACGGAGTTATAATACTCCCATTAGTTGGATTGAACCAATTAACATGGTATTTATTGTACCGAACATGTTGGTAGAGATGGAACAATAAATGAAGGTAATTAAGAATAATATGAAGGGAGCACAAGATAGATAGGAAATTTATGCATACCAAAACATTTATTTTAAGAGTTTAAGGTTGGGGACCAAGTGTACTCATGGATCAAGCCCAAGAAGAGATCCTCTAGGATTGGATCATATGCCAAGCTGGCGCCTCAGTATTATGGACCTTTCAATATTCTTGAAAGGATTGGACCAATAACCTATCAAGTTTCACTTCCTCCCACAGTGAAATTACACGATGTTTTCCATGTGTCATTACTTAAGAAGTATGCTAAATATGTTAATCATGTGATTGACTGGTTTGTATTTCAAGTGGATCCAAACAGGAGAATTTAAAATAGAACCTAAATGTATTTTGTAGAGAAATATTCTCATGCTTCAGAACACAGCAATCTAGAAAGTTAAAGTGAAATGGAAGCACTTTGGGCCCGATTAAGCTACATGGGAGATGGTTGATAAAATGTGGGCTATGTATCCTTCTCTATTCGCTAGTTGAGTGAATTTTTTTCGTATGTGATTTGGTGCAATTTTTTGGTACATGTGTATATATGTATATGGATTTAAACACTGCATAAGTTATTTTCTAAAGATCCAAGAAGAATTATGGGTGTCATGTCAATATGATTTTTATTTTGTTATGTCATTATGTTGGTTTGCTTCTTAGCAGGTTGATTAGTATAAATATTGCATCAAGGTAAGTTATAAATCTCCATGGGTAGTATGTTTTCCATTGAACAGTCTTGTTGGTTGTAGGTGTCACCAAACAAATAGGATGGTGTTCCCCCATGGGGGAGATGTCTATAACAACCCTGGTCAAAAATCCATTCAATAATGTTATTAAAGGAAAAATAAAAACCATGTTCATGGAACATGTATTCCAAGCTAAATGTTGGGCAAAAACATAGTGATGGGGATCACTTGTGACTAATTAATGGCCATGGAAATTGAAAATGGAAATGGAAAAGGCTATGGAAAGGAATGAGGAATTTATTAGAATTTTATTTAGGGAATAAATGGAAAATAGGAGAAAAGGAAGCTGAAAGGTCACAAGTTGCATGTGAGGAAAATAAGGGAAAATTAAAGAAAATAGAGGCCTAATTAATAAAAGTGATTCTGAGGATTAGTTGGAACCTTTTTCCAGTTCAATTTTGGAACTTTCATTCCATTTTCTCTATATCTCTCATACTCTTGTACACTTACATATTTCTTGGAGAACTATTGGAGGAGTGTGGCATACTTGGGATTTGTAGCAAGAAGGAAAAGGAAAAGGAGGAAAGCACAAGAGGAAATTGGGATCAACAAACATAGAAGGTTTTTCTTGGAGGTAACGAGTTGCATGTATGATTTCCTTGCTAGTTTTGACATGCATGGAATATGCATGTGCTTTCTTGGTTATTATCTATCAATGGCATGGAGGATTTCCTAGATTGATAGTGGTTTTTCCTAGCCTTTAAATTTCCTGGATAGTTATGGTTTTGTGGTTTTTATCATTTTTTTATGGTCATTTATCATGTTTCTTATGGCTATGGGTTGAGTTACTAGTTCGTACAAGCCTTAGTTGGAAAAACACTCTGGAAGCCCTGTAATAATTTGGGTTGAGTTACTAGTCCTGGAAGCCTTGGTTGGAAAAATAGTCTGGAAGCCCTTGGTGGGTTGAGGTTTTAGTCCTAGAATCCCTGGTTAGAAAAATTATCTAGAAGCAAAATAAAAATTGTGGGTTGGGTTACTAGTCCTAGAATCCCTGGTTGGAAAAACACTCTAGAGCCCTCGACATCTTGGGTAGAAACTGGTCCGGAGATGGTTAGTGATTTCCGACCATGAGGTGGAATCATTGGTTGAGGGTTGAGGTGGTTTGGCCTCTGTAAGCCTTTTTTTTTTTGTTTGGTTTATTACAATAGATCCAACATTCTTTCTTGTTATATGGCAGAGGGGTGATTGGATGAAAGAATAGTCACATATGGAATGCAATAAGTCATGTAGAGAATATGAATAGTCATAGAAGTCAAAGAGTCATGAGGAAGCTAAAAGATCATTGCTACTTGTTATAAATATATCCTTATAAATCAAGCAAGGAGCTATGATTATTGGAGTCTTTCATTGGTTTCTCTTGTATCACAAAGGAGATAGATCATTATTTGGAGAAGTAAGTGGTGACTTGATGTTCCAATATTGGATATAGTGTTTCATTCATGTAGAAATTTACTTGATATCTTTCAATCTTAATCAAAAGCTGGACAAGCCAACACTTCTTCATACATGTATCGTAGATATAGTTGGACTATTCTCGTTATGTTTATGGTATATGTTGCTTTAGTTACATACTAAGTGAATGAACTAATTTGTTACTTAGCTATGACTACTATTGCATGAGTGTTGTTATGTTTTATTGAAAGTTGTTTATTATGTGGACTAATCTGCAAGTATTCAACAAGTCTTTCTCTTCCTTCCTGGGTCCCCCTTTAGGATAGTACTATTACTTTTCTAACTGGTGGCTTGTTTTCTATTCCAATCGTGGATGTTCCCTCGTGCACCTTACATTGGGTGTCTCACAAAGCTCACATAATTTCTTCCCCAAAGAGGTGTTTACCTCCCTTGTGTGTAATTGTAACCAAGGCATATGTGTGAAATCTTTCCAATGATGGTCAGACCATATGACAAGGTGGAACTCCTACACCAAATGGTGTAAGGTATAATTGGGACTTTAGATTGAGGAGACCCTCTTTCAATTTTGTCGGCATACAGCACCAACAAAAGACCTTGACATGAAATTTCCAAGATGATAATGGATAGTATATTCTTTACAAGTCCATCGCCTGAGGAAATGCATGAGATTTATTAACTATAGGTTTCAACAAATATACTTCTTTGGTATCCTTTGTAGCAAAACTCCCTTCAAGAGATCATAAATTAAATATATCATATTCCCTTGGCACATTGCATGGCTTTAATAATGTGGGGTTTTTGCATCCATGTCCACAAGATTGGAGAAATTATTCTTTTTCGTGACCACTATAAAATCTATGGCTTCATTATCTAAAGTTACCTTGATGTCATGATCAGGGAAATAAGCTCCAAAATATTTTGAATCCGGTTGATATATCACATGCAATGACATTTTATAAGGTGTATATACCCCATTCATATGAAATTTTTTTATTAATTCTCATCATGTTAATGCAATAGGAATAGATAAACCCATATAAAGATAACATGGGTTATCATCATGTTAAATCAATAGGGATATATCAACCCATGTAAAGATATCATCTATTAATAAGAAGTTTAAATTAAAGAATATGAGAATGACTTATATACATTAGTCATTACCTAATGTAATCTCTATAAGTATAACCATATTCAACTGCTATTTCAAGGAGAATCCATAACTCCATAAAATGTTTTATAAATATTAAACATAACCCACTAATAATCTCTATTAATGCATCATATTTAACTAATATTTCAAGGAAACTCCATAACCCTATAAAATATTTTATAAATATTAAACATAACCCACCTATAAAAAGCTGCTCAGTTGACATAATTTCAAATTTGTGTAAATGGATAAAACTCAAACAATGTGAAAATATCAGCCTTAGTTTTTAGAGTGGGGAAGATAGGCCTACCAAAAAACATGTGAGGGTCCGCATAGATATATTTATAGCTGAATACATGTGATGTGGTAGAATGCACATGATATATAAAGAGTAATCTCTTTACCTATGTAACGCTGTTGTGAAATGTGGAATTGAAAATATATTTTCTAGATCTTATACGATATATGAATGGAAATTATTTTACTGAACATTTAATTTTAAACAAAATTAACTGTTAGCATCAAGTGTTTTTAAGTATAAATATGTTTATGTTATGGCTTAACAAATACACATGAAGCATATAAATAATACCATAAAACAAACGAAGTTTTGTGATGAATTTCATCCCTCCTGGACTACGTCTCAAGGTCCGCCTCAGAAATGTGCATCCGCTGTATTCCTTAAGCCAAGAGAATAAGACTAAAAAGAATCATTAGTTGAAGAGTGTTAAGAAACACTACCGATGTTTGCAGAAAAGGATCATCTCCTAAACAGGATAACTGAATATAGATTCTTTTCAACCAAGAAAATATGAGGATGAAATTGCACACTTAAGCTGAGAATCTGAAGCTTTAAATACCTTGAGCAATATGGTGGCTGAATAGAGTTTGGAATATTGAAGTAGATCATGTTGACAACAACGTACTTCAATATTAAAGCTTTACAAGAAAGGATGAGCTCTCCTCCTTCAACGTACCTACAAATCAAAACTCTCCACCACGTATTTGAGATAATCTTCTTAAGAGTAATCCCTCCTTCTTCCTGAAGTTAAAATAATTCACTCTCTTTCTCTCATGTCCCTCTCTCCCTTACAAAAACATCCCTTATTTCTTTTATAATAGGAGTGCATATAAACATGGCACCTCTCCATATCTGCGAAGAGGTTTTGATTTTCTATTGTTAACCATTGAGTTAATGGTTCTCTATCTTAATCCCTAGCATCATAAGTGCTCTCGGGTTTCTAGTCGTTAGGATAGGGGTGTTGTTTCTAATATAGTGCATAAAAACCCATTTACAGACTTTATAATATAATTTTAGCCATGATGGCTAACTAACCGGGCAGAGGTTGATACTTCGGCATGTGATCAGTGCCTTCCACCGGTGGTTATGGCTTGAGCCCGACGGTCATGGCTTTATCCCGACAGTTCGATTACACCTGGCGATTTCAATCTATCACATGATGCAGCCTCCGACGTGGCATATCACGCAGTCACAACAACTGGTGGTCAATAGTTACTGCGTGGTAACATATACACTATTCACACGATTGCAGGTTTTTGATGATTTGTTGTTTGTCTTACAAACTTAAAACCCCGATGGCTGGAACTTTGACACCACAAGGTTCCATTCACGGCTTATTAACACTGTTATTCCTGTCACATGAAAATCAACTATCAGCTTTGAAATTTCCCACCACAATTTCATAAAAATTTCACCTGTAACACTTCCCGTTGCGATTTAACTAAGACCAGTCACATGGTGAAGACCTTCGATGCGGTTAGGATAACACTATAGTGGGTTTTAATACAAAGTTTTTAAAATGTTTTGTTTTAAAAAAATACTATCCAAAATTTATATATCACGATACCCTTAACCCTTAGCATAAAAGTTTTAAAATAGATAATTAATATATGTTTTGCGCTACAAGGTTTTGATATGTGTATTAAACATAAGTTTTCACTTTTAGGATTTAAGACTTGGAAGTTTGTATGCATAGGTTTTTAGGTTTAGGAATTTAGGACCCGGGTTTAGTCCTTTTAGCTTAGGATTTGTTTTTCCTCAGGGTTTACAAATTGAACTTTCTAATAACCTTTTGCCTTAGCCATTTAACATTTTTTCCTACCTCAACACTTTAGATCTATAGTGTTATATGTTTTTAAGACTTAGGATATTGTTTTTCCTTAAGTCGTTACAATCATAACTTGATGTGTTTTATGTCGCAGGTCGACATAATGACATCCTTTCTTTGATGAAAGATTTGACTTTAGAAAAACACCGATGCTGATGTCGAAATCATGCCAAACATTTGAACTTGAGTCGATGAATCCTTTCTACATATAACTATATTCGTCGAAACATTTTCATCTCCACCTTTTTTATTGCATAATCGATAATTACTTATTTCAAAATGACCATCTTGGTAATTTTGTAATTTCGATACAAATTTGAGAATCCAAAATTGGATCACACCTCCCCACTAAAGGAACATTTGGTTTTCCATGTTGATCATAATCAGCTTCAATGTTGATCATAATCGGCTTCCTATAAAAATTCCATAGGCAAACTGGCTTATAATCATGCAAATCCCCTCTTCTAGCCTTAAAAAATCATTTATATGCTTGTCGTTACCAATTCCCACTCCCAAATTACACTGTAGAAGGCAGAAAACCCCGCGTTTAAATATATTCAATGCTTAGCCCCTTCGGCCCTAGCCCCTCCCTCCTGTTCTCCATGTAACCTGGGCACCAGACCGAGGGCTAAAACCAGAGGCACTTATCACGTATGTATATCGGTCGCACCCTCAGCCGTTGATCTGTGCAGACCAAACAACATTCACGATCCTCCATTCATCGCCCAAAACCGCATCTCAGCCATCCAATCTAACCGTGAAATCTACGGTTCGCAGCCTGCCGGTCCTGGTGGTCCCCGTGCCCAAAACATTGTTCAAAACTGGGTGGTATGTATCGCACCGCCTTTCAGCGGTAGGCGGTAATTCTCCTTGGGCCAGTGATTCCATACAGTGCTCACCACGTGTCCTTACGTACAGCCCCAAAACCGCCATCCATCGCATGTTATTTTCCGGTCAAAGTCACGGCGCGATATTCACGACAGCCGTTCAATCTGGAGATCTACATCTGACGGCCATCATGCTCCAAAGCTGCACGAGGTTTAACCATACATGAATCTCGCCCCTAGCCCACTGTCCATCACCCCCGATGCTCTTTCAACCATCGATCTCCTCCTGAGATCGGACGACCAAGATTTCATCATCCCCGTTGTTGACCCGATCTTCCTCCACGTCATCATCCCCACGTGTTTATCACATTTCTTCCTCTGTCAACTATACATTACATTCATATGTTTATTTTAATGTTCCGCATTATAAACTCTGGCGAGCCCTTCCGCCATTATTTCCACTGCATTTTCTTCATCACCACCCTGCATGTTTCCACCGCTTCATCACGTCGCTCTGTTACACAGTCGCTTCCATTGCATTGCCGTCCCCAATGCATTTTTTTTCTTCACAACTATGTGTGTTTTACAGGTTGACAGCGACGGAGAATTATCATAATTTTCCGCATCCATTACAAGAGCCGAGAACACGTCTAAGGACCATTTTTCAGAGCAGAATTATGAAGAAAGTCCTCGGAAGCCAAATCGACAAGACTAAAATTTAAGAGGTAGGGTTCAAATTTGTCATACCTTGCAAGGACATTCAAGGCGCCGATTTCACAGATGGAGATATCAATGGGGCAGATAAAGAATATCAGTGATCAGCACAGAATTAAAGGCAGGTAGCTGAAGATTTTGGGGGCCTTGTCCTAGCATTTTGAAGCATAGTACCAAATTGAAGATCCTGCACATCATTCGAAAGATCTATACACAGAAAACAATGTCCTCAAGGCTTTATTTCAACAGATTTTTCTTTCCAGGAAAGGATAGATATCTGTGTGATTTTACTGCTTTACCGTGTTCCTGAAGATATTTTTACCGAGTGCATTTACTTCAGAAAGTAGGCCACAGAGTACAAACAACACAACATAGTCATTCAGTAGTATGGGCACAAATGTTTCCGCCACTTTTTTTTAATTATGCAAATTAAATGTTCATCACCTACCTCTCTCACTATGTTTTGGTTTCTCCTATAAAAACCAGGAAGAAACGCATTGTAAGAGTTCCAAATCTTATCAAAAAATTATGCAGTGAAAGGCTTTTTGTAAACATTTTGTAAACTCTGGTATGAATGTACAGAGCCCATAGGGTCTCAGTGAGGAGGAGTTCTATCTGTCAAAGAGGATTCTGATCTTTGGTATTTCACAGTTTGTAACTCTCCTTATTGTGTTACATTAGTAGAACATTTCATTTCAGCCATCTTTCTTGTATCATGTTTTGGAATGCGAGTGGCTCACTGATTTTTGGTATGGATTCATCCTAGTTGATGCCCATGCTTGGATCAGTCGATCACTTTAAATATGGCTCATGCATGATATTCTGTTCCATTATTCAACTAACCATACTTCTGCTATATTGGTTGCTTTTGGAGGGTGCTTTTAAAATGCTATTATCATGTATGGATTTTTACATTGGTAAGCCCATGCATGGTGGTATTGTATATCTGGGTATCAGATCAGTGTTAACCAATATCTTCTCAATATTTCTTTCACTACATACACCTTCTAATAATTTAGGTCTGTGAAGTATTTCTGAATCGGCCCGCTTTGCAGTAAACTGTCTCTGAATTGTTTGTTGCTTTTGTATTAGAGTTCTGCATCTTGCGTCTGCAGTATCTCTTTTCCTGTGTCAGTTTCTGAGAGTTTGGTCCCATTATTTTTATTTCCCTGTTTACAGGATATACCATGTGAGCTGAAGCTGACAACTTCATAAATTATATTATAGGCTCCTTTCTATGCTAAGATGTCCTAGGCACTGGTCTATCACAACTCTAGGCTGTCTCTAGGAGTGAAAACATCTTTCTGGTGCCGTTTCCAAGGATCAAATTTAAGAATATAAGAATCCTTGCGCCTTGACAAAACATATTCACTCTCTAAGTAGGTGAGCACAGAGAGTTGAGAGTTGTAGATCCCTCACCTTGGCGACTCCACATTTGTTATTTGATAAATCTATTTGCAGTCCTGGCTCCTCGTAAGCCACACCTGAGGTCAGATACGTTTAAGCCAAAGAGACCTTCAGTGTCTGACCCTGACCAGATTATACATAGAAGAAATTGGAGGGAAAGGAAATCAGGTCGTTCCGGAATTCCTGGAGTACCTATAGAAGACTTTCCATCCTCTTCTTCTCAAGATTCTCAATTGCAAATTCTCGACTCCACTGTGGGAGATATTGATTATTATTACTCAGATAGTCCACCCCGAGAGGGTATCAGAAATAAAAACAGTCTTCATCCTACTCCTGAGGTTGAAGAGGTCAAGGAAGTAACCGAAGTATCTGCTGTTAATAGACCTTTGTTCCCCTCAACCCCTCAAGCTGGAGTTGAGTATATTCCTATTATTATTCATACTCTACTTCCACCTCCTCCTCCTCCTCCTCTTACTCATCAAACTATTGTACTACCTCCACCTCCTCCAATGGCCAATGTTCCGGCCTTCTTGATGAATAAATATGCTCCCCTGGCATTACCCCAAGTGTTAAATGATATGCCCCAAGATTATATGAAGGTCTTGCCCAGATTCAATGGAGAAAATGAAATCGATGCTCAAAAACATCTTGAGACTTTCTACTCCTTTGCAGAGAACTTTAATGTCGAACATTTAGATGTGGTCTTAAGACTATTTGTGCAATCTCTAGATGGTGAAGCTCGAAAATGGTTTAAGACATTGGCTGGCCGTTCTCTTACCACCTGGGATAACATAGAAGACACATTTCTCAGGAAATGGGGAGAGAAGAAAGATCATGGAAATTGTCTCATTGAGTTCAATACACTAAAGAAGAGACACAATGAAGGAGTGTCAGAATTTATCAAGAGATTTAATAACTTTTATCTGATTCTCCCTGCTGATATGAAACCCCATCAAACTACTGCTAAAGTTATTTTTGTAGCAGTTTTTGATTCAGAATTTGGTTTCTCTCTCAGAGAAAGAAATCCTACTACTCTGGATGATGCTCAGGCAGATGCACTAGAGTTGGAAGAAAACTTTTCCTCCACTGGTAAATTAAAAGGAAAATGTGAACAAGAATCTAGAAGAAGGGGAAAAGAAGAGGTGTCCACTTCTAGTCAAGACAGAGACTCAGAAAAAATGGAAGAAATGAGAAAATTGATTAAGAAAATGGTTAAGCTTGAATTGGAGGCCAAGAATTCAGCTTTCAGGAATTTCCAGAATGCTCCAAACGGAGGATACAATCCTCAGTATAGGAAACCACCCTTGCAAATATTGCCAAAGGATGCAAAGGAGAAACAGGATCAAGTGCCACACCCATTTTACATGGAAGGTCCAGTAGATGACTCCACTGAGGACACTGCCTATGGACTGGAGGATGAAAATCTTGCCTTTTCAAATAGTGATGCAAAAGAATGCCCTTTACAAGGGAATGATGAAGCTGGGTGCTTATTGCAAAAAGAAGAAAAGGTCAGAGACGCAGAAGAAGCAGAATTTGATCATTATTGTAAACAATTTGATGATTTCATGCAAGCACATTTCAATATAAGATATGATCTCAGATCTTCTAGGAAGAGGACTCGTACCCAAGAGCAAGGAGAAGAGCTACCCCAAAAGGAAGCACCTACTCAAAAGGAGACTACAATGCAGAAAGCCACACACAAAGGTAAGGGACCTCTGAACAAACCTTTGCAATCTAATGATCAAATTCCTTCTTATTCAAATATAGGCATTCCTCCTAATACCGAGTCTGTGTCAAAAGAAATCAAAATCAAAAGAGGTTGTGATAGAAAAGTCCCCTCCTGCTTTTAGTCAGCAAAAGGAACTTGAAAAGGTCAAAATCCCAGTCCCCTTGACTGAACTATTGAAACAGCCAGCATATCAATCTCAAGTCACCTCTTTCATGCTCCCTCCAGAAGCACCAATCATTCCAGATAGTCTGAACCTTCAAGAAGAGAGACCCATGGTAGTTTTTGGCCCACACGTTGAGGAGATAGATCCCTCTACTCCTCCCTTCTATGTGTCTCTAGTAATTCATGACCTACTACTACATAATTGTATGCTAGATTCTGGAGCTTCCCATAATATTATGCCTCTATCAGTCACGGAACAACTAGGTTTACAAATCACACGTCCATATAAATACCTCTACTCATTTGATTCAAAAAGAGTTAAATGCTTGGGGATGATCAAGGATTTGGTGGTCAATTTGGCCCAAATCCCAGCAAAAAGTGTGGTAATGGACATAGTGGTAGTTGACACCCCAGCTCACTTTGGTATGTTGCTTTCAAGGTCCTGGGGAGCAAAAATTGGTGGATCAATCAAGTAAGATTTAACATATGCTATTATCCCAATTTTTGGTGGCCAAGAGAGGAGATTGTACAGGGAGACTAGATTTGTCAAGATGGTGACCAAGGCTGACAATTCTGTGAACTCACCAGTATACAGTAAAGAAGGAGATTTTTCATGCTTGATGCTAGAAGAAGATCAAGATTATGCTCATGAACCATCCTTTTGTCAGATCAAGAGTGAGAAACCCTCAGAGAACATAGAAGCAGGAATATGGACACTACATTTTGATGGAGAAAATTCAAGAGAAGGAAATGGAGCTGGAGTGCTATTAATCTCTCCTACAGGAAGATGGGTCCCTCTGTCTTTTAAACTAGAGTATGAAGCCACCAATAATGTGGATGAATATGAAGCACTCCTGTTAGGATTGCAGACAACCAGGAATATGAATATAAAATTTTTAAAGGTTCTGGGAGATTCAAAGATAGTGGTCAGGCAAGTCAAGAATCAATGTCAGACCAAACATCCTAGGCTAAGGGCTTATAGGAATGAAGTTTGGGACATGGTAGAGAACTTCTTCTTGGCATTTAATGTCTAGTTCATGCCCCGAGAACAGAATAGGATGGATGATTCCCTTGCCATGGCTGCTAGTACATTTCAACCACCTCAGAACCCTCGTTTAAGATATGAAGTTGAGGTGCGTTATCAGCCTTCAATCTCAAATAACATCAAGCACTAGCAGGTATTTGAGGATGAAGAACAGATAAAGAGATTCCTGGAAATAGTGGGAGAATTCTCCAATATGGAGATTGATGATGAAGAAGAGGTAGGATCTGAAGATATTTCAAAGAGAAATTGGGAAGAGAAAGTGGCAGGTAACAAAGTGTTGCAATTGAAGAGAAACGTGATACCTAGAGGGCTGGTGCCTCTAGAAAGATTATTTGACAAGAATGATGTCTCATTGTAGCCGAGCAAAGTGATAGAAGAAAATGAGGTTGAAGACCTGAATTTGGGTACTGATGCTGACCCCAAAATTGTCAAATTGTCCAAGAAAGTCCCAGAAGAATATAAAAATCTATATCAGAAATTATTTCAGTCTTACAAGGATGTGTTTGCATGGTCCTATCAGGATTTGAAAACTTTTGATATCAGTATTATGCAGCACAAAATTCCATTGAAAGCAGATGCAAAGCCCCATAAGAAGAAGCTCAGACAAATAAATCCCCTGTTGCTGCCTTCTATTGAGAAGGAAATAAAAAAGTTGCTAAAAGCCAAAATAATTGTACCACTAAGGTACTTTTAATGGGCGGCGAAACTTGTCCCTGTAGGAAAAACGACTGGAGAAATAAGGTTGTGTGTGGATTTTAGAAATTTAAACAGAGCGTCCTTAAAGGATAATTATCCACTACCCAAGATGGATTACATCCCGCAGAAAGTGGTTGGAGCTTCTAGGATGTCAATGATGGATTGATTCTATGGTTATAACCAGGTGGCTGTACTTCCAGAGGATCAAAAGAAGACTGCTTTCACCACACCATGGGGTACATTTATGTATGCTAGGATGCCTTTTGGATTGATTAATGCAGGGGCCACTTTTTAGAGGGCAATGGATATTGCTTTTGTTGGGGGGAAAGATAAATTCCTGGTGGTATACCTAGATGATATCACTGTATTTTCCAAGAATGATGCTGAGCATATTGAACACCTGTGGAGAACTTTTGAGAAATGCAGAAGGTATGGTCTCTCCCTTAATCCTCAAAAGTCTTTATTTGCATTAGAAGAGGGAAAGCTTTTGGGCCACATCGTGACTAAAGATGGGGTGAAGATAGATCTTAAGAGGGTAGAAGTTATAAATGGTATTGATTTTCCCAGCAATAAGAAAGAAGTACAAGTATTCCTAGGGCGCATTAATTTCTTGAGAAGGTTTATCCCTAACTATGCTGAGATAGTTAGGCATATAACAGATATGCTGAAGAAGAATAATGAGGTAAAGTGGTCACAAGAATCACGGGAGGCATTTACCAGGATAAAGAATGCTTTTGCAGAAGCCCCTATGCTGGCTGGACCAGATTATGATAAACCTTTCATGATTTTTTCTTTTTCATCACCTCATACAATAGTAGGAGTTTTATTGCAGAAAAATGAGGAAGGGTATGAGAAGCCTATTTCCTTTTTCAGTCAGGTGCTCCGTGATGCAAAGTTAAAATACAACATATTGGAAAAGCAAGCATACGCTCTAGTGAAATCCCTCAAAGCATTCCGTGTATATATTTTACAATCCCACATCACTGCATTTGTACCTGCAGTTACTGTAAAAGATACTCTTATTCAGGGGGATAGTGAAGGAAAAAGGGGAAGGTGGATTGCCAAAATACAGGAGTATGACTTAGAAATCCTCCCTATTAAGCTGATCAAAGGACAGAGGCTCGCCAAAATTTTATCAGAATCAAACTATCAAGCCCTGGGCATAAATTTGTCCATTATGGCAGGTGAGGAACCCGAAGAAAAAGAAGAATGACATGGAATTGGGGTAGCTTCTCTAGAAACACATATACAGTACCCCACCAGTCCGTGGTACAAAGAGATGGTAGAATATCTCCTTACACTCAGCTGCCCTCCAAGTTGTGATAAAACCAAATATAGAGCACTGAGATTGAAATCACAGAAGTACATAGTCACCAATGGCCAGCTCTACTGGCGAGTTCCCTTAGGCATCTTACTTTTGTGTCTCACAGAAAATGAAGTCGAGAGTATTATAGCAGAATTTCATGAAGGGATCTGTGGAGGTCACTACAGCTGGAGGGCCACTGCTCATAAAATTATGAAAGCTAGCTTCTATAGGCCAAATATTTTTGGAGATGTTTTTTCCAGGGTAAGAGCATGTGATAAATGTCAGAAATTTGTTGAGAAACAAAAATATGCACCATTTCCCCTGATTCCAGTGCATGTGGATGAACCATTCAAACAGTGGGGTATTGATTTTATAGGTGAGATACATCCTCCATCGAGTGGACAACATAAATGGATATTGATAGCCACGGATTATTTCACTAAATGGGTGGAAGCCATACCTACAAGGAATGCTACAAATACTGTGATCATAAAGTTCATGGAGGAAAACATCATATCTAGGTTTGGTTGTCCTACTAGGATAGTGACTGATAATGCACAGGCCTTCAAGTCTGCAAAATTTATGAATTTCTGCCAGCAATAAAATATCATACTGAGCCACTGTACAGCTTACTATCCACAAGGAAATGGCTTGGCAGAGTCTTCAAATAAAACTCTTGTGAGGGCTTTGAAGAAGACTATCAATGAAAATCAGAAGAATTGGGATTCCCAATTGAAGTTTGCTCTATGGGCTAATAGAATCACCAGAAAAAGAGAAACTGGGAAATCTCCCTATGAATTGGTATATGGACGAGCAACAGTTTTTCCTGTACAGCTGGCTTTACCAGTGGCCCGCTTCATGCAAGAAAGCCAGGAGGAACCTGATGACATGATTAGGAGAATCAATCAATTGGTGGAATTAGAAGAAACACGAGGTCAGGTGAATCAGAGGTTAATGGAATATCAAGAGAAAATGAAACACATTTTTTATTAGCAGGCAAAAGACAGGAAGCTGCAGATTGGTGATTTGGTGCTCAGATGGGATATCTGAAGAGCTGAAAAAGGTAAAAATGGTAAATTTGACCCCCTTTGGTTTGGTCCTTTCAAAATTGTGGAACAGGGGGGAAATAATTCCTTCAGGTTGGAGAATTTACAAGGCGACTTGCTGGATGCCCCTATAAATGGTCAATTTCTTAAACCCTATTTCTAGTTCTAATCCAGGCAGGGACATCCTAGTGTACTATACTGTATTTTAGTTTTTGTCTTACCTTTGTTCGAATAATGTTGGTGTTGTGATGAATGATAAAGTGAAAAATGGAGGTGCTGGAGAGCAGAGTCTGCTAACATGATGATCAGAGGGTATGCGAGTTCTCGACACGTCCAGGGATGAACGTGTCATCCCCAGGTGGAGCCAATGTTGATCATAATCAGCTTCAATGTTGATCATAATGGCTTCCTATAAAAATTCCACAGGAAAACTGGCTTATAATCCTATAAATCCCCTCTTCTAGCCTTAAAAAATCATTTCTATGCTTGTCATTACCAATTCCCACTCCCAAATTACACTGTAGAAGGCACAAAACCCCGTGTTTAAATATATTCAATGCTTAGCCCCTTTGGCCCTAGCGCCTCCGTCCTGCTCTCCATGTAACCTAGGCACCAAAACGAGTGCTAAAACCGGAGGCGCTTATCACATATGTATATCGGGCGTGCCCTCGGCCATTGATCTGTGCAGATCGAATGGCATTCGCGATCCTCCATTCATCACCCAAAACCGCATCTCAGCTGTCCAATCTAACTTTGAAATCTACATTTTGCAGCCCGCCAGTCCTGGTGGTCCCCGCGCCCAAAACACTATTCAAAACTGGGTGGTATGTATCGCACCGCCTTTCAGCGGTAGGCGGTAATTCTCCTTGGGCCAGTGATTCCATACAGTGCTCACCACGTGTCCTTACGTACAGCCCCAAAACCGCCATCCATCGCATGTTATTTTCCGGTCAAAGTCACGGCGCGATATTCACGATAGCCGTTCAATCTGGAGATCTACATCTGACGGCCATCATGCTCCAAAGTTGCACGAGGTTTAACCATACATGAATCTCGCCCCTAGCCCACTGTCCATCACCCCCGATGCTCTTTCAACTGTTGATATCCTCTTGAGATCGGACGGCCAATATTTCATCATCCCCGCTGTTGACCCGGTCTTCCTCCACGTCACCATCCACATGTGTTTATCGCATTTCTTCCTCCGTCAACTATACATTACATTCATATGATTATTTTAATGTTCCGCATTATAAACTCTAGCCAGCCCTTCCGCCATTATTTCCACTGCATTTTCTTCGTCACCACCCTACATGTTTCTGCCGCTTCATCACGTCGCTCTATTACACAATCGCTTCCATTGCATTGTCGTCCCCCATGCATTTGTTTTCTTCACAGCTTTGTGTGTTTTGCAGGTTGACAGCGACAGAGAATTATCATAGTTTTCTGCATCCATTACAAGAGTCGAGCACATGTCAAAGGACCATTTTTCAGAGTAGAATTATGAAGAAAGTCCTCAGAAGCCAAATCGACAAGACTCCAATTTAAGAGGCAAGGTTCAAATTTTTCAAACCCTGCAAGGACATTCAAGGCGCCAATTTCACAGATGGAGATATCAATGGGGCAGATAAAGAATATCAGTGATCAGCACAGAATTAAAGGCAGGTAGCTGAAGATTTTGGGGGCCTTGTCGTAGCCTTTTGAAGCAGAGTACCAAATTGAAGATCCTGCACATCATTCGGAAGATCTATACATAGAAAAAAATGTCCTTAAGGCTTTATTTCAACAGAGTTTTCTTTCCAGGCAAGGATGGATTTTTGTGTGATTTTACTGCTTTACCTTGTTCCTAAAGATATTTTTACTAAGTGCATTTACTTCAGAAAGCAGGCCACAAAGTACAAACAGCACAGCATAGTCATTCAGCAGTATGGGCACAAATGTTTCCGCCACTTTTTTTTAGTTATGCAAATTAAATGTTCATCACCTACCTCTCTCACTATTTTTTGGTTTCTCTTATAAAAACCAGGAAGAAACGCATTGTAAGGGTTCCAGATCTTATCAGAAAATTATGCAGTGAAAGGGTTTTTGCAAACATTTTGTAAACTTTGGTATGAATGTACAGAGCCCATAGGGTCTCAGTGAGGAGGAGTTCTATCTGTCAAAGAGGATTCTGATCTTTGGTATTTCACAGTCTGTAACTCTCCTTATTATGTTACATTAATAGAACATTTCATTTCATCCATATTTCTTGTATCATGTTTTGGAATGCGAGTGGCTCACTTATTTTTGGTATGTATTCATCCTAGTTGATGCCCATGCTCGGATCAATCAAGCGCTTTAAATATGGCTCATGCATGATATTATGTTCCATTATTCAGCTAACCATACTTCTGCTATATTGGTTGCTTTGGGAGGGTGCTTTTAAAATGCTATTATCATGTATGGATTTTTAGATTGGTAAGCCCATGCATGGTGGTATTGTATATCTGGGTATCAGATCAGTCTTAACCAATATCTTCTTAATATTTCTTTCACTACATACACCTTCTGATAATTTATTTCTGTGAATTATTTCTGAATCGGCCCGCTTTGCAGTAAACTGTCTCTAAATTGTCTGTTGCTTTTGTATTATAGTTCTGCATCTTTCCTCTATAGTATCTCTTTTCCTGTGTCAGTTTCTGAGAGTTTGGTCCCATTCTTTTTATTTCCCTGTTTACAGGAGATAGCATGTGAGTTGAAGATGACAACTTCATACATTATATTATAGGCTCCTTGCTATGCTAAGATGTCCTAGGCACTGGTCTATCACAACTCTAGGCTGTCTCTAGGAGCGACAACACTCCAAAAGTTTTATTACAATTATTTTTGAAGAAAATTTAACTCTAGAACCTAGTTACAATTTACCTAGATCTTGACAATTTTTACAAAATCATGTTAGGCATATGGCATCAAATCTGCCCAATTCCATTTGGCATTTGATTATTCTCCAACAGGTGAATTGGATGTATCCTAGGCTGCTGGTGTCAATGTTGTTTCTCTTGGAAGGATTTGACAGTTGTCTTTGGCATGCCTCGACAATTTGCAATGTTGACAAACTTTCTCCTTTGTACTTCTTGAGTTTTCTTAGTGGTGTTCTTCTTTAGCAGATTGAAGAGAAATTTTTCCTGATTACTTCTTTACCTGAAGTGTCTTTTCATATTCTGGCAGCTGAGTTTTAATAGCTTCGATTTACTTGTTGTAGGCCTTATGTTTCCAGCATTTCTCTACATAATGCCAAGAAATACTAGAAAACATACATGGATATATTCTCTTAACAGTTTCTATTACCCAATTCAGATAAAAGAAGTCACTATCAGAATCATTACTAGTAGAGGATTTTTTTTTCTCACCCTTTTTATCCTGGAGCCTCTTTGGAAAAAGCTCAAGATGCATAGACCAACATTGGTTAGAGATGTGGCCAAGCTTCCCGCAGTAGTCACACTTCATCAAATTATATCCTAGACCTAGATTCTTAGGTCTTTCTTGTACTATGATGGGTATAAGTCTCCCTTGTCCATCTTTTCCAAGGACTTCACCTTCTTGGTATCCCATGGCTTTCATCATGGATAAGCCTTTTCTTTTAGGAACCGCACTTGGTTTCTGACTAGAAACTTCATGAGACTCTGAATCACTTTTCAATGATATCAGTGAGTCAAGAGTTTCCTCATTTAGTGAGGAAAAAGATCCAATATCCTCCCTTGATGACTTCGGTGAGGATGAAAGGGAATAACTATTTTTATCTTCCTGTTGAAGAGAGAGTGTGGGCTTCTTTCCATTAGAAGCTATATCTTCAATGAGAGGATTGTTTCCTCTTTTATTCTTCCACAAAACTTCAAGTTCAGATTGCAAGATTTGATTGTGACTCTCTAGTGCTTGCACCATCCTTCAGAATGCAGAATTCTCCTGCTGATATTGCTGATTGAACTCCTCACGTTCTTTCAACCTTAGCTTTTGTCATGAGTTTTTTCCCGTTTCGTACTTGAAAAAAGATATACTGCTTCGATATCACTTGATCTGAAATGGAGAATTGACAAGATCTTTTCTAGATCTTATACAATATGTGAAGGGCAAGTATTTTACTAAATAGTTACTTTTAAACAAAATTAACTGTTAGCATCAAATGTTTTTAAGTATAAATCTTTTTATTTTATGGCTTAACAAATACACATGATGCATATAAATATTACCATAAAACAAATGAATTTTTGTGACAGAGTTTGTCCCTCCTGGACTACATCTCTGGGTCCACCTCAGAAATGTGTGTCCGATGAATTCCTTAAGCTAACAGAATAAGACTACAAAGAATCATCAGTTGAAGAGTGTCAAGAAACACTACTGATGTTTGAAGAAAAGGATCGTCTCCTGAAGAGGCTAACTGAATACAAATTCTTTTCAACCAAGAAAAGATGAGGATGAAATTGCACACTTACGCTAAGAATCTGAAGTGTTACACCAATTTTTGGTTATCTAACCTATTATCATTAGATGGACCCAAGTACACCATGTAAGACCAATTTTACCCTAAGTAAAATTGCTTTCACTATGTAAAATAACTTAATACAACACATTTATTAGTTTGTTTAAACAAATCTATATTTTTTTGGTTTCCCTCATGGAATGATTAATTAAACAATAATTTAATTATTATTCCGGGTCATATTTAACCCAAAACAAGGAAATTAATTAGATAAATCCTTGTTTATCTTATTATTTTCTAGGAATAATTATTTAAACCTTATTTAAATAATATTCCTTGTTAAATTTGACTAAATCATTTACAAATAATTGAATAAATCATTATTTATTAAATTATCATTCAACCACTTCCTTAAAATGATAAATAAATCATTTATTTATTTATTATTTACAAATAAAGGCATTTGACCCAAGTCAAATACCTTTCCCCTCCAACAAATATAATAAAAATATTCCAGAAAAGGTGGATCTAGATTTGGTTAATATTATTTTAATCATGCACCAAGATCTAGAATGACCTAATATTTTGTTATAAATAGAAGGGTTTTTCCTACCATTCTTCACCTTTTGTTGCCTCTTAGATCACTATGGATCTACACTCTTGGTCTGACTTTGATCCATTATCATTGTCATATTTTCCATTATTTGCTTTGTGAGATCCCTTTGAGTTCTATGTTTGTCTGGGTTTTCTACACCAACAAGAGAGAGGAATTATGGATCTCAAGTGCTGAGGACTTCCAAGAACCCATCCCATTGAGGAGAATTGGAAACACCTTTCTTGTTTTCCTCCTAGGTGCCCTTAATATAAAATTCTTTAAAACATATTATTCTTGTCTTGTCTATTGGATGCATGGAGAAAAGCCTTATTCTTACTGCTTAATGTCTTTTTATGCATAGATCTAGATTTTTGCAGCATTGGTCTTGATCAACTAACTGCAGGTCTGAAGATATTAGTAGCCATATTTTGTTGTTAGGGATATAAGTTATGCGTAGCTAAAGTGGTCTTTTTTGTATGCTTCGAATAAAGATTCATACTAACAACTGGCGACTCCACACGGGTTTTCAATTACGACCGCTGTTGTTTTTCATATTCCTGCTTATCCAGCTGCTTGAAACCCTACTTTTTCTCTTCAGTTTTTTTTGTTTTTCCTATTTTTGTGTTTTTTTTCACCTATAAAACCCTCAAACATTAACATTTCTAACTTTCGCGTGTTTCTGGCCCTATCGCGCAGGTAACAGACATCAGCCGCAACTGATACGGTAAATTTTTCTGAAAACTGCTGCCAAGAGACCCAGAAGTGCAAGCCGCACTTTTCGGCCCAAAACCTGTGACCTGGATTACAGGACACACCTTTCAGCCTCAAAACTGCGACCTGGATAGAAAACAAGTCAAAACCTGTGACTTGAACTTTTTTCTGCAGATTTTATGAAAGTTTTCCGGGTTTGTATGAAGCTTCTGTCAGGGTTGTCTAGCCTTTGTCTCTGCCCGTTTAGACCTGTTTCTATTATTTTTTACTCAACTAAGTGGGAATCTAGCCCCCTAGGGCTTCAGCACCCTAAACTTTTTGTGGAAGAGTTTTAGCTTATGCAAGTGTCTAAATTTTCAGAGTTTCAGCCATTTCTTTTACAGATATGATACCTCATCTTCAGATCCCTTTTAGATCAGCTATCTTTCCATCCAAATCACCTAATATAGTTTTGTTTGGGTTTTCCTTTAGGGTCACCCCCTTTTCCCTGCTGTCTTTAACTATTTTCCTCCTCTTTCACAGTAACCTTACCTCTGTTTCTTTGTTGTTTTCTGCACCTCTTTTCAGCAGATTTATCCTTTAAATCCCTATGCCTCCTGACCTTAGATATGTTGGCTTATTTTCAGTGTGTTTTGACTAGATTTTTTCCCTCTGTTAGACTAGTTCTTGAGAGACCCGCCTCCTTGGGTTAGATTGATGCATTGTTAGTTGTTCATTTTCTGTTATTTCAGTATTACATACTGTTCTTTGCAAGTTCATTTTCAGTTACACAACACACTTTTTTATTTTTCTCTCAAACTGTTTAGGTTTAAAAATTAAAATTAACACATGCCACACACTCACCCTAAGTGAAGAAGAGCCTGGTTAACACAAACAAGCAGAGACTTTAAAAAATTGTAAAATCAATTAACACTGCACCTCTCTGACCTTGTTTTGACATTGTAATCACTTGATTCTACACCTCCCTGCCCTTGTTGGTCGTTCTTCTTTGCTCTGTGTTATGTTTTTGTTGTCATAATTGTGCCCCCAAGGCGTATATCCCGGAGACTTCTTCGCCTTCATCCTCAGTTTCCGGTTGGTCGACCTACTTCTTCCCGCCGTCGTTGAGTTAGTCCTCCTCCGAGTTTGCACTCTGACTCCTCTTCTAATTCATCAAGTTCTCCTTTTACTTCTAGTTATCCCCCTATCACCTTCACTATGTCTGGTCCAAGGTCTAACGCTAGTGGTAATCCCGGCCCTAATGATGGGAATGCTACTAGCGGAACTACCACAGGAACTACCTCGGCTGTCCCCTTACTCCCTTACATGGCAGGCCTCAGTCTCCCCGATTTCAATTAGTTGATCAATGACCTTATCTGCCACAATGTTGGTTGGCCTTCTATGCCAAATGAGCTCCCCTCTGACATTCCCAAGTTCGAAGGCCTTGCTAGAGAATATCCAACCAACCATATCCAATCTTTCCACATGTGGTGTTCATCCAATTCCATTATTGATGATTCCATCTGTCTTGGATTGTTCCAATGCACACTTACAGGCGAAGCTTCTAAGTGGTATGTTGATTAGATAGCCTTTTCCCATACCACCTTTGCGACCATTGCCCGAGCCTTCTTATCTTATTTCCAACTCCCTCTCCGATATGACACTCGTACCGAACTCTTGACTTCTTTCTATCAATCATCTGTAACTCGCCTATCCGATCATGTTCAGGAATGGCGGAGAAGAAAGAGCTTATGTCGAGCTCCTACCTTTGAAGATCATGTCTACATGGACTGGTTCCTTAGATATATCTTACCCGCCATCGAAAAATATGTCGCCTCACATTTCCCTCAAAACAAAGAAGCCACCCTCCAAATAGCCTTGAAACATGACCTGATCTATGCTCAGTCTGGTTATGTTTATACTATCCTTCCTGACCTCCCCAGACTAGGCAGCGCTAATGCCCTATGGGCATCTGATTCTGCCGACGGTATCGTTGGAGCTCTTTCTCATTTGTATGCTCAACCTCCTATGGGCTATGGTGTCCCTCCGGGAGGGGCTAGCACCTCCAGCACTTTTCCCCCTCCAAGTAGCATGAATCTAGGATACAACATGCCTCATCCTTTTTCCCAACCTCTTGCTTACCTCAATGTTTCCCAACCTAACCATTATCCTTATCCACATCCCAGTGGTCCCGCTCCTCCAGCATTTGCACCTCCGCCTCCCTTGCCTTTTCAACGCCAGAAACAACAACTACCACCCCCTTCGGGGCAAGTATTTGCACAGCAGGGTGCAACTAATCATCCTTCCTCTCAAATTAAGAGGAAATGAAATAAAAAACAATCTTCCCCTGGTACTCATGGACCTAATCCTCAAATTATTGACTCTAACGCTGCTAACCAGCAATAAGGCACCCAGCCCAAGTCGAACAGGCCCATTCGTACAAATAAGCCTTGTTCGTGTTGCGGTGTTTATGATCATTACACTCATGATTGTCCCCTTTTACCACAGATGTGGCAGATGTGGGAGTCTCAAGCCACATTGCAAGGACAAAATGCCTCCCCTACTACTCCCCCCAATGTGGCCTCTACTTAACGAGCTTTGTTTACCAATCCTTTCCCCCAGTAAGGATTCGTGGCTACCCAACCACCTGATGGAAAAGGGGCCACTCAACCTTCCACTTTTGGTTCCTCTGATTACCAGATCCTCATGATGAACTCTGATCAACCTCTAACCATTAATCTTAAACTTCAAACTCGGTCTCATCAGTGCCCCAAGCCTCTCGCTCCATCTGTCCCTGAGACACCTTCTTCAAGTTCTACAGAGCCTATTTTGACATTCAATGGTCCCTTGCATATCACTTAGCCCAAAGCTGAGGTTCATACCAAGATTCCTATGGGAACATTATGCCAAAATGCTGCATCTAGTCGAGCTTCTCATTCGTATAGAATAGTAGATGATTTGGCATAGTCTCATGATGCCATTTCAACACTGGAACTCCTCCAGTCGTGCCCTTTTCAAAAGAAGGATCTACTATCTGCCATGGGTGCTGTAGATCCTACTGATGACCAATTGATTGTTTTCGATGCCCATCAATCAGAACATCCCCCTCTTCCTGCTTCTGTAGCCTTCCAAATCCCAGTCAAAATTCGGAATGCTCATGTTTCTCGCTATATCATTGATGAGGGGGTATCCACCTGTGTGATGTCTGCTTCAGTTTAGAAACAACTCAGATCTCCTGAATTGGCCCCTTCCACGATCACCCTTTGAGTGTGGGATGGCCACGCCTCGCAACCCGTTTTCCTATTCCATAATTCTCCTATCGCTCTAGCGGGCAAGACTATTTGTGTTGACATTGATTTCACCGACGCCCCTCTCGATTACAACATTCACTTGGGGTGGAGCTACACCTATTCCATGTCTACTATTCCATCTGTGGTATACCACAAGATGTCTTTCCCTCATAATGTAAAGATAGTCACCATTGACTAGTTGACGTATCATGAGCCAAAATCTCAGACCTCCCCTGAGTCGACCATTTCTTCTATAGCCAATAAGAAAACCATCGATTCTTTGACCAGTGTCTCTCCTGGTGTCTAGAAAGACTCCTGTTTTCTTGGAACCTTCCCTCATCTCCCTCCTCCTCCTGTCTCTGATCCCAACTCATCAAATGTTTGCATGATGCAATCGTCTCGGGCTGCTCTCAAGAAACCTGCTTCGGCTCGTCAGCAACCGCGCTCTCCGCAACCTATTCCTAGTGCTTCACCTGCAGTTGGTATCCATAAGCCCCTTTATCCTACTGGGTTGGTTCCACCTGGCCTCAACCATCTTGGAGCCATCCCTCCTGGTCATTACCCTACTGGTCAGATATCGTTATTCATTCCACCTCCTGGAGTATACTTGGTACCTGTCATGGCTACCCTATATCTTCCTAACTTGACCCTAGGGATTCTTGTCTAGTGCCTTGATCCCCCAGCCGCCACCCTACCTGATCATCCCAAACCTTACCTTTCTTTTACGTCGGTTCAATTAGTCCCCATCACTTCTCCCAATATCACAGTGCCTCACACACCTCAACAGGAACCATCTTCTATTGCGACGGTATCGGGAAAAGGGGGCAAAGCTCACACAAAAGCAACTAAGGACAAAGCTGCCCCGAAAAACCCTGCCCCTCCTCGGCCACCAAAGCATGCTATCCAGTGCACCTTGTGTGATATTTTCAGTCACGCCACCCATACATGTCTTGAATTGCCGCATCTCAAGACCATCGTCAACAAGACCTTTCCAGAATCTGATATCACTGAGGTCTATGTCACTATACCTGATTCAATCACGAAACTCAAAACCTTGCACACAAATCAACCTTGTGCTTTGTGTGAATTCCATCGCCACTATACTCACCTCTGTCCCCGCCTTGAAGAGTATCGCTCATATTTGCAAGCGGTTCGCCAATTTGAGGCCAAGCGCAACAAGTCCACCACTCCCTTATTTGCGCATTTTGCTTTGGCAAAAACAGAGGACAAAAATTCTCCCATCAACATTCCCCCTCCTGATGTCGAGATGATGGAGCCTTCGTCCACCATTTTCAACCTATCATCATTAATGATACCCTTGGTGGAAGTCCCCTTGGAGACTTCCCCTGATGTTTCGCTTGACCTCCCTTCATCGATCACCCTGGGCTTAACATCAGTGGATCCTTTATCTGCTTACTATTCTGTCACCTCTTGTGATGATGTGCATGTGAACCTCTCTTCTCATGATGATGAGTCAGGTAGCTTCACTGCGTCAGGTGGTCTTTCTTTGACTAGTCACCCCATCTTCTATCACGATGAAAACATTATGGAATAAATCACCACCCCTGACTTTATCTATTCCCCCTTACATCGAACCCATGTGTTTGAACCACATACACCTTGTGGCCATTACATTGAAACCCAATGTTTGGGTAAGGGGGCACCCATATTTGAGAGACCATGAGAAGCAATTCTCCACAACTCTCCTAGTGTATCTGGTCGTGTCGACTTTAGTACCATTATTCTTCCACATTTAGAAGAACCTCTAGAGTCCCATATCACTTCAGATCACTCTAGGGATGATACCCCTTATCGTTCCTTCATCTTACATCAGCAACCTAGTCTCTTAGATATTTTTGTTGACCAACCTATGGGTTTTCTAGGAGAGCATCAGTTCATTATCTCCAAATCTTCTCTTTGGGACAGTGACACCAGGTATTCCAACTCAGAAACTTAAAGTCCATTTGATTCATATATGTAGTACTAAAAGAGATTGGTAATCCTCCATTTCCTTTCTCAAACTGCATAACCATAAAAAAAATAAATGGCACACCACATCATTAAAATGTGTTTAGATTCCCCTTTTTCTAAATACATTTTGGCATGAACACAACATGCTTGGGGGCACCTATGCCCCTCAACCATAAAAATCCCAGATCTCAGCCAAAAACAACACTCAAACCCCCTTTCTCTGATAGGTCGCACTTTTCAGGTCATTTCTTGGGACAGGTCATAGTTTTCTTCCCAGTACCTGCTACCCAGGTCACAGAACAAACCCCAAAAAGTGTGACCTGGCCTGTTCATGAGCTCTGGGTACCTAAACAAAACTTTAAATCCATTGAAATGAAAGAGTAGGATTAGGCCTCTTACCTGCAATTAACGGATCTCAATTCCAATGGTCGGTTTGTCTGCTACGATCGCCGCATGATTTAGGGCCTTCTCTCCTCACTACATTCACCATAGCTCCACCTTCAAATGAGTGAATTTGGAGGGAAGATGCCTTATTAAAGGAAAACCCCTGCTTTTTCTTTCACCTGCTGTAGCCAAATCATAGCTCAGTTCGATGAACCGTCTGTACCGTTGGAAAGCTCTCACCGAGCCCTCAAATGGGTATTTATTAGTTTTTCATGACTTCATACTTCACCATGATACACTTTATCCAGGAAGCATCACTTCACCCCTCCTCAAAATCGAATTTATTCACTTGTAACACTCATACTAGGGGCACCACTTGGCCTCCATACTTATCCATGCTCCTGTTGATCTTCGTCGTGAGTTACCATCTTGTACTCATGTTTTTATGGTCTACCATTTGACCTTTACTATGTGGTAGCACCATCGAGTCGCCCTTTTTTAGAACATCCGAGTTGAGTCATCATCGCCTTCATGGAGTCTATCCCGAATCCTTTTGTATCCCACTATAGTCCTCCATCCTTCATTGCTTGGTCCCTCTCTCATGTCGCACATTATGGCCTTCAGTCCCACTGTCCCCTATCCCTCATGATATCTTGTCAGTCACTACCAGGTCATCCATGCCCTGTATGCTTTAAAAAGGGAAGTCGTTCACTCGCTAGTCAGTACCCCCCATTTCATCATCATAATTGGTGTCAGTCTATCAGTCGCTCTACTATTTTCTCTGGTGCCTTAGTTGAGGATCCCTTATTGCCTCACCTATGGCAGACCTCCTTCTGTCGACACCAGCTCATTCATTCCAGAAGATAGTTCTAGAGGGCGGTGTACCTTGGTTCCAGCTTCCACTCTTGTTTGGTGCCCCGGACTAGGAAAAGGGACTCCTTATTTCCCTTTGACTTGATTATTTCTCAGCTCCAGCACCTTTCAGCATGATCGAGATCTATATACTTTATGGTTCAGTGATGTAGCAGCTGATATCAGTGATTCCCGGGTGTGTGTGAGATGCCCCAACCCTCATGAGGGGGTGGCCCTACAGGTAGCCCCCCACATACTCGGATGATTTCTTCACTTCAGTCTTTGATGCAGCTCCACAGATTTGATTATGTCGGCCTCAGCCACTTGCAACACCTTCTTTATTGCATATATCAGTCAGATTTTTAGAGCCTTTTCCTGTTTACAGGGGCATCGGAGTTGTATTTGTATCTCATGTACTAAGATATTATTGTATAAGTCCTGGCTATTATCCCAGGCATAACATGTATGTGGGATTCATCATTATATATTTTATCTGGCTCATGTTTATACCAGCATGTACATTACAGTTCGGTCCCTTGTTTACTGGATGCACTATTCTTTTGTACTTTGTCTCAGTGGGCATAGGTATGCCTCCCCCGTCCCCTTTGGCATAGGTACCCACTCATAAAAAGAGACTTGTCGCACCTGTAAGTCTCGTCTCCTCAGGGTCTAGTTCTTCAACACATTACTCTTCCTTACGTTCCTCTCTCTGACTTCCATTTTTATATCTGGTGATTGAGTTCTTACAACATACTTCGGTCATACGATTTTATCCTAACACTCGCACGCTGGGGGGCAATCCGTTACACCAATTTTTGGTCATCTAACCTATTATCATTAGATGGACCCAAGTACACCATGTAAGACCAATTTTACCCTAAGTAAAATTTCTTTCACTATGTAAAATAACTTAATAAAACACATTTATTAGGTTGTTTATGGTCTAAATAGGAAACCCCAAGGGGAAGTATTAAACAAATCTATATTTGTTTGGTTTTCCTCATGGAATAATTAATTAAACAATAATTTAATTAATATTTTGGGTCATATTTAATCCAAAACAAGGAAATTAATTAGATAAATCCTTATTTATCTTATTATTTTCTAGGAATAATTATTTAAACCTTATTTAAATAATATTCCTTGTTAAATTTGACTAAATCATTATAAATAATTGAATAAATCATTATTTATTCAATTATCATTCAACCACTTCCTTAAAATGATAAATAAATCATTTATTTATTTATTTATTATTTACAAATAAAGGAATTTGACCCAAGTCAAATACCTTTCCCCTCCAACAAATATAATAAAATATTCTAGAAAAGGTGGATCTAGATTTGGTTAATATTATTTTAATCATGCACCAAGATCTAGAATGACCTAATATTTTGCTATAAATAGAAAGGTTTTTCCTACCATTCTTCACCTTTTGTTGCCTCTTAGATCACTCTGGATCTACACTCTTGGTCTGAATTTGAGCCATTATCATTGTCATATTTTCCCTTATTTGCTTTCTGAGATCCCTTTGAGTTCTATGTTTTTCTGGGTTTTCTACACCAACAAGAGAGAGAAATTCTAGATTTGAAGTGCTGAGGACTTCCAAGAACCCATCCCGTTGAAGAGAATTGGAAACACCTTTCTTTTTTTCCTCCCAGGTGCCCTTAATATAAAATTCTTTAAAACACATTATTCTTGTCATGTCTATTGGATGCATGGAGCAAAACCTTATTTTTACTGCTTAATGTATTTTTATGCATAGATCTGGATTTTTGCAGCATTTGTCTTGATCAACTAACTGCAAATATGAAGATATTAGCAGCCATGTTTTGATGTTAGGGCTATAAGTTATGCGTAGCTAAAGTGGTATTTTTCGTACGCTTCGAATAAAGATTCATACTAACATGAAGATTTAATGACCTTGAGAAATATGGTGGCTGAATAGAGTTTGGAACATTGAAGTAGATCACGTTGACAACAACGTACTTCAATACTGAAGCTTTGCAAGAAAGGATGAGCTCTCCTCCATCAATGTACCTACAAATCAAAACTCTCCACCACGTATTTGAGAGAATATTCTGAAGAGTAATCCCTCCTTCTTCCTGAAGCTGAAATAATTCACTCTCTTTCTCTCATGTCCCTCTCTCCCTTAAAAAAACATCCCTTCTTTTTTTTTGTAAGAGGAGTGCATATAAACATGGTAATAGAATCTCTCCATATCTTCGAAGAGGTTTTGATTTTCTATTGTTAACCATTGAATTAATGGTTCTCTATCTTAATCCCTATCATCATAAGTGCTCTCGGGTTTCTAGTCATTAGGATCGGGGTGTTGTTTCAAATACAGTGCATAAAAACCCATTTATAGACTTTATAATATAATTTTAGCCTCGACATCTAACTAACTGGGCGGAGGTCGATACTTCTGCATGTGATCAACACGTTCGACCAGTGGTTACAGCTTGAGCCCGGCGGTCATGACTTTATCTCGACGGTTCGGCTACACCTGGCGGTTTCGATCTATCACATGATGCAACCTCCAACATGAAATATCACGTGGTCACAACAACTAGCAGTCAACAGTCAATTGTAGGTTTCCAACGGTTTGTTGTTTGACTTACAAACTTAAAACCCTGACGGTTGGAACTTTGACACCACAAGGTTCCATTCGCGGCTTATTAACACTGTTATTCCTGTAACATGACAATCAACTGTCGGCTTTGACATTTCCTGCCATGGTTTTGTAAACTTGTCACCTGTAACACTTCCCGCTGCGGTTTAACTAAGACCAGTCACATGGTGAAGACCTCTGATGTAGTTAGGATAACACTGTAGTGGGTTTTAATACAAAGTTTTTGTAATGTTTTTTTTTAAAACATACCATCCGAACTTGATATATCCCGATACCCTTAACCCTTAGCATAAAATTTTTAAAACATATAATTAATATATGTTTTCCACTACAAGGTTTTGATATGTGTTTTAAACATAAGTTTTCTCTTTTAGGATTTAAGATTTGGAAGTTTGTATGCATAGGTTTTTAGGTTTAGGAATTTAGGACCTAAGTTTAGTCCTTTTACCTTAGGATTTATTTTTCCTTAAGTTTTACAACTTGGACTTTCTAATAACCTTTTGGTTTAGCCATTTGACATTTTTGCCTACCTCAACACTTTAGATCTATAGTGTTATATGTTCTTAAGACTTAGGATATTTTTTTTCCTTAAGTCGTTACAATCATAACTTGATGTGTTTTATGTTGCAGATCGACATAATGATGTTCTTTCTTTGATGACAACTTTGACTTTAGAAAAACACCGATGCTGATGTCGAAATCGCACAAAAAATTTGAACTTGAGTTGATGAATCCTTTGTACATATCACCATCTTGGTCGAAAAATTTTCATCTCCACCTGTTTTATTACATAATCGATAATTACTTATTTCCAAATTACCATCTTGGTCATTTTGTAATTTTAATACAAATTTGAGAATGCAAAATTGGATCAAACGCTCTCATCACAAAGCGAATACAGTAAAAATTATGTTTGATTCACTGTCATTAGAAACTAAAACTGTTAGTTTTACCAGGCCAGTGAAAATGGGTGAAAATTTTACATGACTACATTTATTTTAGATGGAATATGTGCACAATATGCATTCCTAGGAATGTACTAGAATTGGACCCCTGAGGACAAGTTCCCAGTTTACTTTCCCTACATGGTATTATCAGAATCAAACTTCAAATGAACATATGGAAAATTGGCTGAAAACTTCTTTATAGTTATCTTTCAAATGATATTTGAGATCAATCCTCCTTACATCACTAATTAGGTGAAGGAGTCACTACGGGATATCGCAAAATGGTTTTTAGTGCCTGAGGAGAAATACATAATATGTTTTTGTTGTCATGTATCCCCTCATCTCATCCTGCGATATGCGATAAATAAAGTGGTCATGCAGGAAGTGGGAGATGATTTGGACAATTAATTTCCAGGAATTATTCACAAGAAGAAGAAATCCCCTTGGCCCACCTTCCCATTGAGGATCGTATTATATGAGTTAAAGAGCCACAAGGAAAAAAAAACAGAGATACAAGAGTTGGTTCACCTACATTTTTCCACTACAAATTTTCATGGATATGATCCAAAGGGAATATGTAGCCATCATTGTGAAAGGATTAGTGGCAGTATGGGGTATTTTTCAATATTTACCATAGAATATGAGAAGATAAAGAACTCGTATGATGGAAAAATGAAGGCACATCCAAGGACAAAAACCAGTTCACCTCAAGATCCACCAGCGTAAGAATTTTAGGTACAAGAGTAAGAATAGATAACCCCTCAAGTAAGGAAAATAGTTCCCAAGAAAATAATGAGATATGATTTAGCAGGCGAGAGTAGAAGAAAGTGGAAATTTGATCCTCTCAACATAGGAGTTATTCAAGAAGAACAAGAGAGGAGAGAATAAGAAGAAGAATAAGAGAATAGGTAGCAATATGAGTTTCTTTAGAAGCAACAAGAAGAAGAAGAAGAAGAGAGGAGAAGAACAGAAGAAGAACAACAGAGGAAGTCCTAGGAGGAAGTAGCAACACAAAGGTTGGAAGAAGAAAAATTGAATCATGAAATGGAAGAGAAACATTTGGAGGAAGACGATACCATCTAGCCAATGGAGGAAGAACCAGATACCGCAAAAGAGCACCTCTCACAAGTGATCATCTTCCAATTGGGGGGATGGGGATCACACCTCCACTGACAAAAAAAGTCATGGATGTATGTAGTGCAACATTCGATAAAACTAAGAAGAGGATCATGTAGCAAAAGCATAAATACTTTCCCAATGATCCTCAAATTCTAGTCTCGGTTGCTACATAGAAAGTGATTAGTTCCAACACTAGAATCAATTGTATGGAATTCATGGCGAAAAATTTTTCATTCGGTACAACGGCACGGGATAATTGTGAGTATGTTTTAAATGATAATTGCAGGTTGAGAAGATAACTTGTGGTGAAGAAATATACGAAACATATTGTGGAAAAAAATCAATGGTTCTCATCACAAATTTTTAGCATTGCAGAATGACAGTTATCAATGCAAGAAGAACTAGGGCCAATGGAGGACACCATGGTGCAGCTAGATGATGAGATGTTTCTTATACAATAGCTGGTGTCTCCTCTCATTGGAATTTATAAGAAATAACATGAAGTGGTAAAATTCCTGAAAGTAGTAATCAGAATGGTCAATCATATGCAAAAGTGGGCCACCAAGTACCTAGATGCTCCACAACACTTGGAAAAAAAGAAAAGATTGTTGCAAAAATGGATAGAGTTCAGTTGAGAATCCAACGACATAACTAATCACATCTTAAAGAATAATATGTTAGTTCTATTACTTCCAATAAGAAACTGCATAATGGCTTTGAGTATCTAACATAGAAGCATGGGATTCCCGCAATAGGAACACTTGAAGCGATCAAAGGCAAAGAATTTATATTCGAAGAGATCATGCAATATATTGAGCAATTCAAATAGGCAACATACTAGGTAGTTTTGGAGGTTACCA
Organism: Pinus albicaulis; assembly: GCA_034641835.2. Taxonomy (NCBI): domain Eukaryota; kingdom Viridiplantae; phylum Streptophyta; class Pinopsida; order Pinales; family Pinaceae; genus Pinus; species Pinus albicaulis. The sequence goes on along the minus strand of CM076570.1, from coordinate 740,046,558 downwards.
AAGACATCATTCTAAAATATGCTTTTGCGATAGTCAAATCTCATATTAAATTCTCATAGCTCTAGAATAATGTAGAATCAAGCTCTAAGACCATAGTGATGAAGTATCTGGAAGTAAAGATGTAGTATATAGGGGACTTGCCAGTTTGGTTCAAATCCATCTCAATGGAGTTATAGGCATGGCATACTTACATTACAAGTGAAATCCATGACGAAGAAAATGATTTATCTATTTGATGAGCATTTGTCCCATTATTAGTTTTATCTTGTTAAGCCACCACCTTATTTGTAATTTGTTTTATGTAATAAATGATATGTAATGAAGTCCAAGGGACACATGTGAAATTGGAATAGCACATATGGAATGCAATAAGTCATGTAGAGAATATGAATATTCATAGAAGTCAAAAAGTCACGAGGAAGCTAAAAGATCATCGTTACTTGTTATAAATAGCTCGTCATAAATCAAGCAAGGAGCTTTGATTATTGGAGTCTTGCCTTGGTTTCTCTTGTATCATAAAGGAGATAGATCATTCTTTGGAGAAGCAAGTTGTGACTTCATGTTCCAATATTGGATATAGTGTTTCATTCATGTAACAATGTACTTGAGATCTTTCACACTTAACTAGAATCTCATTGAGCCAACACTTCTTTATACATGTATCATAGATATAGTTGGACTATTCTAGTTATGTTTATGGTATATGTTGTTTTAATTACATACTAAATGAATGAACCAATTTTTTCCTTAGCTAGAACTGTTATTGAAAGAGCGTTGTTATTTTTCATTGATTTTTTTTTGTTATGTGGAATAATCTGCATGTATTCAACAAGTCCATGTCTTTTGTCTCGGGTCCCCCTTTAGGATAGTACTATTACTTTTCTAAACGGTGGCTTGTTTTCTATTCCAGTCATAGATGTTCCCTTGTGCACCTTACATTGGGTGTCTCACAAAGCTCACATACTTTCTAACCCAAGGAGGTATTTCCCTCCCTTGTGTGTAATTATAACCAAGGCATATGCGTGAAACATTTCCAATGATGGCTAAACCGTATGACCAGGTGGAACTCCTACACCAAATGGTGTGAGGTTTAATTGTGACTTCAAATCAGGGAGATCCTCTTACAATTTTTGTGGCATCCAGTACCATCAACAGATCTTGGGAAGAGATTTCCAAGATGATAAGGAATATTATCTTCTTTACAAGTCCCTATCATGGTGAAATGCATGATATTTCTTAACTATATGTTTCAACAAATATACTTCTTTGGGATCCTCTGTAGCATAATGCTACAACTCACCTCAACATATAATAAATTAAATATATCATATCCCCTTGGCACCTTGCATGGACGTAATAATGTGGGATGTTTTCATCCATGTCCATAATATTGGAGAACTTATTCTTTGTTGTGACCACTCTAAAAGGCATGGCTTCATTAGCAAAAGTTACCTTGATGTCACGATTAGGGAAATAATATCCAAAAGCTTTTGAATCCATTTGAATATTCAGATGCAGTGATGTTTTGTAAAGTGTATATACTTTACTAATATGCAAACTTTTACTTATTTGTCATCATGTTAAAGCAATAGGAATATATCAACCCATATAAAGATAACATGGGTTATCATCATGTTAAACTAATAGGGATATATCAACCCACATAAATATACCATCTATTAATAAGAAGTTTAAATTAAAGAATATGAGAATGACTTGTATACATTATTCATGACATTACTTAATATAATATCTATAGCTATAATCATTTTCAACTGCTAGGCAACTCCATAACTCTATAAAATATTTTATAAATATTAAACATAACCCACTAAAGAGAAAATAATCGCAATAAAGCATTGAGGTAGAAGATACTAGCATGCTAGAGCAGACACCAATGGACATTGAACACAATAAAGAAGATTTAAGTGTAGAAGAAAGGGTCCTGAAGTGATTATTGCATGAATGGAGGAATATGGATGATAGATTCATTCCTGAAGAGCAGAAGAAACTATATAAATAAATGATTGAACATTATCTAATATCCCAAGTGCAAAAAGAAGTAATTAACCCTGAAACTATTTCATCTAAGGGACCTAGTCAACCACAAAAAGGAACTAAGAAAAAAGGAAGAAGGACATTGCACGAATCAATACAATTGGTTGGTGAAATTTTGATTAATACAGGAAAGATAATACTGTTAACAACTGCATTCCAAAAAATACCTAAATTTAACCAATGGAAATAATCTCTTGGAATATCATAGGCCTTAATAGCAAAGGCAAAGAGCGATATCTAAAGGAAATACTGAAAACAAAGAAACCACAAGTAATCCTTATCCAAGAAACTAAAGTTTCGAGCCAGAAACTTGAGAATATTCTTCACTCTATTAAACCCCATTTTGAGGCAATGGTTATTGATTCCAGAGGCATGGTAGGAGGTATAGGAATTCTGTGGAACCTTCCTGAGATAATAGTGGATGGATGGACAAGCCTTCCTCGAATATTAACAGGTCATTTTAGACAAGTGGGAACAAAGGAAAAGTTACTCATATCAGTTGTTTACGGGCCTCCAATTCCAGGAGAAAGAGAGGCATTTTTACAAAGTATAAGGATGCTTAGTAACATGCATCAGGAAAATTTTTGGTTACTAGGAGGGGATTTTAATATTTTATTGAACCTTACTGAAAAAAAAAAAAGACGAATAAGGAGAGAAGACCCTGAGATGGAACTATTTCGGGACTTACTCAAAGACCTTAAATTGGTAGACATACCTACAGTGAATGGAAAGTTCACTTGGAACAATAGAGGTGGTGAAACACATCAAATAACATCAAGGTTGGATAGATTTCTAGCCTCGGAAGCTCTAGTAAGTCTAGATGTTTACTGTGAAGCAGGAATCTTACCAACATTAGGATCATACCACTGGCCGATAAGTATAGAAATAGATATTAAAGAAGGTCCAAAGAATAGACCATTCATATTCGAACTATTCTGGTTAAGAGATCCTACATTTTCGGACAAAGCAATACAATGGTGGGAAACTAACCAGATTACACGAAGGAATAGAATGCACTCATTCCAACTGAGGTTGAAAAAATTTAAGTTAGAAATAAAAAGATGGAACAGAACAGAGTTTGGAAATATCCATCAGGACTAAGAAAGAAAGAGAGAAAAAATGAAATATATCCAATAGAATATGATCTTAAATGGAAGAATGGAGGCTCTTGCTTTAAAAGAAGGAAATACTCTTAGTAAACTAGAAGAACGCAGCAAGCAAGAAGAGATGTTATGGAAGAAAAAATCACGGGTACAATGGCTGAAGGAAGGGGAGAGGAACACAATATTTTTCATAAAACATTGATTCAACGAAGGCAACATAATCTAATCTTCTCATTGAAAGTCAAAAATGGTAACAAAATGCTTCAACATGAGGATATGGAAAAATTTCTAGTTGACCATTTTAAGGATATTCTCATGGAACCTGATCAGAATAGACAGAAGGCAATTGATAGAATAAGTAGAAACATTCCTTCTATTGTAAGTAGAGATCAGAACTTATACCTAATGCGAGCAATTACCATGGAAGAGGTAGAAGAAGTGGTTAAGGACATGCCTAAAAATAAGGATCTTGGACCTGACAGATTCATAGCAGAATTCTTTAAAGCGACCTGGAACTTCATGGGTCATGAAATTTTGGAATTGGTAAAGGAATCAAGGAGATTTCGAAATTTATATCTAGCTCTTAATGCTACATTAATAACCATTATCCCATAACAGGAAAATTCAGACACTCCTATAGGTCTCAGACCAATAGCCTTATGCAATTTTATTTATAAGATATTGTCTACAATTATGGTTAATAGACTAAACCCTCTCCTCCCTAGCCTAATATCTCCGGAAAAATTAGGGTTCGTGAAGGGAAGACAAATTTTGGATGGCATTTTCACTGCTCAAGAAGAAATTCACTCCTTAAGGATGCTCAAAGTGAATGGTGTGTTAATAAAATTAGACCTCTCGAAAGCATATGATTGTATAAGCTGGCCTTACATGTTAGAAGTTCTCAAAGCTTTTGGTTTTGATAATAAATGGATACAATGGTTGAGTTCATTCATTTCATCCCCTAATTTCTCAATCCTATTGAATGGTATTCCATCTCAGCCATTTAAGATATCGAGAGGCCTCCAGCAAGGGGACCCCCTTTCGCCTTTCTTGTTTATTTTAGTTGCTGAGGGATTGGGAAGATTAATTAAAGCTCAATTATCTGGAGGGAAATTAAAAGGAATGAACCTATGGGTACCTGATCTAATTCTCACGCATCAACAGTTTGCTGACGACATTCTTCTATTTTGTCAGGCATCAGTGTGGGAGGTAAAATCAATTTTAAACATCCTGAAAATTTTCATGGACACTTTAGGTCCTCTGGTTAATACTGATAAATCAAATGTCTATTTTTTTAATATTAATGATGCTACACAGAGATTCCTAGCCAGAACGCTCGGCTACAGAATTGGAACCTTCCCCATGAAATACTTGGGCTTCCCATTAAACACATCTTCTTTAAGGGTCGTAGATTGGAAGGACCTCCTAAATCACCTACAAATTTTTTTACAAAACTAGGCATTCTGAGCCTTGAATGCCCCAAGTAGATTAATATTGCTAAAATATGTTCTTCAACCATTACTTTTTTATCAGTTATCTAGGAGGGTGACTCCAAAAACTATATGTAATAAAACGGTTAACATTTTCAAGAAATTTATTTGGCAAGGAGCACAAGATGCTCAGAAATAGGTGCTTCTGTCATTGGAAAATCTTACAAAGTTAAAAACAACAAGAGGATTGGGCCTTTGTGATCCCTATGTCTTAAATCAAGTTATAGAAGCAAAATTATGGTGGAGATGGCTACAAGGAGGACAAGATCTCTAGAAATTGATTTGGGAGAGAACATATGATATGCCAATGACAATAACAGGAAAATTAAAAGTAGATATTACCCCCAAAGGGTCTAACATCTGGAATCTAACAGCTATCAATAGAGATTTAATACGGCAACATAGTTTTTGGGAAGGACAAGAAGGAAGGACGACTCTATTTTGGGAGGATTCGTGGCAATAGAGAGAAAAACTCTTCAACCGTCTAGATTTAGGGGAAATATTCCTATTCATAGATATACCTAACATGAGAACAATAAATAACTACTGGTGCCAGCAAGAGAACAATCAATGGAGAAAATGGAAAGAAAATTATACATTGGCCAGAAGCCCCAGAGACACTACAATGGAATAATCTAGAAAGAATTGAAAACAAGAAAAGTAGTTGAAGCAACAAGAAGAGATATTTTCAGATGGGGCTATCAAATCAAAGGTATGATTACTATACAGGAGGGATAGTATGTTAAAGAACATAATAATGAAAATATAGCAATACCCATATGGAGAAAAATTTGGTCAACCAATCATTGGCCAAAAGTGGAGCAATTCCTTTGGCTCCTAAGTCATAGAAAGATACTAACCTGGGATAAGTTACAATGGTGAGGAATGTATGGTCCTTCAATTTTTCATATGTGTAATAGACAATCAGAATCAATGGAACATATTCTAAATACCTGTGAAATAGAGGAGATTGTATGGCATAATAATGAAATGCTCTTTTTGCAAACTGATAGAGATAATACAAACATAAATGAAATGATCATTAAATGCAGAAAAGGGGGTTTTAAATGTGAAGTCCTGAATAAAGCATGGAGACTGTCACTGGGATTTATATTATGGGGTATTTGGAAAGAAATAAATCATCATATTTTCCAGGGAGAAGCTTGTGAAGACAACCAAATATGGCATGGAATCATTGAAAATATCCGGGAAACCATATTGGTAGAGAAATTGACAGATGATGAGTGGAAAACTGAAGGTATAGAAGGCAATATCCTTTCCAAATTTAATTTAAAACCTCAAATGCTGGAAAATAATCTTTGGAAATTTAAACCCCCTCGGAAAAATCCAGAAGATAAGTGGATAAAACCACATAATGGATTCATTAAAATCAATTATGATGGGGCGTTAAAAGGCAACCCATAACGGGCAGGAGCAGGAGGAATTTTTAGAAAATCTGAAGGCAGAGCTTGCAGGGTATATGCAATGGACTTTGGCTATGCAATGAATAACGAACTTGAGCTAATAGCAGTGAAACAAAGGCTAATAATAGAAAAATGAGAAAATTACCATCAACTCATTGTAGAAGGGGACTCGGAAATGGTCACAGGGATGATAAGAAAATTGCAGCAAGTGACGCCATGGGAGAAGATAAGAAAAAAATTGAGGACATCACGTCTTATTTAGGATATAGGATCAGTTATTCAGGAAATCCACTATCTCATACCTTCGCATCTTTGTAGATCAGGCAATGAGGCTGCAGACTATTTAGCAAACTGGGAATGTTGTAATGAGGAACGAATATTGGAAGTGAATCAAAGAGACATAATATGGGATATAGAATTACACCCTCTCTAGATCATTATTGAGCGAGACATAACTGGAATCCAAGACCCTCGATCGGGGTGCCCAGTGTCAAGTGCTACAGGGCAAGTGGAGGGCGGCGTACATGTGAGGGCATGTGTTACCGACATGCAAATTCGTGGCAGCATTAGTTTTCCAACATGAAGGAAGGTACACAACATTTAGTTTCATTATGATAGGAATGGAATGCCAATTCGCGGTGTCAGGATGGCATTGGAAAAAGTGGAGGAGGGAGAGTTTAAAGAAGGAAACACTGAAACAGAAGCAATCTAATCGTTCTGGAAGGAGCAGTAACGGAGGATTGGGACGAGTTGTTGCAAAACACGCCTTTCATGGAAACATTGAAGGCAATATGGAGAGGCTTCAAGCTTGGGCACATTGGTATGCCATTGTTCTTCAATCCACCCTTCTTCTTTTAGCCCTCAATCTCTGTAGAGGTTAGGGTTGAGGTGGCATGGGTAGGAATTGTGACTGTTCTTTCCTTAAGGATTTTCCTGGTATGGGTTATGCTAGTACCTATAGCTCGTTCAAAAATATCAATCTGTTTATCCCACAGGAGACTATTCAACCTCACTTTCACAATCCTTGTAGAAATTTGGAATTGTAGTTTACTTATAGGATTTTAGCTTGTTTTATGCATGGTCTGGAGCTCAATCATGTAAGGCAGTCACAAATGTTTGAAAACTTTAGTATGCAATGTGAGGACAAGCCAAAAGGCCTCTGCCCTATTTTTTTCAAGCGGTTTTGGTGATAATTGGGTTAGTCTCTTTCTTAGTTATGCCTACTTGGAATGGTTTCGGTAGTCACAAATGTTTGAAAACCTTTGTGTGCAATGTGAGGACAAGTTAAAAGGCCTCTGCCCTGTTTTTTCAATCAGTTTTGGTGAGAATTGGGTTAGCCTCTTTATTATTTATGCTTACTTTAAATGGTTTGTAGATGGTATGCTAGATATCCTATCACACTATTTCGGTCTCTTTCTTTGTCAAGGGACTTGCATTAATAACTCCACGATTCATTCCATAGAGGCAGAAATATTCCTGACAATGCATGGGTTAATTTTAACTCTTTCCTCACGTTATACAGGCTCTCAGATAATTTATACAGGTTTAGTGCAACAAAAGGTTCATCTCAGAGCAATGGTTAAAAGGCAATCTTTGAAGTGTCTGGCCAAGTCCAGAGATAAAGGGAAGCAACAGCTTTCAAAAAATATAGTTGAGCCAAGCAAGTGAGGCAGGAAGACAAAGAAAAAGATAATGGAGAATCTCTCGGAAGTTTACTCTGTTGGTAATCCTCCACAACTCAGAAATGTAATCCAAGGTTGGGAGAGGGAAAGCCACAGTAATGAGGAAGATATTGAGGAACACGAGGAAACTATGGATTTTGTCAATGATCCTGCAAATACAAGAGGTTGCCTATCTTTATTTCACCAAATTGTTCACACATATTGGATAATGAAATGTGTCCTGGCCAAACCACTACAAAGTCTACAGCCGATAGAAGGCAAGCTTACAGTACTTTCACTACTTCAGGATATCAAAACTCAACTCCAAGATATCAAGATGTCACAGTACCATACAATAGCAAAAATTGGCAGAATTGAAAGGCAGATTCAATACATGCAGCAAGTGGACATGCCTAGTTCCACAGCCAGCACCGATTGACACTTTTGATGGCTAGTACACCAAGTTTGAGTCTTTATGCTTTTTGCGGATACCTTTTATGTTCTCTGTTGTCAATTTAACTTTGTCTTAAATAGTAAAATGGCCATAGCAACTAGTAGAAGGAAGAAACAATATCAATTTTGGATGGCTTTTAATGCTTTAAGGTAGCCAACATAACCTGGTTTCCTTCTGGTAGATTGAAGTCAGTGACTTTGTATATATTGCAACCTACCTTTTTATGATAAATAGAAAATAGCAAGAAAGTATCAAATTTACCAACAAAAAAAAAAAACCACTAATATTCTCTATTAATGCAATCATATTTAACTGCTATTTCTAGGAAACTCCATAACCCTATAAAATCTCTTATAAATATTAAACATAACCGACCTATAAAACGCTGCTCACTTGACAGAATTGCAAATTTATGTAAAATGATAAACTCAAAATGATAAAATGATAAAATGATAAAAATGAGTAGTCTAATTTATAGATAAAATGATTTTTTTTCGTTAATTTTAATTAAAATTTGATAGAGATTTTTAAAAATTGAGTTTAAATTATTTAATATATATAATTTGATTATTCTAAGAGTTTTTCACGGTGCTGAATTTATTTTTGTATTCAAAAATATATTTTAAAGAATTAAAAATCTTAAAATTATATTGCTGAATTTTGATGAATTCTTGTAAAAAAAATATATATTTAGTCTATGAGTTAGACTATCCCTATAATCTTACACAAAATCCAATCTTCTTAAAAATAAAAAACTAATTAACATGCAAAAAATAAATTTTATCTAATTTATAAATAACATGATTTGATTTACACTCTGATACCAAAAAAAAAAAACCACTAATAATCTCTATTAATGCAATCATATTTAACTGCTATTTCTGGGAAACTCCATAACCCTATAAAATCTCTTATAAATATTAAACATAACCGACCTATAAAAAGCTGCTCACTTGACAGAATTGCAAATTTATGTAAAATGATAAACTCAAACGACGTGAAAATATCAGCCTTAGTTTTCAGAGTGGGGAAGATAGGCCTACCAACCAACATGTGAGGGTCCGCATGGGAATATATATAGCTGAATACATGTAATGTGGCAGAAAGGACATGATATATAAAGAGTAAGCTCTTTACATGTGTAACGCTCCCGTCACAATACGACTACAGTAACACTTCCGTCTGATTCACTGTGATTACAAAATTTTTAAAAATACAAGTGTCCTCATCCCAATCATTACAACAGCTGTGAGGCAATACTGTTTGTGATCCTAGTGCGAGAGCATATTTTGAAATATTTTAGAAATTCAGGATTTTTGCTTATATTTATCTAGTTTAAAAATTAGACATTCCAGAATCTTTATTAGCAATTTTAAATAGACTTTTTTATGGAAGGAAATGTGGTTATATATATATAATTGTTAGGGTTCGGTATAATTCATATATATAATTCTTATTTTTTGATATATATATATATATAACAGTTAGAATTTTGTAATTTTTTTTATGGGTTAAATATAAATATTTAAATAAATTTAATATTTTATAATAATTATATAAACAGATTAAAATTTTAATATTTTAATTAAATTTTAAAAAAATAAAAAATTATAAACTTTATTTTTATATAAATTAAAAAACATGAAAATGAAATGAAATTGAAAAACTAATAAATTCTATTTTTTTCAAAATTTTAATGATTCCAAACATTTCAAAATATAAATCTTTAAATAAAAATTTCATTACCATTTTTTTTGGTTAGATGTTATATCAAACCTAATGTGTTTTTTAGTTAGATGTTATATCAAACATATCAAAAATAATGTGTTGACTTTAAATGTAATATAATTTATTTATGATTTTTTTTGTATTTTTGGTTGGATGTTTAATAAATATATAAATTCATTTATATTCTTTTTTTGGTTAGATGTTATATCAAACATAATATTTGACTTTAAGTGAAACAGAATCCACAAGTAGTTTTATGCTTCTCCTCTTATGAGCAAAAACAACAAAAAAACACTTATTGAGTTTTGAATTTTTATTTTAAAAATGTTTCCAATTTTTTATATAATATATTTAATATATTAATTTAAATTAATTATGTTCTGGAATATTTTGGAAATTTGACAAACAAGAATGAAGTTAATTAATCTCTATTAAATATTCTAAAATTTCTAATTGGGATAAAGACAACATTTTAGTTTAAATTGATTGAAGTTCTGGAATATTTTAGAAATTTGACATACAAGAGTGAAGTTACTTAAACTATATTAAATATTTTAAAAATTTTAATTGGGATAAGTATGGTTTTTCTCAACGTAAATTTGATTAGCCATCTGATTAGGGATTTTTTCATTGAAATGATAATCTAATTTTTCTATATTTTGGAGTTTTTTGATATATATTATCCACTCAATTTTATCTAAAAATATAACTAAAGTTTTATTAGAATTACAAGTTTGAGTTGTATATCCTAATCCAAACTAAATTTTTCATAACTCTACATTTATTTATATATTCATAAACATATTTTAAATAACAGAAAAACAAAACTAAAAAAAAATTGTTACGCCCATAAAAAAATGTAAGACCAAGTGGTTGGAATCCTGTAAAAAAAAATTCAAAAAATCTCTCACAGTAATAGTGTTTGAATGATGTTTTTGACGGTGGTAATAGATTCAGCACCACCAAAAACTTCTAAGACACCCAAAATCTTGAAGTTTGACAGTTATAATCTGAATTTCCAAAAATAATAATCAAAATTTTCAAAATATTAAAAAACTTCCATAATTTTTAAAACAAATTTAGACTATAGTTTGGTTAAACTACGGCAATAAGACGCTTTTCATTAAAAAGCTATTACAGTGTTATTCGTGCCCAATTTTATCAAAATATTAAAAAATTTCCATAATTTTCAAAAGAAATTTGCAAGATAATTTGGTTATACAGCAGTAGGGCGCCTTTTCATTGAAGGGCCGTTAGAGTGTTTGGCGCTTCAATCTGGCAGCACTCCCTAACCCCAATTCACTACCTGCCATTTAATTGACTTTTGCACCTTTCTACAACTGTTGCTTTGCCTCATTTTAAACCTCGCTACTCTCGCTTACATATTACTCTAAATTGTCATAAATAAAGTCTCTCTTTCCACCACTTACGCTCAGCCACCTGTTCACCTCCCTCCGCAAATTATTGGCGTTTATCATACTGTGCACGCTACTGGCTATGCATGGCATGACATGACAGTTTTCCAATTGAATATTCCTTCAGAATTTCCTATAAATTCTTTGGAGGGGTTTGTTCTTCTGGTTATTACCATCAGGCTGTCAGAGTTCATATTTCTGTGTTTTCTGCCTTCGTTCTGCAAGATTTGTCCACAGATTTTAAACGACGATAGCAGGCTCCTGTGATTTTGCTGTCTGTTTTACCAGGACAGTGAAAATGGGTGCATTCGCCCTTCTATCAAGCTGGATTGATGCTGCCACTAATCCTAGGTACAGGAAGAAACGTAAACAATTTCAGGTACTTCATATTCAACTATAGAAATTCTTTTATTTCTGACTTCAGCTTGTGAATACAGAGGGTTGTGATTGTTACCTTAACTAGTTAGCATTGATTGCTGCAACTGTTTATGTACAGACTGTGGAGTTGAGAGTTCGAATGGACTGTGAAGGCTGTGAGAGAAAAGTGAGAAACGCATTAACTTCCATGAAAGGTGAGTCAGTCATTTATTTTCCAGAGTAACTAAAGTTTATATAACATATCTGAGGTGGTGTGGTGGGGATAGTGTGTTGTTTTTCTAAAGAATCTTATGTTGTTATTATCTACTTTGATTTTTCTGAATAGCAAGTAGATGTTATTTTTGGATGTAGTTAATACCAAATTGGTAGATGATTTTCTTGAAATTTTATGTGATTATTATCTACTTTGATTGTTAGAAATAGCTTAATTCCTTGGAATAGAAAGAAGATATTGTTAGTAGATGAAACAAAAGAACATAACCATACCTGAGTTGAAAGAATTTGGAAAGGGATTAACTTATTGTCTGAATCAATGAATGTGCAGGAGTTAGTACGGTAGAAGTGGAGAGAAAGCAATATAAGGCAACGGTGACGGGGTTCGTGGATGCGAACAAGGTGCTGAAAAGAGTGAGGCAAACAGGGAAAAAGGCAGAATTGTGGCCTTACAAGCCTTACCATCTGGTTTACTATCCATACACAGCTCAGGTGTATGACAAGAAGGCTCCCTCTGGCTATGTAAGGAACGTGGATCCCACTTTATCCACTTACGCCGATGACAATAACAACCCCCATGTAGAAGAATACACTTCCCTCTTCAGCGACGACAATACAAATGCTTGCACTATTATGTAGCTGCCAGCTCTGTGAAATTGTATTTTGTGTTTAAGAAAGCTGACAGCTTCTTGACATTATTATCTGTAATTTTCAGTACACGGGGCTGTTAGTTGCGCCATGTACAGCAGAGGAGCGCTGGTTAAAATTATACGTTTCCATATTCAAGGGCTCTTGTGCGTGAGGCACATTGTATCACTCGTTTATGTAAATATAAATATTATTATGATTTCTTAAATGGGGAACATGTTACGGCTGATCTGATTTTCTAAATTATTTGTAAAAGTTAATAATTTATAAATAGAAAATATAAATTTAGGACTTTGGTTATTCATTAATAGATAAATGTTTTTGTTATTCAGATTTAAGTCTATTTTTAGAATCTAGTTCATTTTTTAACATTAATTACATCATGAAGATTTGATGGATCTTTTCAACTAACTAATATAATTCATCCTAAATCTTAATAATATGCCAAAAACATTTATCTAGAAATTTTAAATCTCTAATTTTACAATTATATTTTAAAATTTAACTATTTTAATTACAAATTTATTATACTATTTATTAATTAAAAGAAAAATAACCTTTTATAATACATTTGTGTAGTAGTCTAAGGTTTTTTTCAACCGAAAAAAAGTTTATATTATTGGAAGCAAGGGAAATACATTGTTTCTTGGATCTGGGGATCCAATTTTACTCAATACATTTTAGTGCTCTATGGGCTCTCCTTGTGTGTTACATAAAGCAGAGTATTTGTATATTCAATGTGTGTTTTAGATTTTTTGTGAACAGAGTGTAAATCAAATATTTTGCATGTTAATTAGTTTTTTATTTTTAAGAAGATTGGATTTTATGTAAGATTGTAGGGATAGTTTAACTGATAGACGAAATATATATATTTTTATAAGAATTCATTAAAATTCAGAAATATAATTTTAAGATTTTTAATTCTTTAAAATATATTTTTGAATACAAAAATAAATTCAGCATCGTGAAAAACTCTTAGAAAAATCAAATTATATATATTAAATAATTTAAACTCAATTTTTAAAAATTTCTATCAAATTTTAATTAAAATTAACGAAAAAAAATCATTTTATCCATAAATTAGACTACTCCATTTTTTTTACATAAAATTATTTTTTTTTTTAAAAATAATTATTGAGAAGCTAACAACTTGCTGAAATATATACAAAAGCCAAAAACCAAACCCAAAAAAAACCAAAATCCGAAACTCTAACAATAACCTATCTCTATCTTTTCAACCTTACTATGATGAGCATAGTGTTCCTGTGTAAAATTTGAAACCAAGATAACATAAATAAAGTCCCAATAAAATAAACACCCTCACCATCTCACCCCCGAAACATTTCCAATTTAAAATTATTATAGCTTATCCGACCACCAAAAATACACATACCCATACCCCTAGGCTTTGACCAACGACGCCTTACCCGGCTGTGCTGGCTCAGGCTTCTCTCGTTTTAAATGATTTTATACTATGCAGGCGTTTGTTTTTGCTATTTTACATTCGGCGGTGTGAATTCGGAATATTTCAGAAAGATATAGGACAAAGTCAATCGGTAAATAACTAATCTTACAATGATGTTATTTTCTTTTTAACAAAATTAAAGCATAAAAAAATTGGCTTAAATAAATGAATCGCTGAATAACTGATCTTACAATGTTGTTAATTTTTTTTAAACGAAATTAATATATATATATATATATATATATAGAAATTGGTTTAAATAAAGGTTAATAAAATTATATATATGTTTTTTTTTTAATTATTATTTAAATTTTTATGGTTAATGTTATGTAAATTTAATAGTAACTCAAATGAATTTTGTTTGAGTGGTTTATTGAATACTTCATTTAGAATAGTGTGAGTTTAAGTTTTTAGAAACATGTTATAATTAGGTGGATTGTGGTATTTATGAAATAATTGTAAATGATTGTAACACGAGATGTTCTAACATTAAAAATAAAAGAGATGTAATACTTTTTAATGTTATGTAAATATTTTAACTCAATCAAATTATATAAAAATATAAATATAAATATAAACATAAAAAAAATTAATAATTATAATTGTTATATCTCAATTTCAGGTCTACAAAGTGTCTATAGGGTTGAAATCTTCTGGAGTGCAAAGTGAAAATGTATTTGATCCCTCTCAGCCCTCTTTGTAGCTTAGAAGTTAAGATGGATCTAAACTGGTGTAAAAACACTGGTAGTTCATCTTTCAAAGTATTCTCTATTTCTCATTAGGAACTTTTATTTACAAGTTGATATGCAACATAATTGTTCATTCTCAACACATGAAAGAAGCTAATAGTAAAGAAGGTTGCTTTCAGATTCTTGATTCGATCAATAGTGCTTAGCAACTTGAAATACATAAATGTTTATTCTCAACACATGAAATAAGCTAATAGTAGAGAAGACTACTTTCACATTCTTGATTTGATCAATAATGCTTAGCATCTTGCAATACTTAGAAAAAGATAGATGAACAAATATCCACAAATAAGGTGAGAATCTCCAAACAGGATACATGTTTATTTCTTTGAAGAAAATAAACCCTTGTAGTTATCTATAATAAATCATTATAATAATCCATAAGTCTCTGGCACATTAATTGCTCAATTTCCTAACACCTAATTGTATGGAATTTCAAATTTTCCATGAAAATTAATATCCCCTACAACTTTTGTCACCCCAATTTAAAATATATATCTCAAAACATATTTGACTTAAAATAATTTAGAAAAAAACAAATTTAAAATATTTTAATAAATTTAGTTAATTAAATTGATAGGATTAGATATTAATAAAATATTTATTTTATTCGGTTTCTTTTAAATTGACGAGCTATTAGGTGTAAGAATTATAATGATGTTTTTTTTATTTTTATTTTTTAATATCTTATTAAAAGAAAAGTATACTAATTAATAAAAAGCATGAGAAGTTTTTCCACTCATTTAAATTCTTTTAATTAAAAGAAAATTATATTAATATTTTACAATGTTTTAATTAAAATAAAAATATATTAATAAATATAAAGTAAGTTAAAATTTTTCACTTATTTAAATTATAGGTTAAAAAATTTTAAAGATGAAAATTGATTTGTAAAAATAAAATAAAAACAATATGTTCCCATGGGACCAGAATTTTTATACTAATTTTTGTTAATTTATTGACATTGTGGATAACATTCCAAGCTTTTAAAAAATGAAGTATTTTTTATAGAATAAATATATTTTAGGGTTATGTAATTTGAGAATGGTAAAATTAAGAACATTGGAGAATAGAAAGAAGAATTCTTGAAAATTGGAGGGAATGTATTTCTTACCTGAATAAGCTATTTAATTTAAAAATCAAGAAAATTATTCCTAAATTATGGACTCAATAACTTATTTTTAAAAGTGGAGATAAAAATAATCTCTCTAATTATATGACCATATGATTAGCTGGGAAAAAAAATAATTTTTGGTATATATGTTGACAAGTTAAAGGGCTTTTCTAGAAGAAACATGTTGTGTTGACCATATATGCTATAATCAATATCCTTCTTCTTCACATTAATGATATTGTTTTTATGGTGATGACGCCTTAATATTTCAGCAAAGAAATAAATATTCTCTAGGATTTATGCTCTAGTATAGATATATCTATTAACACTGATGAAATGAAGGTTATAATTGACACCAAAAAGATAATATTCTCTAATGTTTGTATAATAGAAATAGCTTGAAGGAAATGACATAATATAAATATCTTTAAAAAAAATCTTCATCACAAGTTGAACTATGTCTATGGCATTCATGAAAGGATAAAAGAATTGTGGAAATATTATTATGTACTTTAAAACAATTGTAGATCAATGAATGTTTCACTATGGAATAAGAAGAAATTTTTTTGAGACTCTTTTACTCTTGTTATCTAATATAGTTGAGAGGTTTTGCATTGCAACATCTCTAGAGAACCATGAGAAAAAATAGTGCAAATCCAAAAGTGTTAAATAAAATGAAATACACCTTATCATATCTACATCATAAGAAATGTTTTTCCCCATCATAGAGATCAGTCTAAGTTTGTAATGTACAAGAACAAGATAAATAACATGGAAACAAGAGGCTTCCAAATATTGCTTCAAACTCTAGTTAAAACCACGTGTACCCTAAATTAGGTTGGCATAAAGTTGCAAGTCTAGAAAAAATCATTGGGGAATAAAGGAAGATGTAGCTTTGCATAATAATGATAGATTATATTTAAATTTAAAGAGAAAAGCGTTGATTAAAAAATGATTAAGATATTGTAAAGAGATGATCAACTCTACTCTAGAAGATTATATATCTCTTTACTTTGATTAAAATTTCTTTGATTAAGAAAACTTGTTATCTTGGTGACACTAAAATGATTGAAGATAAAAAAAACACTCTTAAAATGTTGAGTTTACACCTACAACAAATCATAATTTAAAAATACTTGAGATCATTTTCAAAATTAACTAAGTAGAGTATGTCATTAAACTGTGTCCATTTCCATAATCCTTAGTCCCAACTAACCAAAATAGTCCACATAGCACTCATTGCATGGAGTGATACATACAAAAGTGAAGAATTGAGATTGATACTAGAACAATAATCATCACATCTGAGGTTTACATTTTTTTTATCATTTTAACTTATCAAAGCTTCTCGTGTGGGGGAGAAGATATGAAGGCCACTTTTGGGAGAATTGAGTGATGCATACAAAAGGGAAGAAGTGAGATTGATACTGGAAAATAATCATCACATCTGAGATTTGCAATTTTTTATCATTTTAACTTATCAAAGATTATCATGTGGGGGAGAGGAGATGAATGCTACTTTTGGAAGAATTAAATGATTGTAAAAGGTGTCCAACCTTAATTGAACTTTTCTCAATCTTGATAATAACATCCATCCAACATTAAGAGCCATTAGAGTTGGCATGAGCAAAACTCAATTTAATAAAAAGAAAAAAAAAAAAAAATAACTTGTCAAAACTATTTTAATATAAATACACACTTTTAAAAAATAAATATAATAATAATATCTTAAAACTGCTTCAGATATAAAAGTAAAAAATTATAATAATAACATTTTAAATTTGCTTCATATGTAAAAGTAAAAAATTCAATATTTGATAAAGAAAAAAAAAAATCACCCCCGCAACAAAAGTCAAATTCAAGTAATTTATTAAAATAATTCAATAATATTACTATTTTAAAATATGATTCAATGCCCATTTCAATGATATAAGAAACGATGAGACAAATAGATTGTCATTTTGATATTTCGTTTTTACAAGTTAATGAGATGGATGGAACATTTTGATGAAAAACCTGTAATATATAGATACTTTATAAAAATATGATCAATCTTTTATTGCGTCGAGAGATACAATATACAGTTTATAGTATGACTTCGATGTTGGGTATGTTGTGCTCTCAAAAAATAATAAATTTTATTTTTTCTAATATTTGCCAAAGCATTAACTTAATCTTGAATTTTATATAACTTGAATATTTAGATTATGTATAACTTTTTAAACTTATTAATGGGTTGAGATTAACTATTAAAATACAACTATGTATTATTTATATAATTTGAATAGATAGTAAATTATATAAGTGAATTTGAATGGATCAAAAATTTACCTTTAACAAAAAAAATTATTACATTTAATTTCCAAATTAAGTAAAATTTTAAACATCTTTACTCTTTACTAAAGTCAATACCATTTCCTAAATCAAAGGAAAAGAGTTAATTCAACACAAACAATCAAAATTCAAAATCTTTTAATATTTCTTTTAATTAAATATTTGTAAAATGATTTTTTAAAAAGAAAATCCATATTTTATGGATAAATTAAAATATTTAAAGACATAAATATTTCGCCATCAAAATTGCAATATTTTAAAATTTAAATAAATATAAATATAAATAAACATGATGTATGGTAAATAAATGAAACCTATTTTTATAGGTACTCCAGAGCTATGGTAAATAAATAAAAATATATATAAACTAGATGTATGGCAAATAAATAAAAGTTCTTTTTGTATTTACTCCATAAACCTTTTTTTATTTAAAAATTTTTATAAAAGGTTTTATTTAGATGAAGCCTATGGGACGAATACCATGCGACAAATTAATATTGATAACATGGGCCAAATACCATATTTATAAAATAAGTATGGTAAATAAATAAATATAAAAGAGGTATAAAGAGATATGATAAATAAATAAATATAAAATAGGTATAAAGAGGTATAATAAATAAATAAATATAAAAAAGGTATAAAGAGTTAAGGTAAATAAATAACAATATATAAAATAGGATTATAAATAAAACTCTAATTATATAACAAGTCTATGGGAAAAATACCATAGTAAATAAAAGAGGTAGTAAATAGGTTTTATTTATTTACCATACCTCCTGGTTATTTAGATTTTTAGTAAATAATCAACATTTCAACTAGGTGTTAGTGTTGTTGAGAGAATGTGCTCTAGCTAAAGATTTAAATGGTGTAACAATACTAACAAGGGTGGCAATAAGAATAGTAAAATAAAATAGTTTGAGATTGATCACAATGAAGACTATTTGTAACATTAGTACATTCTTATTATTCACATTTTCTATCTTTCAACACTATTATTGTCACTTGCATTCAAAAAAATATTTCATCAACAATATTTATCATCTCAACGAACTGAGATAACTAAGAAAATTTAAAATTAAAATGAACAAATTAATCTCAGAAATATTTAGCATATTTAAAATGATTATATTAATATTTGATATATTTACATATTATTGATAAAATTAATCATATTTTCTATAGATTTTCCTTGGCAGCACACCACAACCAGCCTAGATCCATTTTAACTCTGGATCTATCACGCGCCCAGAGAGATTAAATCTCTCGAGGTGCAAACTTTTTCTGAAATTTTACACTCAAAAAAGAGATTTGCATCACACTTGATAGATCCAAAATTAAGATGAATCTAACCTAGTATATAAAAAATTAAAATAATAAAAAACTATTTCGAAAGTAGAATTTGTCAAGTTTTATCTTTATTTCTTTTTATTTTAAATGAAAAAGGAAAAAGCGTTATGTACATTTTGTTAAATTTAATAAGATTTAGATTTGTGTTACTGAAGTGATGTACTTTAATCATTGAAATTATATCTTCAAATATTTTAAGAGTTGTTTTTGTTGGCACTTAACGTCTAATGTAATCCATTTAAAGTATTTAAGCCAAATTCAAGCGACTAAAATTTTCACAAACCTCGTAAGGAAAAAGCGAAATGGACTTAGACGAGTGACCACTTATCATGTATCGCCAATGTGAGAGTCAATACACACTCATAAAATATATTGTCACCACTTATGGAAACTATTGCTAAATTTTATAATGGTAACCCCTTTATATTTTATATATTACACGGATAGACAAGAATATTTCCAAGTAACATCACGGAGTTTTAATATCGTATATGATTATTACTAAAGTTAGAACATCTCATGAAATAAAATAAATATTCATACGTGTTTTTCAGTGTCCAAAGTTTTAAACATTATAAATGTCTAATGACTTTCACTCACTTTCCAAAGAGCCAATTATTGTACTAGTGGACCTTGATGTTATGTGAAAGGAATTTGAACTCACATTTTTTTTTAATGCGAAGGTGTTTTATATTTGCCATCATCAAATCCATGCACTCATTATCAAATACATGCACCCATATAGTTTTCAAGTACCTATTCCACCTGGACTATGACCTAATTTATCTTGACCCGCTTTTCTTTCTTATAAATTTTTTATATATAAACATTCTAGAGTGTATATTTATTAATAATTAATATTTTTGGCCCACTTTTGTTTTTTAAAGTATAGTGTATATATGATCGGTTTGCGATGCATAATTAATAAAAAACTACTTGAATTTTAAAATGGAAACACTTTATCGAAGTGCAAAACGGTGGTTGTGTCATAAAATAATTTTTAAGAGATAGTGGAAAGAAGGGGTGCAATTTTCAATTTCAATGTGCAGGGAGTATTTACTCGAACCTACCTTGTTGATGAATTGAAGACTTCCACCGAAGATCATGCAATGACAATGACCGTGCTTGAAATGCGTGAGCAGAAGTTTTTTATTTTTATTTTTATTCATTAATATCATTTTCGTAATTATGGCGAGAGAGATAATAAAGTCAAGAATTATATGAAATAATTAGATACGATACAAATTGTGTGATTTTTTGTTTTCTTAATAATTTTAGAAGATTTTTTTGAATTATAAATATTATTTTTGGAGATTGTATAATATGATTTCATTTATATATTTAAAATGTTATTTGTACAAATAAATATAATAGGGAATTTTGAAGATATTAAATTTATTTATTTTGGATAAAAAATTAAGTAGTTGGATTTAAATAATAATTGTTCACAAAAGGTCTATGGAGTTCTTGTTAAACAGTGATGAGGTGGGTTGTTATGGTACTCATGACATGTTCAATTCCCTTTTGTTAAATGGTGATGAGGCGGGCTATTATGGCACTCATCACATGTTCAATTCCCTTCCAGATTGGAGCGATGTCATCACATGTTCAATTCCCTTCCACGGTCGAGCTGATGCATATGGACATGTCCATGAAGATGGAATAAGAAAAAAAGGAGAAAAAAGAAAAGAAAAATGAAAGGTCCTACCAAACTTACAAAAAATAAAATAATGGTTCACAAAAGTCCAAATTATGAAATGAGTAGACTTTTAAATATGAAATAATAATTAATGAAAATTAAAATATTTAAAAACAATCACATAATTTCTTAGATCATTTAATATAATTAAAAAATAAATAAATAATTTTGCCAGTTAATTAATTGAGAGATAATAAAATTGAGGGGAAAAGAGTTTTGGAGTAAGATTTAAAGTTGCTTGTAAATGATTAATTGGTTAAGAGTTTGTCCTATTTAGATATAAGGAAATAGGTTTATGGTCTAAAACTTACGGACACGATAGGAATGGAATTTTTCCCTTTATGGGTTACTTACTAGTCAAGTGATATGGACTAAATCACATGGTGGGCGTCCATCATCGAAAAGTGTTAGTCAATATTGCAGCTGTATCCAACTTAAAAACTTGATTAGCCCACATATTGTGCTTGTGGGAAGTTGTGTTAATCCGAGAAGCATATTTCTAGTCCCTTTGACTCAATCCTAATTCTCCTTGGTGAAGGATGTAGGTCTACAAATTCTATTTATACCAAAAAAACAGAAAAGAAAAAAGGAAAAAGAAAAACAGTGGTATGGTTTTTAGCCAAATGGTGGACATCCCACACCGTAAAGCATTTCATTCCCAATTTGGGGCTTCACTCATGTCCATATCTCAATTTACTCATATAGCATGCGTGTGGGTGTTGCATTAGCCTAAAAAGTGTAGGGGAAGTCCCTTGAACTGAACCTCGAGTCTCATCACTGACACAAAATGGGTGTATGGGTCTATATATTCTCCTAATATCAAAATAAAGGAAAAAATAACAAATGGTGGACATCACACTTGAAAGCATTCATTGACCAATATTTGGTCTTTGCCCAAGTTCAAATCTCGACTAACCCATCTAGGGTGCTTGTGGGGAGTTCCATTAGGCTTAAGAGTAGGGGGCATTTTCTTCAACTCAACCCCAAGTATCCTCGGTTAGATGCAATGGCCTATTTTTTCTCCTAATACAAAAATAAAGAGAAAAATAAGGAAAGAAAAATAGAAGAGAAAATTGATATGGTTTTTGTTGAATAATGTGGATGAGCCAACCGTTACATTAGAGAATAATCAATGATAGTTACCATCCTTAATTTAATAAATTATAATCAATAAAAATAAATATATAATTTTATTAAATATTTTTTTTTGTTAATAAAGGAAATTTTAGATTAACAAAGAAAGATAGTACATCTAGAGCTTTTCCTGTAACCTTGGTCTGCCATTGGGGAAATCAGACTAGCGAAAAAACTATAGTTTCTTATGACTACAATTTTTAACATACTCCTAACTATTACGAGATACATATCCATTGTAGGTATCCATGGTAACCCAATGATACAAAAAAAAGACAATAACAATAGGTTTTGGAGAAAAAACTTCTACCATACGATAATAGATGCTAGATGAGAACATCAAATTGAGGGAAAAAATCCATGAAGTATGAAACTAAAATATATATGTTAATCGAAAGAGATTCCACAAAGAAATTCATAGTAGTGCCTCCTTGGATACGATAAAAAACCACAAGGATGATAACCAAAATGAAAACCATCAAGCTCACCTTGAAATACATTTTGGTTGAGCACTTGAAGATGATTAAATTAGCCATAATACTTGTTGACACCGAGGATGGGACCCTTTTCATACCTCATGCGTGTGATTGGGCCGAGGAGGATCGAATCTATCTTGTCAATAACATTTGGTGACACTAACACCCTCATCAGGGAATTTTATTAATTTTATCGAGTTTATTATTATTTTATCATTAATTCTCTAGCAGAGTATTTCGTTGAAAGTTAAATGTATGAAATTAAGTTTTATTTTTTAATATAAAATATATTTTTGGGATTATAATTTGATTTTATGAATTTGAAACCATGTTTTAGTTCTGAAAGGATTCAAGTTTCAAGCATAAATGAAATTTTAGTAAAATAAAAAATGTTAACTTTAATGTGAATTATATATATATATATATAACAAAAATTTATTATAACTTAGTTTTCAAATGACTAGTTGGTACGATAATCACTAGATGTTATCCCATAATGCAAGTTGACTCATTACAATTATTTAACGAAAATCACACAAACTAGAATTACTTGGTGGTGGTTTGTAAGGGGTGAAATTTTCACTCTTTCTATTGTTATAAATATTGAAGAGGGGGGGGGGAGATATTAAGTGTTGAATCAAGTTTTACCTAGCTTATACTTTTCTTTGAAATGTTAACTGAATCATCCTTTCCCTAGCTTATATATATATATATATATATATATATAAGCTAGGGAAAGGATGATTCAGTTAACATTTCAAAGAAAAGTATAAGCTAGGTAAAACTTGATTCGCCCCCCGCCGCCCCCCCACCCTTCAATATATATATATATATATATATATATATATATATATATATATATATTGAAGGGTGGGATATATAAGTAGATAATTTATGTAGCCATAAGTAGAATATAATCATAAATCCACGTGTATCATACGAGAACAACACATAAACCAATCATAATACAAAATATGACAGAAAGACATTAATATTAGGTGGAAAACGGGACTAGGGAAAACTACCATTGTTGTTGACTTTATTTTCTTCTTATTAATATTAGGATAATATTATTTTACATTTTACACTACCAAAAAATTATGTGAGTGCGCAGAATCTTATTTTTTGGAGGCTACCACCTCCTTTTTTTCTCCAGGAAACACTAGAAGGAAGCCACCACTCCCTTATCAAGTTCTTTGGCCACCACCAAAAGGAAGTTACTACTCCTTGTATGGGTTTTTTGGACACGATTAGAAGGAAGCTAACACTCCCTTAATGAAGGGTCAAACCCTCAGACTCTTTTGTATCTTGTTTAAAATTGTTTCAAATTTGATCAACCTATAACAAAACTGAAATATTTTAGGCCACATTTCATCTAATTTTCAAACTAGACTGATTTTAAATTTAATTCTTAATAAAAAGCATCAAATTAATACAAAACATCCACCAACCAACCTCTCTTTGCAATTCAACCCTACATACATCTACAAACAATATGATATAAAACCATTTCTGAACTAATTTCAATGTATCTAGTCAAGAGACAACCATTATCTGCTCTCATCAATAACAAACCCGTTTGGACCTGATCAAACCTGGCATGAACCCTAGTAACATCAAGTTCTCCTCCCAATATCCATTCTAAACACTACTTAGATAATTCATACTTAATGTCTCAAAATTACCATAACATAAATTCCCTTGAATACACCATGAAATACAAATCACATGTTACTCAACCATAACATCTCAATCAACAAAATCAGTGTGATATACAAGACATTCTAGCCATACAAAAATTTATTTGCGATAAGCCTTTACAATGCCAATATATCAACATATAAACTCTATTTTTTCCTTTCATATCTCTACTCCAATGCATGAAGCCTCACTTCCCTCATACAATCACCCTTCTCAATAACTCAACTCATACAAAAATAAAACAATAGTTCAGCCATATACCATAGTTTTCATATCAAACACCTCTATTGCAACCCTATACATCAACTAAATGTAGATCAAACTCACCTTGTTCACTTAATTAACTTAAGACAATTAGAAACATATACTTCTGCAATATATTAAGCTAGTCAAACAAGCATAACAAAGTCTAATGGTAGCATGCATACAATTATTTTTTTCCAAAATATTCCTATGATCATCATTCTACAACAATTAATTTTATTATAACACTCCTCTAACTATGGACCTCTGCATAAACTATGGAAATCAACACCATATCACATCACACAAGAATTCTACTCAGACTACATAGAATATGAAGTAGATTGCATTGGTAAAAATAAATCAGAACTCAATGGTAGAAGCATAATTATCAACACATTATAAGAGAATTCTCCTCATAGTCACAACAATTGCGCAATGATATCATATCTCTGTTAAAAACAATACTCTAAATTTAAAGTAATAATGGCACCCCATGTGCACACAAAAATTCACTGTAACAACATTAACTCAACAATATATGGTTAGGAGACTCTCATAGCACTCAACCTTTCTACACCATCTATAAAATAACTCACTCAACAATACATAACATATATTATGTCCTCAAATACAACAACACATCAAAATGACTAGCCCAAAAAAACTACTTAGCAACTCAATACAAAACACAATAGAAAATAAACTAACTTGAGGTCATATCTGCAACAACTCCCTATGAAAGTTGCCAAATTGTCACATTTTTCACCATTCGAAGCACCCATTTTTAGTTATTTTATCATAATTATTTCACCATATATTACCTATCCATTTCCTTTCTTACCCAATTTCTACATAAATGTTTCATAATAAATACAATAATGCTAAAGTAGTTATTTATTTTCATTTTCCTTTATTTTCAATGTATTAAAGAGGATACTTCTTAACTTTTTACTAACGACGGTTAACCTAGATTGGTTCTTGTATTTTCTATGTAGCCTCCAGAGTGATCAGGTGTCGCTCTAATTACTAGAATCACATAGTAACCCAATTACCAAAAGCACAAAACAATCAGACCACTGGAAGTTTATAATTCTCGAGTTACGAGAAATGTATAACCTATGCTAATATAGTTGAACTACCGGAAGTAGTCGAGTTATCAAAAGTTGGGGTGCACTATTATAGTAGTTAAACAAATTTATATACATGTTTTTCAGTTTCCAAAACATCTCGTAGCTTATCACTAATTGTGCATTTGTTAGTTGAGTTATTTCTCCCCAAATCAATGTAAATGATAACATGGGATTTTTTTCTACTATGAAAAATATTAATTTGTTTCATTCAAGTTGCACCTAGGTTGGTTCTAGAAACATCTAAGCAAAGATTAACATTTTTCACAACTCGTGCCAGGAAAAATGGATTCATCAAATTCAGGCATCATTTCTGGGAAAATGGAGAAGAATCTAGACAAACTAAAACATGTTTTTTGTTGAAAACAACCCCATTCAGGTTAATCATGAGAATTTACTCCACAAAGTGTGTGGATTGGGAGGTATTTGTGGTTATTTTAGAGGGAATTTTTTATTTGCAACCATTTTCCAGCTACACCCAGTATAAATAACTCAAAATTTGAAGCTGCTAATGAATTCAAACTGAAAACAATAGACACAGATTTCTTCTACTCAATCTCCGGAAAGGAAAACATACAATAGAAACACATGCAATAATTCAATCACAATGAACATAGTTTTTACTGGGGAGCCCAAATGGGAAAAACGCTCCTCTATTTATATTATATTAGATGATAAAAATGATCTATTACAATGAAAACTTCAATGCTTGAAGCACAACCTATAGAGCAATACAAATCTCCTCCACCCGAGTCTTCTCTAGCCAACAATTAGCCAAAATAGGCCTCCTCCTTCTTCCTATTTCCTTTTGCAATTCCTACTCCTAAATAATAGGTAATACCATATCTACTCATGCACATCCCAGGAGAAATGATTCACTTGCTAAATTCAATCTCTATACACTCACTAGTATACAATGATGATCACAATTGTCCCTTTTTCCTCCACTTCACTATGAAATTCGAATTGCATGCATGATTAGGGCTATTTTTAGTAAATTTACTAGTCAACTGAGAGATGAGTGAGTTAACAAAAATTCAAAACTACTCAATTTAATTCATACTAAATCTATTCTAGACTAGAGCTCATATAATTGATTTTCACTAAAGATAACACCTCTAGATAGTTATATCTTAGCCATTTACTTACACACAAATCTACTTCTAGACCTTAAAATTGAATTGAATTACTTAAATAAGTGACTTGGCCATGTCACTCCTTCTAATTTTCTGCCAAATAATCATGTTAAAATGGAAATTTTAATTTCTCCATTTGACTAAGAGAAAAATAAAATGAAGCCTTTTATTATTATAATTCAACACTCCCTCTTAGCAAGAAAATGATTATGAATAACAAAAATCTTACTCCTATAGAACTAAAACTTTCCACTTGACAAAGCCTTTGCCAATATGTTTGCATCTTTCTCCTCTATAAGAATGTACTATAGCATAAATATCCTCCTCTACACATAATATATAAGGTGACGGTACCTCATTTTTATACTCTTGGACCTATCATAAAACGTTGGATTTCCATAGGATTTTGTACAATTGATTGTCACAGTGGATCAATGTAGGCTCCATACCATGTTTCATGTTTAAAGAAGGCTATAGGTGAAAAAAATTCCATGTTTCATGATTAAAGAAGGCTATAGGTGAAAAAATTCCAGTTCAAACAATATTTCCAGAGCTTGATGAGGAAGGAAAACTCATATTGGAACTTGAAGCAGTCACGGAAACAAGAACTTGACAACTACAAAATTGATTAATTTCAGAGTATCTCATCAAGTGGAAGAACCTACCCACTGAAGATTGAATATGGGAGGATGAGAATTTTATATAGAAGCATCTAGAGCTACTCAATCATTGAGGATAACAATTTTTTGAAGGGTAGGGGCATGTTATGTCCCTATATTACTAGTTTAGTCCCTTATTGTTGTTAGTGTAACCCCCTTATTATTATTGTTGTACCCCTGTAACCCCCATATTATTATTATTGTTCCCTTAAATTATTATTGTTAGGTCAGATAGGATTATATTGTGACCCCATGGACTCCTATATATAGAAAGTGTTATCACCTAATTTGAACCTTAGGCTGAAAGAAGGAAAATCAGGGTAACCTCAAACCATGCTTAGCCTTGTAGCTAGCCCTACAAGGTTAGGAGAGGGCTCTCTCCGTGAAATATGTTCAATGAAATATAATAGTAAACTAATTTTAGGATAGGTATAATAATTGGAAATGTTTTTATAAATTATCAGGGTTGTAGGATTAGATGGGTTGGGCAGTTTGAAACTAGGGAATTAAATCAGAGATGTAGGGTATTTCATGGGGCAAGGTAGGTAGGAATTTTAACAATTCAGTTTAAATAATGATGGAATGTTTAAGACTGGTGAGGAGCTGAAAAGGGCATAGGAGATGGATCCTTTTCAAACAATAGAAAACATAGAGTGTTGAATAATTTCCCAAGGCAAAGAATTATACAATGGATTCTACCTATCTATCTTAAAATCATTCAACCAGAAATGTGAATGAATGAATGGTGAACATAACAATTAACAGATGAACACAAAGGAAGAAACGATGCCAAAATCCATACCACAGGGATCCCACAAATTAGAGTTGCATATCTTTATTAATTCCCTGCCAAACTGTTACAAATGGAGCGCAGAGCATCCTCAAATATTACCAACTAATTCCACACATTATTCCCCTCGTAAAATGATGAAGAATTACATTAAATATACAAAATTTGAGGGGAGTAGATCCACAGAAAAAGGAGTTGTTTCACCAACTCAGAAATTGAAATCCGAACATAGAAAATAAACCAACCATATGCCCCTGAAAAGAAGGAGAAACAATACATTTGATCATTTGGAGGATTTGCAGTTGCTCAAACAGAGGAGAAGAAAGACAAATTTGGAACCATTTCTCTTCTTTATCGTTGATGTCGTGCTATAACGATCTCTGTGTTTATATTTAGCTCTCGGCTTTGACTGTTTCTTTTCTTTTGTTTGAAAATGCCGAGAAATTCCCTTTGGAAACAATAGAACTGAAAATTTTTCCATTTAATGAAGAAAAATCCCCTTTTTGGGTGAGAAAGATCAAAGGAAATGATGGTGGGCCCAATTTGCGATCACAAATCGCAATTGCAAATTGCAATTGGAAGAGGGGAGGGAGTGTATCCCATAGCGGAGGGAATGCGATTGGAAATTTCGATGCGATAGTGTATAGGGGGAGTCTCATGGGAAAATCGCAATCGCAAATCGGAAATCGCAGCGGGAGAGGAGTGGGCATATTATATTGATAACTTGCGATGTGATGGAAGCAGGTGTGATGGAGTAACATAATAGAGAGGCTGCGATAAGCGATGCCCGATGGTGTAAATGAAGAATCCCTTTAAAACAAATTAAAAGGAATTTTGCACTTTTACATAGGAAAACATGATTTTTCATTGAAAAGAGTGGAGTTCTTTAAGGTGGGACCCAAAGGGGAATCACAATTGCAAATGAGAAGGGGAGTGGGTGTATTGTATAATGGGATTCGCCGATTATGATTGGGGATATGCGAAATGCGATTGCTATGGAGAGATTGGAAGTGTCGGAAAACTCAATCGCATCATCAAAACGAAGGATGGGAACTATGACATAAAACTTTGCAATGGGCCGACGCAATGAGGGACTTAAAAAATATTTTAAATCAAAATATGGCCTTTACAAAGGGAGAACCATTTTTTTTTGGGAAAATTCGGAAGGGTTTATGGTGGGACCCAACCAATCGCAATCGCAAATCGGTGGAGGAGTAGAGCGGGAGTTGACCTGTGGGAAATGTCGATTGCAATAATGCGATGGCTTGTGAGCCGTCGGATCGCTGAGAAGATCGATGGTGCATATGTGATCAGGAAGGGTCAATCACATCAGAGTTCCTCAATCGAAAGGGGTCAATCGGGACCATGCGATTGAATGTTGTGATTTGGATCGGAGGGAGAGGGTTGCGATCAGATCAGAAAAGGGAATTAGAAGGAAATACTTTGAAATTATATGGAAAGGTAAAGTTACAAAGTCTAAGGGATAAATGAGAAAAGGGGTGAGGTTAGGCTTTTGGGGACCTTTGTTCACTTAGGCATATTTTTCAATCCAGGAGTCAGTTTTGAGAGTATAATATACCGTTGGAAAATTCTTTCCTGGCTCTTTCATGATTTTACACTGAAAATGCTATGAAAAACACCTCTGAAAGGCAGGGTGGTGGCTTTGTGGAGATAGCAGCTTTTGAAGTGCAACTTATTACATATGAAGACATAAAATTACATAAAAGATGATAATAAAAGCAAAGTACCATGTTTTCACCTCAAAACATGGTTTTGAGGTGAAAATTACATCAAGCTCAATAGAAAAATTCTTTGATCTTTCCAGATACTAAGCGTCTGAGTTTATTTTTCCTCGTCATGATCTTGATGACATTTATTGACACTTGACTCATTAATTTGACCATGATGAGACCCTAGAACCTAATGAGACCAATCCTATGACCTACTAACATGACTTACAGAGTGAAAATGACTTGTGACTAAAGACCATAGAGAGGGGAATCAACATGTTTCACATGAGGCAAAACTGATGAAAGACCACTACCATCAACGAATCCATGACCTAATGGAATGATGAAAATTTATGGTATGGGACTCCTAATATGCAAATGAAAAAGATTAGGTTTGATCACTGATGGAAGTATGACCAGACTGACACTAACATTGGCTCCAATGGGGATGGTAGCTCCTTGGAGGTGCCAAGAACACCGTAGACCAAGTAGCCTTATCCATTGGGAAAATATGGCCAAAATACTGAACACTGACATAATGCAGACTAAATCTGACTCAAATTGTGACTAAAAACTTAATTAAAACTAGCAAACCTTACACATATCATTCAAATTTTATAGCATTCACCTTGGGCCCCAAACTTCAATGACTCTGTAACTGAAATCTTACCAACAATGACATGGTATATACAATGATTGTGACATAAATTTGGGTCCATTATCTTCAATAGTGGTAGTGCTTCAAAAGCCTACCATTCACTGGTCCTCCAGGGCAATCTTGGCCATCCCTCTCTGAGAGCAAGGAAGCATTATGTCCCCTGTATGTTGAAATCTTGTATGGTCCTTTCCATAGGTTGTCGAATTTACCATGCTTCCCTTTGTCATCATTTCGTGCATCCAATCTCAACACCACATCGTCCAACTGAAACTTTTTTTCTTTGGTCTTACGGTCATAGATTTTCTTTATCTTCTCCTGCAACTGAATAGCGTTCTGAGAAAATTCTTCTCTTGTCTGCATTCGTTGATTATCATCTTCTTCACTACCAGCCTCTTGTAATAATCTCATGACCGGAACTGTAAGTGACGTGGGAAAAACAACATCAGTACCATAAACCAATTCAAATGGTGACATACCTATGGATTTCTTGCTGCTGACTCTATCTTCCCATAGTGCGTTGATGAGATTTCGATGCCAATTCCTCTTATTTTCTTCCAGCATTTTCTTGATTATGTTTATCAGAGATTTATTTGATGACTCTGCCAAGTCTTTGCCTTGTGGGTAGTATGTTGTTGAATGGCTCAACACAATATTGTATTTGTCGCAGAATTCCACCATCTTCTTGGAACTAAACGCTATTGCGTTATCTGTTATGATTTTGTGAGGGCAACCCAAACGAGATAAGATATTTGATTCTAGAAATTGAATGATTACCGTATCAGTGGCCTGCCTTGCTGGAATGGCCTCGATCCATTTGGTGAAGTAATCGGTGCCTTTCAAGATCCATCTATGTTGTGCTGATGATGCGGGATGGATTTCCCCTATGAAATCAAGTCCCCACTGCTGAAAGGGAGCATTTACCAAAACTGGTTTCAAAAGAAGAGGAAGAAATTTCCTTTTTCCTTGGAAAACTTGACACTCATGGCAGGTCATCACTGTTTTGTACAAATTCGAAAATAAAGTGGGCCAATAATATCCTTCTCTAAACACTTTGTTAGCTATAATTTTACAAAACAAATGACCACCAAAATCACCTTTGTGAAAGTCATGCATCACTTGCTGAGCCTCATCTTCAACCAAACAATTAAGCAGAATACCTCCTGGATCTTTCCAATAAAGAGCATTGTTTAAAATATAGAATTTAGCAGACTTAAGTTTAAGTGATCTACCTTTGCTTCTAGACATCCTGGGAGGTGGTGAAAGGTGTTGAAGAACATAGAATATGTTTGAATACCATGGGGATTGTAGAAAAATGTCTGAAACCGGAACATGAAAGCCTTCATCCTCATCTTCTGACATTGCTGCTATGAGGTTTATATCTAGGGCACGCAGGTTTGATTGGGCCATTAGCTTTTCCAAGCCTTGTCCTTTGATCAACTTTGTGGGTTTGATCTCCAAATCATATTCCAACATTTCTGCTATCCACTTACCTCTTCTTCCCTCTAGATCAGTTTGCATCAGGACATCCTTCACTGCTGCATCAGGAACATATGCTATAATATGTGAATGCATAATTTATACTCTAAAATCCTTCAATGCTTTTATAAGGGCCAATGCTTGTTTCTCAATGATATTATACCACAAAGCAACATATCGAATGGTCTTACTGAAAAATGAAATGGGCTGTTCTATCTGATCTCTTTTTTGCATCAAAACCGTAGCCATAGTATTCTTCGATGCAAACGAAAATATAATGAAATATTGAGTGTAATCAAGACTGATCAAGACTGGGGCATTGGACAGAGCAAACTTTACCAGATTAAATGACTTGATAGCCTCCTCACTCCATTTGACAGTGCTATCCTTCTTCAACATATTAGTCATTTCTCTTAAATGTTAAGCCAAATTGGGTATAAATCTGTGCAAGAAGTTCATCTTACCATTAAATTCCTGAATCTATTTTTTGTTCCGTGGAAGGTCTATGTGTTGAATTGCCTCCACCCTTAAAGGATCAATGTAGATACCATCTTTAGAGATGATATGCCCTAGTAGCTTGCCTTCATCCACAACAAACAGACTTTTCTTCGGATTGAGAGAAATCTCGAACCTCCTGCATCGCTGAAATACAATCCTCAAGTGGTGCAAATGTTCATCATCAGAACTAGAAAACACTGTCAGATCATCCAAATAAACTACAAGAAAAACATCCATTTCATTGGCAAAAGAAATTTCCATTGCTCGCTGGAAAGTAGCGTTATTCAGTCCAAATGGCATTTTGGCATATTGGAAAGTTCCCCAGGGTGTTGTGAAAGCAATTTTGTCTTGGTCGTTTTCATGCACCAAGATCTGATTATAGCCTGAGTAGCCATCGAGTAGTGACATCCTTGATGCTCCAACTACTCTTTGCAAAATATGGTCCATCTTCGGAAGTGGATAGTTATCTTTCAAGGAGGCTTTATTCAGATTCGAGAAATCTATGCACAACCTTATCTCTCCTGTCTTTTTACGTATCGGGACCAAATTTGAAATCTAGTCAAAAAATCTAATTGGGACAATGATACCAGCTTTATACAATATGTTTACCTCTTTTTCAATGGATGGCAGCAACTTTATTCAGATTCTAGAAATCTATGCACAACCTTATCTCTCCTGTCTTTTTACATATCAGGACCAAATTTGAAATCTAGTCAGAAAATCTAATTGGGACAATGATAACATCTTTATACAATCTTTTTACCTATTTTTCAATGGATGGTAGCAGCTTTGGGTTGATCCTTCTCAGCTTCTATCTAAATGGCTTCTGATCCGGCTTAATGGGAATAGTATGCTAAATTATATTTTTGTCATACACCTTCAAATCTGAATAATCCTACACAAACACATCAGAGAATTTAGAAAGTAATTTAACAGGTTGTTCCTTTACCTCAGGGGACAATGCTTTTAATAACTTCACAAGCTTAGGCTTGTCAGTTGTTCCAAGGTTCACATCTTCAACTCATTTATCGATAGGTACCAAGCTCGGTTTCTTTGCAACATCATCTTGATCAAAAAGCTCCTCTAAAGGTATGAGACCTCTAGGAATTACATTATCTTTCAATATGTCCATCTGATTTGCTTCGATTTCTTGATCATCAACATTATAGTCACCCTCTATGGGAGTATCCTTGAATTTTCCTTCACTCTGCAAAAAAGCATTGATTTCATTGTCATCCCAAACACTTGCCAATACCTTAAATTATCCGAAACAACAGGCTGATGTTTAACATAAATTTCAAATTTGTTTATGGAATTCATGGGAATCTTCAAATTGCTTGCAGTAGTGGCAAGGGAATCTGCAATAAGATTTTGCATTTGGGGTACTACTGTCAAAGTGTACTCAGAAAATGTCCTCAATATATCTAGGACTTCATTTTTGTAGGCCCTCAATCGTGGATGTTTTTCTTGATACTCTCCCTTTACCTGTTTGATTATCAACTTAGAATCCCGATAGACAGAAATCCTCTTTGCATTTAGCTTCTTCAAAATTTTCAAACTTCCAATCAGAGCTTCATACTCTTCTTCATTGTTAGAGCAGTCAAAAGCCAACTTGTAAGCACATACTCTAACATTACTAGGAACTTTTTCAAGCTGCAAAACCGGGCTCCAAATCCATATTCCTATACCAGCACCGTCCTTACCAACAGCTCCGTCAAAGTCGATGCTCTAAAGGACTTCTTCTTCTTCTGCTAGATGCTGAAATTTTGCTTCTTTCTCTACTTTATCTGGTCTGATTTCTGCATCTTTCTGCTGTTCACTGTCCTTTTGCTGCTGGCAGGCAGGAAGCTCACAAATGCTTGCTGCTTTATCTTTTTCCTGTTTAAGGACTTCCCTAAGTTTTTCTGAAATTTCAGGTATCCCATCTACTTCTACCAAATAAACATTTTCATCATTCAAACTAGCATCTGAATATAATACAAATGACTCTAAATTTGTGTGGACTGCATTAATGGGATGATTAACTGGCTTCTCTTTGCTAGTGATCATGTATTTCATTTTCTTCTCCCTGTATAGTTTTCTCAACTGACCTAACACACGAATGGTGGCATAAGAGAAATCGATCTGAATGGTTCCTTTAAGTTTTTCACCCCATGATCTGGACAAAAGCATTCCAAATCGTGGTGGAACATCGGCAACAACTACATCCATCAAAACATTTTTGGTTGGGATTTGGTCTAAAGATACTACCAGGTCTTTAATAAGACCAATATAATGGACCCTACTGGAGTCAAAGGAATACAAATCATGGTATTTGCGTGTAATATCAAGACCCAACTTTTCCATAATGGCTTTAGGCATCAAGTTATGTGAGGCTCTGGAGTACAACATAGCATTATGTAAAATGAACTCATGCACTCTAAGACTCAGGTAGAAGGGAGGGACTTCACTTTCTTCTGACTGACCTTCTATGGCTGGACCAAAAATGAGTTTAGGATAATCATCTTCAACATTTACCATATCTGATACAGAGTCTATTTGAAAAATTCTAGACACTTGATGTTTATAAGTGCTATTTTTCACTAGCTCAGTCAAGGGCATAAACACTTTCAGCTTAGAAATTTCATTTTCCAAATTAAAAGATGGGACTTTTTCTACCTCTTTGACGAGAGGATATTATTTTCTACTTGCTCTGTTGTGCTATGCTGGTTCTTTTCATTTGCAACATTAGTTTCTGAGGATGCCTTGTTGGGGGAAGGATTAGCAGGCTCTTTCCCTTTTCTTTGAGTATTTGAGGAGTCGTTTTTCGATTGCAGCTCTTTTCTCTTCTGAGTAGGATTGATTGGCACATCTCTGCTCCTCAAAGAATATTGTTTCTATTGCACTGACAAAGCATTCATGTATCCTATTTGATAATCATCGGACTCTTCTTCTAACACTACATCATTGGAAAATATGAAATCCTCGTCTTTTCGAATGTCTACAGTCACTGTATATTCCTCATCTTCTGTGAGAAATATGGGCACACCATCAGCAGTGAAGAAATGGTTGGCTTCAATGACTGGATTGTCATCATCATCTGTCTCCATTCCTTGAACATAATTTTTTTGCAATGGAGTTCTGATCTGCTGTTGTGGCATAGCTTGGTCCTACGTTCTATGTTCCCTTTGCTTAATTCGAAATTGTGGATGCTGTTGTCCTCTGAAATTAGGATTCCTGATTTTTTCTTCAGGTCTGTCTGAAATAGTAAACTGATCAACCATTTTCTCCACTATCTGGATCAAATTTTCCATCTTACTCTCTAAAGGGGATGCTTCTTCTTTCACAGTTACTCTCTTTTCAGCTTTTTTCCATGCTCTTCTGGCCAACAAATTTGCTTCAATGCTCACAGCTATCTTCTGCATGTCTTCAAGTGTGGTAGGATCTCTTTCTCGTAGATGAAACACCATATCAGCATTGAAACCATCTGGAAGCTTGAGCAAAGCTAACCCCATGGGGGGCTTCAGATTGGCCAGAATAGCATTATATATAGCATTAAATCTCACACAATAATCCTGTACAATTTCACCCACATTTCTTTTAATATTTTCATATTCAGACAAAATTTGAAGTGGGTTTTTCTTTACCTCCCACTAGTCTAATAATTGTCTATGTAAATCTTGCAAAGTGTGGATAGAGCCTGTTGGTAAGGCTCTAAACCTTTTTCGAACTTCACCTCCAAATCTTTGGACAACCAATCTTATGGTTACATTTTCTGCCTCTACCTCATGAAGGTCAAAGAAGTCATTCATCTTATCAACATGTTGTTGGGCTGTGATGGTTTGAGTGGCATCAAAGATAGGTATTTTACTTTGGTAATAAGCAGGCATATCATTCAGGTTCTAAGGTAAAACCAAGGATGCATACCGGGCAACCATGAATCGAGGTGGATTTACAACAGTGTTTGTGATACTAGGATGCAAAGGAGTTGTTGATGGACGAGATGAAAGCTGAGAATTGACTTTTGAAACTGATGGAAATGCTGATGAATTAAGGGCAGGTAATGTTGTTTCTAATAACTCTGAAGGCTCAGGGATATTGGTTACAGTGATAGATGTCTGAGGGAAATTCAAAATATAATCATCAATTGATGTATTTTCCCTTTGAACTTCAAGATCTACAAGGAATTCTGGATCTAAAACTGTGTCATAAAGTGCAGTCTTAGATTTACTTTTGAACAAAGAAAGCTCACAACATTCATCAAAAGAAAGATATTCTACAAACAACCACTCACTGGGCCAGGTATGGGATCTAAAAATAGGCCTAGGACTTAGTGATCCTTCTTGTCTTCTGATTATCCTTGGAATAAGATTAGGATTTTCAAAAGTAGGGGGAGGATTTGGATCAGGGTTGGTCCTTGTGTATCTCCTTGAAGCCAGTGTGGTCAAATTTCTACTTTAAAATATTTTATTTCAGCCTAGAAAACTCTGAACCTCATCATCCAAAGTCCAAGAACTTATATGGAAAATACTACTGGGATGATCAGTCTTTTATGCTAAATATTATTTTCCCCAGTATGGTCACCAGAAATGTTATCACCTAATTTGAACCTTAGGCTGAAAGAAGGCAAATCAGGGTAACCTCAAACCACGCTCAGCCTTATAGCTAACCCTACAAGGTCAGGATAGGGCTCTCTCCATGAAAGATGTTCAATGAAATATAACAGTAAACTGATTTTAGGCTAGGTATAATAATTGGAAATGTTTTTATAAATTATCAGGGTTGTAGGATTAGATGGGTTGGGCAGTTTGAAACTGGGGAATTAAATTAGAGATGTAGGGTATTTCATGGGGCAAGGTAGGTAGGGATTTTAACAATTCAGTTTAAATAATGATGGAATGTTTAAGACTGGTGAGGAGCTGAAAAGGGCATGTTGAGCCCCAAAGATGTCCTTTTCTTTCACCCAATTTCACTTCATTTCCTTTGTCCCTTATCAATTACAGGCTTAAATGATCAATAGGATTAATTAAACTCACTTTAGGAATGTATACAATGACTCACTTGCTATATTTTCATGGTTTTGTTGTTATAGTAATTTTTTACTAGACTCGGCTATAGAATGTAGCCATTCTGTAGCTAGTTGCCTATTCTGCAGCTATCTTCATGTTCTCATAGGTTACAGGTGTCACTTCAAAGAAAAATGCTTATGGGTGAATTCCACAACACTCCCCCATCATTTCTTGCTCTCTACGAAGTCTGAGAAAAAATCTATAGGTGGTTATGCACGTGGAAGAGATCAAAACTAAGAAGCATATTCCTACCAGGACAGGGACTCTACAGATGTCTCCAGCGAGAGTACGAGGCTTCCACAAGAGTTCTAATTTGATTTTAATTGGGAAAGGCACTTATCCCTATTTCCTCTCAAGGGTAGTTATGTATTTCCTTTATAATAATGACTCGGGAGACAGAGAGACAGCTAGCTAGATTGATGTTTTGTTGTTAGATCTCAAAAGTCCGTAATACTCTATTTTTGAAGAATTTTCTCTTTAATGAAAGACATTCAACTTCATTGCATGATCTAAGGAAATATTGAGGAGATTTGTATGCTAATCCGGTGGTAGAGGGTCCCTACTGCCCGAGAAGCTCTGTGCATATTGTTTAGATAAGTAAACTTTAGCCTTGTTTCATTCCTAATTCAAGTAGTTTTTTTAAAAATTCACGTTTTTATGCTCATTCACATCAGATGTTATAGCTAGTATTGTTCTTACGAATTGTTCCAAAATATCACTAAAACTGAATGAGACATAGCTGTGGTGTTTTAGAGTCTAGTTGTATTTTTTCTGAACTTCATATTTTTATGCTCACTGACATCAATTGTTACAGCCAGTCTTGCTCTTATGAATTGTTCCAAAATATCACTAACACCGAATGAGACAGAGCTGTAGTATTTTAGTGACTAGTTGCAATTTAGTTTAGTTGTAAAACTCTGGAGGTTAATGGCACTCTAGTTCAATTCTATTCACTGTATTTCAAGTTTTATTGGTTGCACTCTTGTTCAGTTCTGTTTAATGTATTTTCAGTTTCATTAGTTAGTTGTATGCTAGTTTTGTTCCATTAAACTTCAAGGCCTTCATTATTTACAAACTACTCTTGTTATTAATATCTTCCAACACATCATCATATGGAAAAGAATTAGTGATATCAGTTCAAGGCCTTGACTATTCTGCAATCTCTTATAATTTTACAAATATCTTTTTTTCGAAAATTATTCCAAAATATTTCTAACTTTCGAATGAGGCTTAGTAGTGACAATTTGAGTTGCAGAATGGCTTAATTTCAGTGTCATAGGATAATTTAGAATAGAGTCACTCACTATGTTGCAGACTATCTTTTCCAAATGTGTTCCAACAAATTTCTAGCCATGGATGGGATTTTCTCTGTGATATTGTAGATTGTTGTTTACTTAGAAGAACCTCATTGCATTAAACTTATCATTTTCTCAAATTATTCCAACATATTTCTAATGAATGAATTGGAATGAGTTCATGTTATGAGTTATTGAATTCATGTTATGAGTTATTTTTCTTGTTAAAGTTTTGCATTTTCTGTTCTCAAGTGCCATACATAGTTTAGAATAGGTTTTTCTCTGTTTTAGTGTGACCAACAACTTCTCTTTACCAACACTTAGTTATTTTCCTCTTAGAATAAAAACACAAAATCAAAAACATTGGAAAAACACTAAACACAACGTAGTGAGAAACAGATACCTAGGCACATATAGTGCACTTCACTTCAACAGTTTACTAGCCCTGGTTGAAAATTTATGACATCAATTTAGGAACACTAAGTTGAGCAGAAATTTTGGCGCCATTGTCGGGGAAGTGTAACTAGGTAGCCTTGTTTCTTACCTCCCAAAAACAATGACATGCGTAGAGAAAGAGACTCAAGGGGTAGATTCATAAGAAGTAGAAGCTTGATTCCTAGAACACCACTTGTTTCACCAAGACCAAGAGCCAGTACACCTCCAACTCAAACCCACATTCCATCCTTTACTGATCCTAGACTTCCAGAGGACTTAAGATCAGATATTCCATCAGAAAGACCTTCCACTTTACCCACTGAACCTGTCTTGGAAGAGGATTCAGGAACCCCTGCTAGGGACTTAAACCTTTCAACTTCCACAAAAGAATCAACTATGGCAGAAGAAGGGGGAGGAGGAGTTTTTAATGGAGAACACACACTATTTGGAGAGGGTAGAGGTAGAGGTAGAGGAGAAGGAGGTAGAGGTGCAGAAGGAGAAGGAGGCAGAGGAAGAGGTAGAAGAGAAATGGGAAGCTCTTTTGGGTTTCCTATAGTAGATGAAGAAACCAATGCAACTATGAAAAAAATTTCACCCTCTGTCCTTCCAAACTTTTATGGACTCAAAAATAAAGACCCTGAAACATTCCTATTTGAATTTGAAGTCCTATGTAGAACCTATGAATACTTACAAGATGCTCAAAAACTTAAACTATTCCCTTCAACATTGAAAGGAGCAGCATTAAAATGGTTTATGAGTTTGATCAACAGTTCTATTAGGACATGGGAAGACATGAAACAAGAATTTCTAGAGAGGTATTTGGATTACTGTATGCCATTCAACCATAAGAAGGAAGTGTTTAAAATGTTACAAAAAGAGGATGAAAATTTGGAAGATTTGTTGGAGAGGTTTAACTATAACATCAAGAGGGAAAAAATGGAAAACTTAAGTCTCCAGAATACTTTGGGGTCTCTTATTGAGGCAATTAAGGACAGATAGTTGAATATCTTAACATGGTGGAAAAGAGGATATATCTGACTCTGTTACACAAATACATTAAATTCCTTATCATAGCCTGAGAAATTTAAACTATCAAAGATACAAGACACTCTATTTGGGACAATAGATTTAACAGGACGTATTGGCTGAAGAAACCTGCCTTGATGATTAAATCCAAATATTTTAGTCCCAGTAGATAAATGACTTCCTTAAGTTACAAAACAAGAAGAAAAATGAATCTGATGCCTTAGCAATCTTTTGTCCCAAATGTAGAAAGAAGCATGCCTTGAGAGAGTGCCCTTTGGATGCAAAAGTAGTAGATACCTGTGTAATTTGTTCAGAAAAACATGAGACCAAGAGTTGTCCTTCACTTCCTGGTCTTAAAGCTGTCTTTCAAGAAGAAACCTCTACAAATTCCATAGAATCTCTCAATTTTGTCTCTAGAAGGCCCTGGCAAGAACCTCAAACACAAGGATTCCATGATCAGCTATATAATCAACCCCCACCAAATTGGAATTCTTGGCAGCTACCTTGGCCCAAATTCCAAAATCAATCTCAAACTTGGGCACAAGGAGCACAAAATCCCTATGGAAGATACTCTCAGTACTATCAATATCCACCATATCCACATTTCCCTCCTCAACAGAATTTTCAACAAAATCCTCAAAATCCACCACATCCATTACCATTTCCTCAGAAAACAAATCAATTACCTACCCAACCCATACCAAACCCCAACAATAAAAATCCTCAGAATACATACATGATATAAGGCCAACAATTTCAAACTTATTTGATTACTCCTTTAGACCTTAGTGATGTTAAACTTAGGTCTGGAAGAATACTTGAAAAGAAGAAAACTTCTGTAATCATACAAGAGAAAAACAATTTTGAGGAAGATTCTCTACTGGTGAATAAAAATATTGAAGAGAACACACCTTTCCAAGACCCAAACATTGAAAAATCAAAACAAAAAGAACCAATAATTTCAACTCCTACATTAGAGCAGCCATCAACATCCACTTCTACACCTCCCTTTCCAGAAATATTACAAATTGATAGAGGTGTAGAAAAAAAAATTATGGTGCCTAATTATGATTTCCTAGATGAGCTGAGAAATGTTTGTATTAAGATTCCATTATTGCAAGCTATCAAGGAAATTCCAATCTTAGCAAAGACAATAAAGGAGTTGAGCATGAAGAAAACAGGAAAAAGAATAAGAGAGACAAAGAAAATTCAACTGGCAGGAAAAATAGTAGATATCATGATGAGTAAGATTTCCATTCCAAAGTATCTAGACCTAGGAAATCCAGTTGTTAAAATACACATCAATGGAATCGAGATCCAAAACACACTTATTGATTTAGGAGAAGCAATCAATATCATGAGTAGACAAATCATGGATAAACTGAAACTTCCTAATCTTCTTTTTACACCCACATTATTACAATTAGTGGACAGATCTGTGATCAAACCTGATGGGGTAATAGAAGAAATTCCAGTGTCCCTAGATTCTTGGGAGTATCCTGTGGATTTTATGATCCTAACTCCTAAGAGTAATCTAGGAGGGCATCCTATTATATTAGGAAGACCTTGGTTAGCTACAGCTGATGCTT
This sequence comes from Pinus albicaulis, assembly GCA_034641835.2. Lineage (NCBI taxonomy): Eukaryota > Viridiplantae > Streptophyta > Pinopsida > Pinales > Pinaceae > Pinus > Pinus albicaulis. Next base: position 740,004,251 of record CM076570.1, on the reverse strand, counting down.
TCATTAGTTGTAGATCCGTTGACATGTACATCTATGATGGTAGTTCAACCAATGAATTTAACTTGTATCCTCCAGCAAAAACAATTATAGAATTAGATGATACTCAATGGATAGAGGATGAAGAAGACTTACAACCTCTCCTCAAAATTTCAGAAATTAGTGAAGATAGCCAGATTTTGAATACCTTAGAAAACTTTGAATCCTCTTCGGAATACAAACATGAAAAATTTCAAGAAGAATCAAACATTGAGTTTTTATCATCAAGACAGATGTCTCTCTATTCCATGGATAAATTTGGCAGCTCTACAATTGAGATATTTCCAAGCAAAACTCTAAATATAAACAATAACCTAGAGAAATCTCAACAAGTAGAGCTAGTCAAGATATTATAGAGACATTCTTCTGCATATGCATGGGAGTACACTGATATGAAAGGGATAAGCCCCAAGACTTGCACTCATCACATCTACATAGAGGAAAATTGTAAACCAATCAGACAACCTCAAATATGGATGAATCCAAATCTTAGGGAAATTGTTAAAGAAGAATTACAGAAATTGTTAAATGTCAACTTTATCTATCCCATTTCAGATAGTCAGTGGGTTTCTCCTTTGGTAATTGTGCCAAAGAAAAATGTTAAATGGAGGGTATGTATTGAATACCGAGAATTAAACAAAGCTACTCTTAAAGATCATTTTCCCCTACCTTTCATAGATCAGGTGTTAGATACATTAGCAGGCAAAAAGTACTTCTAATTTTTAGATGGGCTTAGTGGTTATAACCAAATTCAAGTAGCACTTGAAGATCAAGACAAAACCACATTTACCTGTCCTTGGGGTACCTATGCTTACCGAGTATTGCCATTTGGATTATGCAATGCACCTGCAACATTTCAAAGGGCAGTACTAGGAATTTTTTCAGATCTAATAGATGATTGTGTAGAGGTATATATGGATAATTTCAGAGTTTATGGAAACACATTTGAAGAATCTTTAGCAAACTTGTAAAAAGTTTTAAAGATATTTAAAGAAGCAAATCTTTCACTGAGTCATGAGAAGTGTTTTATGATGTTTACTGAAGGAATTGTTTTGGGACATCACATTTCAGGGGATGGGATTAGAGTTAATGAGTCAAAAGTTGAAGTCATCTCTAACTTATCTATTCCAAGTTGTCAAAAATATGTTAGGAGTTTTCTCGGATGTACAGGATATTATCAAAGGTTTATAGAAAACTTCACCAAGATAGCATATCCACTTTTCAAATTACTTACCAAGGACTGTGAATTTAAGTGGAATCCTGATTGCCAGTTAGCCTTTGAGACACTGAAAACAAAAATCTCTGAAGCACCTATTTTAAGAGGACCTAACTGGAAGTTACCTTTTCATATTTCAACAGATGCCTCAGATACAGCTTTAGGAGCAGTATTGGGACAAAAAGACCTGATTCCTTATGCCATCTATTATATAAGTAAGAATTTGACTCCTTCAGAGTTAAATTATACTGTAACTGAAAAAGAGTTTTTAGCTGTTGTTCATGCCATAAACAAATTCAGACACTATATAACAGGCTATGAAAATTTTGTTCACACAGATCACTCTGCAATTAGATATCTAATGAAAAAATCAATTACTAATGGCAGAGTCATAAGATGGTTATTGCTTTTACAAGAATTTAACATTACCATTCTAGATAGGCCTGGAAAACAAAACACAGTAGCTGATTTCCTATCTAGACTCCAAAACATCAAAGATAACACTCCAGTTGAAGATCAATTCCCTGATGAATATCTTTTTGTAATTTCTACTCAGACTCCTTGGTTTGCTGACATTGCAATTTATTTAGTTTTAGGGAAATTTCCTTCAATAATGAATGCAAGAGACAAAAGAAAGATCATTTATGATAGTTCAAAATATTCATGGGTTGCTAATGAGTTATACAAAACAGGTCCAGATTTTATCATTAGGAGATGTGTTCGGGAAGATGAGATGCTTGAGATCCTCAAGGAATGTCATGATGAACCTTATGGCGGACACTTTGCTGATAAAAGGACAGCTTATAAAGTCCTTCATTTGGGATACTATTGGCCATCCCTTTTTAAATATGCTAAAGAGTAAGTCAAAAGGTGTGACAGTTGCCAAAGGGTAGGGAAACCTTCTCCTTCAGGGGAGATGCCATTGCAGCCTCAGGTACATATTGAACCTTTTGAAAAATGGGCTTTAGATTTTGTAGGACCTATTAGTCCTCCATCAAGACGAAAGAAATATATATTAGTTTGCACTGATTATGTTACCAAATGGGTAGAGGCCAAGCCATTACTTTCTGCTACTGAAGCATCTGTAGTTAATTTTATTTTTGAGGATATTTTTACTCATTTTGGTGTCCCAAGGGAAATTTTTACAGATCAAGGAGCTCAATTCACATCAAGGCTAGTGGAAAAAATGATGGAGAGATACAAAATTAGACACAGAAAATCTACTCCCTATCATCCAAAAGCAAATGGTCAAGTGGAATCTACTAATAAAGTCATTGAAGGAATCCTAACAAAGACTGTTCATTTACATAGAAGAGATTGGGCATACAAGCTTCCTGAAGCCTTGTGGGCCTATAGAAATACATGGAGAAGCACAACAAGTCATACTCCCTATGAACTTGTTTATGGAAAACAAGTTTTGTTTCCCATAGAGTTTCAGATTCAAACTTTTAAAATGGCAGTTCAGCTAGGACTTGATCTAACAGAGGCACAAAAGCACATATTGGAGCAGATTAATGAATTGGATGAGATCAGACAAGATGCAGTTCAGAAAACAAGTATAGTCCAGCAGCAAAGGACTAGATGGCATGATAAGTATATCAAGGAAAAGAAGTTCAAAGAAGGTGACTGGGCTCTCTTGTTTGATTCAAAGTTCAAAGATTTTCAAGGTAAATTCCAAACACATTGGCTTGGGCCATATGAAATTATGAGAATTTTTTACAATGGAGAAATAAAAATCAGGACAATAGATGAAGAGAAGGTCATTTTTCTTGTAAATGGTCATAGATTGAAGTTGTATCATAAGCCACTTTCAAGAGAAGAATTTGTCAAGAGATTCCAGGAAAATAGTGATGTGAAGTTAATGAAGAAGAATTTTTCTTCTTCATCAACTTAGTTGAATTTTCTGAATTCAAATGCATAAAAAAAAAAAAAGTATAAACATGAAAACTAATCACTGATTATCATGTTTATACAGAAAAGATAAAGTGAAAATCAAAATTCTTCTGAGACTTTAGCTTTTCAAATTTGTTCTTTTTCTGCAAGCAACTATCACAAAATCATAAGTCTCACTCCATCATGTCTCCATTCATTCATATTTAATTCACTCCATTCATTCATATTTCATGCACTCCATTCATCCATACTTCATTCACTCCATTTCATGGTGCATTTCATTTCCATCTCATATTTCTAAATTTGATCTCTTTCTGCAGATTGAGTATTACAAATCATGAGTTGTAGACCACTTTTTATGGTTCATTCCACTTCACAATTGTGATTCATTTCATTCCATTACTTTTTACTTCACTCTTTAGCCATTCCACCATATTTCATGATCCATTTCATACAACATTCCATTCCATGTTTCAAAGCTCCTACAGGTACATTCTGCAGCCAGATATCCTGAAGGCAATTATCCAGCAACCACTTGTTCAGCAGCAAATTAACCCTACACACCTATGTCAACAAGAAAAATCAAAGGGATTATGAAGACTGAAGAATCAATGATTTTCAAAGGAGGAAAAAGCATATCAAAACCACAAAAATTAAAGGAAAGGCAAAGGTAAAGTTGTGAAATTATTATGATGATAGAATATGAAAATTATAGTATAGTTAAGTCATGTATGATTCAAAAAGTTTTTTTTATTATTCGTGTTGATCATGCCTATTAAACCTATCATAAAAATTTTGTACAAAATCCCTTTCATTCCACCATTTCAAATCATCATTTAAAACTTAACGGTTAAGTACTGAAGTGACCTATTCAGTCACATCACTAGCCGAAGTATTCAGTGATGACTTTGAATTTCCCACGAGATGTTTCCGCGGTATTTTATCCCATGATGGCTCTCAAACTCATTAATTCGTGTAAATCATCCTCACTACATTTCACTCATTCTATAACCTCTTCATATCATCCTTTCATAGCTAATTCCTACTGCATATACAGAGAAAAGCACCTTTGGGGTAAAACAACTCTTTAACAGTCATTTTCACAGTGGATAGAAGAGCATTAAATTAAAGGTTGAGAAGAGAAGCCATGGGTCTCATAGTAAGGTCTGAACCAGTTGGAACCAAATACTTAGAGGGTTACCCACAAATTCGAGAAATGCTACAGCAGGCTGGGTGGTTACAATTTTTGGAAAAATTCAATGGTTTCCATAAAGAGGTAACTAAAACATTTGCACGGTCCTTCAATGGAGTAGAAGTCGAAATAGGAGATGTTAAATTCACTATTACAGAAGATTTCATTGCAGAAGCAGCGAAATTACCCAGGAAAGGCGAATGATGGTTCAAAAATAGGGAATTTCATAATGAGGTATGGAGGCAAATGCTCAAAACACCAGGTATGGATATTTCCATTTTTAAGAAGGCCATTCCTAGCTCAGCACTGAAGAATAAATGGCAGAATATGTTGCTCATTTTTCAAAAATTATAACTTGTGAGGGAGGGTTTGGTACCCTCTATGTTTATCATATTTGGTTAATGATGCATTTCTTAGATGAAGAAATCAATTTACCGTTTTTCCTACTTCATAGTCTGAAGAGAATGGCCTCTAATGTTCAAAAGAGGGTTCAATTCCTGGAAACCACTTTGTACCACCATAGCCTAGTTAAAATCCTAGTTGAACATCATTTGAGAAAGGTGGGAGACAATTGGGATGAGTTTCTAGTAAGGAATCATTTTGAAGAACCCAGGGAATCTCCATCTGAAGGCAGACTTATAAGAAGAAGCAGGAGAAGGAAAATTTCCAAATCTGTTGAAACTAAAATTGGTAAGTCCATACAAGAGGACAGTGAGGAGATAATTTCTGATAAATTGGCTGAGATTAAGAAACATCTTAAAAAGGAGAAGATGATAAGAAGGTATGCCAAGGAGAGAGGTGAAGGGCCATCTCAACCAAGACGAAGCCACAGACCTAGAGGTATATTGAAGAAAACAAGGATTAGACAAATGGGAATCATAAACATTGAGGATGAAGAGACACCAACTGCTAGATCACCTGAGTACCAGTATGAAGAGGATATTGATGAAGAAACTCTAGAGATAGACCCAGCACAACAACAAATCTATAATTATGTTGAGTCATTGGAAAAGAGAGCCTCAGAAAGTAGAGGAAGAACTCCTAGCCCATCAGAATCTGCAATTGATGTACTAAGAAGAGAAAAATATGAGTTAGAAGTACTAAATAGGCACATAAAGAATGAAAATGAAATTTTGAGGGAGCAGGTTAAGCTGAAAAGTGATATGAATACAACTCTTTCTCTGCAAATGGAAAAGTTGTACAAGGCTAGTGAGAAATTGAAGACGAAAAACAAAAAGTTGAGCAGGGCACTTATAAATTTGAGATTGAAGTTGGTCATAAGGAAGCCTAGGAGGCCATTGAATGTCAGGAAAAGCAGAATAAGGAGCTTGGATTTCCTAGCATAAGTCTCAGAATACATGAATTAATTGCATCAGGACATGCAAAGACTTTGTAGTGAGGTATGTTGAGCCCCAAAGATGTCCTTTTCTTTCACCCAATTTCACTTCATTTCTTTTTTCCCTTATCAATTACAGGCTTAAATGATCAATAGGATTAATTAAAGTCACTTTAGGAATGTATACAATGACTGAATTGCTATATTTTCATGGTTTTGTTGTTATAGTAATTTTTTACTAGACTCAGCCATAGAATGTAGCCATTCCATGGCTAGTCACCTATTCCACAGATATCTTCAGGTTCTCATAGGTTACAGGTGTCACTTCAAAGAAAAACGCATATGGGTGAATTCCACAACACTCCCCCATCATTTCTTGCTCTCTACAAATTCTGAGCAAGAATCTATAGGTGGTTATGCACGTGGAAGAGATCAAAACTAAGAAGCAGATTCCTACCAGGACAGGGACTCTACAAATGTCTCCAGCAAGAGTACGAGGCTTCCACAAGAGTTCTAATTTGATTTTAATTGGGAAAGACACTTATCCCTATTTCCTCTCAAGGGTAGTTATGTATTTCCTTTATAAGAATGACTCGGGAGACCGAGAGACAGCTAGCTAGATTGATGTTTTGTTGTTAGATCTCAAAAGTCCGTAATACTCTGTTTCTGAAGAATTTTCCCTTAAATGAAAGAAATTCAACTTCATTGCATGATCTAAGGCAATATTGAGGATATTTGTATGCTAATCCGGTGGTAGAGGGCCCTTACTACCCGAGAAGCTCTATGCATATTGTTTAGATAAGTAAACTTTAGCCTTGTTTCATTCCTAATTCAAGTAGTTTTTTTAAAACTTCACGTTTTTATGCTCATTCACATCAAATGTTACAGCTAGTCTTGTTCTTATGAATTGTTCCAAAACATCACTAACACTGAATGAGACATAGCTGTGGTGTTTTAGAGTCTAGTTGCATTTTTTCTAAACTTCATATTTTTATGCTCACTGGCTTCAATTGTTACAGCCAGTCTTGCTCTTATGAATTGTTCCAAAATATCACTAACACCAAATGAGACAGAGCTGTAGTATTTTAGTGACTAGTTGCAATTTAGTTTAGTTGTAAAACTCCAGAGGTTAATGGCACTCTAGTTCAATTCTATTCACTGTATTTCAAGTTTGATTGGTTTCACTCTTGTTCAGTTCTGTTTAATGTATTTCCAGTTTCATTAGTTAGTTGTATGCTAGTTTTGTTCCATTAAACTTCAAGGCCTTCATTATTTACAAACTACTCTTGTTATTAATCTCTTCCAACACATCATCATATGGACAGGAATTAGTGATATTAGTTCAAGGCCTTGATTGTTCTACAATCTCTTATAATTTTACAAATAGCCTTTTTTCCAAAATTATTCCAAAATATTTCTAACTTTCGAATGAGGCTTAGTAGTGACAATTTGAGTTGCAAAATGGCTTAATTTCAGTGTCATAGGATAATTTAGAATAGAGTCACTCACTATGTTGCAGACTATCTTTTCCAAATGTGTTCCAACAAATTTCTAGCCATGGATAGGATTTTCTCTGTGATATTGTAGAATGTTGTTTACTTAGAAGAACCTCATTGCATTAAACTTGTCCTTTTCTCAAGTTATTCCAACATATTTCTAATGAATGAATTGGAATGAGTTCATGTTATGAGTTATTGAATTCATGTTATGAGTTATTTTTCTTGTTAAAGTTTTGCATTTTCTGTTCTTAAGTGCCATACATAGTTTAGAATAGGTTTTGCTCTATTTTAGTGTGACCAACAACTTCTCTTTACCAACACTTAGTTCTTTTCCTCTTAAGAATAAAAACACAAAACCAAAAACATTGGAAAAACACTAAACACAACGTAGTGAGAAACAGATACCTAGGCACATATAGTGCACTTCACTTCAACAGTTTACTAACCTTGGTTGACAATTTATGACATCAATTTAGGAACACTAATTTGAGCAGACAGGGCATAGGAGATGGATCCTTTTCAAACAACAGAAAACATAGAGTGTTGAATAATTTCCCAAGCCAGAGCATTATACAATGGATTCTACCTATATATCTTGAAAGCATTCAACTAGAAATGTGAATGAATGAATGGTGAACATAACAATTAACAAATGAACACAAAGGAAGAAACAATGCTAAAATCCATACCACAGGGATCCCACAAATTAGAGCTGCATATCTTTATTAATTCCTTGCAAAACTATTACAAATGGAGTGCAGAGCGTCCTCAAATATTACCAACTAATTCCACACCTTATTCCCCTTGCAAAATGATCAAGGATTACATTAAATATAAATAATTTGAGGGGAGTAGATCCACAAAAAAAGTAGTTGTTTCACCAACTCAGAAACTGAAATCCGAACATAGAAAATAAACCAACCAGATGCCCCTGAAAAGAAGGAGAAACAATACATTTGATCATCTGGAATATTTGCAGTTGCTCAGACAGAGGAGAATAAAGACAAATTTGGAACCATTTCTCTTCTTTATCGTTGTTATTGTGCTATAATGATCTTTGTGTTTATATTTAGCTCTCGGCTTTGAATGTTTCTTTTATTTTGTTTTAAAATGCCGAGAAATGCGCTTTGGAAACAATAGAACTGAAATTTTTTCCATTTAATGAAGAAAAATCCCCTTTTTGGGTGAGAAAGATCAAAGGAAAGGATGGTGGGCCCAATTTGCGATCACAAATCACAATTGCAAATCACAATCCGAAGAGGGGAGGGAGTGTATCACATAGCGGAGGGAATGCGGTTGGAAATTTCGATGCGATAGTGTATAGGGGGAGTCTCATGGGAAAATCGCAATCGCAAATCGGAAATCGCAACGGGAGAGGAGTGGGCATATTATATTGATAACTTGCGATGCGATGGAAGCGGGTGCGATGGAGTAATATAATAGAGAGGTTGTGATAAGCGATGTCTGATGGTGTAAACGAAGAATCCCTTTAAAACAAATTAAAATGAATTTTGCGCTTTTACATAGGAAACAATGATTTTTCATTGAAAAGAGCAGAGTGCTTTAAGGTGGGACCCAAAGGGGAATGGCAATTGCAAATGAGAAGGCGAGCGGGTGTATTGTACAATGGGATTCGCCTATTGCGATTGGGTATATGCGATATGTGATTGCGATGGAGAGATCGGAAGTGTCGAAAAACTAAATCGCATCGGCAAAACGAAGGATGGGAACTATGACATAAAACTTTGCGATGGGCTGACGCGATGAGGGATTTAAAAAATATTTTAAATCAAATTATGGCCTTTACAAAGGGAAAACCTTTTTTGTTTCGGAAAAGGTGGAAGGGTTTATGGTGGGACCCAACCAATCACAATCGCAAATCGGCAAAGGAGTAGAGTAGGAGTTGAGCTATGGGAAATGCCGATTGCGATAATGCAATGGCTTGTGAGCTGTCGGATTGCTGAGAAGATCAACGGTCTAGATGTGATCAGGCAGGGTCAATTGCATCAGAGTTTCTCAATCTAAAGGGGTCAATCGGGACCATGTGATTGAATGTTGCGATTCGTATCAGAGGCAGAGAGTTGCGATTGGATCGGAAAAGGGAATTAGAAGGAAAGACTTTGAAATTATATGAAAAGGTAAAGTTACAAAGTCTAAGGGACAAATGAGAAAAGGGGTGAGGTTAGGCTTTTGGGGACCTTTGTTCACTTAGGCATATTTTTCAATCCAAGAGTCAGTTTTGAGAGTATAATATACTATTGGAAAGCTCTTTCCTGGATCTTTCATGATTTTACACTGAAAATACTGTGAAAAACACCTTTGAAAGGCAGTGTGGTGGCTTTGTGGAGATATCAGCTTCTGAAGTGAAACTTCTTACATATGAAGACATAAAATTACATAAAAGATGATAATAAAATAAAAGTACCATGTTTTCACCTCAAAACATGGTTTTGTGGTGAAAATTACATCAAGCTCAATAGAACAATTCTTTGATCTTTCCAGATACTATGTCTCTGAGTTTACTTTTCCTCGTCATGATCTTACTGACATTTATTGACACTTGACTCATTAATTTGACCATGATGAGACCCTAGAACCTAATGAGACCAATCCTATGACCTACCAACATGACTTACAGAGTGAAAATGACTCGTGACTGAAGACCATAGAGAGGGGAATCAGCAAGTTTCACATGAGGGAAAACTGATGAAAGACCACTACCATCAATGAATCCATGACCTAATGGAATGATGAAAATTTATGGTATGGGACTCCTAATATTCAAATGCAAAAGAGTAAGTTTGATCACTGATGGCAGTATGACTAGACTGAAACTAACATAAAGGAGGTTTTTTAATTTATATCATCCAAGAATTGTTAATTTATGTAATGTACAGGAGGTTTCCCCCTCAAAGTGGCTTATTTCTAAGGTGTTGATATCTATTTTCTTATATTTTTGGAGATGTTTTCATAACAAAATATTCTTGGTAGATGGGTTTGAAAGCCCGAACATAGCGGAGTAAAAAAAAAAAATGAAAACTCATTCAAGCATATCAAACATTCAAATTCATAAAATTTGGATAAGAGATGTACTTTGGGGTCCTATGTTTCAAGTAGACCTCGTAGGGTCCAAACCTTTTGCTTCTTCCTAGATGTGTAGACTTGCAACTCAATTACATAAGAATATATATATGATATAATTAAAAGTGCATGCATATATATGTTAGATCATCATAAATAACATGATAATATGAAAACATATTCCAAGACCAATACATGAGCCTCTTTATTAATTAAAAGTAGAAATTGCATGAAAGCTACAGCCTAATCCAAGCCAAAGATATTGATGAAACCTTCATCCAGATCCATATATCCTGAGCCAACATATACTTCCTCTCTAATTGGTGCAAGGATATGACAAATAATAAAAATTAACATCTATGTAAGGAAAGAAGGGTTTCCTATAGAATGAGAGTGCATGAAGAATAGGAAAATGTAAACTTGATATGGGGTAATTTTACTATAGTATCGATACCTATCATATGATATTAATTAGGCCTACCCAAGGGGTGTATATATACCAGCTCAAATTGGTTATTTCAGTTAGGTCATGGGCTCTTGTACGTGGGATTTCGGTAAAGCACATAAACCCCACCTGAAAAGTAGTTTTTTATTTAGTTTTTTAAATTTAAAATGTTGTACATGGATATAGTTTATAGGAACCGTGTATGCACACATTTTTGTAGTGGGCAAAGTTGTGTATGGACTTTTAAAAACACTTTTTTAAGATAAATCCAAGTCTGCAAGGGAAAATGAGCTTCCTAGACCATACAGGAGAATATAGTCTAAAGGAGTGTTGAAAGATGTTATAACAGATGCCACCAAATGTATGTGATGCAGGGGCATTAGGCCCAAGACAAGAATTGTATATAAATAGACTTAGGGGTGTTTATGTTTTCAATTTCCTATGTAAATTTTCATATTTGAGTGATTCTAATCAAATGTAGAGGGAATTGTAACTGCCCTCGAATGATTAGAGGACAGGAGAAGTTGGTTAGTTGGAGTGTGAAGATTCAGTTCAGTTATCTAGGAATTAGGCTAAAATTAGGATTTGAGGAGTTGTCGAATCATTGTAGGAAGCTGAATCGATTGATTCCCAATTTGTATAAAAATAAGCCTCAAAGGCATAGTCCGACAGACCTGCATAGAGCTGCATAGACCTAGGGAGCCGGAGAGGCAGAGTAGGAGAATAGAAGGCCATCAGATTGAAGATCTGGCCTGTGTAGGGGGGTTTTGTAAGTAACTTCTTGTATATGTTATGGAAGAAATTGTTTCAATATTACTGTGCATTTGTTGAGTTAATTTCTGTGTGAAAATGTCTTGAATCCCCGTGAACCATGTATGAATAGGACTCTGGAAATTGGGTAAGAGTCTGCCTGTATATTCTATGGTGAGAAGCAACATGATAATACTGTGTTAAGAATTTGATGTATGAACTGTATGAGCGAAGAATGCTCCAAGTTCTGTGAGAGAGTGCATAAGTATCCCAGGCAAGTGTATGGCAGAATTTTTTCAGAGTACTATGCCCTTAAAAGGTGTTGCAAAAGATTGGTACTATGTCATAAAAATTGGAGCTTCCTCCTTCTTCTCGAGTGCATCTAGATTTCCATGTTTCATGATTAAAGAAGGCTATAGGTGAAAAACTTCCAGTTCAAACAATATTTCCAGAGCTTGATGAGGAAGGAAAACTCATATTGGAACTTGAAGCAGTCACGGAAACAAGAACTTGACAACTACAAAATTGATTAATTTCAGAGTATCTCATCAAGTGGAAGAACCTACCCACTGAAGATTGAACATGGGAGGATGAGAATTTTATATAGAAGCATCTAGAGCTACTCAATCATTGAGGATAACAATTTTTTGAAGGGTAGGGGCATGTTAGGTCCCTATATTACTAGTTTAGTCCCTTATTGTTGTTAGTGTAACCCCCTTATTATTATTGTTGTACCCCTGTAACCCCCATATTATTATTATTGTTCCCTTACATTATTATTGTTAGGTCAGATAGGATTATATTGTGACCCCATGGACTCCTATATATAGAAAGTGTTATCACCTAATTTGAACCTTAGGCTGAAAGAAGGAAAATCAGGGTAACCTCAAACCATGCTTAGCCTTGTAGCTAGCCCTACAAGGTTAGGAGAGGGCTCTCTCCGTGAAATATGTTCAATGAAATATAATAGTAAACTAATTTTAGGATAGGTATAATAATTGGAAATGTTTTTATAAATTATCAGGGTTGTAGGATTAGATGGGTTGGGCAGTTTGAAACTAGGGAATTAAATCAGAGATGTAGGGTATTTCATGGGGCAAGGTAGGTAGGAATTTTAACAATTCAGTTTAAATAATGATGGAATGTTTAAGACTGGTGAGGAGCTGAAAAGGGCATAGGAGATGGATCCTTTTCAAACAATAGAAAACATAGAGTGTTGAATAATTTCCCAAGGCAAAGAATTATACAATGGATTCTACCTATCTATCTTAAAATCATTCAACCAGAAATGTGAATGAATGAATGGTGAACATAACAATTAACAGATGAACACAAAGGAAGAAATGATGCCAAAATCCATACCACAGGGATCCCACAAATTAGAGTTGCATATCTTTATTAATTCCCTGGCAAACTGTTACAAATGGAGCACAGAGCATCCTCAAAGATTACCAACTAATTCCACACATTATTCCCCTCGTAAAATGATGAATAATTACATTAAATATACAGAATTTGAGGGGAGTAGATCCACAGAAAAAGGAGTTGTTTCACCAACTCAGAAATTGAAATCTGAACATAGAAAATAAACCAACCATATGCCCCTGAAAAGAAGGAGAAACAATACATTTGATCATTTGGAGGATTTGCAGTTGCTCAAACAGAGGAGAAGAAAGACAAATTTGGAACCATTTCTCTTCTTTATCGTTGCTGTCGTGCTATAACGATCTCTGTGTTTATATTTAGCTCTCGACTTTGACTGTTTCTTTTCTTTTGTTTGAAAATGCCGAGAAATTCCCTTTGGAAACAATAGAACTGAAAATTTTTCCATTTAATGAAGAAAAATCCCCTTTTTGGGTGAGAAAGATCAAAGGAAATGATGGTGGGCCCAATTTGCGATCACAAATCGCAATTGCAAATTGCAATCGGAAGAGGGGAGGGAGTGTATCCCATAGCGGAGGGAATGCGATTGGAAATTTCGATGCGATAGTGTATAGGGGGAGTCTCATGGGAAAATCGCAATCGCAAATTGGAAATCGCAGCAGGAGAGGAGTGGGAATATTATATTGATAACTTGCGATGTGATGGAAGCAGGTGTGATGGAGTAACATAATAGAGAGGCTGCGATAAGCAATGTCCGATGGTGTAAATGAAGAATCCCTTTAAAACAAATTAAAAGGAATTTTGCACTTTTACATAGGAAAAAATGATTTTTCATTGAAAAGAGTGGAGTTCTTTAAGGTGGGACCCAAAGGGGAATCACAATTGCAAATGAGAAGGGGAGTGGGTGTATTGTATAATGGGATTCGCCGATTGTGATTGGGGATATGCGAAATGCGATTGCTATGGAGAGATTGGAAGTGTCGAAAAACTCAATCGCATCAGCAAAACGAAGGATGGGAACTATGACATAAAACTTTGCAATGGGCCGACGCAATGAGGGACTTAAAAAATATTTTAAATCAAAATATGGCCTTTACAAAGGGAGAACCATTTTTGTTTGGGAAAATGCGGAAGGGTTTATGGTGGGACCCAACCAATCGCAATCGCAAATCGGTGGAGGAGTAGAGCGGGAGTTGACCTGTGGGAAATGTCGATTGCAATAATGCGATGGCTTGTGAGCCGTCGGATCGCTGAGAAGATCGATGGTGCATATGTGATCAGGAAGGGTCAATCACATCAGAGTTCCTCAATCGAAAGGGGTCAATCGGGACCATGCGATTGAATGTTGTGATTTGGATCGGAGGGAGAGGGTTGCGATCAGATCAGAAAAGGGAATTAGAAGGAAATACTTTGAAATTATATGGAAAGGTAAAGTTACAAAGTCTAAGGGATAAATGAGAAAAGGGGTGAGGTTAGGCTTTTGGGGACCTTTGTTCACTTAGGCATATTTTTCAATCCAGGAGTCAGTTTTGAGAGTATAATATACCGTTGGAAAATTCTTTCCTGGCTCTTTCATGATTTTACACTGAAAATGCTATGAAAAACACCTCTGAAAGGCAGGGTGGTGGCTTTGTGGAGATAGCAGCTTTTGAAGTGCAACTTATTACATATGAAGACATAAAATTACATAAAAGATGATAATAAAAGCAAAGTACCATGTTTTCACCTCAAAACATGGTTTTGAGGTGAAAATTACATGAAGCTCAATAGAAAAATTCTTTGATATTTCTAGATACTAAGCGTCTGAGTTTATTTTTCCTCGTCATGATCTTGATGACATTTATTGACACTTGACTCATTAATTTGACCATGATGAGACCCTAGAACCTAATGAGACCAATCCTATGACCTACTAACATGACTTACAGAGTGAAAATGACTTGTTACTGAAGACCATAGAGAGGGGAATCAACAAGTTTCACATGAGGCAAAACTGATGAAAGACCACTACCATCAACGAATCCATGACCTAATGGAATGATGAAAATTTATGGTATGGGACTCCTAATATGCAAATGAAAAAGATTAGGTTTGATCACTGATGGAAGTATGACCAGACTGACACTAACATTGGCTCCAATGGGGATGGTAGCTCCTTGGAGGTGCCAAGAACACCGTAGACCAAGTAGCCTTATCCATTGGGCAAATATGGCCAAAATACTGAACAATGACATAATGCAGACTAAATCTGACTCAAATTGTGACTGAAAACTTAATTAAAACCAGCAAACCTTACACATATCATTCAAATTTTATAGCATTCACCTTGGGCCCCAAACTTCAATGACTCTGTAACTGAAATCTTACCAACAATGACATGGTATATACAATGATTGTGACATAAATTTGGGTCCATTATCTTCAATAGTGGTAGTGCTTCAAAATCCTACCATTCACTGGTCCTCCAGGGCAATCTTGGCCATCCCTCTCTGAGAGCAAGGAAGCATTCTGTCCCCTGTATGTTGAAATATTGTATGGTCCTTTCCATAGGTTGTCGAATTTACCACGCTTCCCTTTGTCATCATTTCGTGCATCCCATCTCAACACCACATCGTCCAACTGAAACTTTTTTTCTTTGGTCTTACGGTCATAGATTTTCTTTATCTTCTCCTGCAACTGAATAGCGTTCTGAGAAAATTCTTCTCTTGTCTGCATTCGCTGATTATCATCTTCTTCACTACCAGCCTCTTGTAATAATCTCATGACCGGAACTGTAAGTGACGTGGGAAAAACAACATCAGTACCATAAACCAATTCAAATGGTGACATACCTATGGATTTCTTGCTGCTGACTCTATCTTCCCATAGTGCGTTGATGAGATTTCGATGCCAATTCCTCTTATTTTCTTCCAGCATTTTCTTGATTATGTTTATCAGAGATTTATTTGATGACTCTGCCAAGTCTTTGCCTTGTGGGTAGTATGTTTTTGAATGGCTCAACACAATATTGTATTTACTAAATTCCTTGTTTTACTAAAGAGATTATTTCAATGAAGTTGTGTTTGATGATGATAAATTTTTTGTTAATGCTGATAATGAAAAATTTCTTTTATTAAATGGCCAAATGAAAAATGATGGACAAATAGCTGAAGTTATTGCAGAGATGGAAGATCAGAATTCTATTCTGATGAAGGCTAAAGAGATAGTGACAACAAGAAACTTGACTTGTAAAGATTGTGAAAATGTTTCCTCAAATGAGATGCCATGATTATGGCATGAGCAGAGGATAGAAACACAGAGAGAAGGTGTTCAGATTGTAAGGGAAGAAATGAGTGCGGGTGATAAAGTTCATTTTTATGAACTAGAACAGAGAGACATCCTTGAAGAGGATGATGCAGAGCAGAGACTAACTGATAGTCTCAAGAATTGTTTGAAGGATTGGAATCAGCATACTGAGGTGCTGATAGAGAAGGAAAGAAATTCGAAACAGCATACTGAAATGCTAGCAGAAGAGAGAAAGGCGCTGAGGCCTTATGAATTCTGTTTTGACAATTGTTTTGTGAATGCAGATCCTATTGATGCTGAAGGAAAATTGACACCATTGGGCAGTCAATTAAAAGAGGAGAATTCTGTGGAAGATTTTGATCCATGGAATAGAGAATTTGAGTTGCTGGAGGATATGCTGAATCAGCAGGATTCAAGGCAAGAGAGATAACCTCAAATTCAGAATTGGGGATTTCAGAATGTGAAGATGCAAAGGAATGAAGATAGGGAAGATTTTTCGAGTCTCAGAAAATACTTAGAACTGCAGAAAGAGGAATTGGTGATTGAGTCATCAATTGAGGCCATTGGGTCTTGTAGTTTTGAAACTAATAATTTAGCTATGTTGATAGGGATGGCAGAAGACAATCCATCTCTTGGAGTTGTCTTGAATGAATATGGACTGCTGAAGGAAGGTGAGGCTATCGTGCCTCCTGTAAAGGAACTTGTTATTTCTGCAGATGACAAGGAAGAGTTGGCTTGGATAAATAGCCAAGAGAAGACTATATGGCAGAATTTCGGGGCTGCTCTAGCAGTAGAGAATCAGATTTTTACTCTGACAAAGGATGAAAATGCAGCACCTGAAGAGCTTGATTTGATTGCTGGAATCAATCAAAAGGATGAAAGACAATCACTAAAGATTGTCCAAGAAGAAGAAGAACATGCTGAAATAAGTTTGCAGCATGTTGATGATATGGTTATTCATGAGAGATGGCTGAAATGTTTGCTGAAAACGTTTGGAAAAGATAGTGAAATGGAAAAAGAACAGCTTGGAGTGTTGCTAGAAGAAATGTTGGAGCAACAAATTGAAGTGTTGCCAGAAGAGGAGGAAGAGACACAAGGAGTTTATAATTTTGATGTTTATCTTATGATTGTAGGTACTGAAAGAAGGACTAAGGAATGTTTAGTCCAGGGGAATAAAAGAGATGGTAATAGTGACTGGCAATTTAAATACTAGTTGAAGAAGTTGCTAAAGCCAGGGAATGAAGAAATTGTCTTAGATGACAATCAGAAATAGTTTTACTGTTGCAGAGAAAAACAGGGTATGGATTATTGGGTGGCCGAAAGTAGCAGTAAGAGTCAATTAAGTGTAAGAATTCAACAATTAAGAATGCAGCAAGCAAAAGAAAAATTAAGAGTTCGGCACTCAAGAGGAAGAAATATCCAGCAGTCAGAGGACATATTAGATGAAGAAATTGCATTTATAAGAAAGCGGATGGTGCAAGTGTCTCAGAAGAATACAACAGTAAGAAAACAGAGAAACAACAACAACAAGGAGAAGAAAGTCTCAGACTATGAAGGCATAGCAGGTGGAAGGTTACAGCATAAAATATGGAAGCCTGGAGAAGTACAAAAGAAGAATGTTGCAGCAGATGACCAGCTACAGAACAAAGTGTGGGATATAGGAAGACAAGGATAAAGCACATGATCAGGAGATCATGAATCATTTTAACCTGGGGAGTCTGATGCAGGGGCATTAGGCCCAAGACAAGATTTGTATATAAATAGACTTAGGGGGGGTTTATGTTTTCAATTTCCTATGTAAATTTTCATATTTAAGTGATTCTAATAAAATGTAGAGGGAATTGTAACTTCCCTCGAATGATTAGAGGACAGGAGAATTTGGTTAGTTGGAGTGTGAAGAGTCAGTTCAGTTATCTATGAATTAGGCTAAAATTAGGATTTGAGGAGTTGTCGAATCATTGTAGGTGTTAGACTCCTATACCAATAGGTGTCATATTTCATGATTGACTTGATGAAATATGCAATATGTTCATACCTTTTATTGTTGCAAAGGTTTCCATATTCTCAAAAAATCAAAAAATAAAAAAATTTAAAAAAAGTAAAGAGGGTATACCCTAAAAAAAAATCAAAGGGTGAAAAAATAAAAATGGCCAAAAAAGTGAAAGAAAATGAACCCCACAAAAAGAAAGGCCAAGGAAAGTGTGCAAGTCTAAATGCCACTACTTTTTGCTCTGATGTAATAATCAAATTGTGTGCAACTTCTATCTTATGCCACAATTTATGAATAGTCAAATAGTTTAAGCTTGGCTAGTTCATCTTTCAATTTCATGTTTTAGAGATAGAGAATAAAATCTGACCAAACTGTTTAATCTTGGCAGATAAGTAGATAGGTAGAGTGAATAAAAGGAGCTCCACAGTTTAATCTGATCCCTTGGATGTAATAAGGTTTGAATTAGATAGATTTCCATATGTAAAAGAAAAAGAGTGATAAATGTTTGCCAGTCTAAGTGCACCCTAATAAAGAAGAAAAAATGGTAGGGTAAAGTAGGTAGGGTAGGTAGATGATGTTGTTGAATTACATGTGATGAATGATGGCTTTAGATGGTTAAAATTTTAACTTTCATCACAAGTGCGAAGGCAGATAATACATTGGAAGAATTTCAAGCAAGGCAAAGTCAAATTATTAACTTCCCTTCTCATTTTTCCCTAAACATTTCACTAATTTCCCCTAAGTATTAAGGTATTTGAAAATCAAAGGGGCTCAAGGCATTTCCTTGACTTTTGGAGGGACCGGACCCTCAGCCCAATGATTGGAAAAGCCTAAGTACTTAAAATCATTCATCATCACACTCATTCATTCCTAAAAAGATCTTTTCCTAAGTAAAATCCCATTTTACTTAGAAAAATCATGCAATATTCCAATAAAACCCTTTTTCATTCAAGCATAAGTTAAATACATTATTTTAATGTTTTACACTTAGCGCTTTAGTTCATTTCCATATTAATTTATTATTTAAATCCCTATGAAAATAACCTTTTTCCTATTATATATAACTCCTTCTTTATAAAATACCCAAAAACCCATTTATTATAATTTTAGTCAAAGTATTTTATCCCCACATGTTTAAATAAAAACCCCCATTATACTCCCTTTGACTAAAATATATCTTTATATTATTCCCGCCCCTATGGTAAGCAAATCGCTTTGGTTTAATTACCATATAATAAAAAATATATGAAAAATAAAAACCTTTAAACATATGTTATATGTGTTTAAAACAAAAAATAAACCCGAAGTTTAATTTAAACTAAACTTCAAAATAACCCATCCCTTGCGTATTTTTCTTCCCCGACCCTCTGTTGTACAATGGGATTGATTAACCCTCCAGGTTAATTAATAACTTGTCCCGCCAATAAAAACGCCCCTGATGAGATTAATTAACAAATAATCACGTTGGACCCGCCTTGTTAAATTCCCATCATTTCCACGTCCCGAAGACCGTTCGATCGACCGATCCAAGATCTACGACTATTATCAATATCGCTAGCCATCTGCGTCTGAACGATAACGGGTGATGGCCAAGTGGTTTTCTGGATCGTACAAAGCCACGTGTCTTTCATCGTATGGAATTGCTCGCCCTCCACTCAAAACCACCTCTCCCTAAAAGCGGTGCGATGGAAATCGCTTACTGCCTATCCTCCCGTGACTCATTCGCCGTACATGCTGACGTCATCAATCAAAACCCACCAATCTTTTGACTTTGTGAATAAAACAAATGAGTCTGTGTCATTTTCATTATCCTATGCATGTACCAGTGTCCTGGGCAACCAATTTTGAATTTAACTGTTAAAGTCTGCCGACCGTTACTTTTCTGAAGAAAATTGCAGACGAACACTCCAGAGTTCTTCCGCCTTAACCAGTACCTGTTTAAAACACTATTCATTCCTGGAAAATAGGTATTTACCCTAAAATCCCACTGAACTCTATAAGAATCATGGTTTTCGTTTTCTTCCACTAAGGCGGGGTTAAATATTGATTATTAGTTTATTCCTCAACTCCCAGAATTGCAATTGCATCCCCAAAACCTGTAATTTTGCCAGTTTTTCATCAGAAACTGAATTTCCATTTCTGAATCCACAAGAACTAGAAATGGAAGTTCCTGTAGCTCTGAATGTCTTGCCCCTCAATTCCCCTCACAAGGACTTGGATTATTTGCCTTTAGCCGATATGGATTTTCAAATTAAAGACCTACTTCTCACTGAGAATCCTCTTCGAATCTTTTTCCGCTGTAGAGACAATTATTTGAATGGTTCTGACATCTTTGGACTTTGGGAATCCAATATTCCCATATACCTTCTCCCATTAGTCCACATTTTTCCTGAGTTAATCCATTACTACCATGCAAACTATGATCCCGACCAACGAGCAATTTTATCCCCAAGTCAAAATGTCCTTTCCCCAATAACTTCTCGGTCCATAAATGAAATGCTACAATTCCAACCTGGTCAAGCCCTCACTCCCCTGTCCATAGCTGAATTACTTTAGAAATCTACCAATTTATCCCATGAAGAGTTAAACCGCCTATGCCAAACCTTCATGTTACCAGAGCATCAACCTGAAAGCCCTCCCCCTTATGGTTATACTTTTTTTACTGATGTGGGCAGACTTATTCTGAACATGATATCTTCTATAATGGGCTTCAATACTAGTGAGTATGTTGATCAATTAACCCTAGTATTTTTATCTATTTTTACCCCTAGACAACCTCCTGCTGTCTGGTACGATTTTTCATCTTATATTGCTGACAAAATCCATGATCAGTTCATGAGATTAGGGAATGAGAGAGTGTTCAAGTATTCTTCTGTCATATATCACCTCATGATTTAATTTCAATCATAGAGTTTCCCTTTTTATGTTAAGAAACTTGATGCCAAAGGGAATCCTAGGTCAGTCATCTTTTGGTCTGCCATTACTCACATTTCCCCTGATTCTCCTTATTCTTATAATGAGTTTGTTGAACTTTTTGTACATCCTGCAACCACCTTGTTGACAGGAGTCTCTCCTCCTAGGGTAAATAATGACATCAAGAAAATCCTTCAGCTCTCAAAGCAGTACAAGATAGGTGATTGGTACATATATCAAAACCACACAGAGATCAGAATATATGGATGTGAGTTATGCCTATTCAAATTGCCAAAATATGTCCCAATGAGACTCTTTGCATTAGAGTATTTTAGGCAGATGATTAATTCAGATATAGTTCATTTCTGCAATGCAAAGAAAAAGGCTCAACTCAGGATCAAGAGCCAATTAGGTCCCTTTATTTGTAACTCTAGGGAAGCTGGAAAGGAAGCTGAAAGAATTTTAGAAGACTATCTCAGACTACAAAAGAGTTTATACTGGGCGCCTTATGATCCAAACAACTTTATCTGTGATAGAAGAATGAAAAATAAACTATCACCATACATCCATCAAAGAGTCCCAGAAATAGAACAATATGCCAATACGGATGAATGGGTGGAAGGGACATTGATTGAAAAAGATAGTGAGCAGGTCAATGTTGAAAATGTGATGAAAGATCTTGAAAAGATACTTGACCTAGACTCTTTTGGACAGGTGCAGATACCAGGTATTGGTCCTTCTTCTGCGGGGACTTCACTACGAAATTTGCAGGAGATTAGTACAGTGGCAGTAGAATCTAAAGGAAAAGAAAAGGAGCCTGATATACAAGTAATTGAAAAACTTACAATGACAGAACAGCCTCAGACTTCTAAAGGATAGGAGCAAGTACAGATTCCTCCTACTCAGATGAATGAGCCAGAAATTTCAATTTTACAAACTCCTCTGAATGTAGAAAAAGGCAAAAAGAGAGAGGTTGAATCAACTACTCCTATTGGTGGCTCCTCTGAACAACAAGGTGTTAAAAGACATAAATTAACTCCTATTCTAGAAGTTGAATCAGTTCAGGAAATCCCTGATAGCTAGGGAAGAGAAGATAGTTAGCAAACAGGTACAGGTAGTGGGAAATCTACTAATTTTCAAAGAAAGGAACTACAAAGGCAACAAAGTGCAGAGATATCTTCTTTCAAACCTCTAGTAAAAGATGCCTGGGACATTAAAAGAACATTCATCAATATAAAGGCCAGGAACAATCCACTTAGACTTCAAGTGTACAACTAATATTTGAATATGGCTCCGAAAAATCAAGAAATATTGATGTCAGCCTATGACATCCAACAGGGTAAGATGTTAATGAGCCACTTCAAGCCCAAGGTGCAGCAGCCTCAGAAAGCTGCAGATTACATTAGAACTAATTTTGAAGTCTTAGCAAAGGATATCCATCCTTTAGATAAAATTGATTTACACAAGCAAACATGTGAGATGATTTATTCTACTCTGACGGATAAATCAATGATGGCCCATAAGTTGCAGGATTCTTTGGATAACACTAATACACAGTTGCAGCTTGAAAAAGCCTCCTCCCAGGATAAGGATAATAGAATAAAAAATTTGGAGGAAATAATCATTGGTTTGGGTCATAATCCTAAAGATGTGAAAGGTATTGAAGCTTTGATCAAGAGAAAAGATGATGATATTGCAGCTCTGAGAAAACAACTGAAGTTACCAACCTCAAGACGTCCACAGACTGCAGAAATCATCAAGCAAAATTCTGAGGAAGAACTAATGGATTTGCTCTTAAAATTGAATGAGCAACTTAATGCAACTGAAAAAGAGCGTGAGAATGCATTGAAAGATAAGCAAACAAATATTCCAGTATCTACAACAGGAGTAGTGACAGGTACAACAACAACAGGTCAGCCAGCAGAATTGTCACAGGGCAACACTGCAAATTTGAACACTGATGAATTAACAAAGTCAATAGAAGAAATGAAACTTCAGGTCATAGAGCTCCATAGAACAAAGAAATAATTGTCCACTCTAGAACACAAATATGATCTTTAAAAAACGAGTGTTGTAGATAAAACAAAAGAGGTGAACAGATTAGAAAAGTTAGTTAGCAAATTGGAGAAGGATCTCACATTGGAGAAGCCTTTAAAGGAAATCAAAGAAATGTTTTGGGACAACATCATCCAATCAATAAAATATTTCTGGCCCTCAATTCAAATAATGCAGGAACAAAATGATTTAGTCAAATTGGCTATAGAAGTGGTCCTAGCAGTAAGGGAAGAATTGGGAAACAGGCCTGATGAAGCTAATGAACTCATCCATTTTTTAAACACTCAGACCAAGCAGCAACTTGAAGAATTTGGAATTCAAGACAGGATAGGCACTATTTTGGAAATAAAGAGAGTTTTTACCAAAATAACTCTGATGCAGAATTTGGAACGAAGATGCTCTGACATGCAAGAAGAAATCATTGCCTTCAGAAAAAGATTTGATATTTTTTTGAATAAAGGATTGCTTAGTCCTTTTGTTTCAGAGGATAAATTGATGGACCTGGAAAGTTATGTTGAAAAATTGGACAAGTATGCTGACACTCAAACCAAAGCCTCAACTAGTTCACCAACATTAGCATTGCCTACAGGAAAAGATCTTCATAATAGACTAGAAAATTTGTTCTATCTCGAGCATGAAGTAAAGCATTTGTTCCCTGCTCAACCTAATTTCTTTATACAGAGACTGATGAAACTCTCAGAAAGCTGCAAAGGACCAGGATTCCAGAAGATAATTGGTGGGAAGGACTGTTAGAACTTTTGTAAAAATTATCCTTACCTGAATTTTTGATTATATACTACAGTAAGTCATGGAAAGAAGGATAAAAGGATGAATAAAGGTCAAAATGTATTAGAGCAGTCAAAGAGTATTAGTTAAACGGACTAGCCAACACATAATTACTGAAGAAAACAACAATGAGCCAAAGCATAGGGCCTGCCTCCAGCATATTCTCAAAAGAAGGAAACAACACAACATCAGTTATCATTTTTTCTTATCTACGAGACCATTTGTCTCTATTTTATTGTAATTTACTTATGAGTCATCCTAGATAATATCCCAAGTTGTTATGAGATATTTTTTGTAACTTTTTGTATAAATACTCCTTCAATCAGAGTATTTAGTGTGGATTTTTTAGACTCTGCTGTAACATTGACTATTTGGAATAAAGTGCTATTGGAGAAATTTTTTGTGGCTAAGCTGGATGATGAATTGAAGCGAAAGACTTTTTACAGGATTCATGTGTCAGACTACGGATCAATAATTCATCTTTCTCTTGTGTTTTAAAGTCTTTATATTTGTTTATTATATCACTGTGTTTCATTTCTTAATGATCAATGAAAAGGAGTAAATCAGAAAGTACTTAAGTGTAATGTGATTTTAATCATTATTGTTCTAAACGTTTTCTTCTAAACTAGTTTTAAACAGTGAATTCTTAATTGCTCCTGTTTTTCTAGTTTAAGAATTTTGATTATTTAATAAAGAATACTTAACTTCTCTTTGTTAATAATCACTCAATTTTCCCTCTTATAAATGTGTTGAAATATTCTTAATTGCCTTTCATCCGTTTAGATTCCGTTACATTTCAATTTAGATCTAAAATTGTTCTCTGTTTGATTATCTTGCCCTGTGAAACCATCTTTTGTGTAGAAACATAATCCAGTGAAGCCATATTTTTAAATCCATAGCCCAATGGCCTGAACTACTCAATATTGCCCTCAGCTATCGAATTCCACCACCCAAATTCAAACGAAACCCCTGAACGTTATAACTAGCCTAATATCCTCTAAAAACAAAGCTAAATTATAAAGAGAGAGCCCTCTCTAGGTACAAATTGGCTAGATTATGTACCTAAAAGATTGGTTTGTGGTTACCTCGGACCCCTTTCCTCTTCCAACAACTTCAAGGAAAATCTGAGTGATAACATAGTGGCGACTCCACTGGGGACCTGAATAATTTTATTGTTACTATTGTTTATTTTATACACTACAGACAGAGCCTGAAAGTTAGCCAGGTAGCCTTTGAACTGCTTTTTCTCTGCAATTGCATAGTAAATAAATGCTGCTTCAGTCTATCTCCGGTCTAGTTTATGAACTGAACTTTGGTCTCAAACATTTGATCAGTTCCTCTAGATTAATAAACCTTTAAGAAAATTTTGAATACAATATCTGAAACTTCTTAAAGAGACTATTGAAGTTGTATTATCCATTTAATTTAAAATCAAAAAACCGAAAACATCACTTAAGAAAGCTAGCTTCAGAAAGGACTCGTTATACCAGGGCTAATCCTGATCCAAATCCTCCGCCTGTATTCGAAAATCCGAATCTGATTCCCAAAATTCTTAGAAGACAAGTTAGTCAAGAGAGCTTTGGAAGTTCTCGACCTCTCTATAGATCTATATCCTGTCCAGTGAAGTGGATTTATCTTGAGGATGAACCTTTTGATGACCAGTTTGAAACATCGTTATTTGTAAATTTTTCTGAATCTGAGTTATCCAATTTGATTCCAGACCCATTATTTCTTGAATATTTACAATTTGAATTTGTTACATCACATCTTGACAAAAATTTACGAGATTCTATACAATCTGAGATTACCTCTGAAGAAACATCGAATATTTCTGTGATTACTTCAGCCTCTCCAAGTTCATCAGCTTTTCCCCAAACATCTCAACCTCAAACTACCCCTTCCACTCCTCCACCCACCACTCATAGACCAACCTCACCTATTATCCCACTACCTCTTCCAATGGCAAACAGATATGCTCCCTTAAGGTTACCAGCTAATCCAGGGGCTATGCCTCAAGATTACCAATCTAAAATCACTCCCTTTGATGGTTCTGGTACTTATAATGCTCAACAGCATACTAAAAGGATGACCGATTATTTTGAATTTTATTAAATAGATGCTGATGATGTTAGGATGAGAATTTTTGTCCAAAGTCTTACTGGAGAAGTCAGAACCTGGTTCAGGGCTCTTCCTGTAAACAGTGTTGCTGACTTACTAGCCCTTTATAGAACCTTTTTAAATAGATGGGAAAAGAAGAAAGACCCTCTTCAAATCCTATCAGACTTTGGAAAATTAAGAAGAGGACCAAATGAGACTGTGCAATATTATGTGACCAGATTCAATGAAGCTTACAATGTTGTTCCCCAAAATCTTAGACCTCTTCCAGATTCAGTATTAATCAAATTCCCTGATGGATTTTTTTCTGATATAGCATATCAACTTAGGGAAAGAGCTCCTCAAACTCTAGAGGAAATGCAAAGCATAGTTGTTAGTGTTGAAGCTAACCTGATAGAAAAATGAGCTAGATCTAGAGCTGAAAGGAGAATGCCTGTAAACGAAGAACCCTCAGCTTTTGAAAAGAAACTAGATGCTATAATCAAAGGAATGGAAAGACTAGGAGACAGAGTAGAAACTATTTAAAAGAATAAAGCTCCTTGGGATGGTCAACCTAGTAATCGTGTGAGAAATCCGAACTTCAGAAGAAACCAAAATCAAAATACTAGAAAAACTGGTCCTGACCAAAATATTAGGCCCCCATTCCAGGAAAATTATGTTGAAGGCTCCACTTCCGAGGAACCTACTGATGATGTTCAAATAAATAACTTTACTGAAGATGAAAATGAACCAGAAATTTTCCTGACCCAAGATGATCAAGAAGCTCACATTATTAAACAGTTTCAAACCCAGTCAGGAGAATCATTTGATTTTAAGGAAGGATATGACACTGCCATCTACGAAGTTCATAAGTAATACAATTTGAGGAGTAGACGAGTTGATGTTCCGGAACCTAGTAAACAGCAAACCACAAAGCAACCCCTCAAAGGTAAGATCAGTACTACCCCTGTAAATATTCTCACTAGATCAGATCCTAACCCTGTCCATCCAATAATTGAAGATGTATCTGATACTCAATTGAATAACAGAAAACTTTCCAATACTCTTCCTCCCAAAGAAAATGTAGAGGAACCTCTAGAAGTTGAGTCGGAAACAACTTCAGCACCCAACCACATTCCTGAAAAGGAGAAAAACACTGAAAACATAGAAAAATATAATCCAACTGTTCGAAATACAAGGACTCAAACTGAGAAATCTTTTAATTTGGAATCTGAAGTAGGAAAAATAAAGATAGTTGTTCCACTGTCTGAATTAGCTAAACATAATTTCTACAGAAACCAAATTTATAAATCACTCAATATTCCTGGAAATGATGACACAGTTAATGTTTTTGATGACCAAACCGGATTACTCTTTGGACCTGAAGTAAATGGAAAACCTAAAAGCAGAGGGACTCCTCCATTTTATATAAGTTTGAATATACATGACAAAATACTTCGTAATGCCATGCTTGATTCTGGAGCATCTCACAATTTAATGCCCAAGGCTGTAATGGAAAGATTAAATCTAGACATCACTGGACCTTACAAATATCTTTTCTCTTTTGATTCAAGTCAGGTAAGATGTTTAGGATTAATTAAAGATTTGTGTGTTACATTGGTTCAATACCCTGCTAAATCAATTTTGATGGATATAGTGGTAGCAGATATTCCTCCAAAATATGGTATGCTATTGTCTAGATCCTAGGGTGCAAAACTCGAAGGATCTCTTCAATTAGATATGTCATATGCTACTATTTCAGTATTCGTCGAACCTAAGAGACTATACAGAGAAACCTTAATGAAATATGTTGTCAGTAGTAAGGAGAAACGTGAAAATTTCCCTATCTACTCAGTACACTTTGATATGGACTCATTTATTCTCTATAATGTTGAAACTGATCTTCCCACTGAACTAGAAGCACTAACATCTGAACCAAAAGAAAATGTAAGTCATAAATCTAGTGTTCAAATCCAAGAAATCTTTGAAGAAAAAGAAACATCAGAAACCCAAGAAAAGCCAGAAGAAAATAAAAAACCAGATCTCCCTGTTAAAAAAGTTACTAAAACACCTGATGAAGATTATGAACATGAAATTATTTGGCATTTAGAATTTGATGGTTCAGTTAATAAGTTAGGAGTAGGAGCTGGAATTTGGATACACAACATTGAAAACGATCATGCTGAAGGTCATGCTTACAGATTGAACTTTAAATGCACTAATAATATGGAAGATTACGAAGCTCTTTTGTTAGGGCTTAAACTTGTCAAAAATTTAGGGGCAATTAGAGTATCTATCATAGGAGATTCTGATTTAATCATTCAATAGATCAATGGTGAATGTTCGACAAAAGATCCCAGATTAAGAGAATACAGAGGAACAGTTGTATAAATTCTTAACACCTTTCTACAGGCTCAACTTGCAAAAATCCCCAGAAAACAAAATTTGCATGCTCATAGTCTTGCAATGTTTGCTAGCACTTGTAAATTACCATTTGAACCTAATCATTAGTTCACAGCTGAGATTAGACATAGACCAGCTATACCAAACAATCTCATGAATTGGCAAGTGTTTGCAAATGATAACCAGATTAATAATTTTCTAACTTTAGAAAATGAATTTTCTAACAGTAGTATAGATGAAGAAACAATCATTGAATCTGATCAAATAACTGAACAAGTAACAAAAATTTCTGAAGAAAGTGCCATTCAAATGCTCCATCCAACAAAATTCACCAAAAAATACATGCAGGACCTCAAACAAATGGAAGTTGATGAGATTGTAGAAGATGAATCCGAGATCATTAATCTGAAAGATAATCATTTACCCAAAGGATTGACTCCTCTAAAAGATCTTTTTGACCCCAATGACATTCCACTGAAACCTACAATGGAACCACTAAAAGCTGATATTGAGGAATACAATTTGGGAACAGAGGAAAAACCTAAAATCATAAAATTATCAAAATCTTTGCCTCCCAATCAAAAATCAAAATATGTTGAATTAATAAAAGAATTCTAGGATGTTTTTGCCTGGAGTTATGAAGATTTGAAGTCTTATGATACATCTATAATTCAACATACAATACCTCTAAAACCAAATCAAAAACAATTTAAGCAAAAAATTAGGAGAATCAACCCTGTATTGTTGCCTTCAATTGAAAAAGAAATCAAAAGAACGTATGAAGCAGGGATAATTGCTCCAATTAGATTTTCAGACTGGGTGTCTAACTTGGTCCCTACTAGGAAGAAAACTGGAGAGATTAGACTATGTGTTGATTTAAGAAATCTAAATAAGGTTTCTTTAAAGGAAAATTATCCTTTGCCGAAAATGGATCACATTTTGCAAAGGGTAGTAGGTGCTTCAAGGATTTCTCTTTTAGATGGGTTTTCAGGATACAACCAGATTTTGGTTCATCCTGATGACCAGGACAAAACATCTTTTACAACACCATGGGGTACTTTCAAATATGTTAAAATTCCATTTGGACTTAGAAATGCTGGAGAAATCTTCCAAAGAGCAATGGACATTGCATTCACAAAAGAAATTCATGACTTTCTTGTTATATATCTGGATGATTTAACTGTTTTTTCTAAATCAGATCAACAACATTTGGACCATCTCAGACAAGTGTTCATAAAATGCATAAAGTATGGTATTTCTTTGAATCCAAAAAAGTCATTTTTTGGTCTTGAAGAAGGTAAACTCCTGGGCCATATCATTTCAAAAGATGGCATTAGAATTGATCCTGAAAGAATACAAGCCATATTGTAGATACCTCATCCCAGAAATATCAAAGAACTGCAAGCTTTCATAGGAAAAATCAATTTTTTGAGAAGATTCATTTCTAGTTTAGCTGAATTAATTAGATTGCTTACTAACATGTTAAGAAAGGATTCGAGTATTAAATGGACAGTAGAAGCCAAACAATCATTTGAAGATATTAAAATGGCTTTGACCAAAACACCAGTGCTTACCAGTCCACAATTTGATAGAGACTTTATTATTTTTTCATTTGCATCAGAACATACTGTAGCAGTTGTTTTATTACAAAAGGACGATCAAGGATGAGAAAAACCTATAGCCTTTTTTAGTAAAGCACTAAGAGACGCATCATTAAAATACAATATCATGGAAAAACAAGCTTTTGCACTTGTAAAAGCTATTAAAGATTTCAGAATCTATATATTGTATTCTCATGTGATAGCTTATGTACCAAATGTTGTTGTCAAAGACATCTTAACTCAAGATGGAATTGAGGGCAAAAGGGGTAAATGGATTGCTACCATATTATAATATGATATTGAGATAAAACCTACAAAGATGATAAAAGGACAGGGATTGGCTCAACTCATGACAGAAACAAATTTCCAAGCCCTGGATATTAATGAACTGGATGACAATCAGGAGATGGTGACTCCACAAATCAGCCAGGCATTTTAGACTCACCTTGGTATGCTGATATCATTTATGTTTTGTTAAACCTGCAAGCTCCTCCAGAGTTATCTAGAACAAAGTGAAGGTTTTTAAAAATGACATCCTTAAAGTATTTTATTTTAGATAATGTTCTCTTATGGAAGAATCATGATGGTATTCTATTAAATTTTTTATTAAAAGATGAAGCTGACAAGGCTCTCAATGAATTCCATGCAGGAGACTGTGGTGGACACCTTTACTGGAAGTCAACAGCAGATAAGATACTAAGGGCTGGATTTTACTGGCCAACCTTGTTTTCTGATGTAAAGAAATTTTTAACTACTTGCCATAAATGTCAGATCTTTGAAGGCAAGAGAAAATTATTACCTTTACCCTTAAAACCAATTTCCACCGAAAAACCATTCCAACAATGGGGCCTGGATTTCATTGGAGAAATTCACCCTCCTTCTGGCCAACACAGATGGATCCTCACTGCCACAGATTATTTTACTAAATGGATTGAAGCAATCCCATCCAGACAAGAAAATGACTCTGTAATCATAGGATTCTTAGAAACCAATATACTATCAAGATTTGGCTGTCCTAAAAAAAATTATAACTGATAATGCTGCTGCTTTCAAATAAAAAAAGATGATAAGTTTTTTAATAAGTATCAGATCACTTTATGCCATTCAACAGCCTATTACCCTCAGGGTAATGGACTAGTTGAATCTTCCAAAAAAAGTCTCATTAATATCATTAAGAAAATGTTGGAAGAAAACAAGAAAAATTGGCATAAGAAACTTATTAATGCACTGTGGGCAGACAGACTCACCACCAAAAAATCAATTGGGACCAGTCCTTATGAGTTAGTTTATGGTATTGAGGCAGTATTTCCATCATCTTTAGGAGTTCCTATAATGAAGTTACTTCAAGAGGCTCAAGTTGAAAAAAATGATATTCAGAGAAGAATTAATCAAACAATCAATTTGCAGCAAACCAGAGAAGAAGTTTACCAAAGATCCCAAGTATTGCAGGAGAAACTAAAGAAAATATTTGACAAAAGGACCAAGGCAGAGGATTTCCAATTGGAAGATAAAGTTTTGAGATGGGATTCCAGAAGAGAGGATAGAGGAAAACATGGGAAGTTAGACTTCTTATGGAAGGGACCTTACATCATTCATGCTTTACAAGGAAATAATACATATTTTCTGAAAAAATTGGATGGAACAGAGACTGAAGAAGGACCAGTAAATGGTCGAATGTTAAAGCATTACTTTGATCCTGTTTATTAGGATATTTTTATTTTTTGACATGTACATACTATATCCTTTCTAATGTATCAGTTTTGATTGGATGGTAACCTACTGGAGTTGAAGCCCGAAGAGAAGGCCCCAAGCTTCAGAAGTTTCACTAGCATATATATAATAAAGCAACAACAAGAAGAAGAAGATTTCATGGTTCAGTTAAAGGAATTTTGAGGCATCTAACCTGTTGTTCTTGAATTTTCACCAGGAAAATCCATCCCCAAGTGGAGCCATTGTTAGACTCCTATACCAATAGGTGTCATATTTCATGATTGACTTGATGAACTATGCAATATGTTCATAACCTTTTCTTGTTGCAAAGGTTTTCCATATTCTCAAAAAATCAAAAAATCAAAAAATTTTAAAAAAATGTAAAGAGGGTATACCCTAAAAGAAAATCAAAGGGTGAAAGAATAAAAATGGCCAAAAAAGTAAAAGAAAATGAACCCCACCAAAAGAAAGGCCAAGGATAGTGTGCAAGTCTAAATGCCACTACTTTTTGTTCTTTTGTGACAAATAAAATTGTGTGCAGCTTGTTTTTCATGCCACAATTTATGAACACTCAAACAGTTTAAGCTTGGCTAGTTCATCTGTCAATTTTAGGTTTTAGAGATAGAGAATAAAATCTGAACAAACTGTTTAATCTTGGCAGATAAGTAGATAGGTAGACTAAATAAAAGGAGCTCAACAGTTTAATCTGAGCCCTTGGATGTAATAAGGTTAGAACTAGATAGATGTTCATATGTAAAAGAAAAATTTTGATGAGGGTTTGCCAGTCTAAGTGCACCCTAATAAAGAAGAAAAAATGGTGGGGTAAAGTAGGTAGGGTAGGTAGATGATGTTGCTGAATTACATGTGATGAATGATAGCTTTAGATGGTTAAAATTTTAACTTTCATCACAAGTGCAAAGGCAAACAATACATTGGAAGGATTGCAAGCAAGGTAAAGTCAAATTATTAACTTCCCTTCTCATTTTTCCCTAAACATTTCACTAATTTCCCCTAAGTATTAAGGTATTTCACAATTAAAGGGGGTCAAGGCATTTCCTTGACTTTTGGAGGGACTGGACCCTCGGCCCAATAATTGGAAAAACCTAAGTACTTAAAAACATTCATCATCACACTCATTCACTTCTAAAAAATATTTTCCTAAGTAAAATCCCATTTTACTTAGGAAAATCATGCAATATTCCATAAAAACCTTTTTTTCATGCAAAGCATAAGTTAAATACATTATTCTAATGTTTTACACTTAGCTCTTTAGCTCATTTGTCATATTAATTTCTAATTTATTATTTAAATCCCTATGAGAATAACCTTCTCCTATTATGTATAACTCCTTCTTTATAAAATACCCAAAAACCCATTTATTATAATTTTAGTCAAAGTATTTTATCCCCACATGTTTAAATAAAAACCCCCATTATACTCCCTTTGACTAAAATATATCTTTATATTATTCCTGCCCCTATGGTAAGCAAATCGCTTTGGTTTAATTACCATATAATAAAAAATATACAAAAATCTTTTAAACATATTTTATATGTGTTTAAAACAAAATAACCTGAAGTTTAATTTAAACCAAACTTCAAAATAAACCATCCCTTGCGTATTTTTCTTCCCCGACCCTCTGTCATACAAAGGGATTGATTAACCCTCCAGGTTAATTAATAACTTATCCCGCCAATAAAAACGCCCCCGATGAGATTAATTAACAAATAATCACGTTGGACCCGCCTTGTTAAATTCCCGTCATTTCCACGTCCCAAAGACCGTCCGATCGACCGATCCAAGATCTACGGCTATTATCAATATCGCTAGCCATCCGCGTCCGAACGATAACGCGCAATGGCCAAGCGGTTTTCTGGATCGTACAAAACCATGCGTCGTTCATTGTATGGAATCGCTCGCCCTCCACTCAAAACCACCTCTCCCCAAAAGCGGTGCGGTTGAAACTGCTTACCGCCTATCCTCCCGTGACTCATCCGCCGTACATGCCGATGTCATCAATCAAAACCCGCCAACTTTTTGACTTTGTGAATAAAAAAAATGATTCTATGTCATTTTCATTATCCTATGTGTGTACCAGTGTCCCAGGAAACCAATTTCGAATTTAACTGTTAAAGTCTGCCGGCCGTTACTTTACTGAAGAAAATTGCAGATGAACATTCCAGAGTTCTTCCGCCTTAACCAGTACCTGTTTAAAACACTATTCATTCCTGGAAAACAGGTATTTACCCTAAAATCCCACTGAACTCTGTAAGAATCATGGTTTTTCGTTTTCTTCCACTAAGGCGGGGTTAAAAATTGATTATTAGTTTATTCCTCAACTCCTAGAATTGCAATTGCATCCCCAAAACCTGCAATTTTGCCCGTTTTTCATCAGAAACTGAATTTCCATTTCTGAATCCACAAGAACTAGAAATGGAAGTTCCTGTAGCTCTGAATGTCTTGCCCCTCAATGCCCCTCACAAGGACTTGGATTATTTTCCTTTAGCCGATATGGATTTTCAAATTAAAGACCTGCTTCTCAGTAAGAATCCTCTTTGAATCTTTTGCCGCTGCAGAGAAAATTATTTGAATGGTTCTGACATCTTTGGACTTTGGGAATCCAATCTTCCCATGTACCTTCTCCCCTCAGTCCACATTTTTCCTGAGTTAATCCATTACTGCCATGCAAACTATGATCCCGACCAACGAGCAGTTTTATCCCCAAGTCAAAATGTCCTTTTCCCAATAACTGCTCGGTCCATAAATGAAATTCTACAATTCCAACCTGGTCAAGCCCTCACTCCCCTGTCCATGGCTGAATTACTTGAGAAATATACCAATTTATCCCATGAAGAGTTAAACCGCCTATGCCAAACCTTCATGTTACTAGAGCATCAGCCTAAAAGCCCTCCCCCTTATGGTTATACTTTTTTTACTGATGTGGGAAGACTTATTCTGAACATGATATCTTCTATAATGGGCTTCAATACTAGTGAGTATGTTGATCAATTAACCCTTGTATTGTTATCTATTTTTACCCCCGGATAGCCTCCTGCTGTCAAGTACAATTTTGCATCTTATATTGCTGACAAAATCCATGATCAGTTCATGAGATTAGGGAATGAGAGAGTGTTGAAGTATTCTTCTGTCATATATCACTTCATGATTTAATTTCAATCAGAGAGTTTCCCTTTTTATGTTAAGAAACTTGATGCCAAAGGGAATCCTAGGTCAGTCATATTTTGGTCTGCCATTACTCACAATTCCCCTGATTCTCCTTATTCTTATAATGAGTTTGTTGAAATTTTTGTACATCCTGCAACCACCTTCTTGATAGGAGTCTCTCCTCCTAGGGTAAATAATGACATCAAGAAAATCCTTCAGC
Organism: Pinus albicaulis; assembly: GCA_034641835.2. Lineage (NCBI taxonomy): Eukaryota > Viridiplantae > Streptophyta > Pinopsida > Pinales > Pinaceae > Pinus > Pinus albicaulis. The sequence continues at coordinate 739,969,198 of CM076570.1, read as the reverse complement.
TCTCAAAGAAGTACAATATAGGTGATTGTTACCTATATCAAAACCACACAGAGATCAGAATATATGGATGTGAGTTATGCCCATTCAAATTTCCAAAATATGTCCCAATGAGACTCTTTGCATTAGAGTATTTTAGGTAGATGATTAATTCATATATAGTTCATTTCTGCAATGCAAAGAAAAAGGCTCAACTCGGGATCAAGAGCCAATTAGGTCCCTTTATTTGTAACTCTAGGGAAGCTGGAAAGGAAGCCGAAAGAATTTTAGAAGACTATCTCAAACTACAAAAAAGTTTCTACTGGGCACCTTATGATCCAAACAACTTTATTTTTGATAGAAGAATGAAAAATAAACTATCACCATACATCCATCAAAGAATCCCAGAAATAGAACAATATGCCAATACGGATGAATGGGTGGAAGGGACATTGATTGAAAAAGATAGTGAGCAGGTCAATGTTGAAAATGTGATGAAAGATCTTGAAAAGATACTTGAACTAGACTCTTTTGGACAGGTGCAGATACCAGGTATTGGTCCTTCTTCTGCCAGGACTTCACAATGAAATTTGCAGGAGATTAGTACAGTGGCAGTAGAATCTAAAGGAAAAGAAAAGGAGCATGATATACAAGTAATTGAAAAATTCACAATGACAGAACATCCTCAAACTTTTAAAGGACAAGAGAAAGTACAAATTCCTCCTACTCAGATCAATGAGTCAGAAATTTCAATTTTACAAACTCCTCTGAATGTAGAAAAAGGAAAAAAGAGAGAGGTTGAATCAGCTACTCCTATTGGTGGCTCCTCTGAACAGCAAGGTGTTAAAAGGCAAAAATTAACTCCTCTTCCAGAAGTTGAATCAGTTCAGGAAATCCCTGACAGCCAGGGAAGAGAAGACAGTCAGCAAACAGGTACAGGTAATGGGACATCTACTAATTTTCAAAGAAAGGAACTACAGAGGCAAAAAATTGTAGAGATATCTTCCTTCAAACCTCCAGTAAAAGATGCCTGTGACATTAAAAGAACATTGATCAATATAAAGGCCAGGAACAATCCACTTAGACTTCAAGTTTACAACCAATATTTGAAGATGGCTCCGAAAAATCAAGAAAGATTGATGTCAGCCTATGACATCCAACAGGGTAAGATGTTAATGAGCCACTTCAAGCCCAAGGTGCAGCAGCCTTAGAAAGCTGCAGATTACATTAGAACTAATTTTGATGTCTTAGCAAAGGATATCCATCCTTTAGATCAAATTGAGTTACACAAGCAAACAGGTGAGATGATTTATTCTACTATGACGTATAAATCAATGATGGCCCATAAGTTGTAGGATTCTTTGGATAACACTAATACACAGTTGCAGCTTGAAAAAGCCTCCTCCCAGGCTAAGGATAATATAATCAAAACTTTGGAGGAAATAATCATTGGTTTGGGTCATAATCCTAAAGATGTGAAAGGTATTGAAGCTTTGATCAAGAGAAAAGATGATGATACTGCAGCTCTGAGAAAACAACTGAAGTTACCAACCTCAAGACATCCACAGACTGCAGAAATCATCAAGAAAAATTCTGAGGAAGAACTAATGGATTTTCTCTTAAAATTGAATGAGCAACTTAATGCAACTGAAAAAGAGCTTGAGAATGCATTGAAAGATAAGAAGACAAATATTCCAGTATCTACAGCAGGAGTAGTGACAGGTACAACAACAACAGGTCTGCCAGCAGAATTGTCACAGGGAAACACTGATGAATTAACAAATTCAATGGAAGAAATGAAACTTTAGGTCATAGAGCTCCACAGAACAAAGGAACAATTGGCCACTCTAGAACACAAATATGATCTTTCAAAAACGAGTGTTGCAGATAAAATAAAAGAGGTCAATAGATTAGAAAAGTTAGTTAGAAAATTGGAAAATGATCTCACATTGGAGAAGCCTTTAAAGAAAATCAAAGAAATTATTTGGGACAACATCATCCAATCAATAAAATATGTCTGGACCTCAATTCAAATAATGCAGGAACAAAATGATTTAGTCAAATTGGCTATAGAAGAGGTCCTAGCAGCAAGGGAAGAATTGGGAAACAGGCCTGATGAAGCTAATGAACTCATCCATTTTTTAAACACTCAGACCAAGCAGCAACTTGAAGAATTTGGCATTCAAGACAGGACAGGCACTATTTTGGAAATAAAGAGAGTTTTTACCAAAAGAACTCTGATGCAGAATTTGGAACGAAGATGCTCTGACATGCAAGAAGAAATCACCGCCTTTAGAAAAAGATTTGATATTTTGTTGAATAAAGGATTTCTTAGTCCTTTTGTTTCAGAGGATAAATTGATGGACCTGGAAAGTTATGTTGAAATATTGGACAAGTATGCTGACACTCAAACCAAAGCCTCAACTAGTTCACCAACATTAGCATTGCCTACAGGAAAAGATCTTCATAATAGATTAGAAAATTTGTTCTATCTCTAGCATGAAGTAAAGCATTTGTTCCCTGCTCAACCTACTTTCTTTAGGTATACAGAGACTGATGAAACTCTCAGAAAGCTGCAAAGGACCAGGATTCCAGAATATAATTGGTGGGAAGGACTGTTAGAACTTTTGTAAAAATTATCCTTACTTGAATTTTTGATTATATACTACAGTAAGTCATGGAAAGAAGGATAAAAGGATGAATAAAGGTCAAAGTGTATTAGAGAATTCAAAGAGTATCAGTTAAACGGACTAGCCAGCAAAGAATTACTGAAGAAGACAACAACGAGCCAAAGCATAGTGCCTGCCTCCAGCACATTCTCAAAAGAAGGAAACAACACAACATCAGCTATCATTTTTTCTTATCTATGAGACCATCTGTCTCTATTTTATTGTAATTTACTTATGAGTCATCCTAGATAATATCCCAAGTTGTTATGAGATATTTTTTGTAACATTTTGTATAAATACTCCCTCAATCAGAGTATTTAGTGTGGATTTTTTAGACTCTGCTGTAACATTGACTATTTGGAATAAAGTGCTATTGGAGAAATTTTTTGTGGCTAAGCTGGATGATGAATTGAAGTTAAAGAATTTTTACAGGATTCATGTGTCAGACTACGAATCAATAAGTCATCTTTCTCTTGTGTTTTAAAGTCTTTATATTTTTTTATTATATCATTGTGTTTCATTTCTGAATGATCAATGAAAAGGAGTAAATCATAAAGTACTTAAGTGTAATATGATTTTAATCATTATTTTTCTAAATGTTTTCTTCTAAACTAGTTTTAAACAGTGAATTCTTAATTGCTCCTGTTTTTCTAGTTTAAGCATTTTGATTATTTAATAAAGAATACTGAACTACTCTTTGTTAATAATCACTCAATTTTCCCTCTTATAAATGTGTTGAAAGATTCTTAATTGCCTTTCATCAGTTTAGATTCCGTTTCATTTCACTTTAGATCTAAAATTGTTCTCTGTTTGATTATCTTTCCCTGTGAAACCATCTTTTGTGTAGAAACGTAATCCAGTGAAGCCATCTTTTTGACTCCATATCCCAATGGCCTGAACTACTCAATATTTCCCTCAGCTATCGAATTCCACCACCCAAATTCAAACAAAACCCCTGAACATTATAACTAGCCTAATATCCTCTAAAAACAAAGCTAAATTATAAAGAGAGAGCCCTCTCTGGGTACAAATTGGCTAGATTTTATACCTAAAATATTGGTTTGTGGTTACCTCGGACCCCTCTCCTCTTCCAACAACTTCAAGGAAAATCTGAGTGATAACAGTAGGAAGCTGAATCGATTGATTCCCAATTTGTATAAAAATAAGCCTCAAAGGCATAGTCCGGCAGACCTACATAGAGCTGCATAGACCTAGGGAGCCAGAGAGGCAGAGTAGGAGACTAGAAGGCCATCATATTGAAGATCTGGCCTGCGTAGGGGTGTTTTGTAAGTAACTTCTTGTATATGTTATGGAAGAAATTATTTCAGTATTACTATGCATTTTTCAAGTTAATTTATGTGTGAATATGTCTTGAATCCCCGTGAACCATGTATGAGTATGACTCTGGAAATTGGGTAAGAGTCTCCTATATATTATGTGGTGAGAAGAAGCATGATAAGACCTATGTTAAGAATTTTATGTATGAACTGTATGAGCGAAGAATGCTCCAAGTTCTGTGAGAGAGTGCATAAGTAGCCCAGGCAAGAAGTTCTATAAATTGCTCATTTATATATGTATGGCAGAAGTTTTTCGGAGTTATATGACTATGGGTTGATTAGCTTCTGTGTGAGCATGATTTAATCCCCGAGAATTGTGTACACATATTATGTGCATTGCGGTTTAATTTTATCCTGTATGTCATTGAAGAAGTCGATGTTATGTTACATTAGAAGCGTAAAAATTCATGGATATGAACCTATGTGTTCAAGCCATTGATAGACAGGTGAGATCTACCAAGGAAATCTGTAGCAAGGTTTTATATGACGAAGGGCTCGCTTTTGTGTGTGAGTCATCATATGGGGTTTAACCTCTGCGTAGAAGCAAACCCACAAGGAAAGAGCGACATCGTGAATAGTGTGGAGCGAACCTACTAATGAAGTAGAATTAAGGCGAAACGATGCATTGAGATGTTAGGCGGAACCTGGAGTAAGGGGAGTAACTGGAACCGTGAGCATAAACAGTGAAAGCGGTTTGGAGCTTAAATCTGTTGGTATCGCACGGTGCCTAATGTGGTAAGTAGAATTGACAAAAAAAACGCGATCTTATAAACTGATTGACGCGTGTCCATAATCGGTTTAGAAAAACCACTCCCATCGCGTGATTTTTGAGAGTTAGCCTCCACGTACTTTCATAGCATGATATCCATTTGTGATCGTCGGATCATCAGGGTTGAAGCGATAAGGTTGCGACCAACGGATGAGAGGGATATTTAACTGCCGGGACCCATTCGCACCGCATGAATTGGAGGATTAACTCCACGCAGTCTGATCGTGCGAATGCCGTTGGATGAGTGAGTGGTAGAGCGATAAAACCACAACCATTGGATGGGCGCGCAGGTTTAACAAAGGTATGGTCAGTGTTAATTGCATTGACATATGTTTATTTATTTTATATGTGGCCGAGCATTATATGAAGTCGGAGTTTGATATCCATTGCAATGTTGATATATTATAGTTGAGTGTGCATATAAGAATTGTATATGTGGGTTGGATATGTGAAATAATGTAAGCGAGACTTATATCTAAGGGAAATATTCAGATATTAATTCGAGTAGTGGCCAAAGGAGTGATTTTTGCATATGCTCTATACCCATTACATTGGGATTGTCGGCATAATTAACCATTGAGTTAATCAGAACCTTAGGTGTAAGGTTCCATTGGGTTTTCACATGAGGAGAGCAAATTTATACGCCCAGAAGGTTGTAAACATGGGGTTATAATAATGTTTTCTTCCGCATGAGAAGATTAGTATTGGCTTTTAGAAAAAGGGCATACTATGGGCACGGTGGTTCTTATAACCTTTTTAAAAGAAGCTTCCGCACAGATTTATTTAAATTGCTATTAAAAGAGATTAGTACATGGTGACTTTGCCAGATTGTTTGGGATTTATCGGGGTGAAAATCTTGGGTGCATTTATATGAACAAGAAAGTACAAAATGTGGGTTAAGTAAGGTTTTACCCGACATGAGTATGAGGTAAGAAGGGGTCTGATGGCCGAAATACTTTAAGTACAAGAGATGACTCATATGAAAAACCTAGGAGGATATCACCATATTCCAGTCAATAAAATACCTGTGGAAGGAGTCAGAAAGAAGACTTATGTCTGAGTAGGCATAACCATCCTCAAATATAATAGATCATGTTAATTTATCAAGTATAAAAAAAATCCAGGATGTATACATACATGTGATTGTTAGGTCCCTATATTACTAGTGTATTCCCTTATTATTGTTAGTGTATACCCCTTATTTTTATTCTTGTGCCCCCGTAGCCCCCATATTGTTATTATTATGCCGCGTAAAAAGCTAATATTGTTGTTGTTTTTCCCTTACATTATTATTTTTAGGTTGGCTAGGATTATATTTTGACCCCATGGACTCCTATATATAGAAAGGAGGCTTTTTCATTTGAATCATCCAATAATTGTTCATTTATGTAATGTAAATGAGGTTTCCCCCTCGAAGTGGTTGATTTCTAAGGCTTTGATATCTCCTTTCTTCAATTTTGGAGTTGGTTTCATAACATATGGTACCTGAGCTTTGGATTTTAGGGTTTTGCTACTTCGAATAGATCATTGTGGAATTTCCGCTATAACTTTATTTCTACTATGTTTCAGACGCTAAAAAAATCCCATTTATGAAGAAATACCAAGGAAATTCATGTAAACATTTATGATATTGGTTCTCAATATTTTTGGATATATGATCTGTGGAAGTTAGGGTTTTTGTAGGCTCCCAAATTTCATCTAAAATAAGTGACCATGGGAAAATCATCATAAATCTCTTTTTGAGCATCGGATTGGAATTCTGTAAAATTTGGCTGAAACTACATGGACTTTAGTTTAATGTGTATCAATTTTAGAGCCGAAGGATGAAACAGTGACATGTGTCACGCCGTACAAGTTCACTCTATTGAACCACTCCATAATTAGGTAATTGTGGGAGATTGCGCATAAATTTTCCTTGAAGAATATAAATTAGGTTAGAACTGTGGCATTGAAAAGAAAATTAAGAGGGCTAATAAAGGACAGAAGATAAAATCTTAGGGATCCAAAATTACAGAGATACATCATTTTCAATATCGAGCTCCTCAAAATCAAGAAAAAATGTGTGTATTTTTTTTTCTTCGAATTGCATAAGTCTTGTTTGAAAAATTAGTTTTAAGTGATTTCAAGGGAATATTGAATCATAGATATCAATATTCGGTTCTACAATTCCCCCTAAAAATAATTCAATGCCAATTGAGCCCTCAGAATACTCTAATATGGCTCATGAAGAGGAAGAAGTGCAACATGATATATCAAAATTACAAGAGCAAGTGCACCAAATTTTTCTCTCGAAAAGAGAAAAAAAAACCTGAAATAGTAGTTTTGAGGAAAGGTGTGGAAGCTAAGATGGATGGTTTGAAGAAAGGCGTGGAAGATAAGATGGATGGTTTGAAGAATGGCATGGAAGCTAATATGTATGAAATCAAAGACAATATGGATGACATCGACAAAAAAATGAAAGACAACATGAAAGACGTGAAGAATGATCTAAAAGCATACATGGGAGATTTGACAAAGTTGATACAAGAAATGATTCCGAATGGCGAAAGATATTAGAGGAAACTCATGATGAGAACAAAATAAATGTTAATCATGATTTCATAAAATATAATGATGGATAGAAGACCCACCATATTCCAAAGATCGATATGAGGATGTTTGATGGAAAGGATCCCATAACATGGATACTAGATATGGAGCAATATATTGATCTTAATAATGTGAAAAACACATAAAAGGTACGCCTTGCAACTTTATATTTAGAAAAAAAAAATTTGTATGGTATCGATGGCTTTGCTCCCATAAAAAAATTATCACTTGGTCAATTTTTATGGAGAAAATGATAGCACATTATGAGGATACAAAGAGCAACACCTTCTTTAGAAAATTTTAAATCTTAAAAAAAAGGGTTCAATGGTGGAGCACATTGAGGACTTCCAAAAATTGAATATAAGGGTAATCGATATTCCAGAGGAACACAAGATTTATGTCTTCATAGGGACTTTAAATGATAAAATCCAACATGAGGTTCACCTTTGGGAAGTTGATTCATTGGAGAATGCATTCAGGTTGGCAAGACAAATTGGATGTATAATTATGGCGACAAGGAAGCCCACCACTCACATATATAAATATGGAAGTGTTGCTACTCCTAGACTTCCACAACCTACAAGGTTGAGCCCACAACAATTGGAAGAAAAAAGAGCAAAAGGGATTTTCTACACTTGTGATAGAAAATAAACTAAAGGTCATAACTGTGCTGAGAAGAAATTATTTTACATAGATTGTGAATAGGAGGAATAACATGAACAAGAAACTTCGAAAGAAGAGGATATACACCAAGAATCAACCCTAGAGAAAGAAGAAATGAGTTTGACCATATCCTGTAATGCATTGGCAAGAATTACCACTCCTCAAACTCTGAAGATAGAAGGACATATCAAGAAGGAAAAGGTGATATTTTTTATTGATTTAGGTAGTACCCATAATTTCATTCATTGAAAGGTAGCCAAAGAATTGAATTGCTTCCTATACCCAGCACCAGAGTGTCAAGTAATGGTTGAAAATGGAGGAACTATAAATTTATCTGGAAAATTCCATAATATCAAGCTAACCATGGGGGAATATGTATTGAATAGTCTAATGCTTTCCATTCCAATGGGAGGTGTTGATGTTGTACTAGGAGTACAATGGTTACAATATTTGGGGATGGTAGCTTTTAATTTTCAAGAACTTTTTTTTGATTTTTTTTATTTTTCGCAAGGAAAGGAAGTTGAACTACAAGGAGATAATAAGCTCTAATGTCATCAAAAATCTTATGAAGAAAGAAGAAAATTAAAACCATTAAGGAATGGAAAGTCTCCATAACCATAAATAAATTGCAAGTATTTCTCAGGTTAATAGGGTATTATCGCAAGTTTGTTAAGAATTATGGGAAAATAGCAATACCTGTAACAAAATTATTGAAGAAAGATGCATTTTCATGGAATCTTGAAGAAAATAAGGCTTTTTAACATATTAAAGAGGCAATGTGCCTAGCACCGGTCTTAGCAATGCCAAACTTCACAAAAACCATTGTTATGGAATGTGATTCCTTACGAAATGGATTTGGTGTTGTTTTAATGCAAGAAGGAAGACCCATTGATTTTGAAATCGTCCAATCAAAGGAAAGTATTTACAGAAAGCTATTTATGAGAAGGAAATTTTGGCAATACTACATGCACTAAATAAACGGCGACCTTACCTAATGGGAAGACACTTCAAGGTAAAAAATTATCATGATAGTCTTAAATACTTTTTGGAACAAATACTATATTCAGAAGAGAAATAAAAATGGGTCACAAAGATGTTGGGTTTTAACTTTGAAATCATCTACAAAATAGGGAAGCTAAATGTTGTTGCAGATGCACTATCAAGAAAGGATGAAGAGGTGGACGCATTTCTTTGTGCCATTTCTATTATCAAACTATATTCGATAACCAAAGCAAGGGATGAATGGAAGAATGGAAAAGAAGTATGGACTCTCATTCAAATGTTGCAGCAAGATCCTAGTACATCAAATACAATTAGTTGGAAAAATGATTCCTTATGGTACAAATGTCACTTATATATTTCTAAGATTTATAAACTAAAACACAATATTATTTTGGAATTTTACACCTATCGCTTAGGAGGACACTGAGCATTTCTGAAAACTTACCATAGGGTGAAGAAATGATTTTTTTGGGATGGCCTTAAATCTCAGATTCAAAATTTTGTGGCAGAATGTTTGGTTTTCCAGAAAAATAAAGTTGAGACAATTAAGACCCTAGGTCTTCTACAATCTTTATCCATTCCAAGTCAACATTGGGAGGAAGTTTCAATGGATTTTATCACAGGTTAACCTAAGTCTAAAGGAAAGAGTATCATCATAGTGGTAGTTGATATAATTACCAAGTATGTACACTTTTGTGCATTATCTCATCAATTTAAAGAAAGTACAATTGCTACTACATTTATGGAAACAATTCAAAAGGTACATGGAAAGCCATATATTATTGTAAGAGACAGAGATCCCATTTTTAAAGAAAATTTTGGATGGAATTATTTTCTTATTTGGGTACTCAACTAGTGCATAGCTCATCTTATCATCCTCAATCTGTTGGGAAACCTGAGATAGTGAAAAAAGGTTTGGAAGGATATCTTTGTTGTTTGTATCTGATAAACAAACAAAATGGGTCAAGAGGTTACCTTTGCCTGAATGGTGGTATAAAAATTCCTTCCATACTGCAGCAAAAATGACCCCATTTATGGCACTTTATGGATATCATCCACCGTCCATGGCATCATATTTAAGAGAAAATTCTAAGTTTCAAGCAGTGGAATATCACATCGAGCATCAAAAACAAGTTCTCCAACTCTTAAAGGATAACCTAAATTTGGCACAAAATTGAATGAAACAACAGGGAGATGAAAATCATAGTGAGAGGAGTTTTGATGTAGGATATTGGTTATTTTTACAACTACAACCATACAAATGAATGTCCCTCAAGCAAGCTAAGAAAGATAATAAATTATGACCAAATTAATATGGTCCTTACAAGGTGTTGCAAAAGATTGTTACTATGGCATACAGATTAGAGTTTCCTGCTTCTTCTCAAGTGCACCCAGTTTTCCTTGTTTCATATTTAAAGAAGGTTAGAGGTGACAAAATTCCAGTTCAAGCACAATTTGCAGAACTTGATGAGAAAGGAAAAATAATATTGGAACCTAAAGTAGTCACGGAAACAAAAAATCAACAACTATGAAATCAATCAATTTGAGAGTATCTCATTAGGTGGAAGAAATTAACCACTGAAGATCCCACATGGGAGGATGATAATTTTATATAGAAGCATCCAGAGCTACTCTAGTGTTGAGGACACCATTTTTGTGAAGAAGAGCGACATGTTAGGTCGCTATATTACTAGTGTAGTCTCTTATTGTTGTTAATGTAGCCCCCTTATTGTTATTGTTGTACCCATGTAGCCCCCATATTGTTATTATTGTGCCCCATAAAAAGACACTATTGTTATTTTTGTAGTCTCTTATTGTTGTTAATGTAGCCCCCATAAAAAGACACTATTGAACCAATGGGATTCAAGATGATGATGTCAACCATGGGGGATGATTCACCATTTTTCGAGTAAAAAAGTAAAAATATTAAAAAATAATAAAATAATAACACTACTTTTTCAACTCGTATTGTTGTGTAACCAGCTCCAAAAATAGAAGAAAAGAGATATCAACGCCTTATAAATAAGCCACTTCGAGGGGCCAAACTCCAATACATTACATGAATGAACAATTCTTGGATGATACAATTTACAAAACCTCCTTTCTATATATAGGAGTCCATGTGGCCATAATGTAATCCTAGTGGGAAACAATGTAAACCCACACTCCAATAATAATAATTTACACAATAATAACAAAATGAAGCAGAAGGATACAATAATAACAATAAGGGGGTTACACTAACAACAATAAGGGACTATACTAGCAATATAGGGACCCAACATGCCCCTCTCCTTCAAAAAAGTGTTGTGCTCAATGCTTGAGTAGCTCTGGGTGCTTCTGTATAAAATTCTCATCCTCCCATGTAGAATCTTCAGTGGGTAAGTTCTTCCACTTGATGAGATACTCTAAAATTGATCAATTTCGTAGCTGTCGAGTTCTTGTTTCCGTGACTGCTTCAGGTTCCAATATGATTTTTCCTTCCTCATCAAGTTCGGGCAATATTGTTTGAACTGGAAGATTTTCACCTATAACCTTCTTTAAGCATGAAACATGGAAAATTGGATGCACTCGTGAAGAAGCAGGAAGCTCCAATTTGTATGCCATAGTACCAATATTTTGCAACACCTTGTAAGGACCGTAGTACTTTGGCGATAATTTATTATCCTTCTTAGCTTGCTTGAGGGACATTTGTTTGTATGGTTGTAGCCGTAAAAATACCCAATCTCCTACATCAAAACTTCTCTCGCTGCGATGTTGATCTTCCTATTGTTTCATTCGATTTTGTGCCAAATTCAGGTTATCCTTTAAGAGTTGGAGAACTTCTTGCTGATGCTCGATGTGATCTTCCACTGCTTGAACCTTCGAATTTTCCCTTAAAGATGATGTGATGGATGGTGGATGATATCCATAAAGTGCCATAAATGGGGTCATTTTTGCTGCAGTATTGAAGGAAGTGTTATACCACCATTCAGCAAGAGGTAACCACTTGACCCATTGTGTTTGTTTATCAGATACAAAACAACGAAGATATCCTTCCAAACATTTATTTACTATCTCAGTTTGACCATTAGATTGATGATGACAAGATGAGCTATGAGCTAATTGAGTACCCAAACAAGAAAATAACTCCGTCCAAAAATTTCCAGTAAAAATGGGATCTCTGTCGCTCACAATAACCCTTGGGTTTCCATGTAGCTTTTGAATTATGTCCATAAATGTAGTAGCAACTGTACTTGCTTTAAATGGATGAGATAATGCACAAAAGTGTACATACTTGGTAAGTCTATCAACTACCACCATGATGACACTCTTTCCTTCGGACTTAGGTAAACCTGTGATAAAATCCATTGAAATCTCCTCCCAACGTTGACTTGGAATGGATAAAGGTTGTAGAAGACCCGGGTCTTAATTGTCTCAACTTTATTCTGCTGGAAAACCAAACATTCCGCCACAAACTTTTGAATATCAAATTTAAGGCCATCCCAAAAAAATTCTTTCTTCACCCTGTGGTAAGTTTTTAGAAATCCTGAGTGTCCTCCTAAAGGAGAAGTGTGCAATTCTAGAAGAATATTTTGTTTTAGTTGGGAATTCTTACAAAGATATAAGCGATCTTTGTACCATAAGGAATCATTTTTCCAACTAAATGTATCAGATGTACTAGGATCTTGCTGCAACTTTTTAATGAGTGTCCATACATCTTTGTCCTTCTTCCATTCATCTCTTGCTTCAGTTATCCAATCTGGTTGGATAATAGAAATGGCACAAAGCAATGTTTCCACCTCTTCATTCTTTCTTGAGAGTGCATCTGCAACAACATTAAGCTTTCCTTTTTTGTAGATTATTTCAAAGTCATAACCCAACATCTTTGTGACCCATTTTTGCTGCTCTTCTCAAGATAGTCTTTGTTCCAAAAAGTGTTTAAGACTATCATGATCAGTTTTTACCTTGAAGTGTCTTCCCATTAGGTAAGTTCGCCATTTCTTTAGTGCATGAAATATTGCTAACATTTCCTTCTCATAAATAGGTTTCTGTAAATACTTTCCTTTGATTGGACGACTTTCAAAAGCAATGGGTCTTCCTTCCTGCATTAAAACTGCACCAATTCCATTTCCTGAGGCATCACATTCCACAATAAAGGTTTTTGTGAAGTCCGGCGTAGCTAAGACCGGTGCTAGGCACATTGCCTCTTTAAGATGTTCAAAGGCCTTAGTTGCTTCAGGAGTCCATGAAAATGCATTTTTCTTCAATAATGTTGTTAGAGGTGCTGCTATTCTCCCATAATTCTTAACAAACTTGCGATAATACCCTGTTAACCCGAGAAATCCTCGCAACTGCTTTATGGTTGTTGGGACTTTCCATTCCTTAATGGCTTTAATTTTGTTAGGGTCTACTTTAACACCCTCGTGAGATACAATATGACCCAGATATTCCACCTCTTGTACTCCAAAGAAACATTGGATTTTTTTGCATATAATTGTTTCTCCTGCAATAGTTTGAGCACCCTGTCAACATGTTCAACATGATCCTTCCAAGACCTACTGTAGATTAGTATATCATCAAAAAATACTAGCACAAATTTTCTAAGGAAGGGTTTGAAAATGGAATTCATGAACCCTTGAAATGTAGAAGGTGCATTGGTAAGGCCAAAAGGCATGACCAAAAATTCATAATGACCCTCATGAGTTCGAAATGTTGTTTTCGGAATATCTTCAGTCTTCATTCTAATTTGATGATATCCTGAATGAAGATCCAACTTGGTAAAATAAATTGCTCCATGTAATTCATCCAATAATTCATCAATCACAGGAATGGGAAATTTATCTTTAATGGTGAGCTTATTGAGCTCCCTATAACCCGGACACATTTGCCACGATCCATCCTTCTTGTGTACCAATACTACAGGAGCAGAGAAAGAACTTTGACTAGGTTGAATTATACCCGCCTCTAACATTTCTGCAATCATACGTTCAATTTCGCTCTTTTGGACGTAAGGATATTTATAAGGCCTGATGTTTGGAGGAACACTTCCTGGAATCAAATGAATAGCATGATCATGATCACGAATAGGTGGGAGTCCTTTGGGAGTTTCAAACACCTTGGAATGATTGTCCAAGACTTGTTGGAGATCTTCAGAAATAGATGATTTTGATGTTGGAACTTCTAGAGAGCATAATTGTGCAATTACGCCTCGTTGTTCTTTCTTTAGAAGCTTTGTCATGACATTAGAGCTTATTATCTTTCCCGGCTTCCCTGAAATACCCCGTAATTCGACTTCCTTTCCTTCTAAAAAGAATTTCTTGAAAATTTCTTGAAAATTAAAAGCTACCGTCCCCAAAGATTGTAACCATTGTACTCCTAGTACAACATCAGCACCTCCCATAGCAATGGAAAGCATTGGACTAGTCAATACGTATTCCCCCATAGTTAGGTTGATATTATGGTTCCTCCAATTTGCAACCATCACTTGACATTCTATTGCTGGGTATAGGAAACAATTTAATTCCTTGGCTACCTTACAATGAATAAAATTATGAGTGCTACCTGAATCAATCAACACTATTACCTTTTTCTTCTTGATATGTCCTTCTATCTTGAGAGTTTGAGGAGTGGTAATTCCTGCCAGTGCATTACACAATATGGTTGGATTCATTTCTTCCTCTTCTAGGGCTGGTTCCTAGTGTATATCCTCTTCTTGTTCATTTTCTTCTTCCTCTTCACAATCTATGTAAAATAATTTCTTCTCAGCACACTTATGACCTTTAGTGTATTTACTATCACAACTGTAGCAAAGCCCTTTTGCTCTTTTTTCTTCCAATTTTTGTGGTGTCAACCTTGTAGGTTGTGGAAATCTAGGCGTAGCAACACCTCCTTCTTTATAGAATTGAGTGGTAGGCTTCCTTGTCGCCATAATTTTACATTCAACTTTTCTTGCCAACCTGAATGCCTTCTCCAATGAATCCGGTTCCAAAACGCGAACTTCATGTTGGATGTTATCCTTTAAAGTGCCTATGAAGAGATCGATCCTGTGTTCCTCTGGAATATCAGTTACCCTTATATTCAATTTTTGGAAGTCCTCAATGTGCCGCCCCACTAAACCCTTTTGTTTGAGATTTATCAATTGGCTAAAGAAGGTGTTGCTCTTTGTATCCTCATAATGTGCTATCATTTCCTCCGTAAAAATTGACCAAGTGACAATTTTTTATGGGAGAAAAGCCATCGATACCATACAAATGTATTTTGTTCTAAATGTAAAGTTGCAATGCGTACCTTTTGTGTGTTTTGCACGTTATGGAGATCAAATTATTGCTCCATCTGTAGTATCCATGTTACAGGATCCTTTCCATCAAAATTCCTCATATCCATTTTTGGAATATGGTGGTTCTTCCCGCCAACATTAGAGTTTATGAAATCACGATTGACATTTATTTTGTTCTCATCATGAGGTTCTTCTACTATCTTTTCACCATTAAGAAACATTTCTTGTATCAACTTTGTCAAACCTTCGATGTCTGCTTTTAGATCATTCTTCATGTTTTCCATGTTGTCTTTCATGTCATACATATTAGCTTCCATGTCAGCTTCCATGCCATCCATGCCTTTCTTCAAACCGTCCATCTTAGCTTCCACGCATTTCTTCAAAACTTCCATTTCATTTTTTGTTGCTCTTTGCGAGAGTGAAATTTGTTGCACTTGCTATTGTAATTTTGATAGATCATGTTGCAATTCTTCATCTTCATGAGTCATAGTAGAGCCTTCTGAAGGCTCAATGGGTGTTGAATTATTTTTACGGGGCATATTTTAGAACCAAATACTAATATATATTCTACAATATGCCCTTGGAATCAATTCAAATTGATTCTTCAAAAAAGACTTATGCAATTCGCAAAACAAATACACACCTTTTTCTTGCTTTTGAGGAGCTCGATATTGAAATTGGGTTATCTCTATAATTGCAGCACTTAAATATTTGAATTTCGGTACTGAAGTATCCCTCTAAAATATCTTTCGAATGCCATAGGTCTGACCTGATTTGGATTCTCCAAGACAAAGTTGTGTCCAATCTCCCACAATGACCTAATTATGGACTGGTTCAGTACAACGAACTTGTACTACTTTCCACGTGTCACTGTTTCATCCTTCTGCTCTAAAATTGATAGCCAAGAAACTACAGTCCGTGTGATAGTGACCAATTTTTACGTCACTCCAATCCGATGCTCAGAGAGAGAGTTATGAAGATTTTTCCACGATCACCTCTTTGAGAAGAAATTTAGGAGCTTGAAAAAGCACTACCTTCCACAGATCATATCTCAAAACATATTGCGAACCAAGCTCTGAAATTTTTAGACGATATTCCCCATGATTTTGGCTTTGCACCCTAAAAATTTCAGCTTCTGAAACTTCGTATAAAACAAGTTATAGCGAAAATTCCATGATGACCTGTTTGGAGCAGCGAAACCCTAGAATCCAAAGCTCTGATACCAAATGTTGGGTAACCAGCTCCAAAAATAGAAGAAAAGAGATATCAATGCCTTAGAAATAAGCCACTTCAAGGGGGCAACCTCCAATACATTACATGAATGAACAATTCTTGGATGATACAATTTACAAAACCTCCTTTCTATATATAGGAGTCCATGTGGCCATAATGTAATCCTAGTGGACCACAATGTAATCCTAGCCGACCTAAAAATAATAATTTAAGGGCACAATAATAACAAAATGGGGGTTACAAGGGTACAATAATAACAATAAGGGGGTTACACTAATAATAATAAGGGACTATACTAGTAATATAGGGACCTAACACGTATTTCAACTTATCTCCCTAAGGTTTTAATCAAATTTTGAGTGGGAGTAATCATTGGATGAAAAATTTAATTCCTCATCCAAGGAGTAACCATGTGGCATACTTTCGATGGACCCTGCTACACGAAAAATGAGAAATACATGAAAAAATGGGATTACAATCACATTTTTTCATGTATTTATCATTTTTCGTGTAGCAGGGTTGATTGAAAGTATGAAACATGGGTAATACTTGGATGAGGAATCAAATTCTACATCCAACGAGTGCTCTCGCTCGAAATTTGAGTAAGCCCATAGGGAGATAAGTTGAAAATACGAGTTGGAAAAATAGTTTTTATCTTTATTCCCTCTAAAATTTGATGATGTAATGTAATATTACTTTATTATTTCCACAATTATTTTATAATTTCCTTAGGTGTCCCATTTTAGGCCTCAAAATTTTTGTAATGCTCAAAGAAATTTGTCATAGTCAATAAGAGTAGACCCATAAGAAAGAAATCAATGGGGAACTTCTTAACTGACATGAGTAAAGGACCAAGTAGTTGATCTAACATTATGAATAGCTTGACAGACCAGGTATGGATGATACAAATGAGTCAACATACATTGTGTAATGGCTGACACACATGATAAATTCCCTTGAACAAAAGCATGACACTTTCTGACTTTTAAGGAAGCATAAAAACAACTTTGTATAAGTTTGTGATACAAGAGGTGTTGTACATTAAGAGACAATCCCTTAGCTGTGATAAGGAATCAATGCTTAAGACATTTATATGATTATGTCATAGATATATGTGTCTCTGGTTTA